>CM066973.1:8346262-8946262 GCA_033971965.1 Cucurbita ficifolia
ATAATTGGTCAACTTTAGATAAAAGTTAGTAGAGTTGAAAATTTAATTCAAACGTCGACAGCAGGGTTCAAACCTGCGCGGGTGAAACCCAACAGATTTCAAGTCTGTCTCCTTAACCACTCGGACATATCGACAATGATATTTGGTCAACTTTAGATAAAAGTTAGTCGAGTTGAAAATTTAATTAAAACGTCGACAGCAGGGTTCAAACCTGTGCGGGTGAAACCCAACAGATTTCAAGTCTATCTCCTTAAACACTCGGACATATCGACAATGATATTTGGTCAACTTTAGATAAAAGTTAGTCGAGTTGAAAATTAAATTAAAACGTCGACAGCAGGGTTTGAACCTGCGGGTGAAACCCAACAGATTTCAAGTCCGTCTCCTTAACCACTGGAACATATCGACAATAGTCTGTCTCTTTAACCACTCGGACATATCGACAATAATATTTGGTCAACTTTAGATAAAAGTTAGTCGAGTTGAAAATTAAATTAAAACGTCGACAACAAGGTTCAAACCTCCGCGAGTGAAATCCAACATATTTCAAGTCTGTCTCCTTAACCACTCGGACATATCGACATCGATAATTGGTCAACTTTAGATAAAAGTTAGTCGAGTTGAAAATTAAAATAAAACGTCGACAGCAGGGTTCGAACCTGCGCGGGTGAAACCCAACAGATTTCAAGTCTGTCTCCTTAACCACTCGGACATATCGACAATGATATTTGGTCAACTTTAGATAAAAGTTAGTCGAGTTGAAAATTAAATTTAAACGTCAACAACAGGGTTTGAATCTGCGCGGGTGAAACCGCACAGATTTCAAGTCTGTCTCCTTAACCACTCGGACATATCGACAATGATAATTGGTCAACTTTAGATAAAAGTTAGTCGAGTTGAAAATTAAATTTAAACGTCAACAGCAGGGTTCGAACATGTGCGGTTGAAACCCAATAGATTTCAAGTCTGTCTCCTTAACCACTCAGACATATCGACAATGATATTTGGTCAACTTTAGATAAAAGTTAGTCGAGTTGAAAATTAAATTAAAACGTCGACAGCAGGGTTTGAACCTGCGGGTGAAACCCAACAGATTTCAAGTCTGTCTCCTTAACCACTCGGACATATCGACAATAGTCTGTCTCCCTAACCACTCGGACATATCGACAATAATATTTGGTCAACTTTAGATAAAAGTTAGTCGAGTTGAACATTAAATTAAAACGTCGACAACAAGGTTCAAACCTCCGCGAGTGAAATCCAACAGATTTCAAGTCTGTCTCCTTAACCACTCGGACATATCGACAATGATATTCGAGTTGAAAATTAAATTAAAACGTCGACAGCAGGGTTCGAACCTGCGCGGGTGAAACTCAACAGATTTCAAGTCTTTCTCCTTAACCACTCGGACATATCGACAATGATAATTGGTCAACTTTAGATAAAAGTTAGTCGAGTTGAAAATTAAATTAAAACGTCGACAGTAGGGTTTGAACCTGCGCGGGTGAAACCCAACAGATTTCGAGTCTGTCTCCTTAACCACTCGGACATATCGACAATGATAATTGGTCAACTTTAGATAAAAGTTAGTCGAGTTGAAAATTTAATTAAAACGTCGACAGCATGGTTCAAACCTGCGCGTGAAACCCAACAGATTTCAAGTCTGTCTCCTTAACCACTCGGACATATCGACAATGATATTTGGTCAACTTTAGATAAAAGTTAGTCGAGTTGAAAATTAAATTAAAACGTCGACAGCAGGGTTTGAACCCACCCAACAGATTTCAAGTCTGTCTCCTTAACCACTCGGACATATCGACAATGATAATTGGTCAACTTTAGATAAAAGTTAGTCGAGTTGAAAATTTAATTAAAACGTCGACAGCAGGGTTCAAACCTGCGCGGGTGAAACCCAACAGATTTCAAGTCTGTCTCCTTAACCACTCGGACATATCGACAATGATATTTGGTCAACTTTAGATAAAAGTTAGTCGAGTTTAAAATTAAATTTAAACGTCAACGGCAGGGTTCGAACCTGTGCGGGTGAAACCAAACAGATTTCAAGTCTATCTCCTTAACCACTCGGACATATCGACAATGATATTTGGTTAACTTTTAGATAAAAGTTAGTCGAGTTGAAAATTAAATTAAAACGTCGACAGCAGGGTTTGACCAGCGGGTGAAACCCAACAGATTTCATGTATGTCTCCTTAACCACTCGAACATATCGACAATAGTCTGTCTCTTTAACCACTCGGACATATCGACAATAATATTTGGTCAACTTTAGATAAAAGTTAGTCGAGTTGAAAATTAAATTAAAACGTCGACAACAAGGTTCAAACCTCCGCGAGTGAAATCCAACAGATTTCAAGTCTGTCTCCTTAACCACTCGGACATATCGACATCTATCGACATCGATAATTGGTCAACTTTAGATAAAAGTTAGTCGAGTTGAAAATTAAATTAAAACGTCGACAGCAGGGTTCGAACCTGCGCGGGTGAAACCCAACAGATTTCAAGTCTGTCTCCTTAACCACTCGGACATATCGACAATGATATTTGGTCAACTTTAGATAAAAGTTAGTCGAGTTGAAAATTAAATTTAAACGTCAACAACAGGGTTTGAATCTGCGCGGGTGAAACCGCACAGATTTCAAGTCTGTCTCCTTAACCACTCGGACATATCGACAATGATAATTGGTCAACTTTAGATAAAAGTTAGTCGAGTTGAAAATTAAATTTAAACGTCAACAGCAGGGTTCGAACATGTGCGGTTGAAACCCAATAGATTTCAAGTCTGTCTCCTTAACCACTCAGACATATCGACAATGATATTTGGTCAACTTTAGATAAAAGTTAGTCGAGTTGAAAATTAAATTAAAACGTCGACAGCAGGGTTTGAACCTGCGGGTGAAACCCAACAGCGGGTGAAACCCAACAGATTTCAAGTCTGTCTCCTTAACCACTCGGACATATCGACAATAGTCTGTCTCCCTAACCACTCGGACATATCGACAATAATATTTGGTCAACTTTAGATAAAAGTTAGTCGAGTTGAACATTAAATTAAAACGTCGACAACAAGGTTCAAACCTCCGCGAGTGAAATCCAACAGATTTCAAGTCTGTCTCCTTAACCACTCGGACATATCGACAATGATATTCGAGTTGAAAATTAAATTAAAACGTCGACAGCAGGGTTCGAACCTGCGCGCGCGGGTGAAAACTCAACAGATTTCAAGTCTTTCTCCTTAACCACTCGGACATATCGACAATGATAATTGGTCAACTTTAGATAAAAGTTAGTCGAGTTGAAAATTAAATTAAAACGTCGACAGTAGGGTTTGAACCTGCGCGGGTGAAACCCAACAGATTTCGAGTCTGTCTCCTTAACCACTCGGACATATCGACAATGATAATTGGTCAACTTTAGATAAAAGTTAGTCGAGTTGAAAATTTAATTAAAACGTCGACAGCATGGTTCAAACCTGCGCGTGAAACCCAACAGATTTCAAGTCTGTCTCCTTAACCACTCGGACATATCGACAATGATATTTGGTCAACTTTAGATAAAAGTTAGTCGAGTTGAAAATTAAATTAAAACGTCGACAGCAGGGTTTGAACCCACCCAACAGATTTCAAGTCTGTCTCCTTAACCACTCGGACATATCGACAATGATAATTGGTCAACTTTAGATAAAAGTTAGTCGAGTTGAAAATTTAATTAAAACGTCGACAGCAGGGTTCAAACCTGCGCGGGTGAAACCCAACAGATTTCAAGTCTGTCTCCTTAACCACTCGGACATATCGACAATGATATTTGGTCAACTTTAGATAAAAGTTAGTCGAGTTTAAAATTAAATTTAAACGTCAACGGCAGGGTTCGAACCTGTGCGGGTGAAACCAAACAGATTTCAAGTCTATCTCCTTAACCACTCGGACATATCGACAATGATATTTGGTTAACTTTAGATAAAAGTTAGTCGAGTTGAAAATTAAATTAAAACGTCGACAGCAGGGTTTGACCAGCGGGTGAAACCCAACAGATTTCAAGTATGTCTCCTTAACCACTCGAACATATCGACAATAGTCTGTCTCTTTAACCACTCGGACATATCGACAATAATATTTGGTCAACTTTAGATAAAAGTTAGTCGAGTTGAAAATTAAATTAAAACGTCGACAACAAGGTTCAAACCTCCGCGAGTGAAATCCAACAGATTTCAAGTCTGTCTCCTTAACCACTCGGACATATCGACATCTATCGACATCGATAATTGGTCAACTTTAGATAAAAGTTAGTCGAGTTGAAAATTAAATTAAAACGTCGACAGCAGGGTTCGAACCTGCGCGGGTGAAACCCAACAGATTTCAAGTCTGTCTCCTTAACCACTCGGACATATCGACAATGATATTTGGTCAACTTTAGATAAAAGTTAGTCGAGTTGAAAATTAAATTTAAACGTCAACAACAGGGTTTGAACCTGCGCGGGTGAAACCCAACATATTTCAAGTCTGTCTCCTTAACCACTCGGACATATCGACAATGATAATTGGTCAACTTTAGATAAAAGTTAGTCGAGTTGAAAATTAAAATTAAACGTCAACAGCAGGGTTCGAACCTGTGCGGTTGAAACCCAACAGATTTCAAGTCTGTCTCCTTAACCACTCAGACATATAGACAATGATATTTGGTCAACTTTAGATAAAAGTTAGTCGAGTTGAAAATTAAATTAAAACGTCAAGTCTGTCTTCTTAACCACTCGGACATATAAATTAAATTAAAACGTCGACAGCAGGGTTCGAACCTGCGCGGGTGAAACTCAACAGATTTCAAGTCTGTCTCCTTAACCACTCGGACATATCGACAATGATAATTGGTCAACTTTAGATAAAAGTTAGTCGAGTTGAAAATTAAATTAAAACGTCGACAGCAGGGTTTGAACCTGCGCGGGTGAAACCCAACAGATTTCGAGTCTGTCTCCTTAACCACTCGGACATATCGACAATGATAATTGGTCAACTTTAGATAAAAGTTAGTCGAGTTGAAAATTTAATTAAAACGTCGACAGCATGGTTCAAACCTGCGCGGGTGAAACCCAACAGATTTCAAGTCTGTCTCCTTAACCACTCGGACATATCGACAATGATATTTGGTCAACTTTAGATAAAAGTTAGTCGAGTTGAAAATTAAATTAAAACGTCGACAGCAGGGTTTGAACCCACCCAACAGATTTCAAGTCTGTCTCCTTAACCACTCGGACATATCGACAATGATATTTGGTCAACTTTAGATAAAAGTTAGTCGAGTTGAAAATTTAATTAAAACGTCGACAGCAGGGTTCAAACCTGCGCGGGTGAAACCCAACAGATTTCAAGTCTATCTCCTTAACCACTCGGACATATCGACAATGATTTTTGGTCAACTTTAGATAAAAGTTAGTCGAGTTGAAAATTTAATTAAAACGTCGACAGCAGGGTTCGAACTTGCGCGGGTGAAACCCAAAAGATTTCAAGTCTATCTCCTTAACCACTCGGACATATCGACAATGATAATTGGTCAACTTTAGATAAAAGTTAGTCGAGTTGAAAATTAAATTTAAACGTCAACAACAG
Source organism: Cucurbita ficifolia (assembly GCA_033971965.1). Lineage (NCBI taxonomy): Eukaryota > Viridiplantae > Streptophyta > Magnoliopsida > Cucurbitales > Cucurbitaceae > Cucurbita > Cucurbita ficifolia. The sequence continues at coordinate 8,351,881 of CM066973.1, forward strand.
GGTTCGAACCTGCGCGGGTGAAACCCAACAGATTTCAAGTCTGTCTCCTTAACCACTCGGACATATCGACAATGATAATTGGTCAACTTTAAATAAAAGTTAGTCGAGTTGAAAATTAAATTAAAACGTCGACAGCAGGGTTCGAACCTGCACAGGTGAAACCCAACAGATTTCAAGTCTGTCTCCTTAACCACTCGGACATATCAACAATGATAATTGGTCAACTTTAGATAAAAGTTAGTCGAGTTGAAAATTAAATTAAAACGTCGACAGCAGGGTTCGAACCTGCGCGGGTGAAACCCAACAGATTTCAAGTCTGTCTCCTTAAACACTCGGACATATCGACAATGATAATTGGTCAACTTTAGATAAAAGTTAGTTGAGTTGAAAATTAAATTTAAACGTCAACAGCACGGTTCCAACCTGCGCAGGTGAAACCCAACAGATTTTAAGTCTGTCTTCTTAACCACTCGGACATATCGACAATAGTCTGTCTCCTTAACCACTCGGACATATCGACAATGATAATTGGTCAACTTTAGATAAAAGTTAGTCGAGTTGAAAATTAAATTAAAACGTCGGCAGCAGGGTTCGAACCTACGCGGGTAAAACCCAACAGATTTCAAGTCTGTCTCCTTAACCACTCGGACATATCGACAATGATAATTGGTCAACTTTAGATAAAAGTTAGTCGAGTTGAAAATTAAATTAAAACGTCGACAGCACGCGAACAGATTGACATATCGACAATGATATTGGGTCAACTTTAGATAAAAGTTAGTCGAGTTGAAAATTAAATTAAAACGTCGACAGCAGGGTTTGAACTTGCGCGGGTGAAACCCAACAAATTTCAAGTCTGTCTCCTTAACCACCCGGACATATCGACAATGATAATTGGTCAACTTTAGATAAAAGTTAGTCGAGTTGAAAATTAAATTAAAACGTCGACAGCAGGGTTCGAACCTGCGCGGGTGAAACCTAACAGATTTCAAGTCTGTCTCCTTAACCACTCGGACATATCGACAATGATATTTGGTCAAATTTAGATAAAAGTTAGTCGAGTTGAAAATTAAATTAAAACGTCGACAACAAGGTTCAAACCTCCGCGAGTGAAATCCAACATATTTCAAGTCTGTCTCCTTAACCACTCGGACATATCGACATCGATAATTGGTCAACTTTAGATAAAAGTTAGTCGAGTTGAAAATTAAATTAAAACGTCGACAGCAGGGTTCGAACCTGCGCGGGTGAAACCCAACAGATTTCAAGTCTGTCTCCTTAACCACTCGGACATATCGACAATGATATTTGGTCAACTTTAGATAAAAGTTAGTCGAGTTGAAAATTAAATTTAAACGTCAACAACAGGGTTTGAATCTGCGCGGGTGAAACCGCACAGATTTCAAGTCTGTCTCCTTAACCACTCGGACATATCGACAATGATAATTGGTCAACTTTAGATAAAAGTTAGTCGAGTTGAAAATTAAATTTAAACGTCAACAGCAGGGTTCGAACATGTGCGGTTGAAACCCAATAGATTTCAAGTCTGTCTCCTTAACCACTCAGACATATCGACAATGATATTTGGTCAACTTTAGATAAAAGTTAGTCGAGTTGAAAATTAAATTAAAACGTCGACAGCAGGGTTTGAACCTGCGGGTGAAACCCAACAGATTTCAAGTCTGTCTCCTTAACCACTCGGACATATCGACAATAGTCTGTCTCCCTAACCACTCGGACATATCGACAATAATATTTGGTCAACTTTAGATAAAAGTTAGTCGAGTTGAACATTAAATTAAAACGTCGACAACAAGGTTCAAACCTCCGCGAGTGAAATCCAACAGATTTCAAGTCTGTCTCCTTAACCACTCGGACATATCGACAATGATATTTGGTCAACTTTAGATAAAAATTAGTCGAATTGATAATTGGTCAACTTTAGATAAAAGTTAGTCGAGTTGAAAATTAAATTAAAACATCGACAGCAGGGTTTGAACTTGCACGGGTGAAACCCAACAGATTTCAAGTCTGTCTCCTTAACCACTCGGACATATCGACAATGATATTTGGTCAACTTTAGATAAAAGTTAGTCGAGTTGAAAATTAAATTAAAACGTCGACAGCAGGGTTCGAACCTGCGCGGGTGAAACCCAACAGATTTCAAGTCTGTCTCCTTAACCACTCGGACATATCGACAATGATAATTGGTCAACTTTAGATAAAAGTTAGTCGAGTTGAAAATTAAATTAAAACGTCAGGGTGAAACCCAACAGATTTCAAGTCTGTCTCCTTAACCACCCAGACATATCGACAATGATAATTGGTCAACTTTAGATAAAAGTTAGTTGAGTTGAAAATTAAATTAAAACGTCAACAGCAAGGTTCAAACCTGCGCGGGTGAAACCCAAGAGATTTCAAGTCTGTCTCCTTAACCACTCGGACATATCGACAATGATATTTGGTCAAATTTAGATAAAAGTTAGTCGAGTTGAAAAATTACGACTCAATTTTAAAGTGTAAAACATCAATAGACAGGTTCGAACCTGCACGGGTGAAACCCAATAGATTTCAAATCTGTCTCCTTAACCACTTGGACATATCGACAATGATATTTGGTCAATTTTAGATAAAAGTTACTCGAGTTGAAAAATTAAATTAAAATGTCGATAGTAGGGTTCGAACCTGCACGTATGAAACTCAACAAATTTCAAGTCTATCTCCTTAACCACTCGGACATATCACCAATGATATTTGGTCAACTTTAGATAAAAGTTAGTCGAGTTGAAAATTAAATTAAAACGTAAATTAAAACGTCGACAGCAGGGTTTGAACCTGCGCGAGTGAAACCCAACAGATTTCAAGTCTGTCTCCTTAACCACTCGGACATATCGACAATGATAATTGGTCAACTTTAGATAAAAGTTAGTCGAGTTGATAATTGGTCAACTTTAGATAAAAGTTAGTCGAGTTGAAAATTAAATTAAAACGTCGACAGCAGGGTTTGAACATGCGCGGGTGAAACCCAACAGATTTCAAGTCTGTCTCCTTAACCACTCGGACATATCGACAATGATATTTGGTCAACTTTAGATAAAAGTTAGTCGAGTTGAAAATTAAATTAAAACCTCGACAGCAGGGTTCGAACCTGCGCAGGTGAAACACAACAGATTTCAAGTCTGTCTCCTTAACCACTCGGACATATCGACAATGATATTTGGTCAACTTTAGATAAAAGTTAGTCGAGTTGAAAATTAAATTAAAACGTCGACAGCAAGGTTCGAACCTGCACGTGTGAAACTCAACAAATCTCAAGTCTGTCTCCTTAACCACTCGGACATATCGACAATGATATTTGGTCAACTTTAGATAAAACTTAGTCGAGTTGAAAAATTACGACTCAATTTTAAAGTCTAAAACATCGATAGACAGGTTCGAACCTGCACGGGTGAAACCCAACAGATTTCAAGTCTGTCTCCTTAACCACTTAAACATATCGACAATGATATTTGGTCAATTTTAGATAAAAGTTACTCCAAGTCTGTCTCCTTAACCACTTAGACATATCGACAATGATATTTGGTCAATTTTAGATAAAAGTTACTCGAGTTGAAAAAGTAAATTAAAATGTCGAGAGTAGGGTTCGAACCTGCACGTGTGAAACTCAACAAATCTCAAGTCTGTCTCCTTAACCACTCGGACATATCAACAATGATATTTGGTCAACTTTAGATAAAAGTTACTCGAGTTGAAAAATTACGACTCAATTTTACGTAGTTTCTAATAAATTAAAACATCAACAACATGGTATTTAAAATTTTATTAAATTTCAAGTGTCGACAGCAGGATTTGAACCTACACAATCAATGCCCAACAGATTTCAAGTCTATCTTCTTAAGCACTCGAACATATCAACATTTATAAACTAAGGACATAGTTTGATCTATCAAAGTAAGCAAGCGTAACTATGCATGATTTGACATGTATTATTTAAAAGTTTATTAAATTTCAAGCGTAACTATGCATTATTATTTAAAATTTTATTAAATTTCAAGTGTCGACAGCAAGATTCGAACCTACACAGACAATGCCCAACATATTTCAAGTCTATCTTTTTAACTACTCGAACATATCGACATTTATAAAATGAGAACATAGTTTGATCTATCAAAGTAAGCAAGCGTAACTCTGAATCATTTGACATGTATTATTTAAAAGGACAGCAAGGATCAAACCTATGCCGGTAATACCCAACCCAACAGATTCCAAATGTAAATAAACAAATAAATAAGTCACTTAGAGCATAAAAAGCATCCACAATTTTATTTATACAACATGTCTCTTTAACCACTCGAACATATTATTATTTCGTCGAAAGCAAGGTTCAAACCTACACACAATTGTCAAAAAAAGAAAAGAAAAAAAAAACCCAAAACTTTCCTTATTACACATGAACCTTTAACGGTTCATCTACTGTTTTCATCTACCGTTCAAATCTCATTACTCTACTCGATCAATCTCACCATTTGTACATTCGTCCAAAAAAGAATCGAAGCTGTCGTAACTACAAACAATCGGTTACTAATTAGTCAACGACCACGATCTAATTAATTTTTGTAAAAAAAAAATAATTATTTAATTTCTCTTAATCTAAGATTAAGCTTTACCTCATTACGCACACATTTATATAAAAAAATCAAAACTTCCCAAATTACCCCGATCGACTCGTTAGAAAAAATTATACCGAAATAATTACCGAAAAAATTTCTTATTTGAGTTAATTGAAGTAAAAAATAATAATAATAATCATAGTAAGTTGTTGGGTACTTATAACATTCCCAAAAAGAGTTTCAAAATTGACTTAAATTAATTATATTATTTTTATTATTTTTTATTGGAACCTTAAAATTGGCAACAAAATCAGCCCCATTTTTCTATGCATACAATCAAATCCAAAAAGCTCTGCTGGCTCCCTCGATGAAGCATGTAACGCCGGCAACCGGCTAAACCGGTCCATCCCATTTATTTACCGTTCATTTTTCATTTTAAATTACCTTTTAAATATATGGCTTTCTTTATAAGAATCTCTTTCTTTTTCGAGATCGAACAAGTTGGTAATTATTGTAGCTCAGCTGTAATTGACATCTGCTTCGGTGGTTTGAAGTTTAAATCTGTGTACTCGTCATGAGTTGTTTCGATTTTTATCTTAATCATCCCTTGATTTAATGACTCGCATTGTAGCTGAGAATATAATAAAATAAAAAAATGGTATAAAAAAATTTATTTGATCTAATTTTAAAATTAATTCTATATCAAATAATTTTTTAAAAAAAATATTACTTATATAAATATAAATAAGTGTATTTAGTAAAAAAATAATTATTAATTGAAATAATTTTATATATTTTTGTATTTATACCTTGTTTATAAGGGTGTATAAACTTTTCACTAGCAGACGCGTTTTAAAAATGTTGAGGAAAAGGTGAAAGAGGACAATATTTACTAGCGGTGGGCTTGAGTTGTTACAAATGGTATTGAAGCCAGACACTGGGCGGTGTGCCAGCGAGGACACTAAGCTCCGAATGAGGGTGGATTGTGATATCCCACATTGTTAGCAATGACGCTAGACCCCGAGGGAGGTGGACACTGAGTGATGTGCCAGCGGCCCCGTATGCCAGCGAGGATGATGAACCCCGAATGAAGGTGGATTGTGATATCCCACATTGCCAGCAAGGACGTTGGGCCCTGAAGGAGGATGAATTATGATATCCTACATTGCCAGCAAGGACGCTGGGCTCTGAATGAGGGTGGATTGTGATATCCCATATTGCCAGTAAGGACGCTAGGCCTCGGAGGAGGTGGACATTGGGCGGTGTGCCAGCGAGGACGTCGAGCCCCGAATGAGGGTGGGTTGTGATATCCCACATTGATAGCAAGGATGGTAGGCCCCGAATGAGGGTAGATTGTGATATCCCACATTGCTAGTAAGGATGCTGGGCCCCGAATGAAGGTGGATTGTGATGTCCTACATAGCCAATAAAGGCGCTAAGCCCCGAATGAGGGTGGATTGTGATATCCTACATCGCTAGTAAGAATATTCGACCTCGAATGAGGTGGACACCGAGTGGTGTGCCAGCAAGATGCTGAGCGCCAAAAGAAGGTTGGATTGTGATAACTAGGCGGATGAGTTCCCAAAAAAAATTAAAAAATAATAGATTTTTAATCAAAAAGAAATATTGAATTAAAAATGTGAATGATATTTATCTCTCTCTATCTCTCTCTCCTCTGTCATTTCTTCTCTCTCCTCTGCCGCGTTTTGAAGGTTTGAGAGAAGAAGTCGCTTTACAGGCCATTTCACCATCTCTACCTCTTCGAAGAACCTCCATGGCCGAAACTCACGCACCTCATCTCCTCGAACACGATAAACAATTAATCAAATCAAAATCTATTCCCCATTGACATTGCTCCATTTTTAGGCCTCTCTAAACATCCCACCATGATACCCCATTTCCTTCTTCTTACCTCCCAAACAAACGTTTCTGTGTCCGTTCATACACCAAAACAATTTACCCTTCTTTAGTGGAGCCTCTTCGGAAGGGTACCCCCTTGTTGGACCTTCCTTTTCTGTCGTTTTTTTTATAGATTTCTTGTCTCTGTTTCTCTCTGTTTCTCTCTGTTTCGGAGTTTTCGCCATGGAGAATGATGCAACTCGCAAAGCTTATGATCTATGGTATATGCCCGTTTCATTTTCAGCTGTTCTTATGCTCTGTTGATGATTTGGGGATTTGGGGATTTGCCTTTTTGGATTTTGGTTTCTGGGTGTTTGTTTTTTTGATCATTTCTTGAGGAATGTTGCTTCCCCTTTTGGATTCAGGATCTCTGTCGGGTTTCTTTTTGTTTGTTTTGTGTTTGGTTCTTTTGGGTTGCTTGAGCTTTTGGGGATTTCCCAATTCCCATGTTCGTTTATGAGGAAGGAAGCTGAGAACAATGTAATGATCTGTTTTTGTTTTGATATGTTTGATCACTTGAGATTTGAGATTGAGTATGTTGAGGTATGTTCTTTCAATGGATTATCTATGAAAAGTAAAGAATGATTAGTTGAATTCAAAACAATTATGTTCAGAAAACATCTTAAATAGTTAGAACGCTAAGGGATGTCCCTCAAATTCAAGAACACAAAAGCGATACTAAACTGAGTTTGTGGTCGTAGTCATAATCGTAATCACTCATTTTGGGGATGTTTTGGAGGGGAGTTCTTGAAGGTTCTGAGTTCTAGCCTTGAACGGAAATCCTTGATGTCTCGTAGAATTGATGTCGAGGTAGTCGAAGTTGAGGTGGGGCCATATTCGTCGAAATAAGTAAAAGAATCCTCAACTTCAAGAATACAAAAACAATACTAAACCGAGTCTGTGGTCATATTCATAATCATAATCACTCCTTTCGGGATGTTCGGAGGGGAATTCTTGAAGGTTCTAGGTCCTAGCCTTGAACGACAATCCTTGATGTCTCGTAGAATTGATGTCGAGTTAGTCGAAGTTGGGGCGGGGCCAAATTCGTCAAAATAAGTAAAAGAGTCGCTCTTCTTCGTATTTCAATATCAGTAGAGTTTCCATTGACACTTCGAAAACTTATTGCAACATTAACACATTCTGTTGGTTTATAGGGACAATGATAGGGGTTTGGGAGAAGTAGCAAAAAAACCTCCACTCTACATGGCTACTTATGGGAAGCATAAAATGCGAAGCAATATCTTTTCGTCTGCTTCGGCTCGAGGTGATTATCTGTTCGTTTTTCGGTTTCGTATACTTCTATAACAACATCATTTAGGCTGATGAATTATGGCTTGTGTTCTATAGACTTGAGGTGTTTCGACTTCGAAACCGAGCAACGTGATGCGTTATCCCCTAGAGGCGTTTTGGAAGCAAGCTTACAAAGTTCGGAATTCGATCCCGATTCGTTGAATGAAAGTAACCAAGAATCAGAGAATCAAGCTTCACAATCAACAGCTCTTTCTCACTGGAAAAAGTTCTTTAGTTCATGGAAGAAGAAATCATTCAGACGTTTAGCCTCTTTTCCTCCTCTTGGGGTGCTGAAGTTGTCGAGAAGAGAGAGCAAGACCGGGAGAGAGAATCCCGGGCTAAGTGACTTGTTCAAGTTCAAGTCCTCGTTGAGAAACTTTACGTTCTCCGAACTCCAAACCGCAACCAACAAGTTTAGCCATGGTTCGTTGCTATTCATCATGATTCATATACTTCTACTCTAACTTTTGTGTCAGCTCAGTTTATCAGTTCATGGATTGTTTTTGTTCGTTTTTTAAGACAATATGATCGGGAAAGGCGGCTACGCCGAGGTTTACAAAGGACGTTTACAAGACGGGCAGCTGATAGCAGTGAAGATGCTGACTAAAGGAACAACAGATGAGAGAGCTGCTTGCTTCTTGTCTGAGCTTGGCATCATTGTTCATATTGATCATCCTAACACTGCTAAATTGATTGGTTGTGGCATAGACGGAGGCATGCACCTTGTTTTCAAGTTATCTCCTAATGGAAGTTTAGGATCTTTTCTCCGTGGTGATTCCTTTAACCTTATTGAATTGTTCTTTGATTTTTAGTGTTCTTATTCACCCCTTTGTTCATCATTCTCTAGGTCCAAATGCAAGCAAGCTCGACTGGTGTAAACGATACAAGATCGCTCTTGGTATAGCCGACGGTCTTTTGTATCTCCATGATAATTGTCAGAGGCGTATCATTCATCGAGATATCAAGGCCGATAATGTTTTGCTTACGGAAGATTTCGAACCTCAGGTAGCTTTCATGCTCTAAATAGTAGTTAAATGTTGAATCTTTATTTGCTTACACGTGTTACTATGGTGAGATCCCACATTGGTTGGAGAGAGAAACGAAACATTCCTCATAAGGATGTTGAAACTTTTCCTTAGTAGACGCGTTTTAAAACTGTGAGGCTGATGGCGATCTGTAATGGCCCAAAACAGATGATATTTGCTAGCGGTAGACTTAGGATGTTACAAATGGTATCAGAGCTAGACACCGGATGGTGTGCCAGCGTGGAAGCTGGCCTCCAAGCGGGGTGGATTGTGAGATCCACATCAGTTGGAGAGGGGAACAAAGCATTCCTTATAAGAGTGTGGAAACCTCTCCCTAGTGGACGCTTTTTAAAACCTTGAGGGGAAGTCTGGAAGGAAAAACCCAAAGAGGACAATATCTACTAGCGGTGGACTTAGGCTGTTATAAATGGTATTAGAGCTAGACATCGAGCGGTGTGCCAGTGAGGACGTTGGGCCCCCAAGGGGGATGAATTGTGAGATCCGACATTGGTTGGAGAGGGGAACGAAGTATTCCTTGTAAGAGTGTGGAAACCTCTCCCTAGTGGACGCGTTTTAAAATCTTGAGGGAAAGTCTGGAAGGAAAATCCCAAAGAGGACAATATCTACTAGCGGTGGACTTGAGTTGTTACAAATGGTATCAGAGCTAGACATCGAGCGGTGTGCCAACGAGGACGCTGAGCCCCCAAGGGGGTGGATTGTGAGATCCCACATCGGTTGGAGAGGAGAATGAAGCATTACGTATAAGGGTGTAGAATCTCTCCCTAGCGGACGCGTTTTAAAACCGTGAGGCTGACGGCAATCCGTAACGGTCCAAAGTGGACAATATCTACTAGTGGTGGGCTTGGCCTCTTTGTTTTAATACTACCACAATACTACCACTACTAGCTGAGGAGTTGTGTCAACACTTACACAAAACTAGAGGGAAGAAAAAAATATTGGCCCTTCGTGATTCGTCGAACTCCTCGATTTACGAAAAAGTGTCGGTGAAAACTTTATTTTATATTCTATCTTATTTCACGATTGAGATCCTTCTAAACTCTAATCTACGCAGATTTGTGATTTTGGGCTTGCAAAGTGGCTACCCAAACAGTGGACTCACTACAGCGTGTCAAAATTCGAGGGCACGTTCGGGTCAGTCGACGCCTACATTTTTCTCCTCGACGTTACTCGTTTTTGGGTCGTTACATTTCTCATCTCTTCAATGCAGATACTTTGCTCCTGAATATTTCATGCATGGAATAGTTGATGAGAAGACTGATATTTATTCTTTCGGAGTTCTGTTGTTGGAGCTCATAACCGGTCGTCAAGCTTTGGACGAGTTACGTCAAAGCCTCGTACTATGGGTAACGATAACATTTGAACGAACTAACTCTACGAGTGCCTAGTTCATTCTACACACCGCCATTAAAAAATCTCTTTATTTTAGGCAAAGCCTCTGCTAGATGGCAACAATCACGAGGAGCTCATCGATCCCTGTCTTAGTAAAAGCTATGATCTCGATGAGATGGAACGTGTGATTTTGACTGCTTCTTTGTGCATCGAGCAGTCTCCTATTCTCCGACCTCGAATGAGTCAGGCAAGTAGGAAACTACTACAATATGTCATCTTCTCTTCAATGAACATGTAACGGAACGGAACACTCTGGTTAATTACAGGTCTACGTCCTGCTACGAGGCGACAAATACGTAGCGGAGTGTGAAAAGAATACAAGGGCGACACTGCAACGAACGTACTCGGAAGAGCTGTTCGATGCACAAGAATACAACCAGACTAGATACCTAAGGGATCTTAAAAAACACAGGCAGCTTGCTTTTGGGTGTTGAAAGTATTCACCTTCACCTAAAGGAATGTTCACACATGAGCTTTGACCCTTAATCCCTATATTTGTACTACATTGTTCAATGAGGATTCAAATACTCCTAAGCTTTGACCCGACCCGATAACCCCGCCGTAAGTTTTTTAAAGTTACGTTAATATCCTTCATCTTTTGAAAAGTTTCTAAACTACCATTGTTGTTAGAGGGTGAACGGAATGTCCACGTTGCTGTTAGAAAAAGAGAGCGTAGAAAATTTGGAAGAAAAGAAGTTTCATCGTTTCCGAGAAGGATTAGGTCAAAAAAGAGAGGAGGGGTAGCTCGTTTTTTCTTCTTCTTAAGTTGAGGGAACTTTTATGGCGTTTTGTATCTACGCTCGTAATTGATAGATAGAAACCTACCGAAGAAAAATAATAGTTCGGTATAGTTTTTTATTAGTTCTAAAAGTGATCATAAGTTTTCCGTATGCTATTGAGTGTGATAAAACTTCGATAAAACCAAGTTTGTAAGTAGATGAGATTGTTTTCTCTTGTGATCAATGAAATCAGAACATTCTGAATTTTTGAAGAACCCGGTAAGAATCAAATCATCGACATTAGTGTTTTGTTTTTTCGATACACGACTTTAGTTATTTCATTATTATTTTTTAAAATTAAAATGAGCGTAAATCCTGAAGGTGCCACTTCTCATCCGCTGATTCTTCAACATCAGTTGGTTCGGACCTCCACTTAGTTTCACCAAAGCTTCATCCTGGTCATGGATAGATCACCCAGGTTCGTGTCCATAAGCAGTGACACTTGCCCCATGAAGACTCGCTTTCGCTTCGGCTCCGGTAGGTTCCCTTAACCAAGCCACTACCTATGAGTCGTCGACTCATTCTTCAATCAGCACGCAGTCTAAGTCCTAGTCTCCCTAAACTTAATTATTTATTTAGTTCATGAATTTTAAAGTATTTTTAAAATTTATAGACATTAAATACAAATTAGACCCTTTTAACACGAATTTGATAACCATTTATAGATATTTGAGTTCTAAAGTCAAAATTCAAAAAAAAAATTTGAAAATTATTATTATTATTTTTTTAAAACTTACCTTATATATAAAAAGTAATAACAAATAAAGAAATCCATAAATAGTATTTTGTTCGTATAGGTTGGTTTTCAAAAATTAGAAAAAAAAAATTAAATAGTTCTCAACCCGTCTTCGATATTATTAATATAAAATTGACACATATGTAGAATTAGTGTAACGCTCGTGTCCAGGATTTCGAATATGAAATTTACACATGATGACATCGACATTCCCTTACATCCCCTGACACATGATCACGTTACCTAATTATCTTTAACTTTGAGACTTTGGACTACAATTTAGAATCTAAATTCGGTACCTGATGGCTCCGAATCTGTAATGATAAAGATTTTGTAGTTTAAATTAATATATTTATCGTAATCAATTAAGAAGATTCTTTTTGTAGCGGACTGTTCATCGTTTTTTTTGCTGAATTTTTTTTTTTTTAAAAGAAAGTGCTAATTTAATTTTAATGATATTTTCTATAATTTTAGTGTTATTTTAAAAAATAAAATTAAAAATAACAAATTATATAGTCTTTTTAATAAAAATAAAATAGAGATAATGTGTGTATTTGGTATAGCAATTAATACTCATAAATTTCCAATATCTATATTTATTTCCAAATAAAAAATAGTATCCAATAAAGGAGTGACACGTGGCAAATAGCTAATTCAAATTAAGACTGTTCTTAACAAAAGCCGCACCGACTCACTGTCCACTTCACTTCTACAAAGCAAATTTGAAATTCCCGAAAAGCCAAAACCCTCCATTTTCCGTCTCAAGCCGCCCTTTCCTATCTTCTTCTTCCCCTTAAAAACCCCATTCAAAAACCCTATCTTACCAAGCCGCAATCCTCTCAAAATCCCTTCAAGATCCCAGAACAATGGCGAAGAAGAAGCCCACGCGATCGGCGAACGAGCCAAAGAAACTTCCGGATCGTCAGGAGGAGAACAGAGATTCAGAGCAACCACCCAAATCTGCTGTGGATGAATCTGTGGAGAAGTCTCAGTTGCAGAGCTTGAAATCGTTGAACGAGCGCCTTTTGAAGGAGACACACGAGAAGAGAAAGGAGTTTGGAGCTCTGGTTCAGGCTAAAGAGGGTTTGGAGATCGACTTGAAGAAGAATGCCGATGAGAAGAAACAGGTAATGTGTGAGTTAAGTGTGGCTTGTGATGGTGTTTCTGGGTTAGAACTAGAGAAAAATGTTGTTCATGTTTATTTACACACTCAAATGGAGGAAATGGGAGGGGTTATCTGTGGGTTAGTTGAGAGTGAGAGAGTGAAGAATGTGGAGATTGGGAGATTGAAAGATGAGAATAATGGGCTTGTTTTGAAGGTTGAGGAAGAGAGGGAGAAATGGAGGAAGGTTTGTTGTGAGAGGGATGGAATTAGGGTTGATTTTGATGAATTGTTTGAGGAAACAGGGGATTTGAGAAGGAAAATGGCTGAAATGGAGAGAAATGAGAGAAGGTCTTTGGAAGAGATTGAGGATTTGAAGGTGAAATGCAAGAAGTTGTCTGGTGAAAAGATGGAGAGTGAGATTATGAATGGAACTCTGTTGAAAGAGAAGGAATTGGTTAAGAGGTTATTGGATGAATCTGGTAGGGTTATTGACGATTTAGAGAGGAAAGTCGATTCGAAAACGAAGGAGAAAGTAGAGGTTGAGAAGGAAAAGAATGCTTTGGAAATGGAGATTGAGAGGTTAGGCAAGGAAGTGGCTGAGTTGAATGAGAGTTCGTTCTGTCTCGAACAAGAAAAGGAAGAGAATGGGAAGGTAATCTCTGAGTTTGTGAAGAGAATTGAAGAAGCTGTGGAGAAAGAGAATGGTTTGTTAATGGAGGTTGATGGTTTAGTGAAAGAGTTACAGAAGAAGGAGGAAGATGTAGAGATGTTAACTCAACAGAGAGATTCGGTTAATGTGAATCTGAATCGGGTTGAACAGGAGGCAGCGAGTTTACGACGCACGATTGAGATAATCACTCGTGAGAAAGCTGAAATGGAGGAGGCGAAAGTGGAAGTGGAGAATGTCGTTGTGGACTTGCAAAGGGAATTGAGTAAACTAAAAGAAGCTGTAACGTCTTTGACTGAGTCGAGTGAGGTTGAGAAAGGGAAAAATGAGGAGTTGCTATCTCAAATGGGTTGTGTTCGAGAAACTCTAAATGGAGTTTCGTTAGAGAGGGATAAGCTTGGTTTGTTGCTCGAGGACAAGGAGAGGAGGATTGAAGAAGCCATGACTGAGCTTGAGAAAACGAAGACGGCACGGGTGGAGTCGATGAATGTAGCGAAGGAGAGGGAGAGGCGGATCGAGGTCTTGGTTGGGGAAAGGGATCGGATGGAGAAAAGCTTGTTGGAAGCTGGGAGTAGGATAGATGAACTGAAAGGGAAGGTGAAATCAGCTGTTGATAATTCAGAGAAGGCTTTGGCATTGTTGAAGGAGACTTGTTTGAGTGTGTGTGATGGTTATGAGGAGGAGGAGGAAGGGAAATCGAAGGCATTTGTTGAGCATTTGGATGCAATCAAAGCATCTTTCATGAACAAGGAGAAAAAGATGGGAGAAATGAAGCAGTGTTTCGAGACGACCCGAGCGGAGGAACGGAAGAAGAAGAACTTCTTCACGTTGGTTACTGCTGCAACGACCATCTTGGCTGCTATGTCTGCTGCTTATGTTAGCAGAGGCCGAGGCTGAGACCGAGACCGAGACCGAGGCCGAGGCCGTGGCTGTGGTTTTGTAGGTTAACATTTGGTGGATCAATGTTGAATTTGCTGATTTGGTAGTTTTAATGAGAACTAATATGATGATATAATAGTATAAAGCTTTCAGTACTCTTTTATGCAATAGGGGAAATGGGAGATCAGCAATATTGAAAATAAGATTTGAAAGGTTTATATTGTTTATTAAGTTTTATCTATGAACGGACTAAATTAAATTGTAGGGATCAAATTTATATGGTAACGCTACATTTTCTGTAATAGTGTTCTAGAATTGATTTTCGAAAAAAGATCGTTACGTTTTAAAATTATGGTAGATCCCCTCACCTTCTTTGCTAGGTTCGGTGGCCAAAGCCCAAATGATGATGGTTTCCCTCGAAGTACAATGAATACTACAAGGGGACAAAAGGCTTATTTTTTCTACCTTTTAAGGTAAATTTAGACAATGATAATGATGACAATAATAACAATAATTCGAGAAACATATTCGAGTAGAGATGTTTATAGAGCAGGTGAAACAAGGAATAAATAACAAATAAAGTGTATATATATTATAACACACATATATAGGCCGGGACATGGATAAGAATTTAATCATCGTTTAGATCTCATTTAGCTAATGGAAAGAAATTGAACGGTATCACTTAAACTATATTTCGCTCCTACTACTATATATCATGTGAAAATAATAAAAGTAAATATATTAAAATTAAAACTCTTTTTTTATTAAAAAAGAAGAAGAAAAAGAAAAAAAGATGCGTACTAAAGAAAGAACTTTTTAATGTTGGCATAAAACAATTATTTTGAAACACAATTATGAAATATTGTTCGTAATGATTTAAATAATATGCTTATAAACAGTAAATTTATAATAAATATATGAAATAATTACCTGAAAAACTCAAATAACGGAAACTTGTCATAAAAATTAACATTTGTAAAACAGTCCTTCAAAATAGGTCATTTTGAATAATTTCTAAAAACAAAAGGACTAGAAAAGTAAAATTCCAAAAGTTATCTTCCTCACTATTCCCACACAACCATAATGTGTGTGTGTGTGTGTGTATGCAGTAAATTATGTAAATTATGTAAGTAAAAATAATTTACCAAGTATGAAGAACTCCCTTACATGAAGGTAATTACCACAGATAAGGGAAGATGAACTCCAACTGCACAGAGAGAGTCTTTAAGACTCAATAATTTGATACTCAAGTTAAAGTCCCTGTGCTACTACTATGGAATTCGAGACGACGTCTGCAAGTGAAACTCAATCTGAACCTTAAAAATGGTAAAATAACAGTTAGCGATATGAGAACGATGGACCAGGAAATGAGTATCTCGACGAAACTGGCATTATATCGCTCTCCACATTTACGTGATGCACCTGATTGTAATACGGTAGAGCACGAGCAGCATGACTCATGGGCTCAGTATCAGCAACGTAACTTCTTGAATACGTTGGAGCAGTAGCTTCCTCTCTCCTTGATGGAAGCAGATACGGGATGATCGATGAAAGGCCATATTGATGAGTGTAAATTGGATCATAGGCAGGTCGTTCCGAACCGCTACCAGATATTGCCCGTGATATTTGAGATCTAGAATCAATACTGTAAACTGGATAATCTTTTCCATTAAAGTGTACGTGATCCGAACGAACCACTTCTCTCTGTGGCTGCTCTAGATGTCTCAGTTGATAGTCCCTATCATGATCTCTGTGGTATGTTTCTAAGTAAGGCCGTGGCACGGGATCTAAATTTCTTCTTTCTACCTGAAGACCATAAGTTCTTACGTACAATTCGCGAGGAACTTCCTCTCTATGTCTAGGTGCCTCTTCTCGGTGTCGGTCCCGTCCATGAGACGACGATTGATCATTCCTGGCATCACCCTTGGACTTAGAATGCCTAATCCGAGTGTCTTTGACTTTCCTACGAACTTTCCTATCCCTAATTGGCACCTTTGGATAGGAGCCAATAGTAGCCGAACTCGAGTTGAGTCCAACTGGTCGGAAAAGAGCTGAGAGCTTCCAAACCTGAGATACGAAATCCTACAATGTAATCAAAGGAAAAATACAATAAAACAGTGCTATTAATAAGCCAAGCTAGCAGTAGAAACCTGACACATCCACCTGTTTAACAGAGAGTTCAACTTTGAACTTGTGCTTCTCAAAATAATTCTCTTGGATTGCATTCTTGAAAATGCTCTCAGGTAGTGGAAAACAATCCTTGTAAACATTGAATCGTACCTGAAATTTAGTTTTGGAATTGAGACTATCATAACCAGATGAGAAGACTAGCTTGTGAAATAGTTTATAGAAGTAATGAAACTGAAACCTGAGCAGGGAAAGCTCCATTGAAAGCCTTTGGCTCGAGTTTCATGCCACCCGAAGAAGATGCCTTATAGATCCCATACAGAAGCCTGAGATCAAAATCATAAAGGAATAGGTTTAGCCCGGCTTTGATTGCTAAGACGGTATCCTTTCTGCCAGCAGAAACACCCATTACGTTGTAGTGAAAACAATCTGGCTTCGTTTTCGCACTGCACATGAAAATCAATCCGCCGAGATTTTGTTCATTCTTATCTTCTATTTGACTCGTTTGAGCTCGATCCTTTTCTTTTGTTTTATGATTCTTTAATCTCTTATTTGAAGAGCCAACCTTCTCAATATTCTTCGGTTCCTTGATGCTGTTTTTAAACTCGGAATTGTTTCTATCGCTAGCAGAAGTCTCTTCACCCTTCTCAATATGCTCCTCTTTTGAGATACTTTCATTAACATTTGCCTTTTTGTCAGGCTTCACGGTATCTTCTACGTTCTTTTCATTACCTTTCCCGTTTTTATTAGTCTTCATTTGGCTGCTCGCTGGAGATTTCTTTACGATTTTTCTTTTCACCTTCAAAGCTTTAGTAATCTTCTTCGTCTTTGACTCTGGTTTGCTGGAATTTTCGGTGGGATTCTGAGCTTCAAGAGTTTCTCCCACTTCTTGGTCGACAGAAACCTCTTCGTCCTTGTTGGAAATCTGAGGTTCAAGAGTTTCTCCCGCTTCTTGGTCGACAGAAACCTCTTTGTCCTCGTTGGAAATCTGAGTTTCAAGAGTTTCTCCTACTTCTTGGTCTACAGAAATCTCTTTGTCCTTTTTGGAATTCCGAGCTTCAGGAGTTTCTCCCACTTCTTGGGCTACAGGAACCTCTTTTTCCTTTTTGTTATCTTCCTGTTCAACCTGTGCCTTTTTGGTCCTCAATGCATTGCTAGCAGGGGATTTCTTTACAATTTTTCGCTTTACCTTCAAAACTTTTACAGTTTTCTTTTTACGCGACCCTTTTGCAATGCACTTTTCATTAGACTTTCCAGCTTCAGACGTGTTACCGACTTCAGTCGCATCTTGTTTCATGTCATCTACTTGTTCTGTAGGAGCTTCTTTTCTCTTATCTTCATGTTCTGTTGAGAAATTTTCTACATTTCCCTCATCCGTTTGTACATCAGAACTACCTACGTCCTTCTCTTCGCATTCAGGCAGAGTTGATTCTGCCTCCATATTTGAATCTTGCTTCATGATCTACCCACATACACATAATGCCAGAGTAAAAAATATTGCAACATATCGTATTCCTTTTTCGAACTCTCTTGTCACATGAAGTAAGAAGGAGATGCAAAAATCGAATGAACAGAGTCTTCAATACAAAATTAAGGGTGCAGTAATGCAGATACAACACCAGTAATGGTGAGCCTTCCATCTTCTCTTAATAATAATAATGTGAATGTCCCGGTTGGCTTTTATCAAAGGAAGGCAAATTTTAGATGCTAAAGGAAAATAGATCAAACAAAAACAATTTTCACACATGAATTCTAATGGAAAATGGATCAAACAAAAGCAAAAGCCAAGAACAACAAAAAGGAGCGAAGAACAAAACGATATAAAAATAGCAAAAAGAGGACTCCAATTACTAAAACCAAGAATAAAGGAAAATCATATGAGAAAAAAAAACTGAAAAAATTCTCAAAGAACTGCACTAAGCTCCAAACCTTTAACTTAAGACCTCTAAATTTCCAGAAAAACTTCACAATTCTTCTACGGAAAAATTCCCTCTCCTCCCCATAAAAAACTACAGGTAATTGACCTAACTTACCGAGCGACAATAGTTTGTTCTAATCCAAACTACGAATCTCTAACATAAATCAATGGTATACAATTACAAAACCCTAAATTCCGAACCAGAAGTTGCGTGCAAAGAAACACACCAAAAGAAAATATTCACACCAAAGTACATTTTCGATTTCCGCAACAAAAACACCAAACATCAGGCAATTTCTACTCCATCTCATTTCCCTTACTCTCTCTCGGTAACCAATCAAAGTTGGAACAATAACTAGTCGAACGAGACAAAAGAAGGTAGAGATTACCTGGAAAGCCGACGAAAATGGAGAGCGATTTGATGAGAGAACAGTAAAAACGATAATCTGGAAACTATGAACAATATAGAAAGATAGGGCTTTGGCTCTCCTTCGATTGTTCTTTTAATTAAAATAAATCTGTGACAGTGGAGGAAGAGAATTTTTACAGTTATATTTTCCCTTTTCTTCAATAAATATGAAATTAAAATATTGTTTTTCTCTCTCTATTTTAATTTTAATTTTATAAATTTTAATGGATGTAATTTCAATAAATCTTAAAAATAATTTTTAAATTTTTTAAATAATAATATTCATAAAAATAAAAAAAAATTTAAGAGAGATTAAATTTTACTAAGAAGAATTAACAATATATTAAAAATAAACATGAATTAGATTCAAATTGGTGACTCAAGCAACCAAACAGAATTCACAACTACTCAACTAAAAAATAAAGCAATCAAATAGAGTTCACAACCTAACCTGAATCATGTTGTCAGTTTGGATACCAAATAGAGTTTACAACCTAACCTTGGATCAGGTTGTCAATTTGGATTGGGTATGGATTAGATTGTCAGTTTGGATTGGATATGGATCAAGTTGTCCGATATGGATCAAGTTGTCCGTTTGGATTGGATTGAGTTGTCAGTTTTGTTACAGGATATCAAGTTGTCAGTTTTGTTACAGGGTATCAAGTTGTCAGTTTTGTTACAGGATATCAAGTTTGTTACACTAATAGCTAAAATCTTATAAAATTTAAATATTAAACATTATGTAACATTATGTATCACTAACCTCGGTTACAACTAATATCAGTTACAAAAATCAAATATTCTCAACCTTTATAATAATCTTAAAAGTAGGGTAGAGTTGAGTTGTAACACTTTCAGATTGGTCGAGTTGACCCGACCAAAATATTGTCAATCCTCGAACTGACCTAAATGTTTGGACAACCCAGCCTAAATCGAAAAAAAATCGATCCCAACCGAACCTTAACGATTTGGGTTAGATAATTCGAGTTAGTCGAGTTCTCAAGTCATATGGACACCCCTGATGCATACACATAATTACACACACATATATATATATATACATACATGCATGCATATATATTAAACTAACTATGAGGAAGTTACCTTGATATAAAACACCTAAAGGTTAAAATAAACAAATTGATAACATAATGAGTAAGTAAAAGCATTTGATTAAAATTAGGATAAAGCAATGATGACTAAGTTTGCCCTTTACATCTTTTTTGAAAAATTGCATCCAATCAATAGTTTCGTCAGAGTCTAAGATTTTACCCATAAATAGAAAGTCTAATCTTCCTAAATCTTATAATAAGTGATTTTGACAAAATTCCACCACTTAGTAAAGGCCTCTCAGTGGCAATAAATCATCATTTTCCTTCTATTGCTACAACACTTTGGGCTCAATCCCCCCATTGCTTATCAACTGCTTGATTCCGTTGCCATTGCCATCAAAACTCTCTCTCAGACCTGTTTCTTCTTCTCCAGATTCGCCGCTACCACTCGTTGTCGCTTACGCCATGCCGGGATTTTCCCAGGGAACATCCATCTCAACAGTCTTTCCCAAGAGTAACAGCACACGAACATAAGAAGTGCCCATAACAGAAGCTTGTCTCTCAACCCCGCAGGCAATGGAACGAGTTTCAGCCAGTCATTCAGGTCTCGGAACAAATCCGAGGTAATAACGGTGAAGAAACCAACCGCAGCCAAGAGGGCGTATAAGAATGGTTTGTTTTCTGATACACTTTGGTTGAAAGGATGACCCATGTAGTTTACAGCAAAGGTAGCTACCTGAAGCATCATGCTTACCATGTACGAAACAGTGTTAACCAAGTTGGGATGAAAATCTGAGTCTGGCTCGATGCATTCGTCGGGCATGTGCTTTTCGGCTTCGTTAACTGAAGAAATCAAGAAAAAGAGGTGGATTGCAAATTGGCCTAGCAGAGAAAGGAGAACATAAGAGCAGAAGATATGTGGATGGGGCCGTTCAGCTGAAAGTGTTGGAAGGGGGCGTGCATGTGAGATGAAGAGGAAAAAGGCTGCTGTGAATACTCCACTGATTGTCGCTTGAATATCGCCAAGCTTTACACCATCCAAATACATAACACTCAATACATAGGCCGTAGCGAGGCAGTTGAGACCGAGTATTTTAAACATCTGGAGAGTTGTCACTAGAGTACTTCGACCTTGGCGAATAATGTCGGTAGTCGGGGCAACGGAAGCATGCTTTGCTGTGAATGGCGATGCCATGGATGCATCCCCAAGCTTGACGATAGGGGCAGAGCGCCCATCACCCTCTTCATTTAACTCATCCATCAGTTTCTTTAGCTTTTGTCTTTGCATCTCAGCAGGTGTCCTTGAACGGTTACTCGCTTGCTCAGCAACGGAATCCAGTTTCGAACTAACTTTGCTTTTTGAAGAACCTTCTCCACTTGTAAGTGCTTTTCCTGATGATTCGGATGAAGGCTTAGATTTCTTCGACTTTGCAGACCGTACCAAGTCGTCTTTTGATGCTTCTGAAGGAGAGTTGCCAGTTTTAGGAGGGGGGACTGCGTTTAGAAGAGCAATTCCTACATGAGCCTGATAAACAAGGAAATAATAAGCGTTATATACGGAAAACATTCATCTCAAACATCATGTAAAATGTTCTAGCATAAAATGTATCTGCTCAAAAATATAAGTCAATAAACATCTTAAGACAAGACCTGCTTCAAAGCTCCAACATCATTTGTTCCATCCCCGCACATCAATGTCATTCTTCCAACTGTTTTGAAAGTGGTCAATATGAGTTCTTTCTGCTCTGGAGCAACTCGAGCGAAAACCTGATAGAACAGTTCAAATCTATGGCATCAAGATGGCATCATTGCGAAAAAAAAAACAGTATTCTTGCAAAAGAGAAAGATCGAGAACCTTAACGTATGGAATAACATCGAGCACAGTGGAGGTGCTTTGTAGCATTCCGATGCAGTCACCACCAATACACAGATCGTATGTCTCCGATAAATTCCCCACCTCTTTCTCACTGAGGAAATATATATGAGGGCAGAGAAATCAAGTAAATGTAAACACTAACATATATAGAGAAAATAATGTAAATCAGCACGGTTGAGAAGCAAGGGGAAAAAAGTACACACTCAAAATGAAAACATTAAATACTAATAAAATTCACCTGTAGGGAACTGTCTGTAACTCATCTGGGGAGAGCCATTCATATTCCTCAGTTCCCTTCTTCCAATTGAGAATTAAAATCTGCTTTGAGGTAATATGAACTTGGCTAGCTACGTGGCATGCCGTTAAAGCTTGGTCACCAGTAATCATTACCTGATACAACAGAAAAACATGTATTTCACACGTGCCACTTGTTTCAAATAAACAAAGATAAAAATGAGCTGCACTGAAAGAGTTTCAACTAGGAAAAGCTGCAGTTATGAAAAGAAACGGCAAAGAATAAGAAATAGATTGCAAATATGGAAAACAAATTACTAAGCAGATAGCAGAATCCAATAAGACATAACCATGCCTACAAGAATGTCTTGATAAATCAATCGAGTTTGCGTTAACTGATATAAATAGGGTAACAAAGGAGGGAAAGGTTTCAAGAATCAAAGAAAATTATAATGGCCAAGGTTAATCCAGATGAATTTTAAACATTTTAATTATGTGAACTTGCAAATTGGAATTGATTCTATGTACCATTGGATCAATGGATATGTAATCGTACACTTGGAACAACCGTGGGTTGACACTCACCTTCTATTGATAATATAAGAACTAACATAATTGAGTATACCAAAGTTTTAAATTTTCAGATTTCAACGATTCACAATTCTGAGTTTCAAAGAATACCAAATCAGATACTTTCACTTCAGAGTACAGAAACTAAAGAACCTAGTTCGGTTTCACAAAGAAGATTAGTTTCTTACTAAATTGACGATGAAGCTCGTATATCTCACCGACATAGTAAACCAATAAGTATTTTCTATAAGTCATAACTAAGTGGCAATAATTAGGCTTGGATAAACTATACCAAGTCATGGGATGATCCTTTAAGCTCAGATAAGACTGTAGCCGAATCTGCTCTAATTGGACAATTGAACACCTGAAATGTAATGGATAAACATTAAAACAGTAGAAAATAGGGACGAAAGAACAGAAAAATAGCTCTCACTGCAAGTTGAATATTTAGTGAGAGTAAAAATTGGGAGAATCAATTAAGCAGGAATAAGTAGAGTGGCGTTTGGAATGATTAACAAGAGAGACTATGATCGAATATTAAAAAAGAAATAAGAGAGATCAAGTCCCTGATTACCGCAAAACCAGCAAATGTAAGGTCACTCTCCACCAAGTCCCTATCCAGGCCTCTAGCTTCACTAACCTACAATATTGGAAAGAAAAAATAGAAACCAAGGTAAATGAAGCATTCATATGATGAAACTATAGATTTATGTACATTACACTTAAAATTACATAATATTGATGACAACAATGAAGAACAGAATGACAACGACGTAAGGAACATGGACACAAACATGACAAAATAAAGAAAATAAGGCATACCCTTTTCTAAGAAATTAGGTCATGTACACGTTCAATAAAATATGTTTTAATATACTTTTCCACCTACAAATACTTGAATAAATTAAAGAATCCGACTTCCATCTTCATCTACTCAATTTTAAGAAAATTAAATATTGTTAAATAACGTGTTCGTGGACAACATTATTTAACAAAATAATAAGATCAGTTTCCTTCAAAATATACATCTTTAAAAAGAAAACAAACACAAAAAACTTGCATCTGAACAATGCAGAATTAATTTTACACATTTATCAAAAGAAATATATTTTACATCCTTCTATTCATTACATCTTAGTTCCTTGCGTAAATAATTTTAAACTTGATTATAAAAAACTTTTTTTCTTTTTCGAATATATCTTTTGAAAAAAAAAAGGTTCCATTCATTTTTCTGTTACGTGTGTTACCCCATGTGTCCCTCTTCATGGTCTAATATGGCTTATTGTGTTCAAGATTTTACAAATATTTAAATATAGAGGTGGTAGGGATGGGACAAAGATCTTACCATCATGTCTGGAAGTGATTTGTAAGCAAGAGCAAGGACACGGGAACCTTGTCGTGTATATTTCTTGTACGTCTCAACATAAAATGAAGGTATATCAGTGAGCCTCTCCTGGATAGTTTCAGGGGCACCCTGAAATGAAGAGACCAAGTTTATTTAAACCGGGGGGGTTAAATCAATTATTTGCATGACATATAAACAAACTAGATGTATAAAAACTCTCGAATCTGTCTAATATTTTTACTTCCTATAGTTATACCTCCCTCATTGCAAATTGGGAAGGTCTTTTGTAAACATCATGGATTATTCATCCCTCTTGTAAATTTCACTCATCAATGAAATTGTCTCTTATCAAAAAAAAAAAAAAAAACTCTCGAATCTAAATACTTATATGCATGCCCGATGTGAGCTAGATGTGTCCCTAGCATATCCTAACATGTCTGAAATTAAATAACAATAGTATCGATGACTTTCGTTTCATCACTGTGTTCACCAAATTACATGCTTGAAGAAAATATATGGGCAGATCTTGCAAGTTACGTGTAGAACACCAACACTCCATAAATAGTGTTCATACTTCAATGTAAGTTAAGAAAACTAGGAAACAAAGAATTCATATGATGTTCCACCAAAATTTATTCCACGCTAAAAAATTTGCTACTCCCCTCCCGTTCATCGTAGCCACTCATTGAACTTCTGCAAGTGACATACTATAAAATTTATGGCTCAAGAGAAATAGGAGAGTTTTAATGGGTTTTAGAAGTCCGGGAAGGAGGCATGGGGAACAAGCCTTTTCTTTCTCTCTCTATCTAAGAGATTTATAATTAATCTTTTATATATTTAATTCTAAACAATTAGAACAGTTTTCTTGTGATTTTGCCCATTTTTAAATCCATAAATTTCATCTATACAATGAAATATACAAAAAGGGAGGAGACCCTCCAAGAATAATGGGGTTACAAAAAATTCCAAATGATCTATCTGGCTTACACCAAGTAGTAGATGTATACACAAAATTAGAGAATATGGATAAGTGAGGTTTCTCTCAATCTCCGAAAGATTCTCCTGTTCCTTTCAAGCCACATGTTCCTTAAGAAGCTCCTAATCAAGTTGAGCCACCGGATGCTTGTCTTCATGAATGGGTGATGCAAAAGCAGGAAGTGAAGGTTACTAGGTATACTGGCGTGCTTTTGTTTTATTTTGTCTTTGGATTGCTTTTTGCTTGGGTCATTCTTTTTCAAAACCCCTTTATTTATATTTTCATTAATTTTCATGAAAGTTAATTTCTTATTAAAAAAAAAGAAAAAAGAAAAAAGAAAAAAAGAAAATCTAGCCTCTCATTTAAAAGAATGTAACAACATTTGGGCTGGGTTTTTTTCCTTTAATTCCCCGTTGTATATCATTCCATATTATCTATGAGAGAGTGGTTCTTCATCCCAAAAGGTGGGAAAATCTTGCTTGTGAAACAAGGTAAATAAAAATAAACAAGTCTAAGACGTATGACGAACAAGAAGAAAAAACAAGCAGACCTTCACAAATGCAAAAAACTCCTCTTGAAGGCGCACAACAACTGCCATTCTCTTCAAATGTGAAGCAAAGTGGTGCCTCTGAACAATCTGAACAGCGTGGCCACTTCCCCTGAAATTATTTGAAAACAAGTTCTATAATGAAAACAAAGAAAAATGCATAGTATAGGAAGCGTTAGAGGAAGAAAGCTCAACTGGAAATTGAACACTAAGCATAACTAATAACTATATTAGTTAACTAAATGTTTCACCCAGAGAGAAACGAAAAGAGCAGAAGCTGATGCACAAGACTTAAAGCAGGAGCAGAAAAATTTTCTTGATAATCCAAATATAGTTTGAAGAATAAAGAGGATGAGATAGATTGCTCATGTAAAATTGAACGTGTACTCAACGTGAATAGATGACTGTTCTGAAAAATCAAGGCACGGGCATAAGGCAAGACATGAGGTGATCACACATTAAGTATGGTAAAGAACCTTATGAGTGGTGCATAAAGATGCTTACCTCTTCTCTCTCATAACTAAGGGTAAACACACCTATAGATTTGAAGATAGAACATTGATTCACAAAATTTTAGAAGACTCTTGGGTTGATGGGAAATATGTCGTCTTTCTTTCCTAAGACATCGGCTTACAGTGAACAAAAAGCCAAAAAGATCTGGAAGATTGATTTTGGGGCTGAATCCTAGACTTCACTGCCTTTTCTAATACACTTAATTGTTTCCTATTAAAAATGGGGGGAAATCTCCTTGACATTACTAAAACTATACAAGACACAAAATCACTCATCGGACTTCTCTTCTACGCCAATCAGGGGCTCAAATCCTCTATTCTCAACCCAGAAAAAGACACGAAGATTTGAAGATAGGGATCTTTATATGTAACTCTCTTTCCATCACTATCATGACAATGAACTAGCATGCCTTGCCACCAAATTGCTGAATGGAAAGATGGTGGAAGAGAACGATGCATAGAAGGACATATATGCATATCCAAGGAGAAGATCATGATGATGCAAACATAACCACAAAGATATTGGTCTATTTCTAGAACACCCTTTAGCTTCTTCTTGTCCATTGTTTCTCTCTGACAAATTTGGAGTTCAATGAAGTCGCTCTCAGAATTTTGAAGATTTTAAGTACCAAGGCTACCACATCCAAGAACGTTGCTTGCTTTATACGAAGCAAATTGGTCCCAAGAGACACCACATGTGGACTTCTAGTCATAACTTTATAACCCAATCTTCACTCCGAGGACACCCCAAGAAGAATCTTCTGTTTCAGCACTTTTTTTATTAGAACATCAAACCATGCCAAACGTGTAACTAGTTACATGGTGAGAAAACACATGTAAACACAAATTTAACATTATAACTTCGATCATATACATTGGAGATCAGATTTAGGACTTAATGAATCTTTCTGCAGTACATGTACAAGGCATACATAAATTCATATGTTTGTGGGTCCTTGGTGGGGGAGCTTACTTTCTTGGAATGGCTTTCTCATCAGATTTGTAAGTCCAGTCAACTCCCTTCAGTGCAGCCTTTTCAAGAGGATCCCCCACCTACAGAAAAGTGAGAACTAATAAAGTCATGTTCACATATGTAAATTATATATGCACATTGAACGAATTCAAAAAAACAAATATATTATTGTCACTTCAGCAAATATATGAAAACCCTTCGTCTAAGTGTGCATATGAGAAAAGGACTACATACAGGTAGGACCATCCAATCCCCTCGACAGAAAATTGGAAACTACAATTATGTGCAATGAATATAATTTATATATTCACAAAAATCATACAAATTCAATTTGCAAGAATTTTGATTAATGATATAGTGTGCACCATCTGTATGCCACAAATTGTTTAGTTACAATTTGTTGTTCCGTTAGTTACTGTGTAAGGGTGGATTAATTTAGTTCATCAGTTCTAGTAGTTCGTCTGATAACCACCCGGGGTAATACAAGGGTCTCAAACGCTGTAGTGATTTGCCTAAAATATTTTCCTACAAATTTTTCAGGCAACCTAGTGAGATTAATTGAGGTCGCTTCAGATGGCTTTGGAGGTGTTCATAGGTTGGACTCGGGGGCTTTTTGGACCAAATATAATTGATTTTTTTTTTTTTTCCAAAAAACGGAGAAGGAATCCAATTGTTCAAATTGCAGATTTGTCCAAATCAAACAATGAGTCCTAGTTAGATGACTCAACCATGTTGAGTTGGGTTATTTAGATCATCCGTTCAAAGTTCTGTTAAAATGTAAAAGACAAATACTAATCAAAAGAAAGACTTTCTCCATTACGAAGTGCCAAGAACAAGAGGCCACTCGAAAATAGAGGGGATGCATTTGATCAGCGGTAGCAGGAACGGTTTCAAAATTGGTGTTTCAAAAGTCTATCCAATAAGTGCTAGCAAAATACACGGTTCAGATGTCTAAGGCATTGTGTATCATGAGACAAATGTCAAATCAACTACATTAATGACAACCTTTTCTAGCAGAGTTTCCCACCCTATTGAAAAGTGAAGATCACCAAATACAGTGTTCCAATGTGCGATATTTTGTAAGTCATATCACGCAAACTTCTCTTTTAATAGATAGATATATCAAGAACGAAGCTAGCTTACCAACTTGTTGTCCACAAACACCAATGCATGGCAAGAAGCCAGAATTTCAACCGTGCGCAAAGGCACACTAGTCATGTCAGTTTCCAAATCGTCCTTATCACTCAATCCAACTACACCTTGAAACTCCTACAGATGCCAAGAAAGTGAAGAATAATAAATATCTTGAATAATATACACAATCGATAACTATTTTCATATTTTGAGTTTGATATGAGCAAACCATGTCATCTGATGTCAACGTTCCAGTTTTATCAAAACAACAAATATCAACCTGCACAAGAAGGAACAACACAAAAATACATTACAAATACAATCATAGAGAGATACTAATATGGTATCACAACAAAAACAGGATAAGAATGAGCTTAAGCAACACATACTTATGTATAAAGCTCTATAAAGGTAATAAATCAAAGCCAAAACCAAAGTCAACCGATATCAGGACTAAATAAAAATAATATTAAGAAAACAATGAAAATTTCAAGCAGCAACAATTGTTGGTGATAGGAGGTACAAATAAAGATAATCACAAACAAGTCAAAGACATACAAACATTCAAAGGCAGTGCTAAACACCAAGGAGAATCATTAATTATAAACAAAATAGAAGCCTTAAACTGCCTCAAACTCAAAGTCCTTGATTGGACACCGATCTTGAAATGTTTGAAGTATTAATAGACAGACAGCGATAAAATTTAGCAACTTAGTTATCTATGATTATGGGTCTGACATATCCTTGCTCACAAATAAGATTTCTAGCTAGCTTGAATATAGCTACAAATATCCAAAGAAACTACTTCCCTTCTTTTCAATATCCATGAGTGTCTGAGCCAAGTTATACAATATCGAAAATTCTCACAAGACAACTATTTAAGCCTACTACATTTGATTGCACAAGGTAATTCTTAGAATATTAAATCCTAGGCAAGTGATCACCTAGCATCAACTCAGTTCCTCTAAGCCCTTTATTATTTACACGACCCTTAATGACCACAAGGCCAACCTTCAGCAGTTAATATTACTCTCTCCTTATATCGACCTAGCTTGCACCAAGAACTCAAAAGTGTGCAACCATCTTATCTCTAGACTACCAAGCTACACAAAATCTGCCGTCCCTCTTCTTCAACAGTTTAGCATTAGCTGGTGCCACCACTCATCCATGTCCAATGCCATTGACCAGCTTCTTTGGAAATGTACAGTCAATATTGCTTAGTACAAAAGTTGGGGGAAACATAAATTTTCAACCACATGAATAGAAACCATATAAAAATTGGAGATCATACACTTCAATGCCTCTTCTTGGTGTACGGCTTCCACCCTCTTTTTATGTTTATCATATTAACCACCCAATTTTATAGCTTTCATTAATTTTTTATTTCTAAACAAAATAGGATATTTCCAAATAAAATCTTTATAATTTTGTAATGCCGTGACAGCTGATAGAAAGTTGTCTAGCCAGTTAATGCATCAAGGGATGGACATATGAAACATTGATGAGAATATCATGTATACGATCTGTAAAACGAAGTAAAGAGTTTTACTTGTACGTAACTGCAAAAACAGAGGTGAAAATTCACCAGACAGGCAAAGACAAACTACCTTTCCAGCAAATGGTATTCTGAAAGGCTCTGTACAAAATATTCCACAACGTGCCAGAGCAATTAACGATGTATTAACGGCTATTGACAGTTCCATTGGTAGTTCAGGAGGAATAACAGAAGTGATTATAAGTGAGCAACTAAGGAAAAGCTTGTACTTGCTTCTCGTGGGATCTTCCAACCCCTGCATTAAAGTTACATTTTTCACCCTATATCATTGAGATCTACAACTTAAGCAAAGAAAAGTACGTCACCTTACCTTTACAAGAACGTAACCAGCAGCTATAACCGCAAATACAACCAAGAACAAAATAAATAAGCCACTTTCCCAACTGTTAGCTGTAACCTACAATTGGAGAAAAATGTATAAACATATACAATCGTATATTGAACAAGAAGCATGGTATAAATGTCATTACAATTGCAAACCAAAGAGTGTCAAGTTAGTTACCCTCTCTGTAGAAAACAAAATTGTCCGCATTAGTTTCCCTTGACTTGTTTCAAATCCAGTTCTCAAAACAACTGCTAGGCAGCCACCATCAGGGGTCCTAAGGGGAAAGGTCTGTTTCCACCCAGCAAATAATAAAACTGAGAATATGCACGAGATCAAAGCTAATGCCACAAGTTTTTCTTCAACAAAACTACCTTATCTGGTGTATGCTGCAATATTTTGGTTCCACCAAATAACATGTGACTTTTGTCTCTCTTAGCCGATAACTTCTCCTCAATTCCTCTCCCAGATACTGAAACCTGAGTGGTAAAACACAAATCTGTAAGCATTCTTGAATTGAAACTTAATTGAATTATGCCTCAAATACAACCTAGGGACTACAATTTAAAGGCTACAACCAGCGTTTGACAGCAACAAAAATTAATAACAGCAGTAATCAAAACCTAATGACTGCAGTAAAAATTAAACTTATAAAAAAAAATAACAGCCAAGTTATTAAACCAATTATAGCAGAAAAACTTAAGACTAAAAATATGATCCACAGCAACAAGTTTGAAGGGGGAAAATAGGCATGACACTGCATCATAGAGAAGGGAAACTCTAGTTAACGTGGTCATGGAACATACATACAAAATCTTTCAATATCCTTCTCAACCCTAATAAAGAACCCCACTGCAGCAATTATTTCAATAAATCATTTGATCACGTTAACTGTATTTAATAAAACTATTATAGAGATACTATGGTTTAAGTAATGACAAAGAACACCTTGCTGAAATGCTTTCTAGTAATTTTATGTTATAACTTCGCGAAAACTTCTCAAAATTATTCAGTACATGAAATTAATTTTTGCTGGAATGCTTACTTGTAATTTTAGGTTAAAACACACAAATAGAGAAAAATAAAAAGAGAAACACCTTCCATTGTGGTGTAGACTCCCCAGTAAGAATGGCTTCATTAACGATAGCACTTCCAGCCAATATAAGCATATCAGCAGGTACAGATTTATCTTCACCACTCTGACCAGAATTACGCCCAATGGAGACAACATCACCAGGCAAAAGCTCAGTTCCAGGTAGCTTCACCCACCTAAGTTACACTGTCACGTTTACATGTCAAAGAACCAGAGTGGCTAAAAAGTAGGAAGAATAGTCCTAGTAGAAGTGACATACTTTCCACACCGATGCACCATTAAGGTCTGAGTATCCACTCTGACACGTCTTAACTCACTTAAGGTCTTTAACCGACTTTTTGCCATTGTTGATTCAAACATGAAAAGCATAAACAGTGTAAACAGGCTGTAATACCAATACTCATCCAAACACCATAGTCCTACACAAAAAACCTGTGGAAAGGCAGAAAAGGTACGACCGTGT
This sequence comes from Cucurbita ficifolia, assembly GCA_033971965.1. NCBI lineage: Eukaryota > Viridiplantae > Streptophyta > Magnoliopsida > Cucurbitales > Cucurbitaceae > Cucurbita > Cucurbita ficifolia. The sequence goes on from CM066973.1 coordinate 8,383,390, forward strand.
GAGAAAATAATAAAGCCTCCCAAATTAAATCAGAGTGGGGGTTGAGGGGAAAAAGAAAGAGAAGGAAGAGAATTAAAATAAACACAAAATCTCATATATAAAATAGAGTCAACCTGAAAAACAAAGAATGGTTCCATACACTGCTCTTTCATTAACTTCTGGAACGTAGGTTGTGGATACTCAAATCTGTAAAGCCAAAAACATTCCAAACAGAGACGGAGCATTAGGCAAATTATTAAACTTACCAATTCTGTAACAAGGATCAGGTTCCACAAATCCAATTCTTCACATCCTATGGTAAACCAGACTTCAATTATTATTTGTAGTTAACTGCAGTTGGTTTATTGCAATTTTGTGGATTTGAGATTCCTAAAATTTTATATTTCAGGATATAAGTACAAAAAGAAAGAAAGGGGAAAAACAGACCAATACAGCCGGCTACAAAGCTACAACAAATTCAGTAGTTTAGGAGTTTTTTGGAGTAGCGTACAGCAGGCAACTTCCTCGTGGTGTAAAATCACAATAAACTCTTTTATGACTATAGTCATTATGAATGATTGGACTGTTCTACTTTTGTAGTTCTTTTGAGAGGAAATTTCCTGTACCCAGCCTCTAAGTTGCTTCCTCCTCTTTAGTTCATAACACATAGTTTCTTATCGAAAGAGAAGGCACATAGTATAATATCAATTAGAAACTGGGGATAATAAGACTTTTAATGAATGTTTGAGATAACAGATACCCAAACATGAAATTTTGGTGAGAAGTAAAAGACCTGGTCTCATAAAATTACCAAAAGCACTTTTAATGATTTAAGTACAATCCTATTTTCTGATACATCTTTTGCAGTAGTAGTCCACAGGAAGAATTTGGCCTTCTTAGAGTTTTTTTTTTTCGATCCAAATGTGTACAGGAAAAAGCGGTTAAGAGACAAACACCTAAAAGATGAGAGAACATATGTTTGCATGAAAAATTTCCTGAAGGGATTAGCAATCATTTTCTCCCTATCCTCCCTGACATCAGAAGTCCAATGAAATCCAGTGACTACTCAGGGTTTTCTCTATCTAGCATATTCCTTCTAAATGATAGATATCCAGCAAACATTATCTGGAGAACTCAAATCACTCAATCAAATAAGTGGGATGGTGTACGTTACATGTAGCAATGTATTGTGGAACATTATCTTTCTTGCCCCATGTGACACCATCCAAGCACACAGCAGTCAATTATCAAATGCCCACGATCAACAGATGCACAAAGTAATAATAATAAAAATGAATTGCAAAAGAAAACCCACATATTGCGTCCCCATTTATCAACGGCGGCTACAACTTTAGGCTCGGAGCCATAGCCAGTACTCTTTAGATAATAACCAAAAGTTTCTTTGGTTGGGTAAGGAAGCTTGCAGAAAGTCTCCTTTTCCTTTGAATAATTAAATCTTTGTTTTCTGAAATCAAAGTAGATCTCCTCAATATCCATTGCAGATTCAGAACCAGCCAGCTGCGAAGCAGAGAGTTTAATGTGACTGATGATAAACAGAACACATACCAGAATGTTAAAAAGACAATACCAGAATCAGAATGCAGGGAACTGTACATCAAATTAATAGTTTTCCCCTTTTAATGAAAGAATATGCAATCCAATAAAATTGCAACGAGAAAAGATTAACATAACCTTTGTGCAGGGATAACATGCACAAATAAAGAAATAATTTAAATATACAATGGAAATAAAAAAATAAAGAAATTCCAAAACAAAAGTATCAAAAAGAAAAGCTAACAAACAACAAGGATTACCCATAGGACAAATATCTTGAACTAAAACCTATTCCATCAAAAATTCATAATTCTTAAATTTCCGTGCTCATGCAGAACTCATTCTACTGTCAGCAGAACCAAACCACACGGATGAATATAATATTAGAAATTATTTACAACAGCCAGAAACTATACTTGTACTATGAAGAGAAAAATAGTCAACACAAAAAACAACAACACATTCTGATGGACACTTGCTAGTTAAATAAAAAATAATTTGTATTCTTATTTGTTCTAGTTATTTAGCTAGGTTAGTAGTAGTTTATGATCAGGATTTACCATAATTAGTTTGATTTCATGTTTCTAATTATAATAACTTAATCACTCATCTAATATGGTCTGCTTGGTGATAGACATTTGTAGTTGACGTTCAACTATTAAAAAATAAAAAAAGAGAGAAAAAAAAAAAAAGTTTGCTCATTTTTGCCAGCACCACAACAATAAAAAGTTTGCTCAAAGAGATCACAGAAGTCCTTACAGCTCTCCTAATCAACACCTTAGAAAAGAAATCATTTAACCCTAGTCAATAATGCAAGCTGTTAAATGTGCTCATGTAACCAAATCCACAATTATGTACACCACACTCTGTCAGCATCAGCAGTAAATACTTGCATTGTCTATTTAAATTAAAATCAAGATCTTGATAGCTGATATGTATACTAAAATCACTTACAAGCTTACGAAAATGAAGCGAAACAATCTCTTTTGAGCCCGAAAATTTTGCTGGAACTATCTTGCATGTATCAGCATGATAAATATCATTAACCTGCATGTCAAAAGAAGCATAGTACAAAGACATAAGATATTTACAAACTATATGGCTTTCATCTAGCACAGACCTCATTGCAATGAAATTTTTAAGTCATATTCACAACTAAAATATTAGGTGAAGTACGGTTTAAATTTTTAACAAATCCAAATAATCAAAAATAGAATGAGAAAAGACATCACAATGAACTTTAAAAATAAAAAAGTTCTAAGTGAATGCAGTAAAAAACACGTCAACCATGGAGGTAATGGGTTATTTTTCCTCTCATTGATGAGAACCGATCGAAGATTATATTAATACTACAAACATAACGTGGAAACCCCCTCACAAAGAAAACTATCATAAAAAGGCTTTCCGATTTCTTAGAGTGTTGGAAAGACTATAAGACAAAAGAATCCTCAGAATTCAGCTTAACCTCAAAAGTTCTAAGGTTCCTCTCCTTCCACGTTAACCAAAGGAAAGCGTTTCGCACATCCAAAGGACCTTAGCCTTACCATCAAAATGCATCACCAACAGAATTTGCATCAGCCAATCATCAACCCTCTCCGGTAAACATAAAGAAAGGACAAACTCATTCAGAATAGTTGAATACATGTGGAGAGGGGGAGGGCAAGGGGAAAGAGTGGAGCAAAAAGAAAGCAAAAATGACATCCTCAGGATCCCTCTCACCAAAAGACTTTTCCACAAACTAACACAAATTAATTGGTATAACAACGGTGGTTAGTAAAGATGATATTACGGCAGATTGGACGGGAAAATATCTAAAGAGGATGTGTAGACATGGCTTTAAATCCAAGTTGTATGCTATCTGTGTGAAGAATATGAAGGATCAAGCTCAAACGATTTTCTTTGTCCATTAAGCAATAAGATTCGGACTCTTTCTTGCAGCGTTTCAAATCTTCAAATTGATATCTCTCAGTTACTAACAAGACATAAGCAAATATAGAGTGTGAAAATTCCGTGAACTGATGTTGAAAATGCAATCAACTGGGATCTATAGATAGAAATATGAGAAAGAATCCTCAATGGAAAAAGTACTCAATAAGGGAACAGGGATTTTGACTTTCAACCAAGCAACAGTTCGTGAATTTGATAGACTTTAAAATCCAATCAGAGAAAATGGGTATTTTGTAAACTCCTACTTAGAGTCTCACTATTGAATATACAGCCTCAAATCCAGCAGAATGATAGAGCAATAGAAAGAGTAATATGTTAGAGCTAAGCTGCACATATACAGTTAGACATACTGCACGAAACCATATGATAAGCCAACGTCTGAAATGTAATGGCAATTCATAAGAATCATCAAATGCAAGTACGAAATTTATAGAAAAAAGAATGATATGATTGTAGAAGAACACCTGGCCGTACTGGACAAAACATTTGAAATCAACCGACCAACCAGTGAAAAGCAAGACCAGAACATGAAGAGCCACAAGTCCACCCAAAACAATGAGAGCATCCCCAAAGTCAATACTAGGAACAACAACAGCAAGCCAGGCCCCATAAAGAATGGCGAATGGCCACAGATCCAACCGCCATGTCCAGTGTTTCTTCCTCAACAAGTCAACTCTCTCGACCACCTTCCCGCCCACATGGAATCTCAACATTTTTCTCAACTCTGTTACCTCAATCGGAAGATTGGCAAACGTAGACCATCTGAAAATCAAGGAACGAGTGTAAATCGATCAAGTGGAAGAATGAAACAGAGAAGAAGGTGAAGGATGAATTGAACTGAAATGGAAAAAGGAATGGATCGGCGGGTACCAGAGAGATCGGCGGGGAAGAAGTGATTGAATCTGCAGAACGCGGCTGTTTCAGGGAGATGGAGAGAATGCTTTTGGTTAGGAACTTAGGATTCCTTACGGACCCGTCTTTAACCCACCCGTTTTCGTTAAACGGGCCTTGCTCTTTTCTTTTCTTTTCTTTTTTTTATTTTTTTATTTTAGTTCACTTTTATCTTTATTAGAAAATCTGAATTTAATACTAAACGTGAGAGTGTGATTTTTTAACTAAAAAAAAAAAGAAAATTGGTTTCTGTGAGTTTATTTTTAATTTTGTATTTAAAATATTTTCAATTTTGAGTTTAATATTTTTTTTTATATATTAATAAATTTTAAAGATGAGAAAATTAAACTTTATTTTTAATAAGACCAACTTTCAATTTTTGTGTAAAAAAAAAATTAGAAACATGTTTTTATTAAAAATTAATTAATTTAGAAATGATTAAAAAAAACTCTATCTCCACCTGACTCGTTACCATATATGTGTTGATGCTCGTTTTTCGAGCTCGACACTATTGGATGAAAGTCACACATCGGCTAATTTAGGGAATGATAATGAGTTTATAATCAAGGAATACTATCTTCATTGGTATGAGACATTTTGGAGAAGCCCAAAGCAAAGTCATGAGAGTTTATGGTCGAAGTGGACAATATCATACCATTGTGGAGAGTCGTGTTCATCTAACATGGTATTAGAGTCATGCCTACACTTAGTCATGTCAATAGAATCCTCAAATGTCGAACAAAAGTATTGTAAGCCTTGAAGACATAGTAAAAAATGACTAAGACTCCAAAAGAAAAGGAGTCGAGCCTCGATTAAGGGGAGGTGTTGGATGAAAGTCCCACATCGACTAATTTAGAGAATGATCATGAGTTTATAATCAAGAAATACTATTTCATTGGTATGAGGCTATGCTCGAAGGGTACAATATCATACAATCACCGAAGATCGTGGTTCGTGGTCAATTATTTTAATCAAAATTATCCCAAAGTGGCCGGCCACTATTTCAAAGGACGGCGGAGAACGGAGTCGGAGCCGACATTACCAGCGGCAGAGTAACGGAATGGAGGGTTGGACGAACTGGGTTTCCCGGCTAGGATTGGAGATGCCGTCCGGCACCTGCTAGACTGAAATGAAGAAACTAAATTAAATTATCCACTATACCTGTGACATTTTTTTAGAATAATCTTTTAATTAAAAAAGATTTAAAATTTTATTTTTAATAATCTAAAAATTAAATATATAAGTAAATAAAATTATAATAAATATATGTATGGAGGAAAAGCTTGGTTGAATACATTTGTTCCAAAATCCATCACTTATTCTAATGAGCTTGATTCTAATGAGCTAGATGAGTGAGAAATTCTATAATGTGAGATGCCACATCAGTTGGAAGGGGAACGAAGCATTCGTTGTAAGGGTGTGGAAACTTCTCCCTAATGGACAGGTTTTAAAATCTTGAAGGGAAAGCTCAAATAGGACAATATCAGCTAGCGGTGTGTTTGGGCTCTTACAAATGGTATCAGAGTTAGACATCAGGTTGGGTGCCAGTGAGGATGTTGGGTCCTTAGGGGATGGATTGTGAGATCTCACATCCGTTGTAGAGGGAACGAAGCATTCCTCATAAGGGTATGAAAACCTTTCCCTAGTGGACGCGTTATAAAACCTTGAACGGAAAGCTCAGAGAGGACAATATCGGCTAGCAGTGGGCTTAGGGGGTTACAAATGGTATCAGAGCCAGACATCGAGCGGTGCGCCAACGAGGACGTTGGGCCCTCAAGGGGGGGTGAATTGTGAGATCCCACATTAGTTGGAGAGGAAACGAAACATTCCTCATCAGGGTGTGGAAACCTCTCCCTAATGAACACGTTTTAAAACCTTGAAGGGAACCTCATAAGGGAAAGCTCAAAGAGGAGAATATCTGCTAGTGGTGGACTTGTGCTGTTACAAATGGTATCAGAGCCCGACACCGGGTAGTGTGTCAACAAGGACGCTGGACCCCTAAGGGGTTGGATTGTGAGATCCCAGGAGCATTCCTTATAATATGGAAACCTCTCCCTAGTAGACACGTTTTAAAACTTTGAGGAGAAGCCGTTGAAGGGAAAGTCTAAAAATGACAATATCTGCTAACGGTGGGGTTGGACGGTTACATATACAAAAATACTTTCTTTCCACTAAGAATGCTAAGCTTAGAGCTGAATCTAGTAAGTAAATATATGAGTAATTTTCCATGTTAATGTCATAATCTTCAAGAAACATTGCTTCTTCACCTTCTACATATTTGTAACTTATTCAACTGAGGCATAAGCTTCTTTGCCCACCCCTTTTGCAGTTGTTTTAAGGCATCCCTCCATATGGGCAAAGGCTTTCCACTCAATGACTTACCACCCATACTAACTGCAATTGATCCACCACCTCTAGGAGAGCTCCACAGATTGGAAACTTTGTCAAATTTTCCTTCTTCCTTGATCTGGATGTCTCTATCATTGCGTTTTTGCAATCCACCTCCTTCGGAGCCCAGCGTCCTTGCTGGTACTCGTTCCCCTCTCCAATCAATGTGGGACTCCCAATCCACCCCCTTTGGAGCCCAGCGTCCTCGCACCACCTAGTGTTCGTCCCCCTTCGAGATTCATCCTCCTCGCTAGCACACCGCCCGGTGTCTGGCTCTGATACCATTTGTAACAGCTCAAGCCCACCGCTAGTAAATATTGTCTTCTTTAGAGTTTCCTTTCCAGACTTCTTCTCAAGGTTTTAACACACGTCTGCTAAGGAGAGGTTTCCACACTCTTATAAAGAATGCTTCGTTCCTCCTCCAATCGATGTGGGACCCCAATCCACCTCCTTCGAAGCTCAGCGTCCTTGCACCACCTAGTGTCCACCTCCTTTTGGGGCTCAGCCTCCTCGTTGGCACACCGCTCGGTGTCTGGCTCTAATAACATTTATAACAGCTCAAGCCTACCGCTAGCAGATATTGTCCTCTTTGGGCTTTTCGTTTCGGGCTTCCCCTCAAAGTTTTTAAAACGCGTCGGCTAAGGAAAGGTTTTCACACCCTTATAAAGAATGTTTTGTTCCTCCTCCAACTAATATGTGAACTCACAAAAAATAAGCATAAACCATAATAGCATTTATTCTTTGTTTGGTTTTCATCTAAATGGAAAATCTTAATTTCTTTGGTGACATTTCCACCTTGGTTTGCCATTCCTAGACATCAACTTCTATATCTTTAGCATTTCTTATTGCTTCTTCAGCATTTTTAGAACTTTAAGGTGGTATTCGAGATCCTTTAACATTACTTTGATTCAAATCAGAGTGGTGCAACGAAAGCGTGGTGGCCTGATGGGCCCATAACCCATAGGTCCTAGTGGCTCCGTTATATACAATATCTTGTTTATTTGAAGTCTCTCATTTTCTTCTTTTTAAGCTTTTAAGAAAGATTCATAACAAGCAAAATATTATCAACATTCAAATCAGAGTGGTACCGTGGAAGCACGGTGGCCTCATAACCTACGATCCTAGGGTCAAAATTTGGCTCTAAATATACAATATCTTGTTTACTGGATATCCATCATTTTCTTCTTTTGAGCTATTATGAAAGATTCAAACAAAGCAAAATATTATCCACATTCAAATTAGAGTGGCGCCCTAACCTACAAGCCCTAGAATCGAAACCTGGTTTTAATATATACAATGTTTTGTTTACTTGAAGTCCTTCATTATTTTCTTTTCCGTTTTTGCGAAAGATTCATAACAAGCAAAATACTATCACTATTTAAATCAGAATTGCGTAGCGTGAAGGGCTCCTAACCCACAAGTCTTTGGATCCAATTATACAATGTCTTGTTGACTTTAAAGTCCCTCATTTTCTTCGGTTAATCTTTTGTGAAAGATTCATATCAAGCAAAATATTATTACAAGTCAAATTAGAGTGGTATAGCGAAAGCATGGTAGACTCCATAACCCACAGGTCCCAAGATTGAAACTTGGCTTTGATATAAACAACATGTATGTTTATTTGATATCCTTCATTTTTCTTTTTTAAACTTTTATAAAAGATTTGTACACGGTCTTGTTTACTTGATGTCCCTCATTTTCTTAAAATTGATCACCATTCATATTAGTGGCGTAGCGGAAGCATGGTAGGCCTATAACCCACACGTCACAAGAGTGAAACCTGGCTCTCTAATGTAGACAATGTCTTGTTTACTTGGTTTCATGACAAGATAAATCACCCTTCAGTGTAACCGTGATGGCCCTAACCCATAGGTCCTAAGATTGAAACCTTTTTTTGATATATATTACCATTATTGAGATTAGAGCAACAGAGGGCCCATAAACCATAAGTCTTAGGATCAAAACTTTGGCTTTCATATATGACAATATCTTTTTTGCTTGATGTCCTTCATTTTTTTCTTTTAGTCTTTTATTGAAAAATTTATACCAAGTCAAATATTACCGCCATTCAAATTAGAGTGGCACAGCGGAAGCGTGGTGAACCCATAACTCACAGGTCCCAGAATCGAAACCTGGCTTTGATATTTCTTCCTTCACAGTGGACCCATAACCACACGTATGTGCTTGATGTCCTTCATTTTCTTCTTTTAGTCTTTTATTGAAAGATTCTTCCTTTCTTCCTTCAGAGTGGACCCATAACCACACTTTAGGATTGGGAACTTTGATTGTCCTTCATTTTCTTCTTTTAGTCTTTTATTGAAAGATTCATACTAAGCCAAATATTATTGTCATTCAAATTAGAGTGGCGCAGCGGAAGTGTGGAGGGCCCATAACCCACAAGTCCCAAGATTGAAACCTAGCTCTGATATATAATATCATGTATGGTTGATGTCCTTCATCTCTTCCTTCAGTGGACCGTCTAGGATTGGAACTTTGCTTGATGTCTTTTATTTAGTGAAAGATTTACCAAGCCAAATATTATTGTCATTGAAATCAGAGTGGTGCAGCGGAAGGGCCCATAACTTGTTGCCATTCAAATCAGAGAGGCGCAACGGAAGCGTGGTGGGCCCATAACCCACAGGTCCCAAGATCGAAACCTGGTTCTGATATATAATATCATGTATGCTTGATGTCCTTCATTTTTAGTCTTTTATTGAAAGATTTACCAAGCCAAACATTATTGTCATTGAAATCAGAGTGGGCCCATAACTCGTTGTCATTCAAATCAGAGTGGCGCAGCGGAAGCGTGGTGGGCCCATAACCCACAGGTCCCAGGATCGAAACCTGGCTCTGATATATAAAATCTTGTATGCTTGATGTCCCTCATCTCTTCCTTCATAGTGGACCTTTCTTTTATTGAAAGATTTACCAATCCAAATATTATTGTCATTGAAATCAGAGTGGTGAAGTGGAAGGGCCCATAACTTGTTGCCATTCAAATCAGAGTGGCGCAGCGGAAGCGTGGTGGGCCCATAATCCATAGGTCCCAGGATCAAAACCTAGCTCTGATATATAAAATCTTGTATGCTTTGACGTCCTTCATCTCTTCCTTCACGGACCGTCCAAGATTAGAACTTTGCTTGATGTCCTTCATTTTAGTCTTTTATTGAAAGATTTACTAATCCAAATATTATTGTCATTGAAATCAGAGTGGTGAAGTGGAAGGGCCCATAACTCATTGCCATTCAAATTAGAGTGGCGCAGCGGAAGCGTGGTGGGCCCATAACCCACAGGTCCCAGGATCGAAACCTGGCTTTGATATATAAAATCTTGTATGCTTTGACGTCCTTCATCAAGATTAGAACTTTACTTGATGTCCTTCATTTTAGTCTTTTATTGAAAGATTTACCAAGCCAAATATTATTGTCATTGAAATCAGAGTGGTGGAGTGGAATGGCCCATAACTTGTTGCCATTCAAATCAGAGTGGCGTAGCGGAAGCGTGGTGGGCCCATAACCCACAGGTCCCAGGATCGAAACTTGGCTCTGATATATAAAATCTTGTATGCTTTGACGTCCTTCAACTCTTCCTTCACGGACCGTCCAAGATTAGAACTTTGCCTGATGTCCTTCATTTTAGTCTTTTATTGAAAGATTTACCAAGCCAAATATTATTGTCATTAAAATCAGAGTGGTGGAGTGGAATGGCCCATAACTTGTTGCCATTCAAATCAGAGTGGCGCAGCGGAAGCGTGGTGGGCCCATAACCCACAGGTCCCAGGATCGAAACCTGTCTCTGATATAAATATCTTGTATGCTTGATGTCCTTTATTTTAATATTTTGTATGCTTGACGTCCTTCATCTCTTCCTTCCCAGTGGACCATCATTGGAACCTTGCTTGATGTCCTTCATTTTAGTTTTTTATTGAAAGATTTATCAAGCCAAATATTATTGTCATTGAAATCAGAGTGGTGCAATGGAAGGGCCCATAACTCATTGCCATTCAAATCAGAGTAGCACAGCAGAAGCGTGGTGGGCCCATAACCCACAGGTCCCAGGATCGAAATTTGGTTCTGTTATATAAAATCTTGTAAGCTTGATGTCTTCATTTTTAGTCTTTTATTGAAAGATTTACCAAGCCAAATATTATTGTCATTGAAATCAGAGTGGTGCGGAAGGCCCCATAACCCACAGTGGACCGTCCAAGATTGAAACTTTGCTTGATGTCCTTCATTTTAATCTTTTAGTCTTTTATTGAAAGATTTACCAAGCCAAATATTATTGTCATTGAAATCAGAGTGGTGCAGCAGAAGGAATCAGAGTGGCGCAGCGGAAGCGTGGTGGGCCCATAACCCACAAGTCCCAGGATCGAAACCTGGCTCTGATATATAATATCTTCTTGGAATCGAAAGGGATCCTCTTCCTTCACCTGGACCGTAATCAGAGTGGTGCAGCGGAAGGGCCCTTCATCTCTTCCTTCACAGTGGACTCTATACAAGTATCTTGTATGCTTGATCTCCTTCACTTAAGGGCCCAGCTCCCAATTTTGAAACTTTGCTCTTATATATAATATCTTATTGATCATTTGAAAAGTGCCCCAGAACAGTTTCCCATTGAATGAAAATCAAACAGTCAGGGAAATTGAAGCGACGAGAGAAAGCACGACTTATGGCAAAGAAAAAGAAGATTCTGATCATGTTCTACTACAATCAATCAACGTATCTAGTTTATACTACACTGTCTAGCAAAACTAAACTACAGATTTTGTTGACTTACTGTTGTGCTTTATAGCCAATGACAGAAATGGGAGAAAATATGAAAATAAGCTACGAGAGAAGAAGACTACGGAAATTATCAATGAACAAGTTCGTCGCCGTAGACAACCAAAAGGCACAACCAGGAAAGAAATAAACATGAATTTCAATGATCTATGGATGAAACAGGATCAAATCGTCTATCGTGCATACAAATCAAAGCACAATGTAGCCTGAAACAGTAACGGACAAGTTATGTGTACCTGGAGTCAGACATCACCGAAACTCGGGCAAAGAAATGATTCGTTATCATCTGAAAATGAATCCTTCTGGAGTGATTAATCTGCCGCAAATGGAAGAAGACGAGATTCTGAGTTGAAGCAAAGAAAATGAAGAGGCCTGACATAGCTTTTGCAGAGCTCCGATCAGAGACAGATTCAGAGTGAAAGCAAAACTGTAACTCGTTAGCAAGATGAAGAAGTTGAATGACAGAACAAACTTGGATGAAGAGGTTGAGCCATTCATTGAAGGAGATACGCAAAGGAAAAGTAGACGGTCTTTTTGGAGGCAAAAATTAAAATTATTTTTACTAGCCAATTTTAATAAAATTTAAATTTTTACTAATTTATTATCACACTTAAAATTACTTCTTAATTGATTTCATATTTTTAGAGAAAAAAAATATAAATGACATGTAAGCCCTAAAGAAAGAAAAACATTAAAAAAAATGGTTGCTAAAAAAGATGGGATGGAGGGAATGATTTACCATACTTTTATTGTATGAGGCCTTTTGGAGAAGCCTAAACCAAAGTAAACCAAAGTATGAGAGCTTATATCCAAAATGGACAATATCATACCGTGGAGAATCGTCATGAGAGCTTATTACTCAAAGGGGACAATATCATATCATTATGGAGAATCGTGATTCGTTTGTCAATCTTTAACATCCAGAAATTTTAGAGAAGCCCAAAGCAAAGTCATGAGAGTTTATACTCAAAGTGGACAATATTATTTCATCGTGGAGAGTCGTGATTCGTCTGTCATTTTTAACATCCAAAAAGTCACATCATCCCTCAGAGTTTAATATCCACTTCTTTATTCTTTCACACCTTTCACACACGGTAAACAAGTACTTTTTCGTCAAGTCCGAGACATTTGACGAAAAAAAGAGGACTCGATGTGTGCCCTTTGTCCCATAAAATGGCTCGAATCAAATGAATTTCCATATTCAAAAGTAAAAATAAAAATAAAAATAAAAAGATTTTAACCATATATTTTATTTATTTTTCAATTCTCAAAAGAACTTTTAAAATCTTAAAACAAAATTTTAAATATATATATTCAACATAATTTCTTTTAAATAATAAATAAGAAGATTAAAAAAAATGGAGGTAAATAGTAAAAATGTAAATAAATGTGAAATTCAGGAATATATTTGTTAAGTTTGAAAACTCGTATTTCTTTTCGCTTAAAAAAGACTTGTGTTACATTTATACCTAAAATCTGAAATGCATACTAAAAGCAGCAAACTTCGAGAAGCCATAATGAAAATGTGCATTCATTCATTTGGTGTGTGTTGTGAATGAGGGGGCTTTATTCTTATTGACAACACACAACAGCCCTAGACCTACCAATCTATCTACATAAAGTAAGATAATTCCTTTACATGTTTTCTCCAATCTTCCTCACTCTCTCTTCACCGCTCCCGATCAGCGCATTCGGTTCTTCAATAGTGCAAAACGTATCCGAACACAATGCAAATAAGCGCCACCATACAGAGAAACAAAGGAGGAAAACCGACGACGCGGTTGCTCGCCCTGCCTCTCCGACTTAATTCCATCTAAGAAGATACAAGATGAAACATCGAGTCACGAAATCTTGAATGCAAGTATGATATTCGATCCTAGTATACAAAAACTTAGTTTTCGAGTACAATTCAATGGGCAGGATGAATGAGTTTCTAATAGTAGTATTTCAAAAAAATCAAAGCACCTCAATTGAATAACAATGTTTACTTTAAAGAAAATATAAGTAAATAGAAGTGCTTTTCTTCAGTTAAGTTAAGGTTAAGTTACCCCTTATGTGAGATCCCTCATGTGAGATCCCTCATCGATTGGAGAGGAGGAGAATGAATCCTTCTTTATAAGGGTGTGGAAACCTCTTCCTAGCCGACGCATTTTAAAAAATCTCGAGGGGAAGCCCAGAAGGGAAAACTCAAAGAAGTCGATATCTGCTAGCGGTGGGCTTAGGCTATTGTTACACCTTCGCTGTATTTTGTGTTAAACAATAGGATTCAAACCTCTAACTTCTCGATGAGTGTATATTCTAATCCTTATATTGTGTTCATAGCACGCCCCCAACTAATCTTTAAGACAACTTCATCCAATCCTTCTATTATAATCATAGTGGACCTCAAAATCTTTAAGAAGACTTCATCGTCTCTGAAGTCGGTTTCACGAGACAACGGGGATCTTAAGAATTTAAAAATTTTCAAAGTAGGAAGTTTCAAACAAGGACCTCATCAGAGGCATCTTTTCAAACACCTCAAATGCTTACCACCAAGATACCGTTGGGAACCTAGGGTAAAGCTATCCTTCCCTTTTGAATCTAGCAAAAAGTCCCTAATCTCTCTAGTAGTAGGCTTGAATATTGCTATCAAATGGACAAGATAGAGTTACAGGACAGTGGCAAAACTCTAAACATGCAACAAGAACATCAACTAGCAGAATATATTGGTAGAAGAAGTTACCAATTTCTCCTTCAAGTTTTTTACTTCTTGAGCACTAAATCTCCTCTCCTCGGACAGCCTTGAAATGGTATATTGAGCCTATAAAACGATGTTACAAAAGATCATCATTACAACGGTATTGGGCAGTCCATGAAAAGTAAGATAGAACAGCAAAATGTAGAAGAGAATACAGGAAAGTAGTTTTTTCCATTTCCATCAACATTTTATTCCTGGGTAATGAGATTCTTGTAAAATGAAGCTTTATCTCTCTCTTCCTCTAATTATTACAAAAAAAAAAAAAAAAAAAAAAAAAAAAAAAAAAAAAAATGGAGTAATAATAAACACAGATCGATGATAACCAGCATCCGAAACCCAAGTTTTAAAAAATTATAAGAATCAATCTGTAGCACAAAACCGAGTTTCTATAAATGCAGTGAATAATCGAAACCGACCACAAAATTTGCATAATTGAATATCCAACCCAAGAAGCCTTATAACCAACCTATGTCTGGAAGACGAGTTTAGAGACTCCATCAACAAAATAAATTTCAAACAGAGCAGAAATTCTTGATTGGATTTGATGAGGACAAGCAATCTCAATGACCAGATTCTTAATTGTAGCTTAAAACTCTTCGGTTTGTTATACTCATACATGAAAAAGCTGCAAAAGAAAAAGAAAAACAAAACGAGAAAGGCAATGGAAACTAACCTCTCCAAGCTTTAATTCAATTTCATTTAGCTTCGACTTCATCTCATCAATGTCCTTAACTAACTTTAGCTGTTTCGCTTTTT
Organism: Cucurbita ficifolia; assembly: GCA_033971965.1. Classification (NCBI taxonomy): domain Eukaryota; kingdom Viridiplantae; phylum Streptophyta; class Magnoliopsida; order Cucurbitales; family Cucurbitaceae; genus Cucurbita; species Cucurbita ficifolia. Next base: position 8,398,423 of record CM066973.1, read on the forward strand.
TCACTTTCATCGGCTCCAATTCTGCTGCTTGCTTCATCTCAGCCGTCTTTCGTAATCTCAACGGGCTATTGTTTAGCTGCTTTAGGTTTTCATCCAGACCCTTAGGAATCTGATGCAACAGAGCAAAACTTCAATTTTCGAGAAGCTGAAAATCACAGAACGTATCAATTGGAAAAAACGAAGGAAGATATGGCACCCTCCCTAGGAATGTGGAAGAGGTTAGAAAAAGACATCCAACAAGTTCTTAGATCAACAATAATTATAAGTAATAACATCAAATTTATTAAGAAAAATGTCAATTTGATCCCTTGGAAGCATTTTCAAAGAGAGAGAGTGGGTAAAATTTTAAACTCTGTATAGATAAGAATGCTTTTCCTTACTTTTACTCCCACCGGTGAAGGTTGAATTACAACAATTTCTTGATCCTCCAGGTGTGAAGTTCCAAAGGCTCGCCCCTCTGCTCCATTTTGAACTCTTCTTTTTGGAGCTTCAACACTCAACTCCTCCTCCATTAATGCTCCATTTTGATCTCTCGGTTTTAATGCTTCACGAGGTAGTTCCTCCTTTGATGTTCCATTTTGATCCTTTTGTTCTGAAGTCCCATGAAGCAGAACCTCCTCCCTCAAAACTCCATTTTGATTAGATGGTTTTAAAGCTTCAATTGTCCGCCCCTCCTTCATTGCAAAAAAATCATCTTTTAACCCTGAAACCTCATGGGCCGTCCTCCCATTTGATGGTCTAATTTGTTCTCTTAGTGTTGAAAACCCAGAGAGAAGCAGCTCATCTGATGCACCATTTTGATCTTTCAGCTTTGTAGTTTCATTGGTGGCCAGCCCATCACTTAGCAGTCCACTTTTCTCGTTCAGTTTCATAACTTCATCCATGATTTCATCAATTGTTCCATCAACAGGTGAGGGTATTGGGGAATTCAGCGGACTAATGAGCGCCACTTTGAGCTTATCTTCTTCAATATATTTACCTCCATCTTTTGAAAACTGGAAAAAAAAAAAAAAAAGAAACAATTGAGAACTCAAGAATGAAAGCTGATTATATCCACAAAAACTTACCATACTAGCAGTGATGTCCTCTTCTGTTGTCCCTGAAGGAACAATTGTGCTTTGAATTAAAAACTTGTCTTTACACAACATATCGGGAGGGACAATCCGTTGAGCTTGCATTATAACTACATCAAAATTAAGAAGAAATTAATTCTAAAAAAAAAAATTAACAATACGTAGTTCCAGGTTTAGAATTTAAAAAATAAACACAAGTGTTGCAGGAATACAGTTAACCTTATTGCACTGTGCAGTGTGAGGATCTCATGATATCTCATAAGTCATCATTTCAACGGCACAAAAAAATCTTTAAGAAGACTAAATACGGGCTTGATAAACAAATGCAGAACTGAATCATCTCATGATATTAGACATTCTTAGAGTTTTCAATTCTCAAAACAATGAATACTATGCTTTCAAATTTCCTTTTTAGAGTTTTCTAGATAGCTTGATTGCCCTCACAATCGATTCAACACAAGAAAATACATTAAGCAGATCAGACATTGAAAATGTAAAGTAATACACAGAAGAGGTAATTCGTCGAAACTTAGAATTGTTAAAATTGAATGGCAACAGCAGTAACTTCATTACCAAGATCCCCAAACACTCCTTCTTGCTCGGGGTTGGGGACCGATGCCTGAATATGTTAGATGAAATTTGTACAGAACATACCTGAAAATTCACATACTGATTTTGGAAAAACTATCCCAACATTGGGTCGAACACAGTATTTCTTTGGAGACGTGGTTTTAACCTGCCAAACGTTATAATATAATTACATTATATCACATGAAAGTTCACAAATTTTCCAAGAAATACAAGATAAACAAAACAAAAAGAAGGTTGTTCATACTTTAAAGGCAACATGATGATTTGTGTTATTGGCTAGCTGAACCATGCACGTACTTTGTTTCCTCAATTCAACTGAAAGCAGCAAGGTAATCAATCACTTCAATTCTTTTTCAAGAACAAGCAATAAACTAGTATTACTGATGAGGCACTTACATACGAATTGTAATTCCTTGGGCTGGATATGCAAGAGTTTCGTACTCATGTCTCTTCTTCACAATACACCAAATTCAAAAGTAATAGCTCTCTGCATTCAAAGCTTAGGCAACAATTATTCTGCACCCAGAAAAGTAATTTTCTTATAATCGTTAACAAACGATTCGAATTTGATTAAGAAGCAACTGAAGGAAAGAAAATAAAAGAAAAGAAAGAAACACAAAATCTCAAGTATCTCATCATATAGTTACAGATCAAAGAAGTTAAGAACCACGTGCATCCATCCACCCTGTTCGTAGCTAAAAGAATATAGTAATAATGTCCCCATGCCGCAATTTAAAAAGAAAAAAAGGGTTCCGGCTTGTATCAGTCGGTCAACCGCAAGAAAGTCAAACTAAACTCCTTTTCGGTGAGGATCATGAACTCACCGCTGAGCTAATTCCAAAACAGATCGTTCAAAACAAACTCGTCCCGAACTGTAAATCGTTAATCAACGAACAGAGTCGCTCTAAACACGAATCCGATTTCAAATCTCAACTCATTTCCAAACACAAACAAACCAAAAAGAACAACAAAATCAATCGCCAATCAAACAAACACCAAAATCACAATGAATTCCAAAACTAAAAAAACTCCAACAGCCAAGAAACCAGCAAAAATCATCTAACACGCACACACAGACTACGTTCTCAACATGCTAACTGAAATTTCGAACAGCAAGCACAACAAAACAATCAAACAAAAAGATTCTTCCATTCTTCCGTTCTTCCACTCTTCAAACAAATGCATAAAAGAATTCAACAGCTCACCTGTTCCGGAGACAGAGAACAAAGAGCGAGTGGAGATGAATGGAAACTTTGGCTTGAAACTTCCGCTTTGAATAAATAAAACGCACCGGAGAATTGAAATTGAAAGAGCGTCCAAAGATTTGGTGGAATTTACAATCCCATAAGGAGAGAAAAACCCTGGCGGTGGTCTGATGAACTGATTGAGTGAAAGCAGAGTAGAGAGAGAGAGAGAGAGAGAGAGAGAGACGTGTTCGTCGTACCGGCTGATCTTGGCTTTGAGCCGGTGCCGCGGAATCCAATTCCCGTTTCAACTTTTTTTTTCAAATAATTTTATTTTTCTGTAATTCCACGTAATTTTCTAATTTAAATCTTTTTAAATACTTTTTTTTTTAAAAATAAATTATATTTCTTTCTAATTTAAATCATCGAACTAAAATGAGATGAGCTTTAAAGTACAAAAATTAAAATGTCAGGTAAATAAGATACTTATTTGTCACACATTTCAAAGTCGACAAATTTATTATATATTTTATAAAATGGTTTGAGAAAGATCAGTTAAATTTTCATACCACAATTAAAATCTGTTATTAATGCTTTATTTTTCATGTTTAAATTCATAGAGTTCATATCATATTATAGCGTGCTAATTATATTTAAACTAAATTTATTTATTATTTTTCTAAATTAAGTTCATATCAACAAAGTAAAATATTTAAATTTTATAGGGCGATCAATTCATTTATTTAATTTTTTATTAAAAAAAGTAAAATATTAATATACATAACATTTATTTAATTATTTTTAAATATGAAATAATCTTAATTTCAATATATATTTTTAGAAAACTATATTGTAAAAACTTGAGAATAAATAATTGAATAGATAATTATGAATTAAATAAAAATTAATATATAGAAAATTATATTGTACAAATGGTAAAAACAAGGGTAAATCATTGAATAGATAATTATGAATTAAATTATATATAAAAAAACATCTTTTTTTTAATTAGCAATAAATTTTGGCATTTCAACATAATTTTTTATTTATTTGAATCAAATTTAGATTATATGAATTAAATTGGGTGGATCGAAATTTTTATAAGACCGTAAATTATAATATTTTTTTTATCTAAACATTATAGAAAAGGACAATTATTAGTAACAGTGTGCAATATTACTAAAAGTCCATTTCATAGATACCATAAAGGAAACAAAATTATTCAAATTATTAAAATGTAAACATTTAATGCCAAAAAGAAATATTATTATACATTATTGTCGAGATTATTACAAAATTATAAATAAGTATAATTTTTCTTTTATAATTTATGTAACGCCCCATATCTACAGGAGATATTGTCTTTTTTGGGTTTTCCTTTTGTACTTTCCCTCAAAACTTTAAAACGCGTATGGTAGGGGAAGGTTTCCACACCCTTATAAATGGTGTTTTGTTCTCCTCCCCAACCAATGTGAGACATTAATATATGCTATATGTGGATATATGGTGTTACAAATGGTATCAAAGCCAGACATCAGGCAATGTGCCTGCGAGGAGGCTATTCCCCAAAGGGGTAGACATGAGGCGATGTGCTAGTAAGGATGCTGGACCCCGAAGGGAGGTGGATTTGGTGGTGGTCCCACGTTGATTGGAGAAAGGAACGAGTGCTAGTGAGGACGCTAGGCCCCGAAAAGGGTGGATTGTGATGTCCCACATTGGTGTGGAAACCTAGCAGACGCGTTTTAAAGCATTGAGGGAAGTCCGAAAGGGAAAGCCCAAAGAAACAATATTTGGTAGCTATGGACGTGGTCTTACATTAAGATTAAAAAAAAAAAAATCAAAGAATTAAACCCCTTTTAACTTACCTATAATCATAAAAATGGTCTCCGCTAAGCCTAGAGTTCACCAAAAAGTTAGTTGAGAATTTAAAGAAACTTGCAAAAAAGGGAAGCTTTAGTATAGAGGTAGAGAGAGGTAGTCGAGACTAATAAAAATCACTTTATTTATATGCTAATAAAAGTCTTAAAATATTTAAAATAAAATTATTTATTTATTCTAAATTTGACGAGAGTGATGCACCTCTAAATCTAATATCATAACTCTAATAACGACGTTCGAACTATCGAATTTCGAGTTTATCTAGAAATGTAACGCCTTGTATTCAAGATACACAACCTTAAGGCCCTGATATTTTCTGCATCATCTGCGACATGGACACATTACTTGTTCTTGTTCTTCGTTTTTTAAGAGCGAAGACTATCCCCACAGACCAACACGAGTCATTACGAGTCATTCGAGTATGTTTTGTCCTCACTCACATGCATCCCAATAAAATTCATAGGGATGACCCACAGACCAACACGAGTCCTTCTAACATGTTTTGTCCTCACTCACATGAATCCTTCTAACATGTTTTGTCCTCACTCACATGCATCTCAATAAAATTCATAGGAGGTCACCCCAATATAGAATTGCTCCAAATAAAGCACGTTTAATCATGACGTTCTTATAATTGAGCCATCAAAAAGGAAGGTGCACCTTGTTTATATAGGTAGTAGTTTTTATTTCCTTTTAGGTCTCTCTTAGCCATCGTATTTTCAAGATCGCTCTCGTTCGGAAGTAGATGGGTCAGATTAAACAAAGTAGCAAGCGTATGGGCCACTTTCAAAGCAAGCCCAAAACCTTAGCAGGCCCACTAAACAAGCCCCAGAAGAGAACTTCATTGGATCATCCGATTGCGCATTTTGTCCGTATTGTTCCTTCTTTTTTTCCTCCAAAAAATAAATAAAAAGAGCCCCAATCAAACCACCTATTTAAGCTCTTCAACGACTACGAACTTGCTCGCATTGCTTTCTCCGTTCCATTTCCACTCTTTGCCACTCCAAATTCTCTCTCTTTTTCATCGATGGCTTCTATCTCAGCTTCATCATTCTGCGTGCGATCGGCAGCTCCTCGATCGCTCCAAATCTCTGTAAATTTTCGATTCCTCTTCTGTTTGTCACTTTATGTTTAAGGATCTGTTGAACGATTTCATTTTTGCTCTGTTCTCGTTCTTTCTGTATGATTAACTGCCTTGGAACTTGTTTTCTTGATTCCAATCCTTTTTATCTCGTTTTTTGCGTTGATTTTTCTCTTTGAGTGTCGTTAATTACGAAGTTTGAAGCATTGGTTTGAATCGGTGTTGTGGCTGTATTGCATGGCTGTGAAATGCATGGATGATGGACTTAGCGTTCCCTCTTTGTTTCGAAATGTTTTATATATATTTCTTTTGGTGTTTACATTAATTTGTATTATTTCAATACTGATTTGAATTTCTTGCCTAATTTTTCGGCTACTTGGGAACTGTATGCAGAAGGGAATCGTTCTGAACCGTGTTCTGAGAAATTAGCATTTTCTGTTAGAAAATTGAGCCTAGCTGACCTTAATTATCTCTCGTTATTTGTGTCCTAAAAATTTTGAAGCGCAAAAGAAAACCATTAGTTACAAGCTGATCTTGAAATCCTTGCATGTATTTTGTTTACGGCTCTAGTTATGAGTCAACTTGAAGTCATTATCTCCTGAAAATTCTGTGTGCGTGTATTAATTATAATTCTTCTATTGTTCTTTTTGAATTCTTTCTCTCTCTCTCTCTCTCTGTTAAGAACTTGTGTTGTACTATCATATATTCTCTGCTGATCATTTTGGTGATAATCATGTTGTTTCTTGGTAAGCAGGAAGCATCCAAGCTTTCTAGTTTGAAGAGGGTCTCATTTTCTCACCAAGGGAGAAATACATTCTCTTCCAGAAGATTACAGTCGCTTCAAATTTCATGTGCTGTAAGTCTATACTTCTTTTTACTGAGGCTGTCAGTGCAAACGCAAATTGCTGTTGTTTTATGATGTTAACTGTTTGGAACAGGCCAAACCAGAGACAGTTGAAAAGGTTAGCAAAATAGTGAAGAAGCAATTGGCATTGCCAGATGACTCCACTGTTAATGGAGAGTCCAAATTTTCAACGCTTGGAGCTGATTCTCTTGACACGGTAAACTTATACAATACCTTGTTGAGTATGTTTCATAGAAGTTTTCCTTTGAACGTCTTTACCATATTTAATTGAAACTTTTCGAAATTCTAATTAAGACCCTCGATTAATTTGATTATGGTATATCTTATGGGATCATCTCCAACGTGTCTGTTCTTGTCTTCTTGCTTATCAGGGTTTTTGGTAAAACACAACCGCCATTTTTAACTTTTGGGAAGATATGTATGAATAGCTGTTCTTGAAGTTGGTTTTTTTCTTCCACTAATTTATTTTTACACATGACCCATATAAAAGAAAAAAGATCGATAGTCATTATACTTATGAATACTGTTTTTTCTACCATCGTCATGTGTTATCCTAATGATTAACAAAAACAAATGAACTTAGGGAATGTATTTAAACCATATTGACTAATTACCTAGAACTTTGTTTTTTTCTCTATCTTTGAAAAAAGAAAGATTCTCCTTTTTGTGATGTTTATTCTTTTGTTCTTCCCTTCCATAAAAAAATGCAAATGATTTGATTATTGTTTCATACACTCAATTTTTGTGATGTCTCAAACCACCCTTATTTATAAGGGTGTGGAAACCTTCCTGGAAACTTTCCCCTAGCAGACGTGTTTTAAAGCCTTGAGAGGAAGCCAGAAAGGGAAAGCCCTTACTAGCGGTGGATCTGGGCCGTTACATTAAAGTTTTGAATACCATATTTGACCTGCAATGCAATATAACATATACACATATATGTGAGATTCAGGTTGAAATCGTGATGGGACTTGAGGAAGAATTTGGGATAAGCGTGGAAGAGGAGAGCGCACAGAGCATCACAACCGTTCAAGAGGCTGCAGACATGATCGAGGATCTCATCCTCAAAAAGAGTGGTTAAAAATCCCATTGCCTCGAGGGAGGGTGAGCAAAATCAAGCCCCTCCTATTTTGCATGCCCTTCTGTTTCTTTTACTCCAAGTCTTCATCTCTTTTTTTGGTCTAGATTTTAATGCTAATCAGTGTATTAGGTCTTAAAATAATGATAATAAATTCACTAGTCTTTGTTTAATCTTCTCTTTTCCTAAATTTTTCTGTTCCATACTTGGTAATTCTTTTGATATCTATCAGGGTCGAACGTAGCTTATAGTTATTACATTGCTAATTCAGTTTATATTGTTTAAAAAATTATAACCGCCAATTTCCAATTTTGTCCCTCAACCTAAGTGTATGTGTTAAATTTGATTGATGATAAACATACATGATATAATAGTTATATAATACATCAGGCACGTAAATAATGTCATAAATTGGGTAAATCGGTAAATATTTCTTGATTGGTCCAAAAGATTTTTTTCGATTCAACCCGTGTACCAGAATCCTCAAATATCATACTATTGTGGAGAGTCGTGTTCATCTAACATGATATCAAAGTCATGTCCTAAACTGTCTTAAACTTAGCCATGCCAACAGAATCCTCCGAACAAAAGTAGCCTGTGTTCATCTAACATGATATCAAAGTCATGTCCTAAACGGTCCTAAACTTAGCCATGCCAACAGAATCCTCCGAACAAAAGTAGCCTCGAATAAAAGTATTAAAAAATGACTAAGATTCTAAATGATAAGGAATCGAGCCTCGATTAAGGGGAGACGTGCTTTGTTGGAGGGGAGGTATTGGATGAAAGTCTCACATCGGCTTCGAGGGGAGGTATTGGATGAAAGTCTCACATCGGCTAATTTAGGTAATGATCGTGAGTTTACAATCAAATAATACTATCTCGGTATGAGGTTTTTTTGGGGAAATCCAAAGCAAAGCCAGTGGAGAGTTGGATTATTTTATTAATATTTTAAGTAATATTAAAAGTATATGAGACATATATTTTTGGGTTTTTTTTATTTTTTATTTTTAATTTTTTTATATATAACTTTGAATAATATTGTTATTATGCTATATATGCAACTGTGTAAATAATTCATCTCGTTGTTAGAAGTTGAAACAAATAAATTATAAATTATAAATTTATTCGGTAGAGAAAATTAGAATTTAAGAATTTAGTCCAAATTATAATATTTAAAATAGAGAAAAATTCTTTAAAATGATAAGAATTAAATTTGTAATTAAAAAACAAACTTAAATGGAAAAAATAACGAACTAACCGTTCCCAACCAAAAACAAACAAATTCGCATTGCGTTACTTGCTTCCGTCGTTTTCTCAACCTCCTCCGTGTTCGTTGGACTCTTTCCATTTCGTTACTTGCTTCGATTTCCAGCAACGACATTCACAATCCATTTTCGTAATCATGGAGGTTTAATCCGGAGGAAGTTTTGTTTTTCCGATCTGTACGTCGAGATTCAAAGTCGCTGAATATGAATTAGTTCGTGAGTCGATTGCAACGGACGATCTGATTTTCGAATCCACTGCTCAAAGATCACAAAGGTGTGGAAACTTTCGCATTCTTCTTTCATTTTTTGATTGTTCGATTGTTCGGCTTCTCTGAAATTTGTGAAATCCTATTTCGATTTGGATTTTACAATAACTTTCATCTGTATTGATTTGTGTTGGAATTTGTCTCAATATATATGAAGCAGGTGTGTTTCTCATCGTATACCTGCACGTTTCTGCAGTTTGTGAGATTGTGTGTATAAAACTTTTTCTTTAATCATAATCTCGTTGAGTACTTAGATTGCGTTGGATAACAGGAGCTATGGATCGGATTAAACCAGTATACACTCGACAGAAAAGTAACGCTGGCACCCCACTGGGACCAGTGTCGCCATTGGTACAACCGTATGGCCACCATGCGCGATCAGGTTCGATTGGCATGGCAAATTCGAAGAGAGGACAGAACAATGCAACGAAAGCTGCAGCGCAAAGGCTTGCAAAAGTGATGGCAAGTTCAGCTGATGATGAGGATGAAGAAGATGATCTTTCTTTTGATTTAAGTTTGGCAAGTGGCGCAGGGAGCATTGGATTAGCAAGTGGAAGATCAGTCAGATCCCGCTCTCCTATGGTAAAAATCGGTTTTAGTTACAATATATTTGTTCAGGTTTGCATGACATTCTGTTTCTTCATATAATTCATGTGTGTGACAATTCAGACATGAGGTTAGTGGACTTTCTGCTCGCTTCTTACTATTGATTTCTAGGTACAGCTTGTCGTTAATATGTTAAATGAACACGATTCTCCACAATAGTATGATATCGTCCACTTTGAGCATAAGCTCTCGTGGTTTTGCTTTGGACTTCTCCAAAAGGCCTCATACCAATGGAGATAGTATTCTTTGATTATAAAACCATGATTATTCCCTAAATTAGCCAATGTGGGACTTTCATCCAACACCTCCCCTCGAACAAAGTACGCCTCCCCTTAATCGAGGCTCGACTCCTTTTCTTTTGGAGTCTTAGTCATTTTTGACTATGCCTTCGAGGCTCACAATACTTTGTCTGACATTTAAGGATTCTATTGACATGACTAAGTTTAGGGCATGGCTCTGATACCATGTTAGTTGAACACGACTCTCCACAATGGTATGATATTGTCCACTTTGAGCATAAGCTCTCATGGCTTTGCTTTGGGCTTCCCCAAAAGGCCTCATACCAATGGAGATAGTATTACTTGATTATAAACTCATGATCATTCCCTAAATTAGGCAATGTGGGACTTTCATCCAACACTTAATATCACTTAATATTGACTGAGAACACATTAGCTATTAGCTTCGGCTTTCTCCTTTTCAAATAGAAGCTATTTTTCCTTGCCTTGCAATGGTGAAAGCACAGATATGGAGATCTTTTAGCTTGATAACATAGCCGTGAGAACGAACAAGTGCCATCTAATTCTTTATGCCAATTAGTTTGCAATTCTTTTTGTCCAAATTCGAGCATATGAGACAATTAAATGTTAAATGGACTTGTATCGGTTGAACTAAAAGAATCACCAAACTCCAAATTGATAAAGATGGATTGTGTCTCATCTTAATATGATCTCATTCTTATTTTGTAGCATTTTGATTAGTCATAAACCCCATTATGAATTAATATTCTAGTTTTAAAAGTCAACACAATCTAGAGATCTTCTTGAGCAGCAGTTAGATTGTGCAATTAGCTTTTGATTTTCTTTTACGTTGATTGCTCATTTGCATCATTATATATTCATTATAGCCATCTATGTTATACTACTAATAAATGTTATTTTCATGTTTTACTTGCAAGTCTAATACGTGCTTAAACTTTAAATATAGCCGTCTGCTCGTACTATTCAAGAACCTACTTCTGGACATGTGGGATTGGGGGGTCGAGCATCTCAAACTGCAAATCAAATGGAGCAACCAATGTCGGCTCGTACATCACTAGGACAACGACCATCTCGTCCTGATACTAATGTTGAACAAGCACCCATTACTCGTACTTCAACACCTAGTCGGCCATCCCAGCTTGCCAATTCCGTAGAGCAACCTACATCTACTCGTACAGCATCAATTAGTCGTCCAAATTTAGGAGTCAAGACAGTTCCATTGGTACCCTCTTCTGTATCTATATCACTTAAACCAACATTGCCAGTAACTCCGAAGGAGAGCCAATCTGATTCTAGAACATCACTTAGACCAGTCTTGCCTGTAACTCCAAAAGAGGGTCAATCTGATACTAGAGCATCACTTAGATCAACCTTGCCTGTAACTCCAAAGGATAGTCAATTTGATACCAAAATGTCACTTAGACCAACGTTGCCCCTAACTCCGAAAGAAGGTCAGTTTGATTCTAAAATATCACTTAGACCAAGCTTTCCAATAACTCCAAAAGAGGGCCAGTTTGACGCCAGAAGAGATAAGAGGTATTAGACAATGTATTTCTTATGTCATTATCATCAATATGTCCCTTTTGGCTACTATGCTAATTTTTCAAACAGAAAAACACCATTCTTATGTATAGCTATCTAATTACAACTTAATGTTAGATCACCGACCAAAACATGTTATCTTCTTGAAGGCTTGATAGTGCGAACATTTTATGTTGATAGTATTTGTATTTAGAAAATCCTATGGTGATAACAGTCTGGGCATGGTGGTATGGATACCATAAAATGCCGTCTTTGTTAGCAGTGTTTAGGATTTTATTGCTTTGTAAACGTGTTTTTTTTTTTTTTTTTTTTTTTTTTTTTTTTGTTATTTAAAAGAACTCTTATTTGGGAGTAAAGGCAATGCATCTTGTTGTTATCAAAGAACGTTGATTTCCACTACCTTTTCATAGCTTGCTAAATTTTCATATTGAGGTTTAATTCTTGTCGCTAATATTTGAACAGGCTGTCTTTGGATATGGGAAGCATAAACTTCAGAGACAATAACAACCAGCCTTCCAGTTCTGCTTTACAAGATGAGGTATAGGGTACCCTTACAGCCAATTAGAAGTCTGAGTCGAGTCCCTTAAATTCATTAAAGATTAACACGTCAATTTACTGTCACTCACACAAATATCATCTCCATCTTCATTTTCTTTTCTTTCTTTTTATTTTGCAACATCCATTCAGAAATAATGTCTTCATCTCACCCACAATCATATGTTTCTGCTGACCCAGCTAGCTGGCTGGAAGAATCCAAATAATGGACTTGTTATCACGCGAAATTTATCTGGCCATTTTAGAGGCCTACTGGTCTAGTCTTTTCCAGAAAGGAATTACAACTTTATGTGCTTCTTGTGCTGAGTTTTTATTTTGGTTATTTATTTAAGATCAAGTTAACGTGCTTAGTTTCTACTTCCTTGTCTGAACTGAGATACTTAGAAGCATGTATAAAGATATTGGTCTTTCCAGATTCTGCTAATGATAATGATGATATTTGTGCAGCTTGATATGGTACAGGAGGAAAATGAAGGTTTAGTTGAAAAGGTGATGCCAACAACTTTTCTGGTTCTTCTTATGCGCGTGTTACTGGATGTTTCTTGTATAATTAGTGTCATCAGTTCAACACGAACAATTTATACCTGAATGGAACAATCCTGTTTTCAAAATCACTGATTTAATTAAGAAAAAAAGGCTCTGTAATTTAAGAGCTCATTTGTTTTTTATATGAAAACCAGTTCAGTGCCCAGACTTCTCCTAAACTACTTGGCTCAGTCTGACTAATCTAGTGCAAGCACAATACATAACTCTAGATAATGTCCTAACATTGATGTAACAGTGATAGGCTTTTCATTTATTTCATTTGGCATGTATCTAATATGTGCCTCCCCAGCTTCGACTTGCAGAAGAAAGATGTGAGGAAGCAGAAGCTAGAGCCCGACAGCTTGAGAATCAGGTAAAAAAAAAAAAGCTGGCTTGTATCTTCTCCACTATTTGGAAGCATTATTTTCACTTAAAACACTCTGCTCATGCTATGGGAAAATACTAATTTTATATCTACAAAAACACCCTTTAAAATATCGTCCATTTATCCCATCTAGTTCACTAAATTATTCGCGTTGCCACTGGACAATCTATAGATTAATTCATGCCATCCCGTGAACGCAGTTCCTTTTTTCCCTTATCTTCTTCTGGTTTGTCTTCGTTAGTATTTATGGTGTTAGTCATTGGAATTATATTTGCATTCCATCTGATTTTGCTTCCCACTATTAGAGGGGATTTTTTTTTAATGATTTCTGGAACAAACAAGTCGTCTATCTAAATGTTTTTAACGAGTTTCTTTCTTCCAAGGCCCAGAAAGAAAATTCTTGGGTAGGGTATCTTTCTGATGAACTAACCCGCTTGGTTCTTTTTGTAACAACTCTGTTGCATACGTGTGGTATAGTCAATATTGTGTTACACTTCATAGTTGTTGCATAACCGTTCGTTTACTGGTACAGAAAATCTATAGGTCATAATGATTGGAACATCCCAACATCGTCAAATAAATAATCTCATCCAATGTACACATTTTGAAGTATTTAAATGTGATTTTTAGGTTTCTATGCTTGGAGAAGGTGTAACACTGGAAGCCCGTCTTTTGAGCAGGCTAGCTCCTGACCTTTCTATCCACTTCCAACTTGCAAGCCACTTCAGTTTTCATCATATCTAATAATTCATTACTGTTTTGCTTCCAGGAAGGAGGCAGCTTTGCAGCAGAGAGAGGTTTGTCCTACTAAAACTGGCAATATTATCAATTTCTTTTTTTCTGAATAATATTGCACTGTATGGGTTAATATTCAGCTGCCTCCATGGAAAAGGACCATCAGGTTGAACTTTCCCAATATCCTTTAAAAGGACAGAGTGGATCCGGGAGATAAGTGTGTATTTACTATGCCAGTGTGATTCCTAAATTCCATGCTACACTCTAAAAGTTGGATGTCCTAAAAGTCAAGGAACCATAATAGATCAAGGATCAATGACAATTGACAATGTGGATGCTTGTTTGCTGCTAATGCAGCGTATCCTTGAAACTGTTCGATAACTTAAACTAGAAGATACCATTCATCTTCATTATTTTTTTTTTTGAATTTAACAATTGTGGGTGTGTGAGATCTAACAATTGACCTTTATAATGGTAATAGGTGTCCTTTCTATAGTTTATACAATGGAGAAGTATGTTAATAAATGTCTCGCATAAAGTAACCACTCCATTGGCCTTCTGTTCATCCTAGTTTTGAAATCTAAAGATTTCTTCCGTGTACTTTTGAGAGCCTTCCCATCACCTAGAAACCAAATGCCCAGATTTTGAAGGAATCATTGGAAGAATTAGAAACAAATGCTACTACATGAAACGACGTCGGTAATATAAACTGAAGAACAGCCATTCTATGTTATTAATGTCAACAATTGAAAATATAAAAGAACAATTAAAAAATCGAAGTAATAAGAGCAATAACTTTAAAAAATAGTGCTCGTATTTAGTGTTCTTACTTGTGTGGTCTTGAAATGAGGACAAACGTTATAGAATTTGAGTAACTGTCTTACTTGCGGTAGTGTATAACATGTGCTTGAATTCAGTTTCCTTATTATTCTACTTTTATAATCATGATGCAAATGACTTCTTAGGTTAACTTAAGTTTGCTTCTTGTATTAATAGTACTTTCGAATTAAATGTGTCTTTATATATTGTGTCTATTTGATCTCTTTACTTTTAAGAAGTGCCTCTTTAAATTTGAATGATGAGTTTAACAAGCCATCCATTGGCTCTCATGGTTGTGACCTTAAAAAGTGAAAGATCAATCTGAGCGAGTCTAAGGCACATTTTGATCTTTGAACCACTTTGCTAATTGTGAATCCCTCTGGAACATTCAGTTTCTTGGCTTTCTTCTTGTTCCGTGACGGTCTTTCTCGGGGCGACCACGCCAGTGTCGTTGGATTGTCTTCAAACATCTTATCGACTCCAGAAAGCTCTCTTTCTTTCGTCACTGCCTCGCAATTTAGGGGCTCCACTTCTTGAAAACAAATCATGAATCTTTCTAGGATATCCGCTTCCACTCGCTGTTGGCTGGATCAGACTCACTTCAGTTGGGATAAAACCACAATAATTATTCCTGATTTTAATACCCACATCAACCCAATCAAGAAGTAAGGAGCTTTTTTCCCCATACCATTCAAAGCCACCAATTGCCTCAATCGCCTTCAGATTCCATAAGTGCAGGGGAATGTTTTGAACTTTCTCTCAAACACCATAACAGGGGGCCACATTAATTCTTGTGTTTGTTAGCAGATTATTTTGATTCTGTTGTGACCACCATAACAGGGGGCCACCAAACACCATGCACAACCAGATTGTGCTTTCCTCCCGAGTTAACCAATTTCGTGATTTCCAGAAAACTCTGTGTTTGTTAGCAGACAGATTATTTGGACTCTATTGCTGCCACCATAACAGGGGGACACCAAACACCATGCACAACCAGATTGTGCTTTCCTCCCGAGTTAACCACTTTTGTGATTTCCAGAAAACTCTTTTATTCCAGATTTTCTGAATCCATATAAAGCCATTCATGCAATCAGTCTTGTGGAAGAGTTTTTGGGAAGTTGGGGAGAGGAAAAGGTCCCCAAGAGAAACAAGACTTAATTTTACTAAATCCCTCGGCGGGATGAAGGTTTATTTTGTTGTTCATTGAAGATTCTGTCAGATTGTTCTCCACCCAAGAAAAAAATGCAAGTCCCCCCACAATCTCTCTCCCCCTGACCTTTCTCCCTTCAGACGAAGATGCCGACGACAGCTCATCCCCTATTTTTCCCAATGTGCTTGAATCTACTCTTTGTACACTTATAATGTCATCCTCTCTCTCGTGCACGGTTAAGATAGAATATAATTCCTCCTCGTGTAGATTTGATAAGACATTTAAAGGAACGGTCGTAAAAATCACAGAATCTCGTCTCAAGAAAAAGTTTGCCCATTCAGCTGAAGAAGTCGCTTTAGTTTGGTTAACAGACTCGAGATAGAAGAGTCCGGAACTAAAATAATCTATCCTTCTCTTTTAATGTTTGGTCTATTTATATTTAACAAAGGATTATGTCCTTGATACGTGTGTTGTGTAAGTAAGGTGAATCCACCCCCTCCTTGCAGGCTGCTTTGAGAGTTGCATCACAATCTCAAGGGGGCAGAGGTACTCAGCATATTGCTGCACTTAAAACTGAAGCAGAGGTATGCAGAACTTGAAATCTGTACAAAAGAAATTATTTCCTGCTAGTATTTGCATTATTGGATGGGCATAAAATATGAATGATCTATTAAATTTGACTCATTGGTACTTTGACTTAGACTGCAAGGGATGAGGCAACATCTGCTTTGGAGCATTTGCACGAAGCCGAGGCTGAGTTGCAGTCGCTTAGGATTATGACCCATAGAATGAAACTGACTAAAGAAGAAATGGTCTGCAGTTCAAGTTTCAGAGTGCTTACTTCCTTTCTGGTCCTATCTTAGGCATACTTGTCTGAAATGCTTCTTTAATGCTAGGAAGAGGTTGTTTTGAAGAGGTGTTGGCTTGCTCGATACTGGAGCTTATGCGTCCGTTACGGTGATTTTTTTTCTTCTATGGAACTTGCATGGCGTACTCTTGTGTTCTTTCAAATTTCCCAGAAATATTGTATTCTCTGCTGCAACAAATAGTCTGGTCCCAGGAGTGAGATCCGCACTATAGAATCCTTTGTCCATTTTGCTTTGAACTAGAGCTGCAAATGAAAAGATAGATATTGGGCCATTTTCCTTATCTTGGGACCTAGACAAAAAAATCTCATTTTTTTAATGTTCATCATTCTTAACTGGAATAGCAATGAAACAATAATATTAGCGAGTTGTAAATTTAAAATCAACTGAAAATAGTGAAACATAACTAATATTTTTACGTAAAATGAATATCAGGCAGTTAATAAAGTTTAGAAGTCTTTACCAGGATCTTGTCTAAAAAACCTGTTATGATCTTGATTTGCATGACTATATTAACAAATTCAGACGTTAAGGGGCATTATGGGATGGTTATTCACAGGACATGCGTTGTTCCCAGTTGGAATAAGCAGCAGCTTCTATCCAGTAAACTTGAAATAGGCCTTTGGGCATGTTGAAGTTTTGGATGTGTAGTCCACGCCATTGTATGTCAAAATTGTTTGTTCATTTTCCAAACACAGTGGTTCCCATTCTTGTAGATCAAGTTGAACTGTTAGCTTTCTAACTGTTCTTTCTGACTCGTACATTGATAAGAGTCGTGGAGACAGTTTCTCAGTTTTCTATGGAACAATGAATATCTTCTGTCATATGCCCTATGGTGGATTTCAACTACCTCTGGACTAACTTAGAGATCCTTAGTCTGATAATTTTTTTTTTTTTTTTTTTTTTACTAAATACTTGGCAGGTATTCATGCTGAGGTTGCTGGAGCAAGATCTGAATACTGGTCATCTTTTACTTCAAGTCCTGTCGAAGTTGTTTTGGAAGCTGGAAAGAAAGCTAAAGAGGTGACAGGTAAAAGTAAAACTCTTGTCAAGCGATGGAAATGTTTAAGATCTCTCTCATTTTTCCTATGTTCTTATTACCTTTTTGTGGATGATGTTCATTGACGCTGTTACACTTTTCTATTACAATCAGAAATCAATAATTTGGAGGGCAGAGAAAATCAACGAGACTTGAATGAACATTCTAGTGAGGCAAATGTCGAGAGCATGCTTGTAGTGGAGAGAGGTTTACGGGAGCTGGCTACATTGAAGGTTCCAGCTATATTTATACACTTGAAAGTCTTGCAAATTCACTGTTTTTTTTTAATATTTTAATTTTATATTCTAGATTTATAGAACAAAGAAAAGATTTCCACGACAAAGAGTCTTCACTATTCAATGGACACCAGGAACTCTTCCTTTTAGAAAAAGAAATAAAAACTAATTATCTATGCTAACTTCAATAAACAAACAACACGAGAGTATGTTCCACAGAAGCTAAGCAAAAGAGAGAGGGGATCCATGAAAAGAGAGAGGGGAGACTAAAAAAGGACACGCGGTGAGAACCTGGCCCACTAACAACCCTTGAAAAAAACCCAGGAAGAGAGGGGGGGGGGGGGGGGGGGGGGGGGGGGGGGGACTATAAGTTTTATTTATGTGACTATAAGTTTCTAATGAAATTATTTTGAAGGTAGAGGACGCAGTGGCTCTTGCAATGGCTCGTGAACGACGTGCAAATTTGCTAAAACCAGGTGAGAAATCATATAAAAGAAGTTCCATTGACTGTACCGATTGTCAAATTATGCATGAGATAAACATTGGAAGACAACAAAATATACCTTCTCCACTGGAATTTGAACTGCATTTTGGTTTACACGTTTGATATTGAACTTCCAATCCCATTTAGTTCTAGAATATTTTTGCCGAAGTTCTACACTCTTAACTTATTTGTCCACGCTTAGTCTTCATTGGTACTGAATAGGAGCATCGGGAGTTTTCACTGATGCTGTTAGTTCCAATATGTTTGAGACTACATAATTGTCCGATTTTCCATTAATTCTAGCTGTCATAGACTCAGGTAAGGGACATGAGAGTTAATATGAGCATTCTAACTGTGTTTTCCGTTCTTTCTATTGCGTAGATGAAGCGAAGCTGCCAATGGAAGGACAATTCGAAGCCTTTGGTATGTATCTGAAAACACTAAACTCTTTTCGTTTCTATTTTTATGTGGTCTAAATTTGGTATTTATGTAAGACATGAGAAAGATTTGTAGCATGACTTGAAGTATAACACATTGACTTGGGAGTCATTTATGATATACATGAGGTTTTAAAAATGGAAATCAATATATTAAGAGTCGTGCTAATAAGTTTTACTCATTTCTTTTGCATACTACACTATTTTCGGATTGATATGTGAGGCCTCCAAGTATTCATTCTTATTCAAGAAAAGGGTAAAGAGGGGATAGAGTGATGAAAAACGGTTAGGGAGGGGACCTTTTGGGATCGTGCGCATACAGTAAAGGAATGTGGAAGTTATGTAGGGGTTTTTGGTTTACGCTGAGGAGGAATTTTTTGTGGACAACAAATCTAGGAGAGAACCAAATTCTCTAGAAAAGCTGGGAGAACAGCACTAAAAACCCACTCCCTATTGAAGTACTCCCAATAGAGGGGTGTTGGTTTTCTATTGTTCTCTTTAGTGTGTTTGTTTTTGTGTGATTAACACATTGATCTTAGTTGGATACCTAACACGATATTTCTAAAAATAACTTTCCACTGGTAACCAAATCGAAGTTATTGATAACGTAATTCATTATGGGAAGTGTCTATCAATTGCCAACTAATAGAATCTTTCTATCCGTTACATGATTCATAATCATCACAATCTTGAGAAGTGGTTTTTCAGAGCTTGAATAGAAGAATGAGAACATTTGTGTTATTTGTAAAGAGTGCAATGTTGAGGATTATTGAGAGGACTAGTTCCACATTGGCTAATTAAGAGGAAGTTCATGGGTATGGGTCTATAAGTAAGGAACACTATCTCCATTGGTATGAGGCCTTTTGGGAAAATCGAAAGTAAAGCCACGAGAACTTATGCTCAAAGTGGACAATATTATACAACTATGGAGGATTATGATTCCTAACATGCAACTTTTCCGAAAATGGTTTATTACGATTTGTTTGAAATTTAAAAGGAGGCTAGGAGTGGCTTTAGGCTCTCTGGTTTAGTTTTAGATCATAAACAGTGAGAGGCTAACGTTTTAACTATTATTACTGATGCTTGTTTTCGTATATCTTTGACATGATTTGGATATCTTGTGCATGCCATGAATTTATTAATGTTTTTCAAGTTTTTACTTTTAACTATCGAATTACAATTAAAGGGACTCTTCAGTTTGTGTGAACCTCATACAAATTGTTTTAAATGAAATGCACTTGCAGAATTAAGCCATGAGGAGGCAGAGGATGTATCTTTTAAGCAGGTATATTTTGACTTCCTCTATTTAGTCAACTTGTTTATCCATGTGTTACATGGATTGCCTTTGAAAGCTGTTTTAAAAAACTATCTTGAGCACTTACAATTTATAAAATTGAAAGCTGAATCAAAAAATGAATAATAAAAATTAGATAACAAATTAAGGAAATAAACTTAATTCTTGAAGACCAAATGTTTTTCAAACAGGATCTAAAAAACAAAATTTGAATTGATTAAAAAATTATCAAAATTAGAAAATCAATTGTATATACTATATTATGGGGTTGTTTCCTTAAAGCCGCATAAAGATAATTTTTATTTATGATATAGGCTTGGCTCACTTATTTCTGGAGGAGAGCAAAAGATGAAGAACTCGAACCAGACATCGTTGGTGAACGCTTGGAGTTCTGGATCAACCACAATAACAAATACTCTTCTCATGATGCCGTTGATGGTTCGTTCTCTTTCTCTTTCTCTTTCACGTTCTCTAAATCAATTTTGTGAGGAGAGAAATTTTCATCTCAATTCTTGGATGGATTTTACCCACCTGATAGTTACCTACTTACTTTAGTCTAGAATCTAAATTTAGAATAGAAGAAAACTGCCTACATTTGTCAAGAGAGCCTCCAGTGAAGGCTGCTGATGAAAACCTTGAATGGGCTACCCATAGATAGTTTGCTTCTTATGAGTTATGACCAACCTAAAAGCGTATGGATATTTTATAATTAAGCACGTTTGGTGTCATTGTGCCTTACCAAGATCAAGATCAAAATTAGCCTCCCTCGTCTCCATTGTTTATGTTTGCCAAAAGTTAGAAGTTTAACAAGTTTTTAAAAACTTGATTCTTGATTTTGGGAATGACCAACATTCCTCCCTCGTAGGATCAGGTCATTCCCAAAATTTATGACCTATTTTATTTTCCAAATCCAAAGACTTCCTTTTCACCCTGATCTTGCGACGAGCGGAAGCAAGATCGATCACACTCACATACCCACTAACATAAATTAAATAAAGAGACACACGGTGTATATCTACGTGTTTACAAAGTGTATATCTCACACTCTCACACTATAAAGTGTTTACAAAGTTCCTCCGAAATGTCACTAAACAATACAATATCACACTCAAACTCAATCAAACTCTATACATCTCAACCATCCTAGACAACCCTTTATAATAGGCATAGAAGCATTAATGTCATACATGAATCAAGATGATTTATGTATCAAAATGGAAGATGAACCTAAAGGATTATGAACCAAATAAATGAGAGTTATGAACCAAAATAAATGACAATACATGCATAGAACGATTACAAACTTTGTTTTTCTTTGATTTCGGATTTAATCTTCAAAAACACAATATTATAAATTGGATTCACACCTCATAATATATCTCGTTTCAAGTGATTTTTCGTTATATTTTTATTCGCATATTAAGAATGATATATAGAATAGCAAAGAATCATTGATATAAAAAATTTATTTGACTTTTAATGATATATGGAACAGTTGAGCGAGGGCTGATAGAGCTGAGGAAGCTAGGCATTGAAAACCAGCTATGGGAAATATCTCGCAGAGGGCTAGAGATGAACACTAACCGCAAACCTCGTCAATCTGACTTCTGAAGTTACGGTGAACTTCATTTCCATCGGCATTCATCTCCCGAAGGCCTCCCTCTGCATCCACCTGGCAATTTAATAAGGTACATTTTATTTAAAGTTCAGGTCTACTAGGCAGGCAAGTAACTAGACAATTAAATGTTAAGAATAAATACAGTTTAAGAACTTTTGTTACTATTTTAATCTATGTACCTTCAATAAATCCTAAAATTAACCCCAACCATACTGGTACAGAAAAATAAATCTTTGTTTTTTCAATGGTTTCTGGAACAGATGGAAGATTCTCAGAGTTCATATTCTATTTTTCTCATCTGTTTCGTCATGAGAAGGTTGGTGTTCTTGGGGATCATCAGCTAATACTCTTCAGTTTCTCATTTGTTTTATTTTTTAAGCTTATATGTGGTCTTGATTGTGACCCTAAGAACTATGTAATCTAATAATGATTCTCCTAAATTAAGTAATAAACTGCCTGCTACTCCACTAGAGTTTCAATTTTGAATTATGAATTATTTCACACCCTTTAAAGGTTAAATTAGAAATTTAGTTCATATAATTTTTTAAAGGTTAAATTAGAAATTTAGTTCAAGTTGAAATTTTGTCTGTTAAAATCATGTTTTATAGTTTAATAAAACTCTAAGAAACAGCCCCTTTTATAGAATTGTATTAAAGATACGGATTATTTAAAGGATTTTATCAAATTACAAGTAGAAAATGCTAATTTTTTTTTATTAGAGTTTTATGTTCATAATAATTCTCATTAAGTTTATTAGAAAATACAAACCATAAATCGCCAATTTAAATAAATTTGGAAAAGAATGGCCAACAATTATAAAATTAAAAAAGAAAAGCTTTTTTTGCCTCAAAATTGAAACCTTTCACATCTACAAGTAATCAATTAAATTCTTGCTTGTTTTCTTACAAATAGGTTTTCAATATCAATATTAGAGAGAGAAATGAGTTAGGGAACCATTATAGAGATTAGCTTCTCATAAACGTGTGGTATAATAGAAGTGGGAGTAAGAACAGTCGCACTCACATTCATAAACAGAAATATATCTAATGAATTATGAGTTCAATACATTCTGTTTAGCACGGACATTCCTAGCTCATTATCAGACAATCACTTATTCACAAACCTTGTGTGGGGCTAATGGTTTGAATTTCCATCTCATGGAAAACCCGCACTATCCCCCGTAGGGGTATTTTAGTGATAGGTTCTATAAGAACTTTGGTCAAATACCTAGCGACAAACTTACTTCCAATTACTATGCTATATCTATAAGAGAACGTACAAATGTATTTGAATATCTTGAGTTGTTGAAGTGAAGATTAGTTTCGTATTATTTAATGAGCATCTTGTATTTCATAAAAATTGGGGGCAATATAATCCTTACATAAGGGTTCATCCTACCCAACTTTCAGGCATTAAGATATCCTTTAGGTGGATGATTATCATAAGAAATTCCCAACATATCATAAGATTCCCTTTTTGGAAAATCCGCACTTTTCCAAACCCATAAATTCTAGAATTTATCCTTGCGGCAAATACTTTTATGCATACCTCTTCCGGCTGATCTATACCATACTCGATTCTCGTAAGATGATACACACTAGCAAAGAATATGCAAGAAAAGCACTTCAAATTGTTGATTCATCACCAGAGATGGCTTAGAACTAATAGTTCATTATCTAATGAATTTTTCCGTTCTAATACTCCATCCGAAAGTTCGATAGTTATCAAATATGTTCCTATCTAACAGAACGTTATTGGATCAATGATAAAAACATTGTTGAAAAAATAGATGGTTTTTCCTAAATGAAATGTTTGTTGATAGATTTACACCATTCGAAGAAAAGAAATTTTCCTAGGTCCATAGGCAGCAGCCAATCACCCTAACAAAAATGTTTACCCGTCTTAAAAGAAAAAAAGAAAAAAAAAAACTTGTATCAAAGATTTCTTGCACAGGGGCAAAAGAATGATGAAATTAATAAAACTCGTTCCCTCTCCCACTCTCTCTTTAATTACCAGAAAACTACAGCCAAAGACCTCTCCCAGTGTAATGGGAAGACAAAACTTTCCTGATATATATAGATGAAAAGGTCTTCTAATGGCTTTTTACCCTCAACAGCTTATACAACAGGATTTCTATATACAAAGTCAGGCAAATATGGCATAGAACGGACCATGTTAATTAAGCTCGTCTCTTACTCAATCGCCAAGAGTTAGGTTCGTGATATCTGTCGTAGAGCGGTTCGATACGCTCTTGCCTCTTTCGCTTGCTCATCTTTGTTGGATCTGCAACTTTGAAGTATCTTGGAGCTAATTCAACTAGCCATTTGGGATCTATGACTGTTACTTCACGCATGTATTCTTTTGTCGTCATGACCAGCTCGTGGTATATGACCCAGTCGGGCTGTCTTTGGAATAATGCACTGCTCGGATGGATATAAACTGGTTGATTCTCGACTAGAGTCCGATAACCCTCTTGAGGATCCTTTCTGGCTGCATGGAAAAAGAAACCAGCTGTGATGGCCTTCCTTATCTGAGTGAAATTCTTGCCAGCACTCACTACGTCCAATTTATACCTGAAATTAGGCACAACATGTGGGAGTTAGAAAGGGAAGGAAGAAACTTATAGGAACAGTAAGATGTTAGTATCTGGAGAATACTAGGTAAAAGTAAAACACTAGCTACAACTTTCTAAGAATCCAAGAATTCATAATCTTTCCCAGACAGTAATTAGTTCGGGCTTTTGGGATTCAAGGGATTAGGTTCATTTGTATTTTGGCTGAGTAGAGTTAGTTACTACCCGACCCACCTATGCCTCAAAATCATTTTAACTCGAACTTTCATACAAACATTATTATGCATCTCGCCAAAACTTCATTCAGATGCCTTTTCCAAATTTTTCTTCATTTTGCTAGTATTCTTGTAAGAGCCCAAGCCTACCGCTAGCAAATATTGTCCTCTTTGGGCTTTCCCTTTTGGGCTTCTTCTCAAGGTTTTAAAACGTATCTACTAGGGAGAGGTTTCCACACCCTTATAAGGAATGCTTCGTTCTCCTCTCCAATCAATGTGGGATCTCACAATCCACCCCCTTGGGGTCAGCATCCTCGCTAGCACACCGTCCGGTGACTGATTTTGATACCATTTGTAACAGCTCAAGCCCACCACTAGCAGATATTGTCCGCTTTGGCCCGTTACATATTGCCGTCAGCCTCACGATTTTAAAACGCATCTACTAGGAAGAGGTTTCCACACCCTTATAAGGAATGCTTCGTTCCTCTCTCCAATCAATGTGAGATCTCACAATTCTTTAACAGAATACATAGTTTGCTGGTTCAGCTGAATCTATTCAGACCAAATATATTATACTAGATAATATTCCAACGTGTAAACTACATGGTTTCTTTTGTGAAAGAAGCTAGAGAAAAATGAAGGAATATACACTATAAGCCCAACAAGAACAGATCCAAACCTATATCCTGAAAGGACTCCACTCCAATTTATATGACCTGTCTCATAATTACAAAAAGATCATATAACCAATGCCCACAAAGAGATATTAAGCCTAACAACCTCTCAAACCTTACACGATCTCCACCTCTTTAAAGCTTGTGTTATTCCTTTCACATAAAATAGCAAATAAACTAGCATGTCATAAAACTTTGCCTTTCTCCAAGAGGGGAAATTTTAGAAGCACTCCCTCCACAGAGCAGTCATCTCTACTCCGCACATGTAAACTTTATGTTCAAACAAAATGGTTAAAAAGCAAATGCATGCATGCAAGACAAGACAACAATAGACAGTTGTAACTGAAGGCAACAGTTCAACAAAGATAATATCATGAGGAGACAGAAGATCATACTTGTCCATAATCGAAAGAAGTTGTTTCCTCACGTCCTGTGCTCTCCTCAAGGACCGAGATTGAACGAAGTTCTCAAAACACCAGGGGCCTGAAAAGTTTTTGGCTTTCCACGCCTCATAAACTGCAAGCAAAGTCAGATGATCTCCCTCTGGCTGGAAAAATTTGGCCCTTTTCTGATCAGCCTGGGCTTGTTTTTCCCTTGGCCTGTAAAAGATATTTCCAGTCTGAATCATTGCAATTATTGTCAAAATCTCATCACTGCATCCAAGATCCACACTAGCTAGCAGCATTTTAGACAAAGGTGGATCTAAAGGAAACTCCGCCATTTTTCTACCCAACTTAGTCAGAAGTCCTTCTTCGTCAAGTGCTCCTAGACTGTAAAGTTGTTCCATTGCTGATATTAGAGCTTGGGGTGAAGGTGGATCCATAAAATCAAATGACAGAAGATCATTTATCCCCATTGCTTTCATAGTAAGAGTAGTATGACCAAGATTAATCCTCTGGATTTCTGGTATTGATGTAGGAGACATCTCATTGCGATAAGCACTCTCAGTATAGAGGCGGTAGCATTTTCCAGGTCCTGTTCGACCTGCACGACCCGCACGCTGTTTGGCTGATGCTTGTGAGATTGGTGTAATAACAAGAGAATCAAGCCCTTGCTTTGGGTTATATACATTCTGTTTAGCGAATCCCGGATCAATAACATAAAAAATTCCATCTATTGTCAACGAGGCCTCAGCAATGTTCGTAGCCACTACAACTTTCCTTTTACCTGGAGGAGCTGGTTCAAATATCCTGGACTGCATTTCACTGGGTAAGGCACTGTAGACTGGCAGAATAATTAACTCGGGAACGTTTTTACCAAGTCCTTTCATTCTCTCGTAGAGCGACTGACATGCAAAATCAATCTCCTCCTGACCAGTCAAGAAAAGAAGTACGTCTCCTTCAGGTTCTGTCAAGTGGATCTGCAAGACAGTGATTAAGGCAGCATCAAGATAATCAGTTTCTGGCTGCTTGGTATAGAGGATCTCCACAGGGAAAGTTCTCCCAGGAATTGTAAAAATATTACAATTGAAGAAATATCCTGAAAATTTTTCAGCATCTAAAGTAGCGGATGTGACGATCAGACGAAGATCGGGTCTCCTTTTCACAAGTTTCTTCAGCAACCCAAAAAGAACATCAGTGAAGATCGTTCTCTCGTGAGCTTCATCAAGCATAATTACGGAGTACTGAGACAAATTATCATCAATCAAAATCTCCCTAAGAAGCATACCATCAGTCATATACTTGATCACAGTATCAGGTCCAGTACAATCCTCGAAACGAATAGCATATCCAACTTCCTCTCCCAAGCGACATCCGAACTCTTCAGCAACCCTCTTTGCGACGGACATTGCAGCCACCCTACGTGGTTGAGTACATCCAATTTTACCAGATGTTGTGTACCCAGCTTCAGCAAGATACTGAGTTACTTGTGTTGTCTTACCTGAACCAGTCTCGCCAATGACAACAAGTACCTGATTATCATGAACAGCCTGAATAAGTTCTTTCTTCAGCTTGTAAATGGGTAAGCTCTGCCTCTGTTCCTGGATAGAGAGCTTTGACTTCTGCCCAAAACTGATATCTTTACCATAAGCATCCTTCTTCCACTCTGGCATATCATAGGCCGACAAGCCAACACCCCTGAGCTCCTGTGCAAGATGTCTCTCACCAGTCTCTGGCATAGGGTCTTCCCAAGGTCGATTAAGATCCTTTGGAATTGAATCGAGCATGGTCCTCTGCTGCTGCTCACGAACTTCTCTACGCTCCTTAATGAGCGCAGATTGAAGTGCAGCTGCTCGACTCAGTGACCCTTCCGGATTTTTAAAGATCTTAACTGGCGACATATCAATTGAGTATCTGCTCTGGCCTTGCAGAAATTCAGGCTCGTCCTCATTCAACTCAATCTCAAGCTCTTCTTCGGCAGCACCCTCTTCTTGGTATAATAACCCGTCTCCCTCGTCATCATAAGAAGGATACTCACTTACACTTAAAACCCCAGAAGCCATCAGCTGCTTGGCTTCCCATCTCTCAGGTGAGCTCATGCGCTTCAAAGGTCTGCGTGAAGGGACAGTAACATCATCTTCCACAATTTTAATCCCAGAAAGGCCAGTCCTAACCACCGGCCCATCATCCTTCGAATCTGAAGGATTCATTCTAGGACCGTCGTCTGCATCTTTTTTCTTCAACGGAAGTAAATCCTTACCAGAATGCTGATCGACATCCCTCATAGAAAGGCTCAACTTTTGCCCTGAAAATGAAATGACCTTGACATAAACCTCTTGATCACGCTTTACAACATCCTTGGCATTGCTGATCCTTCGGGTGGCAATCTGAGAAACATGAACCAGACCCTCCTTGCCTCTAAAATCGCTCAGTTGGACAAAGCAACCCGTGTCCATCACTCTGGAAACTCTACCCTTGTAGACCTTGTACAATTCAGGTTCTTGGTCGACAGGGTGGTGTCGCCCATTTTGTGTATGCTTGTCCCTATCACCTCTCCAATTGCCATTACCAGCTTCTTCTGCATCACCCCCGTAACGCTCATCTTCTTCATATCCATTTTTCCTATTCCGATCCCTCTGCCTTCCGCTTCTTCGGTGATCATCATCACCATCATCGTCGCGATCCCTGCCACCATGTCTCTCATCCCTTTCATATCTATCTCTGCGCCTATCTCTATCCCTATCTCGATCCCGATCCCGATACCTATCTCTATCTCTATCTCTATCCCTATCCCTATCCCTATCCCAATCCCTACCTCTGTCTCTGGCCCTTTCTCTGTCTTTTCCTCTGTCCCTGGCGTTGTATCGACCATCTTCTTCGTCTCTGTCCCCACGCTTCTGGCGAAGCTCCAACTCAATTTCCTTCTCCAGCTCCTTCGCTCTCTCCCGATCATCATCGATCACCAAGGCCCGAAACTTGCCCTTCTTCCCATCTGATTCCTTATCCTTCCTCAACTCTTTTTCGTTGTTCTTCTGCGGAGGAAGAATAAGATGAATGATCCTCAGAAGCGAGCGAACAAAGTAATCAGGCATTTCCGCGCCATTCTCTTTCAATTTAGCATCAAACTCATCCACCGTCTCACAGTTCCGTCCCATCTCGGTTATGAACTCGGCAAGAACTTTATCTCCGAAACCTAAATGAGTTTCAAGCTCAGAACATACCTTGGAGACGAGGGATAAGTACTCCAGTTTCTTCAACCCATCGTCGCCGTTAGCCGTGGAAGCAACCATCGTCGAATTCGAGAGAAACAGCAAAATCAAATGAATGAAAACAATCTGAAGATGAAGAGATTGAGAGATTTTTAGGGTTTATCGTAGATAAAACTGATTATAGGATGAAATCGACTCAATATTTACACGCCTTTTCTTTTTATATGGTCCTATATATATTATTCAACTAATAAATAAATAAATAAATAAATAAATAAATAAATAAATAAATAAATAAATAAATTGTACGATTTTTAAAAAATAGTTTTTATATTAACCTAGTTAAATTACCACTAAAATTCTTAGACTTTTTAAAATTTTAAAATATTTTTCTTTTAAATTTATAATTTTTGTGTTTAATAAATTTAAGATATTTCAATGCAATAATAAATTATTAATATATTCAATATTTTTTTTTTTTTAAATTAATGAAATTGAATTTTTACTAAAAAAGAAAATTGTTTTTTTTGTATATTATTTTATATAATTCATATTATATATTTTATTGGAAAGTCATTACCTTTTTTCATCATCAGAATTTTTGCGAAGACGCCATTTGATACCATCTTCAAGGTCCGAGCTGAGATTCTCAGACTTTCGTCTTCTTCATTCATTTCTTGAGGTTTTAATTAGGGTTTTTCCTGTTCATCAAATCGGCTCTCAATTCCATTCAATCGCCCATTCGAAACTGCTACTGCTCTGCACATTACAAAGTGAAGAAGGAATGGTTGCTCAAAGGAAGGGAACGTCGCGGGTTTCCGAGG
Organism: Cucurbita ficifolia; assembly: GCA_033971965.1. Classification (NCBI taxonomy): domain Eukaryota; kingdom Viridiplantae; phylum Streptophyta; class Magnoliopsida; order Cucurbitales; family Cucurbitaceae; genus Cucurbita; species Cucurbita ficifolia. Next base: position 8,428,126 of record CM066973.1, read on the forward strand.
ACCCCGAGGAGCTGGCAAGAGTTTCGTTGCAGGCTGTTCTTCTTGCTGATAGCTTTACCACTAAGTTTCACCCCATAACGCTTGAACGCCCAAAGGTATTTTTCCAAACAGTCTCATGATGTACATTTCTTACGCTGTGTTCATAATTGAGTCAGTAGTTTGATATTAGTTTGGAAAGGTAGAAGCATTCATTCGAGGGCTGGTAAAAAAAAAAAAAAAAAAAAAAAAAAAAAACCTCCTGTTGTAAGCTTTTTATTGGTAATAATAAGTCCCCTGCAATTCAAGTTGCTGCTTAGCTATCTATTTTCTTGCTGCACAAGTTTTTGTATGCGAATTTCGTTACTTGGTTGATGATGACACAACTTTAAACGTAAACTTAGAAGCTTAGCTGTGAGAACTTTTGGTGTGTTCTCTGTGCCAATTATGTATACCATTGTCCCGTTTCACTTTTCATAAGCAATCTGCAGCAAGCAGGGGATCATGTACGAAGGCCTTAATTTAGCTCAACGTGTTGAGGCATTAAAGCTTTTTATGGTGCTTGTTATTTATATTGCCCTTTTTTTTAACCTCTGTAGGTATTATTGCCGTTGGTAAATGTCCCGATGATTAACTATACTTTATCTTGGCTTGAATCGGCTGGTGTTGAGGAGGTGTTTGTATTTTGCTGTGCTAATTCGAAGCAAGTAATTGATTATTTGGAGAACTCTGAGTGGGTTTCCCTACCAGACTTTGCAGTCACAACTATAGAGTCGCACAACTCTGTTAGTGCTGGAGATGCTTTGCGTTTGATCTATGAAAGAAATGTGGTACGCATGTCTGAAACTGATATATGGGACTTATTTTAATACGGGCATAGGACTTACTTTTAATACAGGAATTCTTTATAAGAACTAAAATTTTGCAAATGAAATGGATTTTGAACTATTGATGAATTTTTATCCATTCTGAAATCCAAAATACCCACACATTTATATAGTTATGGATTTTGAGCATTTGATGCATTTTGATCCACTCTCATATCCAAAATCATCACATTTATGTATTTGCTTGAGTAACTCAAATCCAAAGTTGTTAATATGGTTTTGTATAAAGTGATAATACTCATCTTATTAGTGAAGAGCAATTGTTACCCTTGAAACTTTGTCCACTGAGCTATTTTGATTATGGTATATTTCCTTAGATATCTGTATCATGAGGAGTGGTCCTTTCAGTTTATGCTTGAACAGCATATGGCTTCAATTTGAAGTTTAAACTGACATTTTTAATGTATTAAAAGAAAGCTTTTGCGGGTGTATATAATGTTACAAAAGTGATGTGTATATGGTGGCACCTCTACTCTGATGCTGTGAAGATAATCAAGACGGCCTTTTTCTAAAGAGAAAAAACACCTTTCTACAGTCACTATGACATTTATCACACTACTTTTGAAATTTTATTTTACAGTGTTTGCCATAAGAATTGTCATATTGAGTGACTTTGCACTTTCATAACCTTTGTGAACGATTCATTGTGCCATCCAGTTTTTATAGGCCACATCACTCAGGTGTCTTATAATACCTCTAAATTTCCCCTTTTGAAGATACATGGTGATTTTGTTCTTATCACTGGAGACACAATAAGCAACATGTCACTTAGGCGAGCTCTTCAAGAACACAAGGAAAGAAAGAAGAAAGATAGTAATGCTGTAATGACTATGGTTGTCAAACGGTCAAAGCCTTCTCCTATCACACACCAATCTCGGCTTGGCACTGATGAGCTATTTATGGCAATTGATCCTAATACTAAGCAGCTCGTGTACTATGAGGATAAGGCTGACAATTCAAAAGGAATTATACATCTTGACAAGTCACTGCTAATGGATAATCCTTCCATGTCACTTCGTAACGATATGCAGGTTATTTATTTAAGCTACAAGTGCCTTTCTTGTTTATTTTCAGTGTTAACATTACATCTTGATTAATAACTTTTTTTTATATAAGAAGCAAATTCATTGCAAACATGAAATGTATCATGAAGAGGACATGAGCTGGGGATGGGAAGATTACAAATTCTCAAATTAGTATTTTCTCGTGGACCTTGTGTTGTATTTTCTATTGAAGTTTTTCAAGTGGGATTTCAATCCTGTGAAAGTTTTACAAGCATAGGGAAATTCGTGAGACTGTCCCACTTGAAAAATCTGACACACATGGGACAGTGTCAGACACTTATTTTCACGTTTGAGACAATGTTGGACAACCGACAGTCTACTAGAAATAGGAATAGTTGTGCTGCTGACTCCTACTTCTGTACATCTGTTAGTAAGGATAGATGCAGGGAGTGGCGCCATGTCATTAAAAAAAAGACTAAATCATGTTTATGTATTGCAGGATTGTTACATAGACATATGCTCCCCAGAAGTACTCAGTCTGTTTACTGACAATTTTGATTACCAACATCTTCGTCGTCATTTTGTCAAGGGTTTGCTCTTAGACGATGTACGTATTTCTTATTATGGACCTCTTACCCTTTTCTTCTTTAGATCTCTTAAACTAAGCTTCTTTTATGTCACGACCAATGACAGCTTTGATGTATATGCTTGAATTTTGACTCTAACTACATAATGAAATAATTCAGTTTCTTTGTTTGCGTTTTTGTTAATTATTTATTTTATTTTTATTTTTAAAATTATGGTGGTGGAAAAGCTTCTTAGCTGAAAACTTTATCCAAGAATGAGTAAGGTGGTTACTTCTAGTACTATTGAAACACCTCATCTCACTTTAGATGGTGTGAATGAGGACTGCATTTAATTTTTTTCCTTGGGGGGGGGGGGATATCCAAATTCCTAGGGAAGATTGTGATTTTGTGATAGGAAGGTAGAGCAACAACAAAGATAAATTCAAGAAACTATCAGAAGGCTTGCTATTTTGTTAAAAGTTCTCCCTCTTCCTGCAAACCCAATTAGGTTGCTAGAAAAAGCTAAATGCTAATTGAGATGGTAGATTTTCTTTTATTATTATTATTTACTTATAAGAACAATTTCATTGATAAAAAGGAGAAGTGCCGCGATCCTAATGTGTTACAGTAAAAAGATAGAATTTAGGGCCAGTATATTTCAACGAAGGGATAGTTGAGGGATAAGTGTCCTTGAGTCTCTGCCCCTTTCTTTTTGTACCTTATATCTGATATTTCTTAGGAAATATATAATACTATTTTAGGGACAAGGTCAATGAATATTTTGTCCAGTGTTCAACGTCTGTTCCTGGTGGTGTAATTTACTTGGCAGTTTGTGCATTTTATTTTTGGATGGTTAAAAAAACGAAATGACAAATTCTAAAATTTGAACATCTAATAAATACCGTTGTCATGTATTCTTAATGTTTAGTATTATAAATGTCTACTGCTAATATAATTATGGACAATGCTTTTCAGATCATGGGTTACAAGATTTACACACATGAAATTTGCTCAAGCTATGCAGCTAGAATTGATAATTATCGAAGCTATGACACCGTTAGTAAGGACATAATACAGAGGTGGACATATCCACTAGTACCAGATGTTAAATTCTTTGGGAATTCTGCTTACAAACTTGAAAGGCAGGGAATGTATAGAGCATCAGGTAATGATTAAATGATTCATCATGTTGCTTAAGCTTAGGCAAGACTTACTGATGTTTCTCTTCGTGTTACTTAATGTCGTTACTGGAAAACAGTTTTTTTTTTCTTACCCTGATACTATATTCTTTCCTGTATTTGACCTGACATGTATTTTTCTTCCTTGTTGCATTGCTTTATGACACTTGTATTATCTTATTTTTCCAGTGGCACTGATGTCTTTTTTGATTTTGTTCACATAATTGTTTGTCCATGGAAAAAATTTAGCTTCCGACTATCTCGGACGAGCTTCTCTTGACCAGCTTACTGAATGATGCCATTAGTTTCTTTTATATGAAGGAGCATGTTATAAATATACAGTTTATTATTATTATTATTATTAGTTTAAGTGAAAACCAAGGAATGATATATTAAACAACTCGAGAACAACGTAACGGTCTTAGGATGAGGAATCTCTAAGCTAAAAAGGAGAAATCAAAGAAATGATTTTCAATCTAAGTTGACCAACGGTATAGGCATATTACAAACGAATTTGTTAAGTACAAATAGATTAATATGTCCTCACTTCATGGGTCAAGATCAAGTTATGCACAAGTGATATTGTGTAGCTTATGAAGTTTTCGGCCTTTCTTGTGTGATTTCATCAATCCAATATTATGGTGAGGATCACTGGCTCTCATATTATTTATTCTGTTTCAGATCATTTTTCATGTTGGTGACATTTGGTTTGCTATATTACTTTCAATTTGGTCAATTGTTTTTATGGAACTCCTTTGGAGTTGGAGCTCTCCCCTTATGTAATCTATTTTTTAAGAGATGACATTTCTTGAAGAAAAAAATTGTTGACGTTGGTTCTTCTTCAGAAATACTGCAGGCACGTTCTGCACAGGTTGGTCCATTTACTGTTATTGGAGATAACAGCAAAATTGGTGGCAACACCAAAATTACAAATTCAATTATTGGGCAAGGTTGTAGTATTGGATCAAATGTTACAATTGAAGGCTCTTATATATGGGACAATGTCACCATTGAAGATGGCTGTAAACTTAGTCACGCTATCGTATGTGATGGAGTTATTATAAAGTCAGGAGCAGAACTGGAACCTGGTGTAATTTTGTCTTTCAAGGTATTGTTCCTTTTTTTTATGTTATCAATGCAGCCAATATATTTATTGACCGAAATCAATTAATCTCTAGCATTCACGCATAGAGAATATATATCTATTAGAGTTGGCTGCAGGAGTGTCAAATGGCTTACAATAACGACAAATGCGTTCCTTAGTTTGAAATTTGACCTATAGCTGTTCAATACTGATGTCCTTGATGCTGGATTGTGCTATCCACTTCTACCTTATGTGCCCTTTTCTTTCCCCCTTTCCCTAATGGATTGAAGATTGCCTTCAAATTTCCATTTTGTTTTATCTCCCTAGCTTCACATTGATGGATGCCTTTTTGTGGCTTGGTTTCTATGCTTTCATTTTCTTAGTAAGAATTGAGTTTTTTTTACAAAAAAGGAACATTTTGGATGTTTCAACCTGCAATGCTTACTTGTCTAATAAGTTAAAATCTTGTTTTTTAATTTTGTAATTATAAACTGACATCAACAGATTGTTTAGTCTTTAATGGTGTCTGCTACGTATTTGTGGGAAATGTTCTACTTTAGTCCACTTCATAAGTTTTTGGTGGGTGGGGGTTCTCTCTTCCCCCATCCTTGGCTGTCTTCCCTTCTTTTGTTAATATACTCAAGTTTCTTATATAAAAAAAGTCCACTTTATAAGTTCAGAATTTCACATGTGCCCTCCATTTTTCTACTTGGTTCTTTGATGGTCAATGTGCGAATGTTATAAATTATATGCCAAAAAGTCCCTACAGAATGCATTATTGGATTGACTTGCACTTTATAAATTATTTTCATTTGAATGGGTTATTTAAAACGGATTGATGAAATCATATCTCGTATGTTTTCATCAACTCAGTATATAATGTTGGCTCTACCAGTCTAGAGTATCAAGGTGTTTTACAGCTATCCCCATCCTTTTTTTTTTACTTAGTTTTTGGACAAAGACAATAAATTTCTGTGCATATGATAAAGGTCATATGAAATTGATTATTTTAAACATGGTTAGGATTGATCAAGTTTATAACTATGAACAAATATGTAATGTTGTTTAGGTATGATTTTATATTTGATAAAATGGATGTTGCATTGCTATCCGTATGGAGAATAAAGATAAAGAAACCATTTTGATAGAAGATTAAAATAATCATTGGCTTTATGAGACAATTTGAACACGTGTATTCAATCAAATCATAAAATAAGAAAGATCATGTTAATGTATGTTGTTTATGGGCTACTCTTAATATATGAACTTATTAACGTCTCTTAATCCTTGTTTATTGTAGCTTTGAGGATTATTTATTTATTTATTTTGATATTACACAGGTTATTGTCGGGGATCAGTTTGTTGTTCCATCATATTCAAAGGTATCTTTGTTTCAGCAGCCGACCAATCAAGATAGCGATGAGGAGCTGGAATATGCAGACAATAGCAGTGGCATTGTAGAATGTAATATCTCAATTACTTTAAGGCAAATATTTGCTATCTATTATAAACAAAATTTACTTTATTTAATGTTGTCTTGATGATAAGAAACCATTCATTGGAAGTAATGAAATTGTGAAAGAGAGAGTAGGACTATGGAGAGGGTTATTAGGGGTTTGCCGAGTGGCAAGAGATTGAGAATGGATGATTGGATTTGAGGGTGGGTGGGAAGGTGAGACCAGAACTTTAATATATAACTATTTAGTCCTTAAAACTATGTGGGAGGGTGGGTGGGAAAGTGTCAAAAAATGCTATGTGGGCAAATCATTATGATTTGACAAAAAATTTGTTGGTTCTTGGTGTAGTCTCTCAAAGAATTTATAAACTATTCTGCTATGGATATTTGGGGTGGAATACGTTTGTGAATAAATTACTCTAAAATTGCTTGTGGATTGATATTTTGACTGAAAATTAATATTTTTTATCGTCTTGTTTCTCCTTTTGAATACAATCAAAACCATTTTGATTTAAGGTGCTCTCTCTAAAGAACTGTGGCTACTTCTTACATGGCTTTGGCACATGCAGTTGCAGGTACAACGGACAAGTCAAGTAGTGAACAATCCAAATCGCTGGAAATGCAAGGCTGGCCTGCATCTGAGGTGGGCATTTTTCAGATCATCTAGCCTGATAAACAATTTAGCAAATATGTCAACGAACTCAAGTTGGTGTGGAGAAAAAATTTAATTTATCACTCTTTGCATAGACGTGTCCATGATGTTACAAATAATGATCTTATGGAATGTCAACCTAGAATTCTAGGTGATTACGGGGTCATGTTTTAAGCATCTTTTAAAGAGAGGAAATCGAAAGGCATCTTTAGGGGGTCACGTTTTAAAGAGAAGATGAAGGTGGATTTTGTCGTTAAGGCTGTAACTCGGTAGGTGTGGCATAAGAAAGCATGGGATTTATAAATTATCATATATGACCTTAATCAATACTTAAAAATTCATGGTAATTAGAAAAACATTCAAGCCACACGTTTGTTTTAGTTAAGAATTCTTTTCTTTCTTTTCATTTGGTATCTAAATAAATCCAACCTGGCTTTGTGTTTTCTCCTTCTGAAAGAAGATTTTTTGTGTGCTCATATAAAGCCAAGTTTTTTTTTTTGGGGGGGGGGGGGGGGGGGGCAAAAAATGGAAGATAGTAGAATTTAGACCAATTTTGTAATTATTATGATTTTTTTTACTTATTTGTGATTTTTTTCTGTAACAATGGTTATGCATTTTAAAGTTCTCTGTGATCTCTTTTTTAAGAACTAACACGAACAGGATAAATTTTTATTGGGTCAATAGTAATGCCTCCGGAGTTAATATTGTCCTTAACTTTTTTTTTCTTTTTCTCCTTTAGAGGATATCATCCATAACTTTATTAACAATTAGGATAAAAAACTTTATCTTTTGGGTTTTGGTAGAAGATGTGCCTTCGACTCTGACATTTTCAACTATTATTCTCAGCTAGGTAATGGAGGTATAGGATATGTTTGGTCAATTTGTGAAGGAAGTGTTGAAGAAGAATGGAGGCACTCAGTTGCACCCATTCCTTCCAATAAACTTGAGAAGGCTCAACAAGCGGCAGATGATGAGTTGGAGTTAACTCAAGATTCGAATGTTCTACCAACTTCAGGGGAGTTAAAGTCCGACTCAAATTTCTCAGATGGTGATGACAACGAAGACTCTAGAGATGACTCTATCCACTTTGAGAAAGAGGTTAGCAGTTATTGTATTTCTGATGTCTGGTGGCAGGGACATTCTTCTTGCTTAACTTCCATTATTTTTTTATTTGCAGGTTGAAGCAACGTTTCTGAGGGCTGTGCATGAAAACATTAAAGTAGACAATGTAATTTTGGAAGTGAATTCATTGCGGTATGCTTTCATCTTATCTGCTTTGGTGGTGAATTCATGTCTTTTCTCCTTTCCCTTTTAAGTTTACTTTATATTGCTGTGTTATGCCCTATTTCATTGTTGTTTTTTGTTTAATTGATGTTATGGTATATATGTCACTGCTGTTGGAGTTATTTTTTCAATCTCATTTTGTTTACTGAAAAGTGTTCTAAAACCTCCAATGGACCGTTCTGGACTTCTAGATTTAGACATTTTGTTGAAAGCCTACATATGCAAGATATTTGCAAGGTTGTGCCATGCAAAAGAAGAAATGTCCTCCTTTGCTGGAAAAACAAGGTTTTCTCTGTTGAAATAATTTACATGTGAAAGTGGTTCACATTTACAAAATGTCTGCAATTTGTGTGTGCTGTGCAAGGCGCAAAAGAGATTAATGTTCTTTAAAGAAGAGAAAAGGAGAGAGATTTTCTGTCGAGAACTTTTAGACATGTAAGCGACATTCTGGAGATTTGTTTCATATCTTGCAGAATATAATTTCTGGATGCTAGCTGTTCTCTTTCCCTCATTTTCACTTTCCTTATTGTTTGCTATGGCCGGCCTTCTTTTGGTTAAGCTTATTCATTAGAGAGGAAATACTAATACTATAAGAATATTTACCTTTTTTCTTTGTTTCTTCTTTATTACAGTTAACTAATCTAATATAAATTTGTTTTTCTTCTGCTTTTGTGATAATTCTCGGGATGCTTTAAGGATTTAAACTTGGGCGAAGTGTTGGTCTGCTGCTTGCTTAAATTAACTTTCTTGCGACAGGTTGTCATATAATAAGGTGGCTGCAGATTGTGCAGGAGCAATATTTTATTCATTGATGAAATTCGCCTATGATTCTCCACATGGTTCATCTAGTAAGTATTTTGAGCCATCCTGAGCTGTCTTTCTTTTTTGTTTGCTATTTTTTTATGTTTAATCAATTTTTTTACCGGTGTAATGGAAAATTGCTGTTGAATTCAAGGAAATGTCTAACATGTTGGATGAAAATTTAGTACTCGGATCATAATTTAAGTCTAGTAATACCGAACTCTTTAATATTCTTGTCATCCCGAGTGTATGAGTGCTGCAATAATGCATGGGTACACTTTGTTAAGATTTCGTAACTGTGGACAGTTGGTATTATTAGCTTACAATACCATCCAGAGTGTTTGATTCAGAACAGGGACTATTCTGCTATGATTGAGGAGGTTCTCTTGGTTTGCCTTTTCGCAAAAATTTTGTGGTTTGCTAGCTTCTTTGCGATTCTTTGGCGCATTTGGATGAAGAAAAATAATAGAAATTTTAGGGAGGTCGAGAGGCCTTGTGATGGAGTTTGGGAGTTGGCGAGGTTTAACGTCTTTTTGTGAGCTTAGTTTGATTTCACAGAACTGGAGTTCCTTTGTGTAGTTCTCGGGATTTCCTTTGCGTTGGGCTTGTTTTTGTATGCCTTGTATTTTCTTTCATTTTTCTCAATGAAAGCTTGGTTTCTTACGCAAGTTACTTGGATTAGAACTTGCCATACCATGCCACTCATTATCAATGTCTTGCTACCAACATTCATCTTGAAGCTGGGTTTGAACATTATCTATGTGATTTGAAAAAGGTGCCAAACTCTTTCCGAGGAATAACCTTGTGAAATTCATTGATTTAATGAACTTTTCATTTAAGAAATTCATTGGTTTAAATTCAATTTTCAGTCCTCCCCTAAATAATTTGTGATAATCCTACAACTTCCAAATATTATTTCCATCGGTAAACTATGCATCAAAAACTATTATACTTGAAAGTTCAGATGCCAAAATAGAAGAGTAAATATGAAAGTTTTGGATAAGTTTTCTGCTTATATTGTGGAATCCTCTAGTGTTCTTATATTTAAAACTTGAGCATATTGTTATTTCTTGTTGTCACTATGATCAAGCTGTAGGATATAACTACTGTTTTGATAGGAAAACTTTCTTTGTAGCACCATGGTTGAGTTCCTTTCTTGTACTCTTATTTCCTTTCCTTTCCATTTTTTGTTTGAAACTGCCAAACTAATTCCATCGTTTCAGGTGAATTACTGCAAAATACTACAAATATAATTACGAAATGGAAAAAGCTTTTGAAGTACTACCTTGCTGACATGGATGAAGAGGTACGAAACTTTTTAACACTTTTAGCTGATGAACTTAACAAACATATTGTACTTAGTGCTACATAACCAATCCGTTTTCTATGTTTTACGAAACTGTGGTGAATAGTTAAACAAATCCTATATCCTCTGCAGATTGAAGTGATATTAAAATTCGAAGAGATATGCTTGGAATCTGCCAAGGAATTTACTCCACATTTTACCAAGGTATTTTTATTTTTTTTTTTTTCTAGGAAAATGCTAGTGTCAAGATGTTTGTTAGAGAACATGCATTCCTTGTCCTCAGAGTTATTACAATCAATATAGATCGACTTCTAGATGATATTATCGAGCGAAAAATGATGGCCTATCAGAATGTGCATGCTTTCATAATCTTTTTCCCTAAAGTGAGGCGATTTTTCATATGCTTTCCGTGTTTTATAGATCTTATGTCATCTATATGACCAAGAAATCATTCAAGAAGAGGCTATTCTTAGGTGGGACGATGAGAAAAAAGAAGCAGATGATTCGGATAAACTTTTCGTCAAGCAGGCAGAGAAATTCATTGAAGTAAGAACACTTCATATTTTCTATTTTCTGTTTCATTTTCAGATAGAAAGAAACTTATATGCATGTTTGGTACACAGTGGTTAAGAGTTGCATCAGAAGAGGAAGAAGAAGAGGAAGAAGAGGAAGAATAGTAATAGTTGAATAACATCCGTAGATTAGCAAAGACCAACTGGGGAAGTCCTTTTTTGCTGAGTGTTTCATATTTTAAACGTCAAATCTTCACAGTAGCTATACCTGGTTTTCCAAATGTGAAAGGGAAACTTGGTCTGTTCTTTTTCCCATCAATTTCTATGATTGTTCATTGTCCATGTCCTATCATAGAAACAACAATTTTGGAGGAAATGTTCGAATCTTATTTTGTTCATGAATTTTTGCCTCTTATGTATTTGAGTTATTGTATTTTTATACAATAAAGTCTTAGCCCTTGGCTTTATACTTTAAAGTTGATATTAGGCTGTAGTTTAGTACACAAGCTTGTGTACAACTATGCAAAAAGTTTGGTAGTTTTAACATTTAGTGATGGGAAATCTTGAGTTAGAACTATCGGGTGCCAACGTGTAGCCTACCGATCTGATATGTCACCTTTGAACTCAACTTCTCTCATCGCTGTAAGATAGTCATGAAAGAAAAATGTTTGCTTGATAGTTCATTCTTTTAATTTTCGTTCATTTTATTTCTACCATTCAAGAATGAGATAATTGAATCAACTTTTAAAATGATAATTGATATCTTATACACCCTCTTTCATTCTATAAGAACTTTTTTGATCGACCATGATATCATACTTATTTAAAGTACAAGAATTAAAATTGAATTCCACGTACCAAAATTTCACAAAATAAAATTTCTGGGATCAAATAAGTTAACTTCATTTGATCTGACAGCAAAGGAACGAGAAATAATAATAGAGGAAGATAATTTTAAGGTCAAGAATCTATGAAATCTCACATCTCTTTAGTGAAAAATAGTATTTGCAGAAAAAAAAATTAGTATGAAGAAAAAGACCTTCAAATAACTCTAAAAGCTAATATCTGTGGCTTCATAATTACCTTGATCTACCTATTTAAGTTATATATTACAGGTAAACCCTGTGAGCAATGGGAACTCTTCAGATCTCATAAATATCTTCAAACAGCAGCCAACGACAAACTTTCCGAGTACCAGAAAAGCGTAATGCGAATTCAGAATCTGAACGGATCCTTAGCAGAATTCCAGCGAAAAACGACGCCGTTTTTGCTTACGATATGTCGGTTAGACTTGCGGAGAGTAAAAGCTCAATTTCCTGTACAACAGGTCTGCAAGGATGAATGGAATGCATCACAATATTGCCGCCAAGCCAATAGAATCTCCTTCATCCAATCTGGTCTCTGGAGCACTGACTGAACCACGGGACTTTGCTGAAGGCAGGAAAAAGAATTTCAGTAGAGCTACAAAGGAATTCGAAACGACGGCGTAGAGTAAAATTTGGAGCAGTTGCTTCGTTTTTTGGAAGAGAGGAAAATTTTCATATCCCAAAGGAGGTTTAGAGCAGTTACCTGATACATTTGTAATGGTATTTACACTTTTCTGAGCTGCTAATGCCTTTAATTGGTTTCCAGTTGCTAATATAAGCAAACTCTTCATATGCTGTTTTTGTTCTTTTGGACTAGACGTCTTTGCCAAAGCATCCTCAAAAGCAACCAAATCATGATGTTTAATGCAGGGGAGTGAGAGCAAGATCTAAAAATTTGTAAGAAACAGATGATGTATTAGCACATTAATGATTAGAACTGGAATATGTTTCGTAGCGAATCAACCGAACCTGTCTAGGAGCTGGGTTACTGTCAGAGAGATAGAGAAATATTTCACGACAAAGACCGACTAGATCAGAACTAATGAATGCATTCGACTCGAGAGTTAATCCTTGGATGATTGCTGAGAAAAGATCCCGGGAAACGAACTCATGAAGCTCCCCATCTTTTGTTGAGATAGCTAAAAGAACTAATGTCGAACAGAAGGAAGAAATTTTGGTCATGACTTCACCATCCGTCCATGTAAACGCATCCAAGCATATCCGTAGCACTGAAATGGCTAAGCCTTTGTGCTTTAATAAGAAGCTGAAGGGAAATGGAAGAGAAAGAAAGAACATTAACAATCACAACAGAGACAAAAACTTCAATATGAGACAGGATACCATACTTACCCAACCATGCAGCTTGATGAGAACTCGTCCAAGTGTTTGGTAGATGATATAGCGACACGGTTCACATGTCCAGATTGCTCGAGGGAAGGAAGGCCAGGATTAAGTGGTGACGAAGCCATAACCGCAAGGAGTAGACATACTTCTCGGGTCAAATCTCGAAGTAGCTTTTCTTCCATAACTTCGACTTTCAAATCAGTTTTCGGATGGATTCCAAGGACATCGGGGACGTTTGCTCTTCCTTCGTGTAGGAGACTGGACCACGAGGAGTTAAGACATTGCTGGGAATGTTGAATTAATGGCATCAGGAGCTTCTCCAGCCAGACATCCCACAAATGTGGAGGACAAAACTTAACCAGGGGAATAATGACTGCATGAACTAGCTGCCTTAAATGTCTGAATTCCATTGAGTGGATATTCTCCATTAGAGCAAGAGAGACAGAATCAATATCCAAGCAATTGAAAAATGAATCTCCAACAGTTGCTGATAAACCCAAGATGTTATACCTAAAATTATGCAAGACAAGTTAGCACTTGGCACTAAATAAAGTTATCAAATGACCTTGAATACATAATGTAGCAGCATTTTTTATATAGAGAACAAACTGTTTTTACTGGAGAAATGAAGTGTACACAGGGCAAGCGATTAATAGCCAAAGGGTTGGGAAAAACTGCCCAAATGATATCAATAAAGGAAACGGGATAATCGCACATACTGTACGTTAAATCGTAATTACCAGATTATGTACGTATTACTTTCTAAAACAGCCGTTTGTCAAAAACTACAATTGTGAGATCCCACATCAATTGGAGAGAGGAACGAGTGCCAGCGAAGACGCTGGATCCCGAAAGGGGGTGGATTGTGAGATTCCATATTGGATGGAGAGGAGAACGAAACATTCTTTATAAGGGTTTGGAAACTTCCCCTTAACAGACGCGTTTTGAAAACCTTGAGGAAAAGTCTCAAGAGGACAATATCGGCTAGCAGTGGCCTTGGGCTGTTATAATAACACTGATGTCTTTCATCAGAAACCCAACTTTCAATAAATCTAAATGAAAGTAAACAATCGAGCGTATTCAAAAGGCGAGAGTTCAAGAAGAAACGGAATATCGAAAAAAAAAAGAAGCTCGCTTCTCTCTCCTCACAAATGGAGAGTGTTATACATGAAATGGTACACACATGCTTTTTATATCTTATCTAGACAAAACAAGATATAGGAAATCAGGAACCATAAGGAGTATGGAAAAACAATTACCAATTTCATAGCCAAGAACAGACCAAAGACAACGTATAGTTACTTACCCGCTATCTCTTATACATTTAAACCAATTACGAATATCAGTTTCACTAGGTTCTGCATGCCCCCCTCCTTTGCTCATGTCAGAGTGAGGATCGTCGGCGAAACTTAATGCACCTTTTGAAAGTTTTGGGTTCGCTTCACCAAGAAGACTGAATTTCTCAGTATCACTCAAAGTCATTGCAGCCTTGACCTCTCCAGGTAATGTCTGGGATACAGCAGGACACCATAGAGAGTGTAAAGAACGGAGCAACTGCATATCAAAGAGATGCTGATGGTTACCATTCCATGCATGCAGAAATGAAACAGAAATGAAAAGACAGGAATTGTTGATATCCATGTAGCCCCACCCCACTACTACGCGACGAGACTTCACACGCCGAACACTAGCTCTCGGAGCCATCAAAAGTTTTTACTTGTTCATGTGTTGAGATTTTAGCGAACTTTTACCCGAACATAGAATTTCAAAATAAAAGGTAATATGGTAAGAAGTAATCATAGAATAGTACTTTACTTTTAACAGGGGCGGTAGCATCCATGACAAATGAGAAGCCATGGGGTGAGGAGAACTTGTGGTTGAGTAGTTCTGCAAATTTGGATTGGATTTTTTTGTTCCACTTCTCTTAAGTGCTCTTTCAAAAAATGTTATAGAGTGGAAAATTGACCACATTGTAGACGTCTCCGAACAAAGACGAACCAAACCCAGCGGTTCAGACAAGTAATTATTTTGCCACTCGGGACGCATCCACTGTTGGCTTAAAGGTTCTAGCAACCAAGCTAAAATTTCATGCTGCTGTTGAATTCTGCAACAGGTTTATAGAAGTGGAATAATAGACATGATGTTAGACAAAAATTATATAAAAGCAACCGGGCTACACTATTTCAATTATTAAATAAATTTCCAGGATCATTTCCTAATAGTGAGTGATACTAATACTTTCAGCATAAAATTTTAAAAAATCTTATCCTTAACAGAAACCAAGCACATTTATGGATATCATAGATACAATGGATATGAAACATAAAACACGAGTATTTAGAACGGTTAGACAAGGTGAAACCTCAGAAACTTGACTCTATGACAGAACTGCACATGAACATATTATCAACCATAAGGTACAGTCAGTTCAGTTGCTAATTACCCAGCAGTAGAAGCCATAACAAGGAATGCTTCACCCAGAAGATTATGCTCGCCACGAAGCAAACGTCCTTCTCCTTGTAAATATCCCATAGAGTCGGCGATACTCTACACAAGAAAACAATGATACATGAATGATGATAATTCTATTTCCCATCATAAGCTAAGCCTCTTGGTCATTTCAATCGATGCAGGTAAAAGTTGTCAACATTTTTTAACATAAACCATGTTCAGAGCATGCGGCAAGAAAATGAAGGGAAAACAAGGGTAGCAAAGAATACGGGGAAGGTAAATTCACTCTCATCAATGCAGTGAAAATTGCATGTATGCCTGTCAATAATTGTGTGCATATGAGCACATAAGTGATAAATAAGACAACAGAGGGTAAGGAAACCTTCATATGGGGCAGAATACTTCTATCAGCAGCTTTTGCTATACGAATAAAAGATGTACAAATCTGTAACCTTGCATATCGTGCACTACTTGTAGAAGGATCCTGCCAAAAAGACGTGTATTAAACAACTATCCAAGCATGTCCCTTTACACGTACGAAGTATATGTTAATAAGAACCTTGATAGCAATGGGGAGCGATGTTAGGAGCTCAAATAACTTATTGATAACACTTGCAACAGCATCAGGAAAGTATTTCAGAAAGGGACCCAAAGCATCTAGATAGTGCCCAAGGACTACCACCAAGGCTGGCTCACTCCATTTTAATGAAAGAAGTTGCTGAATTAAACCTGGGGCGCAGGGATCCAGTCAACTCAGAAGTCCAAATTTATTCAAACGTGACGTGTTAATAGAATACCAGGTTAATGACAAACCTTCAAAAATTCCACGCAATTGCAATTGAATTTCGGAACTGCCCGTGCCAATTTCATTTGAACCGTCAAAAATAGTACACACAACATTTTCAAGAGTTAACTGCATGCTTTCCATTATAGATATGTCCTGCATCAGAACAAATCTAAACTTAGCAAAAGGGCAGTTGTAACACATATAAATGGCGCACTTCAGAGGAACTAACTCCAAGTGATGTAATCAAACCTGACAAGGCATTTGTAAAGGCGAAATGCTTTTGACGATTGTGATAATTCTTTCCGAAACTTTACCGCTGACTATGATAGGCTTGTATGAAGCTAAGAACTTGATCAACTCCAACTGCATTGAGAATTTTTGCATCAATACAAGAAATAATATTGGAACATTCCAACAAGAAACTGAATCCAAATCCGAATAGATGAATTGTGAGCCATCAAAATAAATTCTAATCCAGAAAATAGAAAATATCAACTTCGTTAAGTAAGCCCACCTCCTTGCATAGATACAATTGGAAAGGTTCTAACATGCACAAATAAAATTGTTTGGGGTACGTGATGTAGGAGCATACTTAGCCTTTATAAGATTTCTCCACATGGCGATGCCATCATGGTAATATCTTCATATCCATTTGGCAAGGAGGGCTCTGTGCTTCTCCTTCATCGAATATAGGCAAAAACCTCCCTTGTCTAATGGAAGATTTATGGTATTCCATCAATAAATCTAAATAATAATCCCTAAATTTTAGGTAACTAAATCTTAATAAATCCAAGATAAATTAGGGAGGCCAACTACTTCCCTTTAGATTATTTGGATTACACAAATATCCTTCGACAATCAAGGATCTGACGTCCCTTCACAAAAGCTATCTGCTACCTAGTGATCAGGAAAGGGAGAACCCTTTTGAGGCATTCCGATAAAGCACCTTGGCTATAATTTTGTATTGTCCGGTGATAAGGCCTATGGGACGAAAGTCAACAACAAAGCGGGCATCCATCCATTTTCTTTGAGATCAAACAAATATATGTTTCATTTAAGTTTCCATTGATAATTTCAATCTTAAAAAAGAAATCCTTGAACACTCGTTATATCGGCTCTCAAAATGCTCCAACATTTTTAAAGAACTCGGAGGTAAAACCATCTGGTCTCGGGAGGTTTAAGAACTACAACAAAAGAGAAAAGGTCCAAATGTTATTGAACAAATGTGATTATCCCTAATGGATGGGTTTAATCCCACTCTTAGAATGAAAAGACCAAAGAGAATATGGCTCTGAGTAGCTCATAATTAGACAGCCCTAAAATTAGAAGCATCCGTACTCAGTCCCCGAAAAAAGTAGGAATGAAATCTTAAAAAATGGGAAAATTCTTTGAAAAGAAGTTGCAGAGAGTACAAAAGAGTTCCGAGAGAGACATGTCTATAGAAAATAATTCCAGATACCATTTCCCATTAAAAGGGTAAAAAAGTCGAGAAAGGATCATATAAAATACCACAATTATCATGAGTAAACATTAGATTAAATACGTACCAGCTTAGCCCGATATTGGCTGAAATCACCTTTTCCATCAAAATCATCACTCCACAACTCCAATCCCCCCAGTAAGGGTGCTATGACAGGGGAAACCTTTTCTTTCTTGAGCAGTCGCTTGAAAGATATATCAAGAATTACAGTGCATACATCATCATTCATAAAACTTAAGATCGTTCTCCTGTCATTATCAGACGATGCAGAACTTGAGCCTTGATAACTAGGTTTTGAAACATCTCCCGTTGAATGGGTTGAAGCCTTCAACTTTGCAATCAAATCCCTCATTAAGGCCTATTGAGCACAAAAAATGTAGATGCTGAAAAACCTTGTCTGCATAATATTTTAATATCAAACATTTAAAGGGGAAAAAAATAATGTAAAGACCTCATACATACCAGCCAAAAGTGCAGAGAGTGAAAATGAAGAGCTAATTTATAATGTTGGAAAAAGCCCAGCATCTACAACAAGAAAAATATACATAGTTAAGAAAAGCATATTCCAATGTGTAAAACAATTATAAATCTTGAGATCCATTAAAAGCACAATTATGTATATTTCGTTAAAAAAAAGTTCATATCTCGTTAAAAAGAAAAATTATGTATATCTATATATCCAGCCGTGTTTATAACAACAACCGGATTTAATTAAGGTCTAGATCTAGAAGCAAAGAACTGAAGAATGTTAATTTTAAATTTTTTTTAAAAAATAAAACCACCTTGGGTTGCCTTGGGGGTCAAGTGTTTCACATCCTAAAGTCGGGTTCTAAGCTCAGGGAGCAACCAATCACAATACGTATATATACAAAAATGGACAGAATTCGTTATTATTTAACATCTCAGTGATAAGCCTTACCTGTTGAAGATAAAGCGTAAGCAGAGTGCTGTCCCCAGATATACATTGCAAATTAGATGAACCCATGGATACGAGACTTTCGCAAATACATTCTATAAACTCAGATTCACTTTCATCAATCGAACCGGAACTAGGAGGGGCCGATTTGATCAAAAATTCTCTGGAGACATTCATCAAGATCTCAAAGACATTTCTCATGGCAGAGTCATATTCAGATGTAGTAGCATCGGTTGGTCTCTTCCTGCATATTACACGCAAAATAGCATGGAAGTCAAGACATTAGCTCAGAATTGTGCAGAACATGCATAACACTGCTGCATACCTTGCAGAGACAAGCTTGAAAAATTCGCAGGCATGAAGGCGAAAGTCAGGAGAACAAAGTAAGAAGCCACACCTGTGGAGAGGGAGTTCAGAACGATATACGAACTACTCCAACTCATGTTCTACAAAGAATAAGATGAAAATATCATACCCACGTATTATACCATATTTAGCAAGATCAGGTAATGGAGCCCATTCAGCATAAGCATTAATAGCATTTAAGGCAGCAGTAACTGCAGCTGCATGTTGTTTTGCAATATCCAGCCTTTGACTGCTTACTTCATTCAGTGCAGCTCCAAAGTGCCTCTCTAGTAACTATTTAACAAAAGGAAATATCATACTAAATCTCGAATGAGCAAGTTTGTGAATGTTAAGAGATGGGGCGTACTGTGTACAACAAAGTAAAAACTTCAGGCAAAGTTTGAGTAAGCCCACGCAACAAGATTCTGCGTCGATCACCTGAAAATTGTTTGCAATTATTGAACCACGACTTGAAAATGTAAACAAAGAAGATAAAGCTTCAGATGCAGAGACTTCGACTGGTACAAGTACATATTACCAAATGCGCAATGCTACATGCCATCCTATCAATAATAAGAACAATTACACTAATGAAAGTTCATGATGAACCTTCTAAATCTTCATTGTGAACTGTAATATCTTCAGGAAGCCACCTCAGCGTCATTGAGACCAACTCGGCCTAAGATTAAACGAAGAAAAGACTAATTAATTATACAAGCGTGATCATTGGAATGAGGAAGAAAAATAATGTGCCGGAAGCAACAAAAAAAATTTGTGTTTTTTGATGGCTGATGCAGAAAGACCTGTAGCAACAAATCACAGAACTTACATGTATAGGACCCTTACTAGATAGGGAAACCAAAGAAGGGAGCAATTCTTGCCATAAATTTAATCCCTCTCTTCTGACAATCTGTAAATCAGACAACAAGAGCAAGAACTAGTGTTATGGATGCCCTTCTAAAAAAATAAATAAATAAATGAACTTTGCATTCATACGTGAAAAGTTCGAAACAAGTCAAGAGCTAAACTTAAAATGAAGTAAAACGAGAAAGCTAAAACTTAAACCGAGAGTATCTTACAAAAACTGATACACAATTGACAGAATCCAATTATGATATTTAAAGCTGTTGTTCAAAGAGATTTTTATTTTTATTTTCAATTTTTATTTTTTTAAAATTGGATTCACAAAGATAATATAATGACTTTCAAATCCCAAAACAATGAATGACCTTCCTATATCTCTATACTGTCAACCCTATTACACCATGAATGATAAATC
Organism: Cucurbita ficifolia; assembly: GCA_033971965.1. Classification (NCBI taxonomy): domain Eukaryota; kingdom Viridiplantae; phylum Streptophyta; class Magnoliopsida; order Cucurbitales; family Cucurbitaceae; genus Cucurbita; species Cucurbita ficifolia. The sequence goes on from CM066973.1 coordinate 8,448,300, forward strand.
GAGATCTTGTAATTCCTAAAGTGACAAACCTCGGCTACAAGAGCAGCTGTCTGACTTTTCAAAGCCCATTCTTCACAAGGAGTCGTAATTTCAGTCATCAGATCAATGCAAACATTCGCAAAATTTCTCTTCTCCATAGAATTCAATTCCTCCCACCGTAAACGAACCAAATGCTGCATAAAGATACAAAAAAAAATATATATATACACCTTAAATCATTTTTTTGAAATAAAACCTTCATTCAAATATGTGAAAGTTGAAACAATGATAGAAATCTGAAATGAGGAATTTGGAATTATGAATTAAATCATTGAAGCAACTTCAATCACAAAATCTTTACATTAAAATTCAACTTAAGAAAATTATAAGAGTTATGCTTGCAGATCAAAAATACTTAACGATCACAGAGAATAACAAAAATTGGAACTGAAAACTCTTCCAAAAAAAGGTTAATGGGGTTTGATGCTCGGTTTAACTCGATATAACTACAGCTTTAACCAATCCTTAAGCCTAGAAAAGGGTTCTCAGTATTACATTTACAGTTCAATACAAAAAAATCAAACGCAGATGACCAAATAAGTAAAAATTATCAATTGAAAAAGGCAAGCCAAGATGAGACCAAAGGGTGTTGTTCATAAAATTACAAGCTAGGCATTAAAGACGGAATCACAAGAATATTTGCAGAAAAGACACAAACCTACACAAAACTTTTCGACAATGTTGTTTATCAAGCTATATCTTAGTGTAAATGGTTTAATATTTTTACTTCCTATAGTTATACCTCCCTCATAAACACCATGGATTACACATCCCTTTTGTAAATTTCAATCATCAATGAAATTGTTTCTTAAAAAAAAAATGACGGAATCACGAACTTGTAGCATTTTATATGCATGAAGCCGGATCTCAGAAGACCACTTATTTGTAACTAGAGCGAGAGATGTGCTAGCCAGAACGCGTATGTCGCCAGTTTTAATCTGCAAAAGTGAAGAGAATGCTCAGAAAACACAGGCAATTAAATAAGATCATTGAGTAATTCAGTAAAAAATTGACCAAATATTAGAACATAATTTACAACCAAACAGCAGTAGAAAAATAACATCGCGGTCTATTTGGTTTGACAATCTGTTCTTCTTATCAAAGAAACAAAAATCACTTCAACTGCTCAAAATTTACCATCATGAGGGCACAAAAAGGGGATAAAAACATTTCAAAATGAATAGTATCCGACTCAAGAACGCTGAAGTTCCACAATGATGAACAACTTTTGAAGATTCATCATAAATTTCCCCTAAATAAGCAAGTGATTTCATGAACCAGAAACCCAACCACTGCCAACATCTTTCAAAACTCATAATACAAAAATCATTCCAAACATAAACAACTTTTGAAGCTTCATCATAAATTTCCCACTAAACCAACCACAATCAAAACCTATTTAAAACAGCATCGCCAATCATCAAAACCCTATTCCACTAACAAGAATTCCCCCTCATGCATCGAAAAGCCCCCCAAAAAAGAAGAAGAAAAAACAATCACTAGCTTAATTTCCACGCAACCATAAACCATTAACCAAAAAAAATTAAATAAACAACACAGCATGATAGAGCTTACGGATTCTAGATAGGAAAGAGCAGCTTTTCGAGCGTCGGGAGTGGAGCTCCAGTCGAGCGATACAGCAATGGCTTGGGCCACATTATTAGCCGTATTGTCGTCCATCGCTTCCTTCCCAGTAGCTTTTTCCGGCCGCCTGAGACAGGTTTGAAGGATTGTCGAAGGGACTATTGAAGAACAAATTCTCTGCAAGTCTCAATAGGTCGTCTTCTTCCCTCTGTAAATACAAAGAACCAACCTTTTCTTCTTTCTTAATTCTTTCAGTTTTTTCCTTCCAATTTCCCTCTGTAAATACTTTTCCAAAAATATAAATATATAAATTTCGGCTGAGTTATATATATATATATATATATATATATAAAAATACCCCCAAAAAAAAATATACACTCTTGAACGAAACGCTTAATGTGTCGGGTTCCGTTTGAGATTGTTGTAATCTTTAAAATAATTGTCGAGATAGCGTGTGTTTAAGAAAATTAGTCGCTGTAAGATTCGAAGTGTTCAATAAATTTAGATTTTAAATATAAAAATATATATAGGTCATAAAATTTACCCTAAAATATTGAACGAAAAGTTAATGTATCGGGTTCTATTTGAGATTGGTGTGATTTTTAGAATAATTGTCGATAGCTTGTGTTTTAAAAAACTTGAGCATGATTACGTTTTTTCAAACTTAGTATTTTAGTCGTTGCCATATCGATTCAAGTTATTTTTCGATTTTCGTAAAATATTATAACAGATGTTTGCAACAACTTTAAAACGTGTATGTGAAATAGAAAGTAATATTACAACTGATACGAAATAATATAAGAGATTGTACTACACGTGTTTTTCGATCTTAGAGTATTCTTTTAAGGTTTTAAAGTTTTAAGTTACAATTTTTAGGGTTTCATTGCATATTCAAATAGTCTTGATCGAGTTATCTTATAGATTAATTCGAATCACGAGTTTATAAACAATTTTTCCTTTTATACTCCTGATACTTGATCATTAAGGTAATCTGTTACAAAACTTTCACTTGGGTTGATTCCTATCGTTTTTTTCGGATTTTTGGATAATTTAGATCATTAGATCAAATCCCGAGAATTTCATAACAACAATTTTTTTTAAAAAGTAAACGCACCTTTTAAATTAACCCGCTCAAATTTTCTCAAATCAATAAATTTATAAGTGTTGTGCTTCAACTCCAAGCAATGTCTAATGTTAGGAATTGACTTTAGACCAAGGAAAAAACATGGTAAAATTTTCAAAAAATCATGAATATATTATTAGATCTTTTCAATGTGTGACAATAGCAAAATTTTATTCCTTTCATAACTACGAACTTAACATAAATGTTGACAAAAAGGTCGAGATCTCGACGTTACAAACAAATTAATGAAAATATCAATAAATTTTTTTTTTAAAAAAAAACACAACTTTTTACCGATTTAAATGAATTATAAATCTTTATCGTTAAATATTAATAGTTATATTTACACTGAGTAGAGGTGTTCATATAATTGATAACTTAACGAATCTGGATTACTCCGTCGAAACCATAAAGGTTGGGCTGGTTGAGTTTTTTTTTTTTTTTTTTTTTCTTAGATTTAAGTTGAGTTGAATTTTTTAAAAATAAAAAATTTGGGTCGATTTACAAGTTCGATATTTTTTGGTTGAGCTAAAAAACTAGGATTACAACGCAACTCTACTATACTTCTAAGATTATTATGAAAATTAAGAATATTTGACGTTTGTAACCGATCTTAATGATGCAGAGTAACTTAAGAATGTTTGATGTTTGAGTTTTATGAGATTCTAGTTTAACACGTACCATAGATAAGTAGAATATTTTTAAATAATAAAAAAAAAAAACAATCTGATAACCCAACTAAAAAATAAAGGGTTGGGTTGTGAACTCTAATTACGAGATATTAACTCATCCAATTTGAAATTTTGGGTTGGTCCAAAAATTTTCCCGACCCAACCCATGTACATCCGTACTTGTCTTGATTTTTTAAATCTATAATATCGATGGTGAGGCAACGTGTGAAATCCCACATCGATTGGGGAGGAGAACGAAACATTCTATAAGAGTGTGAAAACCTCTCACTAGTGTTTTAAAAACCTTGAAGAGAAACCCAAAAGAGAGTCCAAAAACAATATCTGTTAGCGGTAAACTTGGATCATGATATCATAACTCATGTGAATGCAAATCATTCCATTCACAACACATTATGGTCAACAAGAATGAAAATATTCATTGGATAACATAAATGGTTCACAAAAGTTGTCATTATCATCCAAAAATAATAAATAAAGAACAATGAGAAGAAAAAAACAAACAATTTGACCACTTTCCTAAAGATTCTTTATTCAGAAAGTGTACTTTATAGCAGAAACTTCACAAGGAACTTCTCAAGGAAGTGGTCAGTTTTAAATATTATCTAACAAAGTGGTAGCATTGGAAGAACTCTTTCACATGGATGGCTGGTTCTAGCACACCTTATCCAATGATCTACCTTATGTTGGGCAATGAATAGCATCACCATGGCCAAGAAGCTTTTTCGATATTATTTTCGAGCACTCTGCGAATGAACAACGAACGAGCACGAGCAGAAAGATCTAGCAAATTCGGGGAATCTATGGAAGAAAGAGAGGCATTAGGATGTCTCATTTCAGATAAAAAAGAAAACCAGGTATGTTCTTGCTGCAAGACAGAGACCAGGCTTGATCTATGGGCAAAGTTGGTCAGAACGTGGCATTTCTAAGTATATAAGAACTTGACCAGTTCTGGTGCATGATTCTGAACTTACATGATGCGAAGTTCATGCTACCTTTTTCCCTTTAACTGAAGATTGGCTTGATTGTCGTTCTTTTGCATCGCCTCCCGGATACTTCTGCCTTTGAGCACCGATGTCGGAAGACTTGACCAATGGTCCGGACCAGGTTTCGTCGAACTTGTTTGGATAGCCGAATGATGTGGAACTGAATGCAACATCAGAAGGAACAGCAGCTGGATCAATATGACGTGAGTATCCCAATGTGAATCCGAGTGCCCCGTCCTGATGTGGAGGGGGGAACTTTTCGCTCTTGCTCTTTGCATTTGCGTGAGTAATTAAACGTCGTCTCTGTTTCAGAAGAAGAACAGATATGTCATAAGTTAGAATCGGAACAAGATCAATCCTAGCTTTTTCATAGCTACAGCTTGAAACTGCCGATTAATTCACAACGAGAGCGTCCAAGATTAATTCACAAGGAAAACGTCCAAAAATTTGAATAAACATCTGTCGACATGGTTAAGTCATGATATGCAGGCCATAGAAGATTACAACCAAGTCAAATAGGTAGCAAAACATAAACTTCAATAAAGCTATAGTAGCATTTAAGCATATATCTCACCTCCTAGTACTTATGTGGCATAAAAAATATGTTTAAGATATGGGTATTGGAGTTTTATTAACTTTTGTTCTATCCATCGGTGTCCAAGCTAGCTTGCACGCACTTTGACTTTTCTCATTAGACAATTGTTTGTCTTTGCTACGTTTGGTTGCGAAGGTAACTCGGAAGATATTAACTCCTTAGAGGGCCACTATGACTTGAACTCATTTTGCTCCTTTATTATTTACCAGATCATTTTTTTATCACTAGGCCAGCCCATGGTGGTTCATAGATATGAGAGAAACTGAAAAATAGCCACCACCATACTTCAAATACATATAAACAAACCCATGGTGGTTCATAACTAGTAGATATTGTCCGCTTTGGCCCGTTACATATTGCAGTTAGCCTCACGGTTTTAAAATGCGTCTACTAGGGAGATGTTTCAACACCCTTATAAGGAATGTTTCGTTCCGATCTCCAACTGATGTGGAATCTCACAGGAAGAAACGCTAGATCATCTTATTCTTCACTGCCCCTTTTGAGTCTATAGCTTGGAATCATATTTTTAAGAAAATGGGGATTTCCATTTGTAACCCTCAGAAAGTGGACAATTGGCTTCTTGAAGGCTTTAAATTTATGGAATTTGAGGAGCAAAGCTAGGCTTTTGGGGAGTTATGCAACCAGAGCTCTTTAGTGGCACATATGAAAGGAAAGGAACAAGAGGTCTTTTAAAGCTAAGTCTTTACATTCTGATTCTTGTATTTTTGTACAGAATACAGTTTCTTGGTGTTCTTTACCTGCAAAATTCTCTTTTGTGATTACAGCCTCTTGATGATTATCCAGTGATTAGAAGAAGCTAATTATGTAGTTCTTAGGCACGGTTTCTTTCTAACCCGGCCCTTTGGCTGTTCTTGTTTAATACTTCAATGTAAAAACACATCATAAATGTCAAATAGAACAAATTTAAATACACTTACGTCAATATTTGATTGGAGTTCTGCATTGGCTCCTTGAATAGGAATGGCCCTACCAGCACGGTTACGTGGGCGTGTCTTCTTCACATGATCGTTCTGCAGTTTACTTGCTGCTCTTTGTCTGTACAACCATATGAATTGATGCATGATACTTATCAAAATGGGCACAAGTCACATTAATAAACATAATCCACATAAGAGCAGTCCCAGGATGTACGTTGCAATGCTCCCATTTTATTAGAAGATTTACAGAGGAAAAATGGGAGAAAAAGAACTCTTTCATTAACGTTATATTTCCTGTGTTTTTGTATTTTCAAGAAAGATAAAAATGTGTTTGATAAATATAATTTGCACTTTGGAAATTAATAAATAAATATTAAAACCATGTAAATATAATTCTAATGTTGTACGTGCAATTTGAGTTCCAAAAAATAACGAAAACACTACCATTTGAAAAATTAGAATGAAAAAAAACTCCTAACATTTAAATATAGTTTTGAAAACATTTCACAAAAATGAGAAATTAGGTTATCAAATAATAATAATAATAAAAAAGAAACAAAAAAATGAATGCATCCAATGGTCTCCACATACTTCTGTAATTATCTATAGATCTTAGTGTAACAACTCAAGCCCACCGCCGGCAGATATTAGCCAAAATCCTATAATACCCTCCTTGGTTTCTTAAATTGCATAGGCTGCTCGGTTTCTTGAATTCAAGGCTAGAATTTACAAAATTGAGGAAATTGTATTGTGGGTATTGAAGCGGTTTTGAAATGGTATTAGAGCTAGACACTGGGCAGTGTGCCAACGAGAACGCTGGGTCTCGAAAGGGGATGGACAACAGGCAGTGTGCCAGCGAGGACACTGGACCCGAAGGTGGGTGGATTGTGAGATCCCACATAGGTTGGAGAGGGGAATGAGTGCCAGCGAAGACGTTGGGCCCCGAAGGGGGTGGATTGTGAGATCCCACATAAATTAGAGAAGGGATTAAAGCATTCTTCATAAGGGTGTGAAAATCTCTCCCTAGCATACGCATTTTAAAACCGGAAGAGAAAGCCCAAAGAGGACAATATTTGCTAGCGGTGAGCTTGGGTTGTTGCACTTATTCTTTTGAATTGGACCCTTTTTTATCTGTAAGGTCTTTTAAGTGTTGTTTTGGCTCATTTCTCTAGTTTGTGGCTTTCGAGATCCGTTTTGGTATTCTTTCATTTTTCATGATGAAAAATTGTTTTTCATTAAAAAGATTAAAAAAAATGATTCTAACACCAAGCATCAGGTATCAAGTCTTAATGAACTACTAAACACCAAAAAACCTGAGCAACATAGAAGTATCGAGATGTCAGACCTTCGCGCTTCGTCATCCCGTCTTTTAGCATCCATCTCCTTACTAGGTGGATATTTGGGGAGGCTAGAAGGTTCACATGCATAAGGTTCTGTAATGAAAAACTGCAAAACAATGTGAAATAATAACATCAACAATTAGAATGTGCTGCCATTATCAACACAAACAAAGTCAGAATACGAAGCTCATAGAGAAGTGAAATATGAAAGGAGAAGCGACAATATCGTGCAAATATGATACCATCAATGAAAACAGATAACACAAACTTTGGCGTCACCTCGCTTTTCAATGCATCTCTAGCTGTCGTTCTCTCAGCGGGATCAATTGCAAGAAGTGTATCTATAAGAGGAAATGATGATGGTGGGAAATCTTTAAAGGTCTCTCTTATACATCTCTTATAAGGTTCTCTGGGCCTAAATAAGGCTGCATTGGGCAACTTCGCTCTCTTCAAATATTCATCTGAAGGTGAGCCACACAGCTTGAATATCTTATGTAGTTGTTCAACCTAGGGAGCAGTAAAGACATCAGATGAACTAATCTCTACTAAGATGTAAATAAAGAGAATGACAGTTCCATATGTGTATTCATATATCAACATTGTAAATTATCGACACCGTGAATTGGAAGCATAGATAGATACTGAGCAGCTCATACTGATTGTCTAAAGAATGAAGAATTTTAATCCTAAAGCTGCAAGACACTTAATAAGAAGTAAATGCCTATGTTCATGGAAACCAACTTTCATTAAGATGGAAGAACAAAGAACTTATACTATGTCAGGGAACAATTCTTGAAAGAAAAAAAAAAACGAGCACGAAAATGTTTCCTCGCTCACATACTCACATTACGCTACTTAATGCGCCAAGGTTCAATTCTTCAGAGATAGATAACCTACAATGTACAATATCCTCTTAAACAAAAATAAAAACACTTCTCTCCCAATGACTAAGATCTGGCACTCTTTTGAAAACCTGCCCAGGGCCGTAAACATAATAAAGGCAATCAGATCTAATTGAAAGGTGACTTTGAAAAAGAGAATGTGGTCGAGTGTGCGAAACCAGGTAATTACCTCTGTACGGCCAGGCATTATGGGCCTCCCAGCTAATAACTCTGCCAAAATACAACCTGCACTCCAAAGGTCGATGCCTACACCATAATGAGTTGCACCTAGTAGAAGCTCCGGAGATCGATACCATAATGTAACAACACGATTAGTCAAAGGGTGCTTGAGTTTTGGATCAAAGAAAGTAGCTAGTCCAAAGTCCGCAATCTTAAGCATCCCTTCACCATTAATAAGAAGATTTGAACCCTTAATATCACGATGAAGCACCCTGTGGCTGTGACAATGCTCGAGTCCTGATAGCAGTTGTTTCATGAAACACTTGACCTACAATAGAACTCCCTCTCAAATGAAGAAAGATTACAATCTGCATCACTATTGAAAATTAAATGAAAATATGAACTAACCAACCTGAGCCTCTGTAAATTTGATGGATGGGTTTGCAGCAAGTCCAGCTAAATCATGCTCCATATACTCAAACACAAGGTACAAACTACATGACATCCTTGATGTAACCAAACCCTCTAACTTTACAACATTAGGATGATCTAGACGCCGCAAAATGAGAATCTCTCTGGCCATAAATCTTACACTTTCTGGCTCTAAATTGTCAAATCGGACCTTCTTCAGTGCAACAACTTTACCCGTCAACGTGTCTTTTGCTTTGTACACATTACTGTATGTTCCTTGTCCAATCTGTGCTTAAGAAGATGTACATATAAAGGTTAGAATGTAAAAAAAATTCCCATCATGAAAAATGTGGTTCCACCCCTGCAGTCACCATCTCAAATGATATGGAAAATCACTTCCTAATCATCATGAACAGTTCTGTATACAACACAAGTAAACTATAGCAGAGAAAAGTGATAGAATGAAGATCTTAGTAAAAGGTGCTTTAGATGCACGTCGTTCCAAATTAATGCCGGATAAAAAGGATTTTGGTTATAGTTTTCCTTGCGATGGTCCGAGACGAGGTGGTACTTGTGATATTTCGGCTTGGGACGCCTTTTATGTGGCCGTGTTTTGGATGTTAAATACCATTGGATGGGTTACTTTTTATTGGCACCAGAAGCACATCACATTATGGCAGGGTAACGTTTCACAGTTTAATGAATCTTCCACTTATTTGATGGGATGGTTAAGAGATTATCTATGGTTAAACTCTTCACAACTTATCCATGGATATAATCCTTTTGGTATGAACAGTTTATTTGTCTGGGCGTGGATGTTCTTATTTGGACATCTTGTTTGGGTTACTTAGAACACATAACAAAAACACTTGGATAGCGAAAATTACACCATAATAGTATCAAAAAGCACTTAGATAGCCAAATCATTCTCTAACAGAAACAACAAACCTTATCAATCTTCTCAAAGGTATCAGCCTTCCTCGGAATCCAACCACTGAGTGCCTCCCCACAGACTGCTGTGAGCCAAGAAGGCCATCCAGCCGCCACCTGCTCCCCCTGTGATTGCTTTGGCAAATTACTCAGTCTGGGGTTAGGTTTCGACTTTTTTCTCTGCTCTTTTGTCAAAGGCTGAGCCCCATGGCCATGCCCTTCCTTCTGAGTAACATCAACAACAGCCACATCAGCTTCCTTCCTTTCCAAATCATCACCAAATTCAGAGCTCTTCTCCTTCTTATCCTCGGAATCTGCTAAGTTTCTGGAAGCTACCTCTCGGCTATTTATACATCCCATTGCTCAAAATCAAGCTCCATTTCTCTTCTCCATGGCAAACAACAAACCCCCCTTCTAAACCTGATATTTAAAAACCGAACAAACAAACACGACAAACTTAAATTTCGCCACGCATCCAACATAAACTCATAAAACATCAACCGATTGCCAATAAAACAAACAAAAAGCTGCCAAATTACAAATAGAGCAGTAACTTTTCAAGGAGAGAAAGCTGTCTATAGTCAAATCGGAATCCACAACAACAATTATATTCAATTAGCTTTTGAAACAGAGATGGAGAAAGACCTTTTTCGAGATGAAACGAACTCGGTCGGGAATATTTCGCTGTTTTTCTTTCTGAAAATCACAGCTACAGATATAGACTGAGAAAAAGCTCGTGAAATCAGTAGAGATAGATCTTCCACAAGTTCTCAACGATTCAAAGCCACCGCCCCTCTGTATCTCTTCTTCTTCTTCCTCCTCCTCCTCCTCCTCCTCCTCCGGTGAAATGCGAGGTCGTTGGTGAATGAACAGAAAGCAAGTGTCCGGGTAAGAGTTAAGTGTACTGATTGTACAGAATTGTGATGAAATTGGCAGTTTTTTGGAATTTACTCATTTTGACATTTTACGAAAGAATGGTTCAAAATAATAATTTGTATTTATTATTTATTTATTTATTTTAAATCGAAAAAAGTAAATTAAACTATAATTTAATTAATCACCAATGTCCTTTTGAAAAATAATTTTAAAAAATATTAATAATGTAAAATGTCTTTATAGTTGAAGACAGAGGTTTTTAATATAATTAATATATGATTTTCCAATATTTGACTGCCAAAAAAATCATAAAGCTTTAATTTTAATATACCTTATTTTTTTAAGCACATAGACCACGAGAACCTAAAAAAAAGAAATTAATGAAATATAATTTATCACAATATTTTATTAATTTGATTTTGTTTATTCCCAATAATGTAAAATATTATTCTAATTTTTAATGGCCCAAAATGAAACTAAAATAATTTTTAGTAAATTAATTAAAATATCCTTAATATTAATATTAGTAATTTTAACTTATATATAATTTTGAAGTTATAAATTTTTTAATAATACTCTTTTGAAATTAAAAAGATTAAAAAATTTCTTTAAATTTAAAAATTAAATGTCAAATTTCAAACTATTAAAGTTGTTGATAAGAGTAAACAATCCTTAATTGTTGGTACAAAAAAAAAATGGATTTGGTAGCCCGAGCTGCCACAAGGCGTGGTGTCATAACGTTAATAAAGATGGCTCAGAGTGATGCTACTACATAAACGAGACTTCGTAAGTTCTGAGACTTGAAAACACAACAAAAGACAGGACTCAACTATCTTTCGAAAAGATATGGTACCACTATTAGAGGAGACAATTATCAAGATAAAATATATAACGAGGTTACCCGATATGATATAAACATGGATCAACAAGAAAAGTATCACGCCAATAATATTTAATTTGTTCAAGAATGTAACAAAAAAATTTATAATTTTTTTTTTAAATGTAGTATTAATGAAAATTTATTCAAATATATTTCTAAAACAAAATATTAACCATTTTCATTTTTTTTATATTTCATTTATATATATATATATATATATTCGAATAATAAAATATAGGAATAATTTTATTAATTTAACCTCAAAATATATTGTAAAAAGAAAACTTTAAGAATTTTTTTTAAGTAGTATTAATGAAAATTTATTCAAATATATTTCTAAAACAAAATATTAACCATTTTCACTTTTTATATATTCAAATAATAGGGATAATTTTATTAATTTAACTTAAAAAAATATATAAAAAAACATCAAATTAAAAATAATTATATATGAATATTTTAAATTCTCATTTCTCAATTATTAGTCCAAGTCATTGCCCTTTTTTTAATTTCAATTATTTCAATAATCGGCCGACCTAAGGACATGAAAATTTGCAATAAGTCAAAGAATTTTAAATCATGAACTATTCTGCCTAATGATCCACAAAAATAAATAAATAAATAAATTTAACACCAACAGAAAAATAATATAAATAGGCATTAAAATAAAAAAAAAAGACCCAAATTTAATTAAGGGATAAAAAATTCAAGAAATAACACAGGATAATAGCAGCCTAAGAACATTTCAATAACAAATACCATATTCCCTGCCGGAGGAGGAGTGCCTAATTCAAGCTCTTCAACTAGAAGAATGTTTTGTCCTCCGCCAAAATATGAATCTGTAAGAGATTGGAGAATACATTAGAGATTCAGATATAATAATAACTTAATAAAACAAACACCAACAATCTAATTATACAGCCTATGCTCTAACAAAACTGCCTCCTTCCATATCTCAATCTTCACTTCTCTTCTTCTTCTTCTTTTCTTTCCTTTTGCTAGGCTGCTCGGCTTCCTCTTCTTCGTCTTCCCCGTGCTTTCGCTTCTTTTTCTTCTTCTTCTCCGCCTCCTCACCGTCATCTTCTACTTCGTTGGGTTCTTCCGTTCGTTTCTTCTTTTTCTTCTTCTTTTCCTTCTCCTCAACACCATTTTGTACTTCTTCAGCTTCTTCGGTTTGTTTCTTCTTTTTCTTCTTCTCCTTCTCGTCCTTTCCAACTTCGGCTTTCGAATCATCCTCCTTAACCGTTTCCTCTTCGGCTGCCCTCTTCTTTTTCGTCTTCTTTTCTTTCTTCCCTTCAACAGTTACATGGGGGGCATTTGCTTCCTCCTCACCAGCCTTCTCGAGTTTACCGATGATAGAATCTGCTGCAGTGTTATATGTCTACATAAAACAGAAGACTCAGCCATCTATATAAACAAGTGGATGCATAACAGATTGTGAAATGGCAATCAGACCTTGGCAGCAGTTATCAAGCCCCCAGCACTCTTCTTCCGGTCCTTGTCGTAGGCTTCGATCTTAGGTTTGCCTTTAGCCGAACCAGCAACATGTCCCAACTCTCTACCCTCGAGGTTTCTTAACCTTGCTTCCAGCTGAGTAAACAAACGGTCATGTTTCAGACACTTCCATAAATCTTTAAAAGACAAAGAAATTAAAAAGATACCAAGAAAAACAGTACCTTGGCACGGTTTTCAAGACCCATCGAGTTATCTTGGCCATCGCCCAGAGCATCGCACCTAATTGCCAACGCAGTTTTAGCAGCAAGAGACCGAGAGATTTTTCCTTTGAGCTTTGGAGCGGCCTGACCAATTAGGGATGCATGATAGATGAGACCATACTTGGGAGTTGCATGCTTTGTTTTGAGAGCTCTGAACAGAGCCTTCTCAGCTCCAAGAATCTGCACTGTGCTTCCAGGCTGCTTAGCAAGATTAAGTAAACTTCCACCATGGGCAATTAGGCGGGCTCCAACAAGCTCTCCAACGAGTGCAGTCAAGTTAGGAGCAATGGTGTTCATCCTGCTTTTTAGATAATCATACAGTTGGGCTCTGTATTCAGAAAGAGAAAGGACCTGATCACAGAGCTCTCTAATATTTATCAAATCAAGCTCACTAACTTCAGTTCCCATTGATATCATACAGGCCTCCTTCAGCTCAGTCTCAACCTCCTCTGGCAATATCTAGAATGAAATATGCATAAAAAAATCAACATTTGGAAATGTAAACAGCACAAGAATTTCTATAATGCTCAATTAAAATTAATATGGCTCCATTGGGAAGGAAACCGACATCACTTTTTTATGCCACGAACACATTCAACTCCAAGAAGGTGGGTCAAACTGTTAGATACTAAGCTAGTTCAAGACTTGCTTGAGTTGGAAGAACAGGTAGACATTAGCCATTGACATGAAACAAGCACACAGGTGACATCAGACTTTAAGAAATACCAAATATATACCTCGGAGAAATCAAGCTGAGCTGCATTATCACGGTTGCCCATTAATTTCACCGTCTTGGCATATTGTATGTTATCCTGAATAATTTTAGCAAGCTCTGGAAAATGCCAGCCATACCACTCCCTAACCCGCATTGCATAAGTGTTCAACTCCTTGTCAAGATCATCAAGCAATCCAATAGCTTGTATGATCATTGTATCCACCTGAAAATAGGATCAAACATGAATTATATCATTTTGTTGAAGAAGTGCACTAACAATATCGACAATAAACGTCTATTGAAAAGCCAACAGCCATCAATGCTAAATCTGAAAAAGAACAAACCTTATCAGCACTGAACTTCAGTTTATACCGAGACAAACTATGAGACAATCCCAAGCTCATTGGTGCCAAATCTTGAACAGCTAGACCCAATATGAGTTCATTCAATTGGTTTCTTAAACCTCTTATCAACTCCATAATAGAACTGTTGTGCACACAATCTATTTGCTGAATGAAAAGAAGAACATGACACTCAATAACATTGGATAACTTCAAACGCGAACCAGTAAAAAATTATTTGTAGAACCAGCCGCATACCAGCTTCTCTTTGATTATATTTCCAAGCTTAGAATCAGCAACAGCCAAGGTTTCACCATCACAGTTGGCTCGTAAAAATTTTCGCAAACCTTTGCTGGGTTTGCTGTCAATCAACAATGTGGTAGCTTCCAAAGCTTCTGACATGTTTTCAAACTTAGAAAAAGCCTTGAGCTTCACCACCTGATACAATGAAATCAAAATGTTAGGCCCTAGCAAAATAGAAGAAGGTGCAGCAAGCACGCAAAAAAACGTCAACAGGAAAATGTACAAATTGACATTTTACATGCCCTAATACAGTACATTTCTTGAATGGAGAAATCCCATGTCAAAGAATGCCTGTAACATGGATGCGAATGTGGTAGTGGCTGTAGATTAAGAGATATTACCTGTCTAGCAGATTCTGCACTGGAAAAATCCTTCCATAAATCCTACATTCAAAGTAGTTTGAAAATCAAGATCCATAAACGTAGGAAGAAATCAGTACATATATGTATTCACTTATGATATATATCAAATCAAGTGAACGACACATTCTTTACTTAACTCCTACTATTCCCCAAGAACATTAGGCAACCATCAAACCATAAAAAATAGCTATTTTTGCACATCCTTCAAACGGAATAAACTCATAAACAGTATAATTTTCAAACAGCATGTACCTCAACTTTGTTGAGTTTCCCTTCATCCAAAACTTTAAACAGGGCAAAGCCCGCCGATGTCTCGAACAAGACAAGCATCTTCACGACCTCCCCAATACACCTGAGAGATACAAAACCATTCCCATTGCACGTTAGTCAAACAATTCACTTAAAAATCCAAACTGAAACCAAAGATAAAATCTTCAGTTCCTTCCACATTAAAACAATATAAACAAACATACTTCAAGCATCACTAGTGCAACCGCAATATGTACTTTCTACAGGAAAAAATAGCTTCTAATTCCAATATCCACATTAGATTATCCAATGAAGATCATGATTTCACTATGATACTTCAAAAGTTCCTCGAAACTACAAAACTGCTGCTCACATGGCCGGTCAAGTACCAACCCACCGAACATCATAGCTATGGCTACCGATCAAACTTATCCATTATCGGAACTCAAAAGTAAGACGTCCGAGAATGATTGAGAGAGAGAGAGAGAGAGATTCGCATTACCTTCACGGAGTTCGGCGTTGGGAAAGCGAGGAGAAAGAGAGAGGCTGAGAATGGGAGGGAGAGAGAATTAGGGTTTAGCACCAAGAAGGGTTTGGGAGAAACGTAATTTACAAATTTATATAGCGGTGATGTAGAGAGGCTGAGAGGGTTTTGCAGGCGACTTGGGTAGTTTCGGTATTTAGAAAATTAGTAGGGCTTTAACGTCCATCCATCACCAATATAGTTGTATATATTTTTGGGTTAAATTACAAAATTATTTTATAAATTTTTTTGTTTATTTAGTTGACTATGAAATTTAATTTTTAAACATAAAATTTAATTTTTAAGATTATATTTGATAATCCTTTGTTTTAGATTATTTAAAATTAATTTTGCTTGTTTTTTTTATTGTTGGATTTATTTTTTTTTTTTAAATATTTGATTTGTTGACTAAATTAAAAAAAAAAAAATTGAAAGCCATTTTCTTTATTTTTAAAGCTCAGTTTTAATTTTTTTTTTAAATATATAAAGTAGTTAAGAAAAATTATATGTTGAAATAATAGTTTAAAATTTTATTAGATATTTTTTTAAAGTTTTATTAAAATCTTGTACTTACAAAAACTTTTTATTTATTGTATTTAAATAATTTTTTTCAAAAAAAAATTGAAATTTTTGATTTATGAAAATTCAAACAAGTACTCATAGGCGGGACGTTATACTCTAATTGGATACTCGTGATACAAACTTGAAAATGATGACAATTTACCATTATCCATTGGACACCTGCAATATCCAAGGCTATTTTAGACTCGTGGGTTGTCTGGAGGTCTTATCAACCACGTGTTTGTATTTGTCTATGGTGTTTAAGCTCTTTTTTTATAAGCTCTCGTGCGTCGATGGGTCGAGTACAAAACCGTCGAGTTTAAATTTTGTATCGTTAGTATTAGGATCGTACAACAATATATACTCGATCTAGATGAACACAAATAATAGGAGAGAGAAAATGCCAAGAGGAATATTGACTAAAAGTTTATATTGATGATTTCAAGTATGTACTGTAACAGACCCGGCAAATACAAAATAAGAGTAGTCAGCTAGTCAGCTAGTCAGCTCATGCTAGAAGAAGAATAAGAACTAAACAGTGAAGAATCGAAGGCTATTAACATTCTAACAAAATACAAAAAAACCAGACGAACTTCCAGAGAAATTGTGATGTCCCTCTCCAATGTGACGAGGATGGTTGTCACTCCTCCCGTGCATCCCCGGAAGACCTTCGAATCTGGGTTTTATAAGCTTTTGATTTGTATCAGTCTAAGCCCACCGCTAGCAGATATTGTCTTCTTTGGATTTCCCCTCAAGGTTTTTAACACGCGTCTGTTAAGGAGAGGTTTTCACACCCTTATAAAGAATGTTTCGTTCTCCTCCCCTATCGATGTGGGATTTTCACATGGTTGGTCTCATGTCATGGCTAACAACGTCCACCATTTTCTTACCTCAAATTGTTGTGGATCATCTGTTTGAAGTGGTTAAGTCTTGCATACATGTCTGAAAATTCTAGACAAACATACAGAGAGTCAATAACTTAAGCTAGAAGTAGCTGAAATACCTTTTAACAATAAACGATCCTAGTAAAAAAAACAAGGAATTGATGGTGAATAAAACTTAAGAATAATCGGAAAGATAAATAATAAAACTTGTAAATGGCAAGTTATACTTACGGAGTAAATTAATTACTCATCAAGATTATTTTAACTTTTCTTTCCAAATAGAGATGATGCAGAGCAACCGAGGTGACGAGGCAGCTGGTTTAGAGACTTCAGGGCATCCTTTTCCGAGTCTGTTTTATGTACACGTGCTTTTGTTGTTAAAAACTTATACTGGTTATTTTGAGTTGTAGATAGTACTTAGTTTTACGTTTACTGTTTATAAATAACATGATTCGCGGCTAGTTTTCAAAGCAAATTATCTGTGTCAATAGTAACTCTTGTGATTCGAGCTGTTGATGAGCGGGTGTTACACTAAGAAGCTAAGTTAGTGTGACGTCAAATAGGGTCTTTTCTTTTGGATCCTATGGCAAGATAGAAACAATCTAGTCTTCAATGATATGGAATCTTAATCTGATGGTGTTATTGACATCATTCTCTTCATTGCTGTTTACAGGTGTAGCTGCACATCAGAGCTTAAAGATTCCTCGAGATCCTTTTCACAATCCATCATTGGTGGCTGTAAAGTTTTTGCAACAGCCCAAGCCCACCGCTAACAGATATTGTCCGCTTTGGCCTTTTACGTATTACCGTCAGCCTCACGGTTTTAAAACACGTCTGTTAGGGAAAGATTTCCACACTCTTATAAAGAATACTTTGTTCCCCCCTCAAACCGACGTGGGATCTCACAATCCACCCTCCTTGGGGGCCTAGCATCCTAGTTGATACACCGTCCGGTGTCTGGCTCTAATACCATTTGTAACAGCCCAAGCCCACCACTAACAAATATTGTCCGCTTTGACCTGTTACATATTGCCGTCAGCCTCATAGGTTTAAGATGCGTCTGATAGGGAGAGGTTTTCACACCCTTATAAAGAATGGTTTGTTCCCCTCTCCAACCGATGTGAGATCTCACAATCCATCCTCCTTGGGGGCCTAGCATCCTCGCTGGCACACAGCCTGGTGTCTGGCTGTGATACTATTTGTAACAGCCCAAGCCCACCACTAACAAATATCGTCCGCTTTGACCCGTTACGTATCGCCATCAGCCTCACGATTTTAAAACACGTAACTGTTAGGGAGAGGTTTCCACACCCTTATAAAGAATACTTCGTTCCCCTCTCCAACAGATGTGGAATCTCACAATTCACCCTCCTTAGGAGCCTAGCATCTTTGCTGGTACACCGCCCGGTGTCTGGCTATGATACCATTTGTAATAGCCCAAGGCCACCACTAATAGATATTGTCCGCTTTGGCCTGTTACATATCGTCTTCAACCTTACGATTTTAAAATGCGTAACTGTTAGAGAGAGATTTCCACACCCTTAAAAAAATGTTTCTTTCCCCTTTCCAACCGACGTGTGATCTCATAGTTTTATTCCATTAGTTTGTAAATCCATCCATCATGAACTCGCTCTGTTCTTATATGAAATTTACAAAGAGGATGATGGATCAATGACATCAAGCATCAGATTACTATTCAGAAACATGAACTCGCTCAGTTAGCACCAGAAGTAAGCAACTCATAGGAGTTTCTAATATCAATCTTTATTGAACTTATCCAAGTCTAGTTATTCAAATCCACAAATATATCAGAAAAATGGGCAAAATATTCTGTTTATAGTATAGGCATCTTCTTCAGGCTGGGATGGAAGAACAAAACCAAATTCAAGGGTCAAATGTAGGAACTTCATGTTGAGAGGAGTATAGGGCTCTATACACCGTTCGGTCGATAAGGCTTCGATATGGATCCTCCGTTCGCTTCTTAATCAAGTAAGCTAAACTAAGTTCAACTTCGGATTTAACATGATTATACAGATCGTTAGCGTTTTTCTTGTCCTTCAGAATCTCCTCTCGCCCTTTTGTTACTATTGGCTTACCGAACAGGTAGTATAAACGACCGGGTATCTTGGGAAAGAGCAAAGGGACGAAAAGAACCTGATTAGCAACATCTCCGCTATCCACATCCCTGAAACCATCGTATATTCAACATCCAGAAAGAAGAATTGACTTCGATCGACATTTGTAATATGAGACAAGACATAAAGCAAGGTCCAAAAATGTTTTCTCATGATGATGAAGAACAGTTACCTCACTTTAGCAGAATTCTCATTTACTTCTCTGAGGCTGTCATTAAGTACAGGAATTTTCATGAAGTCGTTATAATCTAAAACCAGCTGCAAATACGAAATACGACGACGATGATGATAATATCCCGAAAGGTAGTGAACAAAAAGACAAGGTTGCACCATTTTTTGCCTGTTTAAGCAAGTTTCATGAAAAATATGCACGTCTCTGAAAGGTGTCCATAGGTTTTCGGGCCCATATGGCTCCTTGTTTGAGGTGAGGGCGTTGAGCTATGATAGCCTAACCGAGTTTGGTTGATGGTTTTACGAACTCAAGTTATTGGGTTGGTTAAATCGAGTCTTCCTAACTTCTCAAGGAGTCGGTTAGAAATGAGTGGTTCGAGTGGGGAGTGGTTAGGGATGGGGTCCTATCAAAACTCATTATGCTTGAGCTGCCAAATGGTAATTGAATATCATCAAATTGGATGGGGAATCAAACTTACTTGTGCCATATCATCTTCTCCAACAGCACCAAACGGTACAATTGTAGCGCCAAAATGAGCAGCCATCCTCACAAACTCCTGTCGATTCGGCCAGAACAGCTTATACTCTTCACCCTGTCAAGTTTTCAGAGGAAACAATGAACGAACATGGGAAACGTTAGCCTCAACCATTATATGAAAAAGTGGCAAGATAGGTCGTTTTGACTCGACACAAACACCGCCATGAACTCTCGATGCCATGATAACGTGATGCTAAGAGTCTGAAACTCAAAAACTAAATCATGCAAACCCATGTACATGAAAAACTTTAAGCTTATGCAACTACATAATCTCCTGCCCCGTGGTTACAGACATTGAGGATTGTTGGGAGGGAGTCCCACATTGGGTAATTTAGGGAATAATCATGGGTTTATAAGTAAGGAATACATCTTCATTGGTATGAGGCCTTTTGGAGAAGCCCAAAACAAAGCCATGAGAGCTTATGCTCAAAGTGGAAAATATCATATCATTGTGGAGATTTGTAGTTCCTAACATGGTATCAGAGCTATGCCCTTAATTTAGCCATGTCAATAAAATCCTCAAGTATCGAACAAAGAAATTGCTAGCTTCGAAGATGTAGTCAAAAGTGACTCATGTGTCGAACAAAGGGTGTACTTTGTTCAAGAGCTCCAGAGAAAGGAGTCGAGTTTCGATTAAGAGGAGGCTATTCCAGGGCTACATAGACGGTGTACTTTGTTCGAGGGGAGGATTGTTGGGAGGGAGTCCCACATTGGCTAATTTAGTTTATAAGTAAGGAATACATCTTCATTAGTATGAGGCCTTTTGGGGAAGCTCAAAACAAAACCATGAGAGCTTATGCTCAGAGTGGACAATAATCTGTAATTCCTAACAACAGATAAGTGCTTTCCAAATGTCATTTTATGCAAAAAGTTTAAGCTGCTTAAATTCATTAGCTTAGCTGATTTATAGGAACAGAAAGAGGAAATCAAGCTTAATTCGAGTTTACAGCTGCATGGTGTTCTCTCTATCTCGACATCAGTTGTAGTCTATTAAACTGCAAATTTTTCGAGGTGATGGAAGCGAGGAACGTAAAGTACCTTGTAGTGAAGAGCCTCGCGCGCACCCCCGGGATAGAGGAGAACATGAGCTTTTTCTGACAACAATTTGTATAGATTGTTAGCAGTGACCGGTACTGCACCAAATACTTTCATCCAGTCAACCATAGAAGTTTCAGGAGATTCCGAGTCGAGTTTTCCCAAGAACAACTCCGGATGTGCTATTCCACGAACCACAACATTCTTCTCTCTTATAAATCTTTCAACTAAAGGAGCAAGCTCTATTCCTAATAAATTGTGATAACCTACTAGCAACACAGGACCCTCATTAGGAACTCCAGAAAGACCTCTCACTATAGTTCCATCTCCCAAAGTTGAGAACATTGTAGAACCTGCGAGAAAATGAAATAATCTGCCACACATAATAACTTTCAGCCTACAGAAGTAAATCTGAGGAGAAATTTATAAAAAGGTTGGTTCATGCATAGGAGTAACAAGGCCCAAATATAGATGGAACCTACAGCAGTAGCCCAGCCAATTATGTATTCTAACCCGTGTCTGTTGAGGATTGTTGGGAGGGAGTCCCACATTGGCTAATTTAGGGAATGATCATAGGTTCATAAGTAAGGAATACATTTCCATTGGTATGAGGCCTTTTGGGGAATCCCAAAGCAAAACCATGAGAGCTTATGCTCAAAGTGGACAATATCATACCATTGTGGAGATCCGTGATTTTTAACATGGTATCAGAGCCATGCCCTAAACTTAGCCATGTCAATAGAATCCTCAAATGTCGAACAAAGAATTGTGAGCCTCAAAGGTGTAGTCAAAAGTGACTAAAGTGTAGAACAAATGGTGTACTTTGTTTGAGGGCTCCAAAGGAGTCGAGCCTCAATTAAGGGGGGCTGTTCGAGGGCTCTATAGACCTCAAGGGAGGCTCTACGGTGTACTTTGTTCGAGGGGAGGATGTTAGGAATCACGGATCTCCACAATGGTATGATATTGTCCACTTTGAGCATAAGCTCTCGTGGCTTTGCTTTGGGCTTCCCCAAAAGGCCTCATACCAATGGAGATGTATTCCTTTACTTATAAACCCATGATCATTCCCTAAATTAGCCAATGTGGGACTTACTCCCAACAATCCTCAACAATCCTCAACAATCCTCCCCTCGAACAAAGTACACTATAAGCCTCCTTTGAGGCTTATGGAGCTCTCAAACAACCTCCCCTTAATCGAGGCTCGACCCCTTTCTTTGGAGCCCTCGAACAAAGTACACCCTTTGTTTGATACTTTAGTCACTTTTTGACTACACCTTCGAGGCTCACAATTCTTTGTTCGATATTTGAGGATTCTATTGCCATGGCTAAGTTTAGGGCATGGCTCTGATACCATGTTAGAAATCACGACTCTCCACAATGGTATGATATTGTCCACTTTGAGCATAAGCTCTCATGACTTTGCTTTGGACTTCCCCAAAAGGCCTCATACCAATGGAGATGTATTCCTTTACTTTATAAACCCATGATCATTCCCTAAATTAGCTAATGTTGGGAGGGAGTCCTACATTGGCTAATTTAGGGAATGATCAAGGGTTTATAAGTAAGGAATACATTTCCATTGGTATGAGGCCTTTTGGGGAATCCCAAAACAAAGACATGAGAGCTTATTCTCAAAGTGGACAATATCATACCATTGTGGAGATTCGTGATTCCTAACATGGTATCAGAACCATGCCCTCAACTTAGCCATGTCGATAGAATCCACATTGGCTAATTTAGGGAATGATCATGGGTTTATAAGTAAGGAATACATTTCCATTGGTATGAGGCCTTTTGGGGAATCACAAAACAAAGCCATGAGAGCTTATGCTCAAAGTGGACAATATCATACCATTGTGGAGATCCGTGATTCCTAACATAGTATCAGAACCATGCCCTAAACTTAGCCATGTCGATAGAATCCTCAAATGTCGAACAAAGAATTGTGAATCTCGAAGGTGTAGTCAAAAGTGACTAAAGTGTAGAACAAAGGGTGTACTTTGTTCGAGGGCTCTAAAGAAGAAGTCGAGCCTCAATTAAGGGGAGGTTGTTCGAGAGCTCTATAGACCTCAGAGGAGGCTCTATGGTGTACTTTGTTCGAGAGGAGGAATGTTGAGGATTGTTGGGAGGGAGTCCCACATTGGTTAATTTAGGGAATGATCATGGGTTTATAAGTAAGGAATACTTTTTCATTGGTACGAGGCCTTTTGGGGAAGCCCAAAGCAAGGCCATGAGAGCTTATGCTCTAAGTGGACCATATCATACTATTGTGGAGATCCGTGATTCCTAACAGTGTCCATCTCAAATGTTATGTAAAACAAGAACATTTCATTCATGGACAGTGTGTTCTTTCGTTTTCTTAATGGAAAAATTGGTTCATCAATTCTTTTAGGTTTATGCTCTACTCCGAGTAAAGATCTGGGTCAAAGGACAAAACTCATCTTTCTTGAAAAATGGAAGGGAAGAACATGACATCGCAATTTAAATTTGATCTCGATGAAACAATATATCAATGAAAAGTTAGTTCGATGAATAATTGATGTAAAAGTTACCCAGTCACTTGAGTAAAAGCGTAGTTGTACTCTCCTGTACTGGGCGGAAGATAATCTGAAACAATATCGTGCTTTCTTGATCGACGATACTTGTTAGTGCTTTTGATTATTGTCATCAAACCAATACCATCTTCCTGTTACATGATATGATGGTGACAAGTCATATGATTTTACTTGAAAGATAGAAAGAAGAAGAGTGTTACAAGCATAATCAGAAACAGAAACATTTTTGTTAATTTTTCTTTTATATTAACCGCTAGTATATGCTATCTACCAGCAAGGCATTGTGGTGTTATCTACCATATTTTCACGTACCAATAATAAGGCGTGCCCATTTTCCTTGAAATACCGAACTCTACAGTTCGGTAATGATCTTTGTAGTCGTTGGGCTTCATCTCGACTTGGAACCATGTTATCCTTGCCACTGAAAGGCACAACAAATTGTAATCACTTATATGAACGTTGGACCAACTATGAAACAATCAAATTCTGATAATTGAGTAGGATGATTTGACAATTTAAAATAAAGAACTCAAACCGAATCAATTTGGCAGGAAGTGGTTCGTGATAGACCATAGATAAACGGTGAGATCCCACATCAGTTGGGGAGGAGAACGAAACATTCTTTATAAGAGTGTGGAAACCTCTCTCTAGCAGAGGCGTTTTAAAAACCTTGAGGAGAAGCTCGAAAGAGGAAGCCCAAAGAGGACAATATCTACTAGCGGTGGGCTTGGGCCGTTACAAATGGTATCAGAGGCAGACATCGGGCGATGTGCCAGCAAGGAGGCTGAGCCTCGAAGGGGGGTGGACACGAGGCGGTGTGCCAGCAAGAACGCTGGGCCCTGAAGGGGGGGGGGGAGGATGGATCGGGGGGTCCCACATCGATTGGAGAAGGGAACGAGTGCCAGCGAGGACGCTGGGTCCCGAAGTGGGGTGAATTATGAGATCCCACATCAATTAGGGAAGAGAACGAAACATTCTTTATAAGGGCGTGGAAACCTCTCTCTAGCAGACGCGTTTTAAAAACCTTGAGGGGAAGCTCGAAAGGAAAAATCCAAAGAGGACAATATCTGAGTAATAGCTTTGTGAGAGGGCTATTTCATTCCAACAAAAACTTTTCCCAAGTTATTGCTTAACTCTACTTTCGTAATGCACTATTTATAAGCAACCCTTCCTAACAAACTCATTATTTAACTAATTTGCTTCTTTCTTTAATCCCGACAACCATCAAGTCCACCATCTAACAGCATACTATGGTGTCGTGGATTAGGTTCAGTTAGCTGTGCTAATGGATGCTGTGGGAACGAAACTTAAAGATTTCAACAAATGATGCAACAAATCGAGATACTTGTAGTGTTGTATTTATCACACCACATACACCCTTCTATATTTGCATTATATTTCATTTTCCCTATAATGAGAAGGAAAGGTTTATATGGCGAGCCGAGTTATGTGATATTTTGTGAGGTCTTTGAAAAGAGAACAATAGAATCTTTAAAGGACTTGAGAGAACATTTTGATCTCAATAATATTTGGGGCGGGAGATTTGAACCTTTGACCTCGTAGTTGATGGTTGATAGTACATGTCAACTGCTAAGCTATACTCATTTTATTGGGGCTTGAGAGAACCTTGAGTAAAGTTTGGTCCTTCGTATGGTTCTAATGTTTGTCCATTGATTATGGTGGCCAAACCTTTTTGTAACTATTATCCTTTTAAGTTCTGTTTTATTTGATCATTTGTCTCTATGGGCTTCCCCTTTTGGGCTTCCCTCAAGGTTTTTAAAACACGTTTGCTTGGGAGAGGTTTCCACAACCTTACAAAGAATGCTTCATTCCCCTCTCCAACCGATGTGGGATCTCACATTCCACCCCCCTTCGGGACCCAACGTCCTCGCTGACACTCGTTCCTCTCTCCAATCGATGTGGGATCTCACAATCCTCCTCTCTTTGCGGCCCAGCGTCCTCGCTGGCACACCGCACGGTGTCCACCTCCCTTTGGGGATCAGCGTCCTCGCTAACACACTGCCCGGTGTCTAGCTATGATACCATTTGTCACAGCCCAAGCCCAAGCCCACCGTTAGCAAATATTGTCCTCTTTAGGCTTTCCTTTTCCGGCTTCCCTCAAGGTTTTTAAAACACGTCTACTAGGGAGAGGTTTCCACACCCTTATAAAGAATGCTCCGTTTCCCTCTCCAACCGATGTGAGATCTCACAACCTTGAGTAAAGTTTGATCTATGTAAGGTTCTAATGGTTGTCCATTGATTATGGTGGCAAAACCTTTTTGTAACTATTATCCTTTTAAGTTTTGTTTTACTTGATCATTTGTCTCTTTTTTTTTGTGAACTTTAGCTCTTGCATTCTTTCAATGTTGTTCATTGAAATTCCAGTTATAAACACACAGACACCACTCACACCCATGCACACACACTAAGTTCTGGGTAAAAACCTGGCAAGCACAAGTACTTCGGCTTTAACAGCATGGAGACGAGAATTAGCATAAGCAGCAGCTGACTTGAGCAGCTTCAGCTTCCAAAGAAGGGTATCCTTTGGTATAATGCTAACTAATTCCTGAAAATAGAAAGAAAGAGATTTATTTTTTATTTTTTTTTAACAAAAAACTCATCTCGGATTGATTTGTTTTTGTGTGAGTTTATATGAATATCGATTAGCTAACAGTAACAAAAATCTTAATTCTTTTTTTCAAAACGTGTCTGCTAGAGTGGTTGAATCATTTCAATTTATTAAATATGATCTAGATAACAACGATATTGACAATGAATAGAGATAGAACGAAAAGGCGATATCATATCATCCTTACCGAGAGATATGGTAGTAGAGAAGTCAAGTTGAGTGACATTTTTTCTAATTGCTGCATTGGAGGAAGCTTTCTGTCAAGATTGACTGTTGCTATTTTCAATGGTTCACCTGGTGTAGCAGTAGAAATAAACATGAGTTTTTAAAGTGTAAATCTCATTCAAAACAAAGATAACAAAGGAAAAAGGCTGCCAAATTTTCTTAAGTATTATGTAAAACAAAGAAACGTTTGGAAGGCTATATCTGAAAATGAGACTTGAAAAAGACAAGTTCTTAATGATTAACCTTCCCAAATAATTCTTTCGGCTTTGTGCTGGAGTAAGTTACCCAAAAAGGACATTCATCACCCTTTATCGGTTGGAGAGGGGAACGAAACATTCCTTATAAGAGTGTGGAAACCTCTCCCTAACAAACGCGTTTTACAACTGTGAGGCTGACGGTGATATGTAACAGGCTAAAACGGACAATATCTGCTAGTGGTGGGTTTGGACTGTTATTGGAGTAAATTACTCTAACAGCCCAAGCCCATTGCTAGTAGATATTGTCCTCTTTGGACTTTCCTTTCCTGGCTTCCCCTCAAGGTTTTAAAACGCATCCACTAGGGAGAGGTTTTCACACCCTTATAAGTAATGTTTCGTTCCCCTCTCCAACCGATGTGGGATCTCACAATCCACCCCCCTTGGGGGCCAGCGTCCTCGCTGGCTCACCACCCGGTGTCTGGCTCTGATACCATTTGTAACAGCCCAAATCCACCGCTAGTAGATATTGTCCTCTTTGGGCTTTCCCTTTCGGGCTTTCCCTCACGGTTTTAAAACGCGTCCACTAGGGAGAGATTTCCACACCCTTATAAGTAATGTTTCATTCTCCTCTCCAACCGATGTCAGATCTCACAGTTACCCAAAAAGGACATTCATCACCCTTCACCAGTCCATTCCCACCTTGAACCTAATAACTGTGCTGACATGAACATTATCAATTTAACCGAGTAAATTAGAGCCTTAGTTTCAACATCATCATCCTTCATTGACACGTTTTGATTGATGGAGAAAGAAAAAGAAGAGGAAATAGGAAACAAACAGGGCAGTCGAAACCTTAGTTTGCTAAAATTTAATCCTTGCCATTCCTTATTGTTAAGGTT
The DNA here is from genome assembly GCA_033971965.1 of Cucurbita ficifolia. Classification (NCBI taxonomy): domain Eukaryota; kingdom Viridiplantae; phylum Streptophyta; class Magnoliopsida; order Cucurbitales; family Cucurbitaceae; genus Cucurbita; species Cucurbita ficifolia. The sequence continues at coordinate 8,475,789 of CM066973.1, forward strand.
GTAAGAAGAAAAGGCCATCTCCTGGGACTAGCCCTGCCTTTGTAACAACCTAAGCCCACCGCTAGCAAATATTGTCTTCTTTGGGCTTTCTCTTTCGAGCTTCCCCTCAATCCACTCCTCTTGGGGGCTAGCGTCTTTGCTAGCACACCACCCAGTGTCTGGCTCTGATACCATTTGTAACAACCCAAGCCCACCGCTAGCAGATATTGTCCTCTTTGGACTTTCCCCTCAAGGTTTTTAAAACGCGTATGCTAGGGAGAGGTTTCCACACCCTTATAAAGAATGTTTTGTTCCTCTCTCCAACCGATGTGGGATCTCACAGTCTTTTTCTACCATTCTATTACTATTGATCTCAATACTTGGTGAGACCAATGGTATGCCAGAAGCAGCCCCTTTTCCTTGGTGAATATCCAAATTGCCCATATATAAGCCACCAAACCTCCATTATTACCATTTCACTATCATCCCAGAAAACAGTGATCATGAATCTGATCTTCAACAAAAGTATGAGTGGCAGGATGGATGGAAAACAAAAGACTGGAGATTTATCCTCCTTTGTCACGTAAGCGCATTTGTCAAACCCATTAGATTCGGGCTGTTATCACTCTCGGGAAACCAAGAGAATGCTTCGCCTTTTCTTGCTCTTTAATCTGCTAGATTTCCTATTATGTATCCTATATACTTAAAGAAAGAAACAGACAATTAGTAGCAGTCTACTTACCCACAACAAAGCTAAGAAGGTAGAGAACTGTTTCGTGTAGTACATCAGGCATAGCTCCGAACAACGGTAACAAGGGTTGCAATTGAGACCTGCCAAAAGATGTAGCTGATGGAGGGCCAAAAAACTGTCAAGACACTGAAAATCGCATGAGCAAACCATATCATGTGATTAAATGAACTTGAAGCTAAACTGCAAATATGGAACCAACCTGGATTTGCTAAGATCAGAACAAGGTCAATTTTAGGATTACGTGATGCGACTGCAAGTGCTAAGCATCCTCCAAATGAGTCCCCGACTAAATAAATCGGTTTGTTCGGGGAAGAAGCATGCTCTGACCTGATAGTTTCTTCAACAAGTTTCACGAGTCCTTCAGATAACACAAGTTTGCTTCATCAGCAATATTTTAACATGTCTAGTTAATGAACAATAACCGACCTTGTTAGGTTATGGAACCTGTTGCTTATTTATAACTTATTCAATTGTCATACATTGAAGCTATATATGAAAAATGGTAAGTAAATGACTATTTAAAGTAAAAAGTTGGTAGAGCTATATTTGGTAGATAGTTATATACAGTAGATGGTTATATCTGGTAAAGGTATATATAGTAAACTGAACCATATATATACCCCTTAGACAGTGTTTTGAAAATGTACTTTCTGTATTCTCTCTATTCTCTCTTGAAGTCATCAATATAAACTTTTAGCCAATATTCCTCCTTGCATTTTCTCTCCCTAGTTCTTACTGTTCATCAAAATCAAGTGTGTGCATTATTGTTCGATCCCAACCGACCTCACCAAGTTAAAGTTTTAAGTGCATCAACAAATCTACGTGAATTCCTTAAACATGGGAAAAGTTGACTCACGAAGCACTCATAAAAATTGTATCCTTGAAAATATTCTAGGAATAAAGAAAACGTGTAAACCTTCAAATGGCGTTCTATCTTGAACAGGAATATGTAGGCACCAAACTTCGAACGCCCTGCATCAGTAGATTGCTGCTTTAATCGACGCTACATCGTCGTACAAGCAAAAGAAATGTCACCAATTCAAGCATATTGTCCAAATTACATCCATATTTCTACAAGAATCATCTCCGTTCCACATTTTACAAAAGAAACTCCCATGCCCTGTCCGGAATCCTTTTAACAAAACCAGTTTACAGTGATAGAATGTTCCACAATTCATCAAAAACAACCACGTCAAGAGATATGCTTATCACATTCAGATTTAAAGGATACATGTTTCAGTTCCCAAGTAAATTTAGTATGAATTTTCATGGAGTATGAATTCAACAGTATGAGAAGTGAATGGCTTACTTCCCAAGAGCTTGATGATGCATGATGAGGCCACATCCAGTGCCATCCGTTCCTAAAGAGTACAGAACCAATACCAAATCCAAATTAGAACAATTCATTCAAAGCTAGAAAAACATGAAATGTGTTCAAAGATTAAGCATGCTATCAAAACTTCTGTCTCAACCATTCCATGTTTATAAATTTGATATCAGTTTTGAACTTATCAGCTGGTGCAAAATCATTACCAGGTAAGAACAAAAGAATTGGAGAACCCTTTAATGGATATCCAGATGAAACAGGGCAAAACCAGCGCGGTGGACCGCCATCACGATGCCGAGTAAACTCCTTAGCAGCAGCAAAGTAGTCTTTCAATGTCATAGTTCCATACCCATCATCCCAAAATGGCTCCAATTTCTCTGGAACATCATTTCTCAGCTTGATCTTCTTCTCTTCACCTTCAGATTTCAATCCTCCATTGCCTTTGCCTATTGAAGACCAACTCCTATCCATTTCCCTAACTAAACAAGCTCTATTTCGTTGAACTGAAGCTCCAAACAATGACACCCCAACGCCTAAACAAGATGCCATGTCTTCTTGCAAGCAATGAGATAAGCTAGACACGTTCTTCAGCTCCCAAAAATCAAAACAATTTCAAGATTCAGCGCTAATCACTTTCAAGAACAGCTTAAATAAACCGCATTCATATTCCAGAGAGAGAGAGAATCCCATTGAATTGTCGAACAAAAACAACCCAACCAACACGTTCTGCGTTGAGCTGACAACAAAATGAACAATTCAGCAACAAAAAGGGGTAAATTAAAACAAATCCGTAAACGTAATGTAGCCATTCTAGCTAATCCGGAAGTTCAAATTCCTTATGGAACACGCATAAAAAAACTGTTCGGAACAAGACAAAGCAGGGAAAATAAAGTGGACTAATCAGATATATACCTAAACATTGTCCGATGAGCCTGACAGAGATTTTGTCGCCTCATGTGGGTCCGAGAGGGAGAACGAGGGATAATCGGCGGCGGCTGGCGGTTATCTTTACTTTATTTATTATTATTTTTTTTGGAATGAATGGTACTTGTAAAGTAACTATAAAATGTCTCTATATATGTTTTCTAAATTAAACATGAAATAAAATAGTCTTATAAAGTTGCTTTAGAGTATGCTTTAATTCAATAAAAATCTAGAGACCACATTTTCCACATTTACTTGCCATTTCCAAAATAATAATTAATAAATAAAGCAAATTACACCTTTTATCAATATCTTTGAAATTATAGAACGGGAACAATAATTTTAAACTTCTATATATATATATATATATATTATATTTATAAATAATTTCGTCTTAAATATAAAATATATATTTTTAATCTATTTAAAAGTTTAAAGATATTTTTTAAAACGAAATTTAATATTAATCGGTAAAAATGAAATTTTTATAGTTTCCTCCCATTTTTTAAACATATTCTAAAATTTATGAGTGTTTTTAATAATTTAAATATTTTTATTTATAGTCTGTTTTAAATGATTGACAAAAAAAAAAAAAAAATCAAAAATTGAAATTATGCTAAATATATTTAAAATTAGAGATGACTTTTCATCTCCTCTCCCTATCCCTTATTTCAATTCAATATTGTCGATTTTTTCTTCTAAGGTTTCCCTTTTAGAAGGTGACTATTAGTGAGAGAGAGGTCTCACCGCAGATTTCACAATCCACTCCACTCTCTTCTGGGGCTCAACGTCCTCACTAGCACATCGACTAGTGCTTGGCTCTGATACCATTTGTCGGTTCAACGTCCTCACTATCACACCGCCGCCTAGTGCTTGACTCTGATATCATTTGTAACAGTTCAAACCCACCGCTAACAGATATTGTCCACTTGTAGGCTCAACGTTCTCACTATCACACCGCCTAGTGCTCGACTCTGATACCATTTGTAACAGTTCAAGCCCACTGCTAACAGATATTGTCCACTTTGGCCTATCGTCGTAAGTCACAATTACTTGTTTCAAATAATTTTTAAATGTGTAGTTTCCCTTTTTCAATATAATTTCTATCAATATAATTTCTATTGAAAAATCTAAAACATCCTAATAAATACAATAATATCATAATGAACTCAAATTTTAATACAAGAACTGTCTTCCACACTTTCATATATATAAATAAAGGGGCAGGATAGGAATTTGAACAGGGTTAGGGCGGGAACAATAACAAAGATTATAATTCTCGTCCCCGACCCATCCCATTCGTCTCATCTGTCCTCTCCAAGAATCTTTCCATTATTTGACATTTCATCCAAAAGGGTACAGTTAGTCAGGTCAGAATAGGGCGCAAAATTTTGAAATGAAAATAAGAGAGCTCTGCATTCAACGGTAGAGCACAAAGAGAGGCCTTTTATTTAAGAATAAATAAATAAAAACAAAAAGGAACCTTCCACAACTTGGTTTTCTAAGACTGAAGTATGTAGGAAGCAGCAGCCACCATTCAAATCTACATAGCTTTCCACACCATTCAAATCTCCAACCAAGCCTTGCTCAACACTGACTCCTCCTCTATTGCAGTATCTTACAAAAGCTACACCTTGCAGGCCAAAGACGAAGATCGAAAAATCTATAGCGCCTGCTGTTTCATCTTCAAAATGATAGCCAGAAAATTCTCGGTAAGTTCGAGTAGGTAGCAACACGGAATAGTGAAATGGGTGATGATGTTCAGATCTAAAATGGTTTCATCCATATCAAGCACCCCAAGAAGAAACAACATTCCCAGTTTCCTCAGCAAAAGAATCTCACCTATTATAACAGGACAACAAGAAAGGCTCAAGAAGGTTACTCACAGTGATGCATTGCGGATTTTCTTTTCCCTCTTTTGAGGTCTCTTCTTGTCTAAACGTTAAAAACCAAGAAATCTAACCACCCTCGTGGAGGTAATATTTTATTTGGACTATTTAAAAAAATGTTAAACTTATAAACATTACTTTCGTTAATGAATTTCTACTTTTAAAGAATGTTTTGAAAACTAAAAAAAAGAAACAGAGTACTTTTAAAGAAAAATTATATGTAAAAAAATAGTCATATTCTTTCAAAAGTTGCATACCTTTGATCTTTTATACAAGTTCCACCTTTAAAATAGAAATTTGTTAGAATGTTGGACGAAAAATTGACATGACAAGAATTGTGAAATCTTATCTCGGTTGGAGAGGGAAACGACACATTCTTTATAAGGGTTTGGAAACCTCTCCCTAACAGACGAGTTTTAAAAACTTCAAGGGGAAAGACCGGAAGGGAAAGTCCAAAGAGGTGGATTTGGGCCGTTACAAATGGTATCAGAGCCAGACACCACGTGATGTGCCAGCGAGGAGACTGAACCCCGAAGGGGATGGACACCATGCGGTGTGCCAGCGAGTACGCTGGGCCCCGAAGGGGGTGCATTGGGAGGTCCCACATCGATTGGAGAGGGGAATGAATGGCAACGAGAACATTGGGCCTCGAAGGGGGATAGATTATGAGATCCCACATCGGTTGGAGAGGGAAACGAAACATTTTTCATAAGGATGGGGAAACCTCACCCTAGGAGAGGCATTTTAAAAACCTTGAGGGGAAACCTGAAAGGGAAAGCCCAAAGAGGACAAACTCTGCTAGCGGTGGGCTTGAGTTGTTACAAGAACGTTTATTTGGATTAAATTTGAAAGAACCATATTCAAACACATGGACTTTTCATTCTAACATTCTAACTTTTTTCTACTCAAGGATAGTTTTGATAAGTTTTTAAAAAAACAATGAAAATATTGCAACTTGTTAAAAAGTTACAAGGTAATTTTCATAATTTAGCCTTCCTTAACAAACTTTCATGAAGAAGAGGGAATTTCATGCACAATTGCAATATACCTGATGCATGCGTTCATCTGCCTTGAAGCATTCTGTAATTGAGGACCAAGTCCTCGGGCTTCTTCCAGATGTAATTCCTAACTGTAGCTAAACTCATATCAGGGAACAAGACCTGTAATGTTACCAAAAAAAAGAAGTAAAAAGAGCTGCAGAATACAACACCAAAAGATACCAGATCATTGCATAAACTAATATCAGGGACAAGACCTGATTATTGCATAGGATTTCTACAGAAGGTTTAAGCTTTTGCCAAGGCTTTAATCCAGACCGAAACGATCCGTCTCCAACGGTCGAAGAGAGTCCAGGACCAAAAGAAATGTCAGGATTTACATTATCCAATGGCTTGTCAAGAACCATCTTCTCTACGACATAATTTACAACCTGTTAAATAGCAAAGGAAAATGGGTTATATCAGATCAACCTCAATCAGAATGAAATCATAACAAAAAATTATCATATATAAAGTTATTCCACAAACGTAAACTAAATTTCAGCTGCCAACTAATTATGTGAGATCCCACATCAGTTGGGGAGAACGAAGCATTCTTTATAAGGGTGTGAAAACCTAGCAGACGCGTTTTAAAAACCTTGAGGGGAAGCCCAAAAGGAAAAGCTCAAAGAGGACAATATTTGTTAGCCGTGGACTTGGGTTGTTACAAATGGTATCTGAGCTAGACATCGGGCGATGTGCCAGCAAGGAGGCTGAGCCTTAAAGGGGGGTGTACACGAGGCAATGTGCCAACAAGGACGTTGGGCCCAAAGGGAGTGGATTGGGGGAGGGGAGGGGTGTACCTAAATGAGGCGTTCTAAAAACCTTGAGGGAAAGCCTGAAAAGGAAAGCTCAAAGAGGATAATATCTACTAGTAGTGGGTTTGTTACAACAAATTAAATCCACCAAAAATTACAAGGTATCTCCAAGTGACCTTATAATAAATCATTCTCTCTTATCTCTCTCTTATCCTAGCCCTTGGTTCTTTGAAGGGGTCAAAGAAGTATACATTACAGCAATTGGGGTTAGAATATAAATAGAAGGTAGTTTGTCAAATTAACCTAGATACTATGTTTTATGACTGAATTTCAAAGTCAATCTTATCATGTGGTGGATACAGTTATACAGTTCCAAGACCTTCAATAAAGGATAGGATAAAGAAACAGACAAGAAAATTTATAAAGCACGGTTCCATGTTGCATAAGACGTCTCTTCCTGCGATAAGGCATTACATGGCACACAATAGGTTTTGTTTAAATAAAATACCAAACTTTAATGGAGAGAAAACGAAGGAATACACAAAAATCAATCCCAAACAAAAGGATCAAACTATGGCCCCGTTTCATATTGCATTTGTAAGTCTAAAATTCACTTACAGGATAATCTTGACTGCCTAGGTTGTTTGGCAAAGCAAAATTATGTCTTGTCGAAGGATTAGCCTTAAATTGGAGATGTTTGTGTAATTCATAAGTTAGTATCCAAGTTGAGAATAATGATATCTATCACTAAGCTTGAGGGGGAGTGTCGTAATCCCACTAAATTTTATTACGTGATATCTAGGGATTATTATTTAGATTATCTATCAATTTAGTTTGTCGAGGCATTTATTTCTTTGAAAATAAATAAGAACAAAAACAACGGTCTAATTTAGACTTGCACATGTATAAAAGCCTAAAATCGAACCCTAACTCAATCCGTGAAGCCTTCGTAACCGCCAATCATCGATCAAGGTTTACTTGGAATCTTCATCGCTGCCGTAAAAAAAAAAAAAACAGCCTCCCTACAAGCTGCCTTACATCCACAGCCCAACTGCAAGCTAATTCGGCAAGACACTGCCAAAAAAATTCCATTCGGCAAGCCACCCGCTGTTTTCAAATTCAATAAATAGGTTTACCCACTGTTCTGCTAACCCACCGCGTTCAAGGAAGGATTTTTCCGTTGACTTGAATAAATTTTGCTCCATACTAAATTTCCCTCCAAACTAAGACTCACCAATTCATTATGTCAGAAAATATCAAGTTGTTCTTCGGATCGTCATCATAAAGTATCAAATTCCGAGATTTAGGTTTGAAGTATTCAATAATGGAGGGAACCAAAGGTGTCGTGGGAAGAAAAGAAGGCAACAAAACTAAGATCTCCAAATCCATCAAGTCTGGACTTCAATTCCAATTCCCGAATGAAAGAATTGAACGCTACCTTAAGAAAGGCGACTACAGAAAGTCTACTTCATAGATTATGAGTCCAACCCTACTCTTGCAGAGTTACCAACTGAACCAGACACTCCAAGAGGAGTGAGCACGAGAGAGGCGAGCAACGCCTCTAGGAGTGCTCCAAAGGGGTAGTATGCATGAGCTATGTGCTTTCATGACTTCAACTGACGGGTGTGCTGACAAAAGGCATTCATAGCTACCGTAGACAAATTTATTCGGAGCCTCCTAGCCATCATTGACAAATTTATTCGGAGCCTCTGTAGCTACCGTTGGCAAATTTATTCCGAGCCTTCATAGCTACCATTGACAAATTTATTCCGAGCCTTCATAGCTACCATTGACAAATTTATTCCAAGCCTTCATAGCTACCGTTGACAAATTTATTCCGAGCCTTCATAGCTACCGTTGACAAATTTATTCGGATCCTTCATAGCTACCATTGACAAATTTATTCGAAGCCTTCATAACTACTAATCATCCACCTGAACCAAATTTATTTGGAGCCTTCATAGCTACCATTGAAGTCGTGCCTTGATGTTGAAGTCGTGTCATCGGAGTCATGTGATCAATATTGCACAAACCTCTCAAGCACAAGCCGAGTAATAGATATTCATTCTCAGCTTGAGAGGGAGTGTCGAAGGATTAGCCTTAATTTGGAGATATTTGAGTTAGTATCCAAGCGGAGAATAATGATAGTTTGAGAGGGAGTGTCGTAATCCCATTAAATTTAGTTACTGAAATATACTGACTATTATTTAGATTTAGTTACTGTTATTGGATTATCATTTAGATTATCTATCAATTTAGATTTTCTCCCTTAAAGAGGGATTTAATAAATAAGAAGAATAACGGCTGATCTATGAAGAATCACTTTCTCAATCCACACTTTCTCAATCTACTCTGGCCTGCAAAAGCTGATAGATACAGACTTCTATATTCAACTTCCCTAAAAATAACCTCAAATTTTTCCTTCCATATACATACATTTCCACATCTATTCTCTTTTATATCAACAAAAAATTTATTGATTCAATTTTTTTATAATAATTATTTTCATTATACTTTTATCAAATAATTTAGATCAAACAAAATTAGAGGCAATTTGAACAATATAAATTTTTAAATAATTTATAACAAATTATAAATTAAATATAAATATGAAAATAATTGAAATAATAAGCCTACTTCGGTCATTATAACTAAATCACAACAATTTAGTTCAAATTTACTTAACACCCTAACTAGTTTCAAAGACTAATTTACTTAACTCCTCAGGTCTGTCCCTAAACAATTTGCTGTTCCTCTCTAACCAAATAATGGCAACAAACTACGATGGGTTTTTCATTCTACAGCCAAAAGCAACGTCCTTCAGATTTTATTGGGCCCTCCTTTGCCTTTGTGGTCTCATCTTCTTTGGGTCAAAGTGGTCAAAGCTTTGAATTCTGATTTAAAGTTGTGAAAAATCGAAGGATTTTTTAAAGATAAATATAGCTCATGGGTCAACCGGTATGAGTCATCCCATCACAAAGCCTCTCTTTGGTGTTCTCTTTCCAATTCTCTTTCTGGTATTTCTTTGCAGGACATTTGTTTATATTGGAATGCTTTTATTTCTCCTTTGTAATGTTTTCCATTTCTTTATCATTCCTATTGAAGTTTGTATCTTTTGAGCATTAATCTCTTGCCATTTCGTTAATGAAATGTTTTTATCTATAGTAAAAAAAAAGTAACAAAATAGAAAACTGACCTTATTCACTCTCAAGATACGAGGAGCACTTAGTTTTCCTTGCGTTAGGATCTGAATGGATGAACCTTCACAAGGATGTAAATAAAAGCTACACCTGCAGAGAGTATTGTCCATTAGTACACGTGCAAGGAAACAGAGGATGGATTTATTAGCAAGAAAAAATAAATATTCCCTTATGTCTTTACTCCCTCTAGCCTTATCAATAAGCTCAAAAACCAGCCCCAGTATATGCCAGGCAAGAAAAGAAGTCCAACAAGAAGGGAATTAGAGGCCCTTCACCATCATAGTCCTACAATCCCTGCTCAAAGCCAACAAGACTCCAAAAGCGTCTAGAGCCTGGACCATATAAACTAAGTATAACGACGACTTTAGAGAATATAGTCCAGATTCTCCAACGCATCTCTACAAAGGGGAGACCCCAAAAAGAAGAAAAAGGGTTTCTACATGCAATCTAAAGTGATTCCTTTTTCCATCCAGGATCTATCAGGCAAAGAACTTAATCTTCTTGGGAACCTAAATCTTCCAAAGTGAAGAAAATGAAGGGGCAACAGAAGAAAGAAACGTAGCCCTTTGAAGAAAGCAAGGACAATAGGAAGAAGAACCTACCTTAGGAGGAAGAGGGGACTAGATATAAGAATCTCTCCTTGAACAACAAAAGGGTTGCTCAAAAAGCGAGGGTAGAGAGGAAACCTCCCTGTCAGTAAGACGATGAAATCCCAAAATTAAAGACAAAAGAGAATGGAGCCCACCTGAAGGAAACAAAATAGACGCCAAATATCTTCATATCCCAAAGATGATACAAAAGGGGGAAAGAAAGACGGAGACATTTCTCCCCCACTCAAAAGTCCTCCCAAAAATAGATATCCGGAGTTATCCCCAACAAAACAATCGAGGAGGAACTGAGAAGACTAAAGCGATATCTTTCTATGAGTCTTTAAGCAATATCAAAGGCCTACAACCAAAAACCCACTCAAAAGAATGAGGTCACATTTGCTCACAAGAACTTTGTGCCACAAAGCTCTAAGCTCCATCTAACGAGGCGCCACAACCACATGGCTAACATGACCTTATTCCACTGTCTCAGGCTACAAATACCCAAATCCCCGAACTCCAAAGGTCTAGATACCATCTCCCAACTAATCAAGTGAAACCATCCCCCATTGACTCCCTCCCACAAGAAATCCCTCACTAACAGATTGTTGAATCTCAATACCCAAACAAATTTGAGAAAGAGTTAGAAGTAAAGAAGGATAAAAATGGAAGTATCATCACTCCCCAGTATTGGTCATAAATAATAATAATTGACTAGGTGTCATACAGGTTTTAAGCATGCACTATATCTGTTTCTAAAATACGAAAATTTTCTTTGAACTTTTCAAGTCCATAATCAGGAAGGTGAGTACTGAATTTAGAAAATTACTTGGTATTTTCTCTTGGAGGGAGACGATTGTTCAACACGCAGTCCAAACACCACCATGGAAAATCTTTCTCATCTTCTGTTCCATCAAATTCAGTAATATTTCTTCTCCAAGGACCACCTTGAGAACCCTCCGTAATGATTGAAGGAGGAGAAACTGTTGAAAATTCAAACGGAGAATAGACCATGGAGTCATTTTCAGCATTGCCATCAACTGATTCAAGCCTTGAATGGGAAAGACTTCTTGCACTAATATCCTTGCTGGAAAGAACTTCTCCATTAGCTGAAGCTTGTGAGCCAAATCTTTGTTTTCTTTTGGCTAACCAATGAGCCATAAGTCCTTTAAGGGTTTCTCGAGCTAGATTAACCTGAAAAAGAAATATACAAATAAAAAATTCAGTACTCAATGATAATTGACTAATAACTTATGGAAAGATGAGAACGTCCAAGCTATCAATTGATTAGTTCTTCCATCAATCATGATTCAACGTCTATAACCCAAACAGTTTGTTTTAGTCACCATTTATAGTCAGCAAGCATATTTTAACAACTTTGACGTGATGAGATAATCATGAAACTAAGTAATAGAAACACATCATCATTGTATAACTGAAATTACAAAGGGAAAGCCCAAAAGGAGTCTAAAAAACCTCACCAATAAGTAAAAAATCAATGATAAGCTATAATTGCTAATAGAAGTCTTATGGAGAGAGCTCCAAGGCATCAAAAAGAAGACAAAAAAAAAGGTGAGAAACCAAGCTTCCATTGAGTAAAATCAAAGAACATCCAAGGGCATAGGAAAAAAAATCATTTACACAAAAGGAGTCCAAACCAAAACAAAGCAGAAACAGACTTCAATCCAAAAAAAAAAAAAAAAAAAAAAAAAAACCCAAGCTGATAGGAAAGAAGGAATAAAAAAAGACAGGCCCTAAATGGGTAACAAAAACTTTCAACTAGGTTTAAACATTACTACAAAAAGAAAATAATGATTTAACCTTGTCATCCTCCGGTTTTCCTGTAATATTAAGGTCTGCTGAATACATCTCTGCAGAAAAGCACTGGGGAGTGTCCAGATGAACTGACAAACTCCCAAGCCTGGTATCCACAGTAAACCATGCAGGAATGCTGACCTGAAGTCATGTCAAAATCGACGTGTCACTGTCCATCCAGCAGAAATAGTAAAACTATAAGTAATGTATAAAAGAAATCTTACCATCTCAAACAACTCTTCCTTTTTCTCTTCATATGAGACCTAAAGTGTTTGCATTAAAACCAAAAAAAGCTATGTTATAAAAATGGAACACTTTACTAAAGCATATTAGATGACACTTAGTTCCACAGAGGAATTTAATGTCTTCCATGTGTCCATAAAGCTATCCCCCCCTCTCCTTTTTAATGTCCAACATTTTTTGCAGAGAATAGTATAACAAAAAAAGAATGACAAGTGCAACCTTTCCATAATCCTCAATTACAACGCCCCTGGTAACTTCCCATAGCTTCACAGAACCTGCAGCATCCTGTGATGGAAGATCACACATCACTGAGGAGGAAAAAAATCATAGAAATAGCACAAAAAAGCCATATGCCAGTAGAGAGTTCATCATAGTTAGTTCACCATTTAAGCAATACAATTACCTTTGTCAGGATATGTCTCCTATTATTTAAAATTTCATGCTGCACAATTGCTGGAGCTCCAGAAATAGTAAATGTTGGTTCTTTATACACAGGAACCTATAAAACAGTAAAAAAAAAACAATTTACCACAATAAACCAGTATAGAAATCAAGTTTCCTAAGTCCAAGAATCAACATAAAAAAATCTAGTATTGATTAAACCTAAACCCTTTTTCCATAAAAGACACTACGGAGTTTGGTGCAAAGATGGTGGAAAACCAGAATATGCAAGGAGTTTAACGAACAATTTAGGAAAATCATTTTACCGAAACAAACAAGAAAAAGAAAGTTTCCTAAATCTAAGAATCAGCATAAAAAAAATAATCTAGTCTTGATGAAACCTTTTGCCATTGATTTTTTAACATATTAAAAACGCATACAACAAAAACAAACCGTGAAATTTAGTGGAAGGATGGTGGAAATACCAGAACATGTGCAACCTTTTATTCACAAAAAAACAAAATGGAAAAGTAGGCAAGAAGCCCACAATAGCCAGAGAAATTACAAAAGGACTGTCCAACTGACAATCATAAAAGACAAGTTGTTTCTAAGAAAATAACCAAAGAACACCCTGAAAAGAAATATGTACATATGCAACTTAGTCAAGGGGAAAAATGAGAGTAAAATTTTAAACTAATATGATCAAGAAATTTTAAACTACATGATTTACTCACAGGAGTAGATCCTTCTAAGGAAGCCCTTGCCCTAGAAAATGACAGATTTCCAGCTACGAATGAACCACCTCTTTCGAAAGCCTTATGAGGGTTACGCCCTTCAGCAGGCCATCTATGGACTGAAGAATCTGTAGTCGCAACCCATATATTCTCATCATGTATTGCTAATTGTTGAATGGGATACTCCCCTGTACAAAGCAAAAGACTCTCTCTTGTCGACAAGTCTGTTACATACAGCTGAATATAAAATGAAATGGGCATTAAAAGATAAAACTAAGCATTAAAACCAAATCAAACCGAAAAATGATTTTCTAACAACAAAAAGGGACTTACAGAGAGATCTCTACCACCACTGTAAACATAACTAAATGATGGCGTACTTGCTAGTGCCCAAACAGAATCAGTATGTACTGCATAGGAATGCACACATCGTTGTTGACCAAGATCCCACAGTCTGCAAGGAGAGAATTACAGGCTTCAAAATTATAATGCTTGAAATAATTTTGTGAGAAAAGGAAGCACAAACATTGAAGCAAGTTACATAAAAACAACAGAAAATGAAATGGCAAGACTCATCTACCTGATCATGGAATCAGAAGATCCGGATAGGCAGAACCTGCAGCCATGTAAATAGAATCTTATTATAATTACTAAAAAGAAAAATAAAACAGACAAAGCAATGAGACCCATTCCAAAAGATAGCCCTGAGAGGAGAGAGAGTAGGGCTGTTTAGCAAATTGCTCTCTATAACTTATTTTCAGAAGTCATCAAGTGACTAGTAAATATTTAGACTCCTGATCACTATTATAAAAAAATAATCTCTCCAAGTGACTAGTAACGTATGTGCCCACCCTAAGGCCAAGACTCTGCAGACATCAAAATTCAAGGGTTTTTCTCATTAAGCTCAACCAAAGCTCCAGACACGTGACTTTTGCTAGGTGTTACTCAGACTTTGCAGACATCAACATTCAAGGGTTTTTCACATTAAGCTCACACCAAAGCTTCAAAAGCGTGACCTTGTTACTCAGAGAGATGGGTCTTATCCAATGGACCGCCCCTTGGACGCGTCCTTAAAATCACTATTTAATAGGAGCCTCTGATTTATATATTAAAAAAAGTTTAAAAATTAAATTAAAAAAAAAAAACTTTCAAGAAACTTATTGTCATGATAACTAGGTTTTAGTGTAACACCTGAAAAAAAAAAACGTCCAAACAGAAAAGAAAGAATCCCTCTGACTAACCTTCCCGTCGAGTCCAAAAGCAGAGCCCTAATATTATCTGTATGTCCTCTTAACTTCATGGTCTTTGAACCAGTTCTTGGGTCCCAAACACGAACAACCTAGAGGAAGTGAGAAGAAACAACTAATTTAACAACCTAGAGGAAGTGAGAGAAGAAACAACTAATTTTAACTACCTGAAAATAGACTCCTAAGCTTGTGATAATTAAATATGTCAACCAAACAAGGGTGTGTAGGAGTCGGAATATACCTTTTCAGTTCCGCCAGAAACAAGAAGTGTCCCACTATCATTCATTGCTAATGCATAAACTGATTCCTTATGGCCTTTTGCAGCAATTGGAACATAACCATGAGAATGGTTTGGGTGTGTAGAAATGTTGTTACTGGAGCTGATAGCACGTAAACTTGTAACTGGAAGTGAATTTCCTGAAGCAATGATACCATTTGAACACTCATCGCCGGTTGCGTCGCTCGACTTTGAACTTGGTGCATATGCAGCCTCCAGATCCCATATGAAAACCTCCCCACCAAGACCTCCAGATGCAACAACATTGCTCTATTATGCATGATACTACGATAGGATCAGAAGACAACCCACATAAAATAAAATACTAGTCCCAGAAAACATAACAAAATCCAACAAACTCACTACAGGTTTTCACAATCAGCAATCTTTTCATCAGGGCATACCACAAGGTTTACACAAAGTTTGGCAAAGAAATTACATTTTTTTCTGCTGCAGCAAGACAAGTCACATAGTCAGAATGCTGACGCAGAGTCTTAGTGCAACCCCCATCAGTTAAGCAGTTCCATGTCTAGCATAGGTCAAAAGAGTAGATCAACATAACTAAAATAAGTCAATCAAACTATATTACAATGAAGAGAATTGGATGGAAGAGAAGTTGATGGGAAAGAAAAGGAAGAATATAAAAAACAAATAACCTTCACAGTGCCATCTGAAGAACAAGAAATAAGCCTATTATTGCCTACAAGGACCGCATCATTAACCTGAAAAGTAGAAAAGTGATGTTGATGAGTTAACCTTTTACATGTAATACCTCCTCGCATGCTCTTTCATTATTCACTTTCTTAGCTTGAGTTACTATTTACAGTATCACTAACATTTGCCTTCTCGATAGGATAATACTTACTACTATCCAAGAAAATTCCAAATATTTCTTATTAGAAACCAAAAGAGGCATGAAAGCACAATGAATCTATAATATAACTACTATTAAGAGCATAAATTATATGGGAGAAAGGAAAAGGTAAAATAGAAGTACCCAGTCCACATGAGACTCAAAGGTAGCTGAGCAGGAAGCTGCATCTTCATCTAGTGACCATCTTTTCAGCGTACCATCACGGCTCCCAGTAAAAAGGTAATTGTAGCCATCAATAGAAGACTTTGGCACAGCCAAGCAATTTATACCGGCAGAATGCTACATAAATCGAAAGATGTAAAAGCTGTCAAATACAAGTGTGCAAGGCATTCATATTTTATTTTACATTTGTAAAGACTCAAAAGAACCTAAACAAATGTAAATAGCATATCCAAAGGAAAATTAAATTACGAACCATGAAAAAACTAAGGTTTACCCTATTAACATATCTAACTTATAGCTCAATTTAGTTACCTCATCCTTTGTTGCATGTATCTGGAAAGAATTTTTTGAAAAAAAAAGTTCTCTAAACCAACATAATCAAATTCTTGGCGTGATAGCTCTCTCATAAGGTCCTTCTTAGATTAAAAGTGCATAAAAAGATGTAAACTACTAGCACATACATAACTGTAAATCCTGAAGAAGACATAATACAAAATTGGAAGCCTTCATGGGATATAATTAAAGCATTGAAAAACAAGGTCGTGTTTCCCTCAGTTTCCAAGCCATATTTGTCAAATTTACAAGAAGGATTGCATGAGAAGTTTCAGCTTATTCATGGACTCATGTCAATTGCAAAAGATGTTTATTAGGTAGCATAAAGAAGAGAAGATAGATAAAGGCTTGATACTCCACAAGAAGACAAGTTTCATGCATATGCATACAAAAGCATGGCAATCAATAAATATACACATGACAGCTTCACGGATATACCTCCAATTAAAAGTACATTTATTCAAATAATGATCCTTATCATGAGAGTGACAAAAGCATGAAATCAATCAGTTTAACCAAAATAAAACACAATTATAATAACATAATTATTTTTTAGAAAAAAAAGGGGGAAAACATTACCTTACTATCATTGGCATCACTCAAAACATATGTCAACCTTTTCTCTTTGCGAGGGCGAGAAGAATTGGATGTATTCCCCGCACTACCCACTCGGTGCATTGCAGAGCTCACTAGAAACACATGAAACTAGCAATAACTAGTAAGCCAGAACTTATAATGTGTGGTCTCACGAGAAAAATCTTACTCAGTACTCTGAACTTACTTGAGCTTCAACACATTCTTGATACGATGAATCATAAATGAACAATAATCGCTTCCATTGCCAAAGATTACACGGCAGCGGGCATCTCTAATAGATTTCCAATTAACATCCCGAACTAACCAAGAACTATCTCAAATTTCAACACCACGCCAAAAGTTACACAACAAATTACCAAATACTAATCCTACCCCATTAGAGCTCTCAAATACCCAAAAAATGCCTAGGGGGAAAAAACTAAAATAGAAAAGGAAGAAGCACTGATCTTCGCCAAACACACCAATCAGATCACAGAAGTGAAATTTAAAGCCTACGACGAACTAAATTCAAACTAAGTCCACAAACCAGAATTCGAAAAACAAAAATCAAACCAAAACAAATGTACGTATCATATCGACGAACACCCGCCAAAAGAAAAAAAACAAACAAAACAAAATCAGAGTTGAACACACCAAAATTACGATAGATGAAATGAAAGCCTAACCTTCAGGATTGAATTTGAAGCTGTATTCAACGATTTTATGTATCGTCCTTCTTGTTCCACTACGGAAGTTGCAAAAATACTTTTAGAGAGAGAAAATCCCGTTGTGCTAGAGAGAGGACTCTGAACTGGGCTCTCTCTGTTTCGATTTTATTGTGGCCAACTCTTTGACTCGGTTTTTGGGATTTGATCGAGGGTAAAATTGTTGCACAAAAACAAATGAAACTGTGCAGAATCGACGCGCTCCAGTATATAAATATTTTGTACTCGCGATCTTAGCCCTAGATAGAGCAGGGATCTCGTAAAGAATCGACGGCAGTGGAATACCGTACACTGAACCAGGGTGAAACTACTAATTCACCCCTAATACTGTAGAAAATAGAAATATATCTAATAATATTTATTTATTATTACTATTAGAGAATGGACATGGTTAAGCATCTCCCTCTAAACTTTCTCCCGTCTTCACTCTCCTCGTAAAGTTTCGGGTAGTTTGGGTAACCTTCTCGAGGCCTCACTCTTTTCGTAAAGTCTTGTTAGCTTAAATGACCTTCTCGAGACTTCACTCTCCTCGTAGAGTCTCGTTAATATGAACGAATGTGAAAATAAAGAATAAGGATTGGACCCATTTAGCTCTCTCTATCAGGGACGGGACATGAGTTAACTTCAACTGAAAAAATAGACTTTCGAGAACAAATATTAAATCTGAATAAAAAACGAGAGTCGAGTCTAATAAATTAAATGTTTTTTATAAAATAAAAAAGATAATATGTTCTTATTGTTTTATTTTTATGATTTTAATTATTTAAAATTGGTATAGTTCATTTTAGTATACTTTAAAAATGTATTATTTAAATAAAAAATGAACTACTCAATAGAAACGCTTAAAATATCCAATGACTCGAAAAATCAAATAAATTCAACCCGCAGTGTTAGATTAACAACTTATTTGAACCCGAGTTGACATAATTATATATATATATATATATATATATTATAATTTTATTTAATTTCATAATTTTTTATTATTATTTATTTTCTATCAAATCTTTAAAATAAAATTCTAAGTATTTGGAACATTTTTTTTTCGAAATATATATTAAAAATGTATTAAAAAATAAAATTTTAAAAACATAACTCAAAACCCAATTCAATATTTTATAGTTGACTTCGGTTCATTGTTGGGTCAGAAAAAAATGTCCAACCCGATTCAACCCGATCCAAGAACTCTCTTGCATATTTTATTGTAAATCTGTTCTAATAAAATTTATCGAAAGTATATAGACTAAAATGTTAATAAATTCATGGTCTGTGAAAGGTTGAACGGATCGAAATTCTCCAAAAACGAACGAGCTAATTTCTTATTTTCTCACATAAAATTAAATCAATTATACTCATTCAATACATAAAAGACAGTTCTTATTCTCAGTAGCATCTATTTGTACATTCACTAAAACTAAGAATTGAAGCAACGAAACAGCGTAAACTCTCATGGCTCGAAAACCATATTCTCGGTCTCTTGTTTCACAGACTCGAACAACACGGTTGAGAGGTATCGTTCTCCAAAGCTCGGGAAGATCACCTGTTCAAATTTCCAAAACTAAGATTAGTTAGACGGTCGTTCTTACTTCTTGTAAGTTATAGGTTCAAATTCTTGTTCCTAGGTACAATGTATTATTCACTCGATGAGTCTATTTTCCAGTTTCCCGAGCTCCCTAGACTCACTCTTGTTCGTTTTTTATTGAAAGAATCCTTAAAAGCTGTTTCAATTGTTAAAACATACATAGTTTTTTTTGTTCTTCAGCATATCAATATCTATCATAGAAGAATTAATGTATGGAAACAAGCTAAAGCAGTGTAATGCCAAAGGAAGTATAATACATGAGAAAGAAAAGGAACGCTTACAACAATAAGCTTTCCAGCATTTTCTGGTCTCTTTGCAACCTTAATTGCAGCAGCTGCGGCAGCACCGGATGATATACCGACCTACACGTAGACGACATTGTCATATCATAGCATAGCATACCGAACCAAAAGTGTTGACAATCAGATCTCGAGCCTGATTGGCTCGAATGATCGTGATGAAAAGAGAATCAAATAGCATCAGAAAATGTTTTTTTGATGCATATCTTCATTATGTTGCAACCTACCAGTAGACCTTCTTTCAATGCAAGCTGCTTTGCAGTTTCGATGGCTTCTTCACTTGATACCTGCAAACTATTCAAGTCAGAGATGCTTTAAGGTTAGATCAATTATTGGACCAAGCTCACCGCTAGTCGATGTTGTCTGCTTTGGCCCGTTACGTAACGCCGTCAGCCTCACGGTTTTAAAACGCGTCTACTAGGGAGAGGTTTCCACACCCTAATAAGGAATGTTTCGTTCCCCTCTCCAGACGATGAAGGATCTCATAGTCCACCCCACCCCTTGGGGGCCCAACGTCCTCGCTAGCATACCGCTCCGGTGTCTGACTCTGATATCATTTGTAATAGGTCAAGCCCACCGCTAGCAGATATTGTCTGCTTTGGCCCGTTACGTATCGTCATCAGTCTCACGGTTTTAAAACGCGTCTACTAGAGAGAGGTTTCCACACCCTTATAAGGAATGCTTTGTTTCCCTCTCCAACCGATGTGGGATCTCACAATCTTCCCTTGGGGCCCAGCGTCCTCCCTAGCACACCGTTCGGAACCTGGCTCTGATACCATTCGAGATTGTGAGATCCCGCATCGATTGGGGAGGAAAACGAAACATTCTTTATAAGGGTGTGGAAACCTCTCCCTAGCAGACACGTTCTAAAAACCTTGAAGGGAATCCCGAAAGGGAAAGCATAAAGAGGACAATATCTGCTAGCGGTGAGCTTGGGCTGTTATAAAGATAGTCACTCACTTCCGAAAGAAATCTAATAAAAGCTCGATCCTTACTTGAACAACTTCGTCGAGCAGAGGGACATCCAAAACTCCAGGAATGAAACCTGCCCCTATTCCTTGGATTTTATGTGGGCCTGAAAGTTAAAACAAGTTTTCTTTATCAGCAAAAAATGTGAGGAAACAAAACAAGCTCATCCAGAATTTCCAATAGGCCTCATGAATTTCTGTACACAATATTCACATGCAAGTAGAACCGTAACCGCCCAAGCTCACCGCTAGCAGATATTGTCCTCTTTGGGCTTTCCCTTTCGGGCTTCCCCTCAAGGTTTTTAAAACGTGTTTGTTAGGGAGAGGTTTCCACACCCTTATCAAGGGTGTTTCGTTCTCCTCTCCAACCGATGTGGGATCTAACAAGAACACTTGCAACTACAAGATTATAAAGCAAATAAATTCTAGAAACAAGCCCAACGAGATATCATATCGCCGAAAATATATTATCATTTTCCGGGGCGAAGAGAAAGGATGTCACGACTCACCGGGCTTTCCTCCAGACAGAATTGCACTTTCAACCGGTTCTACGCCATATAACTAACCATAAAAGGGAAGAAATCACATCAGCAACCGTGTGTGGTTGTCTCAGATAACAGCAGCAACGCAAGAGTTCGGATGGCTAGAAATAACAAACCTTAATAGAAGGATTTTGTTCTTTGAGATACCTCCCTGCACCGGTTACTGTACCTCCGGTCCCTATACCAGAGACGAGTGCATCGACCTTCCCACCCGAACCACTCCAGATTTCTGGACCAGTAGTCTCATAGTGGATCTGAAAAAACATGAAAATATTACATAAATCTCTTAAACATAAAATGGTGTTTCACATTGAATCGACTCCGAGGATACCTTTGGATTAGCAGGGTTTTCAAATTGCTGAAGGATGTACGAATCCGGTGTCTTTGCTTTTATTTCTTCGGCCTTCTGAACAGCTCCTTTCATCCCTCGAGCTGGATCTGTGAGAATCAGTTCAGCTCCAAAAGCTCGAAGAATGATTCTTCTTTCGAGACTCATTGAGGCAGGCATGGTAATTATAAGTTTGTAACCCTTGGCAGCAGCAATGAAAGCCAAGCCTATACCAGTATTACCACTGGTAGGTTCAATCAAGACACTCTATGAAATGAAAAAGAAAAGTGAATAAACCAACAAAAATATAACGCCGTTTCGTTTAGATTGATTCTAAATTTCTAACCTTCCCCGGAGTGATAAGACCTTTTTCCTCTGCATCTGAAATCATGCTATAGCCAATCCTGAAAGGAAAGAAAGATCTTTCTCATCACAATTTATCATAATTACTGTAACGACCCAGGCATACCGCTAGCAGATATTGTCGTCTTTGGGCTTTCCATTTCGGGCTTCCCCTCAAGGTTTTAAAACGCGTCTGCTAGGGGAAGGTTTCCACACACTTATAAAGGGTGTTTTGTTCTCCTCCCCAACCAATATGGGACATCACAATTACATTCTAAAAGTACAAATCCAATTAAAAAAAACAACAAGAAGCATATGAACAAGTAAATAAATAGATGTGTTCTTTCATTTTCTTAATGAAAGATGGTTTTCCAAAAGAAAGGAAATAATAAAGAACATGAACAAATAAACGAACACTCCGACACAGTTCTTCTATGTTCACTTGTGGCAAGAAAATGCTCACTACCCAAATTTTAAGGCCAAATTTTGGATCATTATAATTTAGAAACAAAAACTACCTATCTTTGACACTGGAGCAAGGCTCCATCATCTCCAACTTGGCAGCAACCCGGGCCACGCAGCCATCAACAACACGGTTGAGATAGACGAGCGGTGTTTTACCGATCAGCTGTAAATTTTAAGATACGAAACATGTATGTAACGAGTTGAAGTTCTTGGTGATAAGCTAAATCAATCATTCAATGCACAGGAGAAAAAACAGGGAAAGGAAGGGCTAGTGGCTTACTTCAGTAACATCTTTAGCTATTGAAGATTTTGCATCAACCATTTTGAGCAACAAACTTGCAGCTGAAAACATAATCATAAATCAGCAATAAAAACAAATATGTTTCAGTATCATGTACAGTTCTTGGCACAAAATTAAAAGAAATGAACTCCCCACTTCTCTAAACTGTTGAATAATTGACCTTCAGAGAAAAGAACATAAAATGTAAAGGCTCAGGCCCACCGCTGGCAGATATTGTCCTCTTTGGACTTTCCCTCAAGGTTTTTAAAACGCGTCTGCTAGGGAAAGGTTTCCACACCCTTATGAAGAGCGTTTGTTCTCCTCCCCAACTGATATGGGATCTCACAATCCACACCCTTTAGGGCCCAGCGTTCTCGCTGGCACTCGTTTCTTACTCCAATCGATGTGGGACCCCTACCAAATCTACTCCTTCGGGGCCCAGCATCCTTATTGGCACACCGCCTCGTGTCTACCCCCCTTAGGGGAACAGTCTCCTTACTGGCACATCGCCCGGTGTCTGACTCTGATACCATTTGTAACGGCCCAAACCCACCGCTAGCAGATATTGTCCTCTTTAGACTTTCCCTTTTGGGATTCCCCTCAAGGTTTTTAAAACGCATATGCTAGGGAAAGGTTTCCATACCCTTATAAAGAGTGTTTCGTTCTCCACCCAACCGACGTGGGATCTCACATAAAAACACAATTGAAATGATTTTGATCTTCAAGTTGATCTTCCTAATATGATATGTTTCGATCAGATCACTCAAACCATACTCCAATAAGTATGAAGAAACTCGTCTTAGAGCCTCAAAATGAGTAAAAAGTTAAACCAAATTCCAAAACGAACAGAGATTCTTTCAACCAGCCAATCCATTCACAAATTCATAGAACAAAACAGGTTTGAGGAAAATATAAAGCTGAAAAACAAGGTGATCCAAGAAATCTGACCCAAAAACCATGGAAATTACATATGAAATCCATAACGAAAACAGAGAAATCGATCAGAAATAAAACCAACCCAGAGAGATTTTTCACAAGAAACAGTCGAGATGTTGATGATTTCCACAGTAAAATGATGATCCAATTCCCAGAAGTTGCTCGAAAACAACAATACTGCTGAAAATGGAAAGAAACGGATGAAAAGAATATGAAAATGACAGGTAATCGAGCCCGAAACTCTCACCGGTAGACGAAATGCCAAATGGGGTTTGATTTTTCTCTATTTACACACAAACATGTGAAGAAGAGCACAGGGGAAAATGACGGGCCGAAGGTGTACCTCGTCGAGATTTCAGTCCCCGTGCAAATACGACGGGAAAAGGCTCAAAAATAACATAAAACAAAATAAAAGATTACAATAAATTATTCCATTCTCTAAATTAATTATCTTTAAAATATTCCTAATTCTCTAATTCTCGAATATTGTTACATGAACAATACTCTCCACAATGGTACGATATTGTTCACTTTAAGCATAAGTTTTGATAGCTTTGCTTTATGCTTTCCCAAAAGGTCTCGTACAGAGGAGAGAGAATCTTATTTGAGCTTTTGAAAGTATTCAAAGTTAAGAATCTTTACAATTTTGTTACTCCAACATCTTCATCGTCTTAAAGGGAATAAACATTTTGTACTACAAAGTTATTCTCACACCCGAGATATAACCAATGTCGATCTCAAAATACGATTGTGCATTACAACCACACACGTCAATAATGTCTGACCTGGTTGCCTACCATAATCCCATGATTGTATAATACACGATCGTGTAATTATAGCATGTGATGACATGAGTGATGCAACTATAGTGAACAATTATACTTCTATATATTTTTCTCAATATACAATTTATTTTATATATGCCGTCACTCATTGTTTTTTTTTATTCATTCATGCTTATAAACCGAGCAAATTGTTTAACTATACTAACTTTTAATGTTTGAAGGGTAGTAACTTAATTTTTTAAAACCTATACCGAAAATAATGTAATTTGGGGATTTGAAGTAGAATTGTAGAGTAGACACGTCGATCATATTTGATCATAGAGCACAAAGATATGTACGTTACCCTTAAATTACTTAATTTCTCAATGTCAACTCTTTGCCCCGAACCATTTTAGTTACAACTTAACAAGAGCATAGATTCGAATATGCTATTTCAATCTCATGCGAGCACGAAAGTTCTCGACACTAAATATTATAGATTGGGAGTTTCGTATCATAAATTAAGCTATCTTCAAGTCTCATTTCGTATCGAGATATGCTTCCAATCGTTCTCGACACTAAATATTAGATCCTAACGATCATTTCGTTTAAAGAATTTAAAGAATTCCCATGGAAGTGAGGGATTCGAGCTTCGAACTTTATAATGGATACACGGATCAAGCTTTATAGTTTGTGGATTCGAGCTTCGAACTTTATAAGCTCTTCGCCGCCCCACACGTCGGGCACCACCAGTCCTCCGGCAGCTGTTTGAACGACAGTCCCGGCGCTATTGGATACGACGGATCTCCGACTGCCTCGTCGAATTTATGCCCACATGATCTACATTCATAAATCCCTGTGTTCAACACTGCAAATTTCTCCTCCAATCGACGCTTGTCGAACTTCTCCGCCATTTGATCGTCGGAGGTGGATGGGTTGTCTTCTTTAGAAACGTCGATGGAATTAAGGGTGGAAATGGAGTTGGGTCTCCTTGCCGCCGATGTCTGTAATGGCGGAGCAACGGCGGCCGAGGGGGGTTTGAGGTTGAATCTGGGAATTGGAAGGGAAGGTTGGGAGAGATGGAAGGAGAGAGTGGGTCTTGCAGTTGAGGAATAAGAAGCCATGGATGAAGAATTGAAGGATCCATGGCGAAGGAAGAAGATCAGGTGTGATGGGGGAGATGGGAGAGTTTGGGCTTTGTTTTTTGGGTTTCTAGTTTGGGCCATTTTTGGAGGGAAACAATCCAATTATGTTAAAAGATCGAATGAAATGATGAATTCTACGAAAAAGAGTCTCGGAGTCAAGATGTATGTGTTAGAAACCACGACCCTCCGTAATGGTATGATATTGTTCACTTTGAGCATAAGCTCTGGAGGGTTTACTTTTGATTTCCAGTTTCCATCTTATAAACTCATGATCACAACAGTATGTCAGTTTCGTACGACCACATGCATTGATCTGACTACAAAATCTATATCTCCATATGATAAAAGGAGAGCAAAGTTTTTTTTTTAATAAGAACAGGGATGCAATCAAATGATTACGATCTCGACAATGAGACAAATCTGTTAGTATTCCAATCCACTAACTAGCAAATATGACCATCTTACAAATTTCTTAAAAAGAAAAGAACATATTAATTTATTTGTATAGACAATGAGGGGACATAAACTCGTGTTACATAATCTTAGATTCACAAAACATTTTATATAAACCAATTTGAGCATAACTCAATTCATCATACATTATAAAGGTGTTCATATGACTCAATAACCCGACCAACTTGGACTACTCAACCCAAAACATAAAAAAATAAAAAATTGGTCGAGTCAACCCAAAAACAGGGTTACAACCCAAGCATACCCTACTTTCAAGAAGATTCATAATACTCAGCGTTTATAATCCATGTTATTGACACATTATGACGGATAAATATTTCATCTTTGAACTTTATAAGATCTGTCATTCCGACCTATTACTTCTCCTCTGAGCAGTAACGAGGGATCCATTAATGTCACATGTATCATGAATAATTAACCCAACCCAATTAAAAAATAAAAGGCTGAGTTGGATTAGACAGTGAAGTCTATTCGAGTTGCTTATCTCACCAACTCGAAATTTCTGATTGGTCCAAAAGGTTTTTCTAATCAAACCCGTGTGCGCCTCTAGTAATAATAAAATAAAAAACCTATGTTTGGGAACTTTGGATTTGGGAAGATTTCAAATAAGAACAAGAATTTATGAGGATTTGAAGCTAAAATTGGGCTAATTCCAATCGAAGTATAATGATATATTTCCATTGGGAGGTTTTTCTTTATCATTTCCATTGGGAGGTTTTTCTTTATCAGTTAAATTTTCTATTAAATTGCTGAATTTCAAACAGAAAAAAAGAACAATAATCAAACACTTGTAAAATACCTAACCATTTGTGACCAGCAATATAGGAACTATTCATATCCTTAAATTCTATCCCAAAATCCTCAAATCAATTGAAATAAATGAAAAGAAATGAGAGAAATTGATGATTACCTCTAAAACCAGGCGAAAAACTAGATCAACTGTTCTTCTGCAGATTACAAAACCCGGAATTGAACCCCAATCTTCCATTTGTTTGAAGAAAATTCATCATGACATGGCCACTTTCTGGTTGGATTTTCTCTTCTTCTTCATCCTCCTCCATGGAGGAAGACCAAAATTATCAACCCTCCGATGAACATGGAATCTCTGATGATGAACCTGGAACGCCGTTGAATGAGGAGGACGAGGAATTCCAGGCAGATTCTTACCGAGAAGATGCACAAAACAATGGACAAAACGCCGCCGTTTCGGATGGCGTTTCCGATGAAACAGACGCCGCGGATTTACGTCAATCTAAAACCAATAGTTTCTCTCCAATTGACGATCACATTCCGTCTGTGATCGCTATTCCTGCCAATGCACCGAACAATATCGTCACCGTTGCTATTCCGCCACGGCGGAGAGCCACTCTCTGGACCAATGAAGATGAAATCCAGCTCTTGCGTGGTTTTCTCGAGTTTGCGTCGGAGAATCGAATTTCTCCCCATCGTCTTCAGCAGCAAGACGCCGCCGCGTTCTATCGTAAAATCAAACCGAAAATTCAGCTTTGTTGCGGTAAGAGTCAATTAATCGACAAGCTTCGGAGATTGAGAAGGAAGTACCAAATCACTTCGAGTAAGATCGATTGCGGCGAGAAACCGGCCTTCAAAAGCCTCCACGAGCGATCGACCTTCGACATTTCGAGAAAAATTTGGGGCCGAAATTCCGGCAAAAAGCAAACGTCGCTAGAAGATAGCATTCTAGACGAAGTCCTCGCAGACATTAATCCTAATTTCATTGGAATCCAGGTGAAAACAGAGAACCTCGAAGACGAATCCGAAGAGCGAGAAGATTATCAGCAATTAACAAAACGGCGTCGCATGGCATATCTCTCGGGCGAAGCAAGCAATTCGAACGAGATTCCGGCTAGGACGAATAGTATAGTCGACGATATCGGAAAAATTTCAGGATTGGTTGAGGAGGTGGCGAGGGGATGCCTGTCGCCGTTATTCAAGGAGTTGATTAGTAACGGATGGCCGCCAGTTGGAGTCGCAAGAAGGATTCCAAGTTGCGGCGGCGGAGAGGCGGTGGAGGAGAGATGGCGGAAGCAGCAAGAGTTGGAAATGGAGGTTTATTTGAAGAGATTGGAATTGGTGCAGGAAGAAATTAGGGTTTCATTAGAACAGTTGAGATCAAAGGAAGAAGAAAGTAAAAATGTGCTTCAAAACGATAATAATGGTTAGATTACAAATTTTTAAAATATAATGCACAATCTTAATCTTAGAACTTGTACATTAATGGCTGTACCTATTAACTCTCTAGAAAATTTTAAAGAAGTATATGTGTTTATATTCATTCGACATAATTTGGATAATTGGGTACGGAAGGAAGATCAATGAACGTATTTGAGTGCAATGCAATTTCGGGTTGGATTCAATTGGTGACCCGAGTAACTCGAATAAATTCGTAATCAAACTTAATCCTCAATTATTTTCAAATTAAATTGACTTATCATAGTATTTTTTTCTATTGTTATTAAAAAAATAACATCTTTATCACAAACGGTCAGTCATACCTCCTCGAGATCAGCTTTAAAGAAACTCAAGCCCCATATTTACTTTTTGACTTCTCACCCAACTTTGTGGTTTCATTGGACCTCAAACAAAGTTTGCCTTCGTCAACCGAACATCGTGCAGAATCCAAGCTTGTTCGACCACACACGTTGTTCGGACATGCATGTTCAACCATTGAGACACAACATCGCATCTCATTGATATATCGATCTCCAATAGATATGTCCGAATAAGCCAAACATTAAGCTTTCTTCATCACCTATTTTTTGACATAACCAAAAAATTCTAACATGCAAATCGTGCTAACACAACCCAAGCTAAAATAATCTAACCCAACCTAAGCTTTATGATTTGAGTAGTTCGAGTTGTAGACATGGAATATCCCACAAACAATTTTTCATAATCTACCAACTATGAACAACCTCAAATGGGTCAGCCAAGAGATGGAAAAACAAGGAAATATATTAACTGTAACGTCAAAAATGTTGAACAAGTTTTGATATCACTAGTCACCAACAACCAAATCACTGATTAACATAATAACTTCGTTTAGGAGTAAAAAAAGGAAAACTAAAAGAGACTATTAGAAAGAAAGCAACCCAATTCTGCAGACGATCCTTGGTGATAAGCACAAAACTCCAGCATCCTCATTTCTTCTTTCCTGCCTTGGCAGCATCTGAAGCCTTGGTCTGTAAAAAGGCATCAACCAGTGGTAAATAGTGTAATGTTTCATCATTTGAGATCTCATCGACTAGCTATGAATGTTTACTTACCTTCTTAACTCCACGGATTTTCTTGGCCCTGTTCTTCCTTTCCTTCATTTGCTTTCTTGA
Organism: Cucurbita ficifolia; assembly: GCA_033971965.1. Classification (NCBI taxonomy): domain Eukaryota; kingdom Viridiplantae; phylum Streptophyta; class Magnoliopsida; order Cucurbitales; family Cucurbitaceae; genus Cucurbita; species Cucurbita ficifolia. The sequence continues at coordinate 8,505,077 of CM066973.1, forward strand.
CTTCTCTACCTTGGTGTCAAGTCCGTTCTGAAACAAAAACGGTTGAGCTTGAGTAATATCGAGTTTAATTATTGAATTTAGGATTAGAGGGAGAATGTAAATTACCCTGATCAGCCTGTACTTTGGCTCATACTTCTTGGCATTCTCAACAGAATCATAGATCAAACCGAACCCGGTAGATTTTCCACCACCAAAGTGAGTTCTGAACTTGAAAACAAAGATGGCATTTGGGTCTTTCACGTCGTAGATTCTGCCCAACTTCTCCTTCAGCTCAGCCTTGAGAGCGAGATATAGAAACATATCACATGATGAGCAACATATGTCAAAATGCAAAATAATTAAGCATCATGAATGACAGAACAATACGCCTTAATTCATAAGCTTCACAGAAAAGCTTAGATGTCCCCATTTCAATGAAACTTCGCCAATTACCAAAAGGAGCATGAAGTAAGGAACCAGTGTATAAAAATTAGTATTAGTTATAAGGTTCAAAGACAGGCAGAGGTAAACGATAGAAAAGATTCATGGGATTCATGTTGTATTCTAAAGAATTTTGCACATATGAAAGACAATTACTGAAGTAAAATAACATAAATTCAACCAAAACGAAAAAGGAAATTGAATCGAAAAGGGTTTACCTTTGAGACATTGGGTCTGCCTGGGTGAAGAACATCAATGACCTGTAATAAACACGGGACAAATAGGTTATAAACAACTTCAAAATCTCTTCAAACCCCATCAAACTGAAAAATTGAACAATTTAAAACTTTGAACGATAAAAATATTAAACAAATGCTGAGCTACCGAGGAACAAAAATCACCAGCCCTGAAGCAAACACGGTCGGTAAAAAGGCAGCACTAAATACCCCAGGCTCCAGGTAATAGAGAAACGAAGAACTTCAGATTCATTAATGACATTAAGGTATTCGATTAAACATAAGAAAACGCTTAACAGCGTCAAACAAATGCAACTCATCCACTTCAGTACCACACCAAAATCCACGAACTAACAAACTCCAAACTCAAAACCAAAAAACAAAATAGAAAACAAGTTAACATCACCACACAAGAATCAAACGCCACGGGATCAACCAAAATCAAGGCCTAGCAGAACAGGAATGCGTTAAGCAAAAACGAAGATGTGCGATCTGAGAAACTTACGAATTGCTTCCTGGAGAGGAGCCTGTTGGTCATGAACTTCCTGGTCCGGATAGTGACAGCCTTGTCCGCCATGACTGAATGTGCCCCGAGGAGGATGGAAAGCTTGGAGCTCTTGGAAGTGCGAAGGCGCAGAGAAACGGCAGCTCGTAGACCTGAGTCGGGATGATAAAAAGACTGGATGTCAAAACCCTAGCTGGTTAATAAAGTCATTGGTGGGTTAGGGTTTTGGGCTTTTTAAGCTCGTGGGCCTGGTTTTTAGTGTTCTAATTGGGCCCAAAAGTTGTTGGATCTTATTTTGGGCTTTTCATAATGGGTTATGGCTTTGGCATTTTGAAGCGCTTGGGCCTCGTTTTCTTTGTTCTAATTGGGCCCAAAAATTGTTCGACCTCATTTGGGCTTTTCTATTTGCTATGGGCTTTGAGATTTTGAAGCTCTTGGGCCTCGTTTTTATTGTTCTAATTGGGCCCATAAGTTATTGGATCTCATGTTTTTGGGCTTTTCCTAACGGCCCAAGCCTACCACTAGCAGATATTGTCCTTTTGGGTTTTCCCTTTCGGGCTTCTTCTCAAAGCTTTAAAACGCGTCTGTTAGGGAAAGGTTTGCACACCCTTATAAATGGTGTTTCGTTCTCCTCTCCAACCAATGTGGGATATCACATTCGGGGTTTATAATATTCAACCCTAAAATTATGCATTTTTAAATTTTCTCCTTTTTATCTCTTTTATTTACATATTTTTTTATCATAAATTCATCTCGAAAACCCTAAAAACGATGCTCGAGTAAATTGAAGGAAAATAAACCTAAGCCACAACGAGAAAGAAATCAAGGCAATATAATAACTTAAAATCAATACCAATTCGTTATAACATATATATTACAATTACACGTCAATAATTCCATTACATCAAAATGGAGGAATTGAAGCAATTCTAAGATCGTATGGCACATCACAAAGTCGACATCTTCGTGATTCTCGGTCTGAAAATTCTCATTTAGCCTACTCTCTTTTTACATAGCCAACCAATTGGTGTACTCTTCCTCGACCCTGACCTGATAGAAGTCAAGTCCATTATCTCAAAAAGAATGGTCTCGATTTTTCTTTCTTTAACATTATTGTAAAATTGAGACCATTCTTTATTATGTCAATCGTTTGAATTATACTCTCTGATTATTTATCTCATTCATAATTAAAAGTTTTAATTTCCTTAAATAATTAATAATTAACGTTGATCCCAACTAAATTTCTTTTAATAAGATTATTAATTATATAATGATCTTAATAATTATTATTATTATACAAAAATACCAAAAAAAAATTAAAATTTTTTAATACATGATATAATTATTAAAATTTAGAAAGTTTATTGGTGATAATAATAATTATAATCGAAGAGAGTTGTAAGGAATTTGATTTTGTAAGGAATATAAAAGAATATTATTTTTCCTTTTTAAAAGGTATAAAGTAGAAATAATTCTAAAGGTATACTTTCACAAGATATACCTAAATCTCCCTATCAAAAATTAAATTAAATTAAATAATAATATACTATTTTAATTATCGATTTTTCTTTTTCCGAAAATATATCACAATGGTTCGAGTTAGGGTTTAAGCGTTAAAATGATTATTTCCTATGTTAATCGTTTGAACTATTCTCTCTTATTATTTTTCTCGTTCATAATCAAATAAGTTTTTCTTACTGGATCGAGTTTTATATGATCCAACGACTCGACCAATCTGGACTTCCTAACCCGAACTATAAATATTGGGTTTGGTTAGATTTAACTAAAATTTTGAGTTGGTTCACGGGTTGACATTTTTTTGGTTAGGTCAACTTGACCAAACTGAAAATTAGTTTACAACCCAACCCAACCTACCCTGCCATACTTTTAAGATTATTATGAAAATTAAAATTATTTTATGTTTGTAATTGATGTTAGTGACGGTTGTAATTTATGAATGTTTGATATTTGAGTTTTATGAGATTTAAGTTATTGATGTAACATGTATCGTGGATAAATATGTTTTTTTTAATAATTAAAAAAAATTTGACAACTCAACCCAACTCGAAAATAGAGCCGAGCGTCTTTGGGCGTTTGACGACTGCGCGGTGGCGGAATGTATCGTGCGTTTAGGAGTGCAACAATGAGCCTCTTAACTTGGACTGGCTTAAGGATGGATGATGGCTGGGTACGAGGACGAAACCTTATTGAGTACGAGAAGTTGTGTCGTTGCCTCAAAATATTGGATTGAGATGGGTTATGAACTCTATTAGGCTGCTCCGTTCACCAACCTTAACTAACTTGAAATTTTGAATTAATTCAAAAAAAAAAAAAAAAATTCTCCCACCTAAGATGACTTTTTTTTTTTTCGCACAATAAAAGGAAAAAGAAAAAAAAAAACTTTCATTTTCCACGTAAGATGGTCAATGGTAAAAGTCCCAACGCTGAGAAGAATAATTTTTTATTAAATTATTTTAAAATAAGATTTTTCCCATTATAATTTTTTTTTTTTGCGTGTAATAAAAGAAAAAAACACTTACATTTTTTAAATAAAATGGTCAAATAAACTAAATTAAAAGTAAGGTAATTGGGTCAAAATTTTTAATTACTTAATAATTATAAAAAGGATTCTTTTTCATTTTTTAAATAATTTAATTAATGGCTTGAAAAGTTAAAGGTATTATTTAATTAAGATTTGATCTAAAGTACATGATTATTATCTTTAATCAATAATTAATGTAGATATTGAACCTTCCCAATGGCTTCCTTTTTAAATTTATATGATATGGTCCTTATTATAAGATAAAGTTAATATCATATTATTATAATATTTATTTTTGATGTGACAATAATGCAAGTAACCCATTTCTTAGTTAAACGAGCAAGTTAGCGTGTAAAGCAGGCATTGAATTTCCGTACGACTAACGATATAATCAAAGTTATCACGAGTACGTCTCTTTTTTAAACCATAATTATAATTTGAAACGATATGCGTTTTTTAATGATTGAAATATAAAATCAGTAACGTTTATAGGATGAATGGACGACTTTTTTTACAAGTGTACGTGTAACGGCCCAAGCCCACTGCTAGCAGATATTGTCCTCTTTCGGCTTTCCCCTCACAGTTTTAAAAATTCGTCTGCTATGAAAAGGTTTGCACACCCTTATAAAGAATGTTTCGTTCTCCTCCCCAACCGATGTGGGATCTCATAATCCACCCCCCTTCAAGGCCCAACGTCCTCGCTGTTACTCGTTCCTCTCTCAAATCGATATGAGATCTCACAATCCACCCCCTTTTGAGGTCTAGCGTACTTGCTAACACACCACCTGGTGTCTACCCCCTTCAGGGTTCAGCCTCCTCGCTTGCACATTGCCAGATATCTGGATCTGATACCACTTGTAACGGTCCAAACCCACCACTAGCAGATATTTTCCTCTTTGGGCTTTTCCTTCTGGATTTCCGCTCAAGGTTTCTAAAACATGTCTGTTAGGGAGAGGTTTCCACACCCCTGTAAAGAAATGTTAATTGATGTGGGATCTCATACAACATATCATGAACGAGTGGAACGAGTGATTATCGTTACAATTTTGAACTCAGGATTCTGAAAGCATATGAGTTTTATAATTTGCTCGTGGGACCGTGAGGCTAACTTGTCGTGATTGTCATCGTCAATCGACTTTATGTTTCTTTATGAATTAGGATTCTTATCATCATGTGGGACAGAGGTAATGCAAAGTGCTCCAAAGTGTAAATGAGGTCATTATGTGGACCATACACAAAAGGTGGAATGATCTTGTAAGTGATGTGGATAAACATTGTGAGGAGAAAAGTGTGTGCATGGCCACATAAAAAAAAGTGGCAAGGGGGGACCTTAAACACATTTTCAACTAAAACACTAAAACCGAACACAATTTCAGTTTTGACTTGTGAGATCCCACGTCGGTTAGAGATGGAAACGAAACATTCCTTATAAGGGTGTGGAAATCTCTCCCTAATAGACGCGTTGTAAAATCGTGAGGTTGACGGTGATATGTAATGGGTCAAAGCGAATAATATCTACTAGCGGTGGGGTTGAGCTGTTACAAATGGCATCAGAGGCAGACACTAGACGATGTGCCAGCGAGGTCGCTGGCCCCCAAATGGAGTGGATTGTGAGATCCCACATCGGTTGGAGAGGGGAACGAAACATTCCTTATAATCTTTATAACGGTGTGGAAACCTCTCCCTAGTAAACGCGTTTTAAAACCGTGAGGTTGACGACGATAAGTAACGGGCCAAAATGGACAATATCTGCTAGCGATGGGCTTGGACTGTTACAAATGGTATGAGAACCAGGTTACGAACGGTGTGTCAGTGAAGACGTTGGCCCCCAAGGAGGGTGGATTGTGAGATCTCACCTCGGTTGGAGAGAGGAACGAAACATTTCTTATAAGGGTGTAGAAACCTCTCCCTAGTAGACGCGTTTTGAAACCGTGAGGCTGACGACGATACATAACAGACAATATCTGCTAACAGTAGACTTGGACTGTTACATGATTTGTAGGACCAAATCAATCAACAAAGCTCACAAAACTTTTCCCCTCGGGTAAAATCCAAGGGAAAGCGGTAGAGCTCGAACGTTTTTAAACCAACACAACCCATTGATTCATTCAAATATATTTACATCGTACGATACAAGGATCAGTGAAAACGTCTCGTAAAAGAACGTTTAGCTCATGGTTTTACTCGAAAACATACTCCACTTCACAACTCTTACCCGTGAGGCACGACGTTCTTGCCTCACGACACTCTTTTCTCTACCCTTCGGGTTTCATTCAAGAAATGGTAAGTGTAATATATTTATTTGACTTGTTTTAGTGTATAGAATCCATAAAAGAATACAAGGAGTGGCCTTACATTGTTACATATGAACAGCATCAACTGGTAGAGATATTGCTCTATGAAGAGAGCTTGGAAGCAATAAACCATTACAGGCATTTTTAGCCGTGACAACCTTCTCCACGACAGGCAATTCCTCGACCTTCCGAGCGTCTGAACCGTAACAGCTATTACTGATATAAACATGGCTATCGGTACTATTTCGGTTCGTATCTCGAGCAGACCTGTCGAGGGTTTGGTCGTGGCCTACCAGTGTCCCATTCTCCATTTTTTGTTCTTTGAGCTTGTTTAATTCCATTTGGTACTTTGCCTTAATCCATCTCAGTTCTTGCTGGGCATCATTTTCATCAATATCTCGAGGTTCATATAACGAAGGCATTTCCGATAAAGAAAGGGAATTCATCAGGTCCCGAAGCGACGTTCTTGTATTAGGAGCGGTTTTACTTTCCATGACCGTTTCTTTAGTATCCGTGACCGTACTTGGTCGATCTGTTTTCTCGTAATCTTCATCCGAGTGGCTATGTCGTGAGCTCATTGAGCTAAGTTCACGGCTTTCGTGACGTCCCCATATTTCAGGATAATTCAAGCTTGATATATTCGGTCCACCCTCTACTGGATGATGCTCGGATTCGTCAGCTTGATACATTATCTCCTCGAAACGACCGTGTATCGAAGCATATCGATGTCCACAACATTGAGCTACGTCCGAGTTCTTTCCAACGGGATTCCTCAATAAAAGACCATTTGATGAAGCATTGTTGTAAGAAGTAGTAGCACAATTATGACAAGCAAAACGAGGCGTTTCCTCAATTCCCGGACCTGGTCTCCATTCGGGCACCAAGGAAGCGATTTCTCCGTCGATCATATCAGCAATTCTCGTCACGTCTTGATCTGTAATATCTAGCTCCGCTACCATTTCTGTTGCAACGCTTAATGCTGTATCCGTCTCGACATCGAACGGAAAGTAAATGTTCCTAATAAGCCCTGTAAACGAACCGGTTTAGATTCATCATTGGATCGTAACCAAAGTTTTCGAGGAAGAAATTTCTACCTTCTTTATCAGTAATTCTGAGTCTTAAGAAGATGCTACCATCTTCTCTCATCTTCCCTTTAATGCTAATATCAACATCTTCAGAATGTTCACCTTCATAATACTCGAAAAGCTCAATACCATTGGTTTCGTGATCAATCGGATGATAACCTGATTCACTCGAAGCTTCGAAACTATAATCATATGGATATCCATTACAAAAGGAGCTGTCACGTCTTATAAGAGGGCATACATCGTCGAATCCTCTCCCGTAATCGACAGGTCTTAGATCATATTCGCCATTATCAACTTGAAGAAAAGGATCACTCAAAAGCTCTGCTGCTGAGAGTCGAAATGAAACCGATGCCAAACACTTATCGATGAACTGTCGCACTTCGGGATCTTTCACTTTGTACAAGGCGTCTGGTTTTTTCCCCTGAAAATGCACAACATAACGCATTAATCTCGAGCATATGAACACATACACGAGCTTCCAAAACACATTTAGAGAAAGATTCTTACGGATACGACTTTCTTGTAGATCTGAGCAGGATGAGTGCATTCGCTGTATGGATATTCGAACGTTATCATCTCGAGAACGCACATCCCGAATGAGTAAATATCGACTAATTCGTTATATGCCTCTGCATACACTTCTGGAGCCATAAACTCTGGTGTCCCTGTGAATTTATAACACATTATGAAAAACTCTTACAATTTTACCTCCCAAAATAAGAACAAGATATCTATTTCTAACCCAAAAAGAAACACCAATGGCAAAAACAAATTTGAATTCAAGAAACCTATGTTTAGTTTCCTTTGACATATCCACAGATTCATATCTTCTTTTATCCGTTAACACGATAAAACCACATAGGCCGAGAGGTGGTGTAACAGCCCAAGCCTACCGTTAGCAAATATTATCATTTTTGGGTTTTCCCTTCCGGGCTTCCCCTCAAAGTTTTAAAACGCGTTTATTAGGGAAACGTTTCCACACCCTTATAAGAAATGCTTCGTTCTCCTCACCACCCGGTGTGGGATCTCACAATCCACCCCCCTTGGAGGCCAGCGTCCTCGCTGGCACACCGCCTAGTGCCGGGCTCTGATACTATTTGTAACAGCTCAAGCTCACCGCTAGCAGATATTGTCCTCTTTGAGCTTTCCTTCCGGGCTTCCCCTCAAGGTTTTAAAACGCGTCTGTTAGGGAGAGGTTTCCACACCCTTATAAGGAATGTTTCGTTCTCCCCTTCAACTGATGTGGGATCTCACAATCCATCCCCCTTGGGAGGCCAGCGTCCTCGCTGACACACCACCCAGTGCCTGACTCCGATACCATTAGTAGCAGCCCAAGCCCACCGCTAACATATATTGTCCTCTTTGGCCTTTCCCTTCCGGGCTTCCCCTCAAGGTTTTAAAACGCGTCTATTAGGGAGAGGTTTCCACACCCTTGTAAGGAATGTTTCATTCTCCTCTCCAACCAATGTGCGATCCCACAAGTGGTTCTAGAAGCACAAATTCACGTAGTATGTGGGGTTAGCAAACCTGTAGTTCGAGATAAGCAAAACCTATCCAACCTGTAAGCCAAACAACCCCTAAAATGAACAGAGTAAGGGGACGGTAGAGATCGTTCGACACCATAGTCACAAGCTACACAAACCCATCTCCCAGACCGAACAATACCAAAAACAAATAAAGTTTTCGAAAGCCGAAATCCAAAACCATACCTACACAATGATCAGCATGAGATTTCCTGAGAATTGCAGCAAGTCCAAGATCACCAATCTTAACTTCCCCTTGATTACCATTAACAAAGATATTATCACACTTGAGATCTCTATGGATTATAGGAGGCTCATGGCTATGCAAATAATGAAGCCCCTTCAAAATCTGCCTACACCAATGCTTCACAGCTCTAATATTAACTCGTTTATGCTTCAACCTATACCTAAAGAACAAAACCCCACCAAAATTTGCCAAAAATTTGTCAAAAAATCAACAGATAGCCAAGAAATTACTGAAAACCATCCAAGTTTATCAGATACTTACTGTCTAAGAGTACCAGAAGTGAACATTTCAGTAACAAAATTGATGTTTCTATTAGCAATATCAACCCAAGAAGTGTAGAATTTCATAATATTTCTATGTTTCAATGTCTTCAAAAGATGAATCTCACAGTAAAGCCTTTCCAGATCTTCAGGACTTTGCAAGAAATCATAAAGTTTCACTTGATTCCAAGCTACTTCAATTCCTTCATACTCATCAAAAGCTCTGTAACTACAAAAACCCAAATGAAGAACAAACGAACAAACAAACAAACAAAAACCCATCAACAATCTTCAAAAGAAGAACAGATTTCCAGAAATTAATGTAATGGGAAGCCCATAAAATGCAAGAAATCATGTTCTTACACTGTTTTTGAAGCCCCTTTTCCTAAAATTTCATTATACTGCAACGAACAACAAAACCCAAAATCATAAAGGGGAAAAACATGAAAACAATACAGAGAAAGAGATAAGGAAACGTACTCTGCCATATCGGCCAGTGGGATCAATTTCAACGAATTCAGAGCAATCGGGCTCAAGATCTGAGAGACCATCCATTGTTTTCTTGTGTTCATACAAAATTTTTCAACATCAGAGCTATTGAATCTTGTTTAATTTGATGGAAATCGGAAAGGGTTGTTCATTAGCTCATGAACACATGCTCTACAAGGAGGAGAGAGAGGAAGAGAGAGAAGGGGGATTTTATAAAATGAACCAATATTTGTTTTTGCATAACCCTCTTCGAGTGACTGAGCGGAGAAGATGAAGATTGGAAGAAAAAAAAAAAAAGAGATTAATTATTATAATAATTAATTCAATTGAGAGAGAGAGAGAAAAACCACGTTAATCCACTGGCAGGAACAGTGGCGCCCTTTGAAAGTAGGAAGAAAGAGCCAGCCAGCCAACCACCACTTCCTACAATGTGACAATTATACAAAATAAATAAATAATTGTGAAATTACAAATTTAGCCTTAAAATGTACCTTAAAATTTTTAAAATAAACACGGTTTATAAATGTGTAGAAACCTCTCACTATGAGATGCGTTTTAAAAATTTGAAGGGAAAGCCCAAGGAGGACAATATTTGCTAGCGGCGGATTTGACAGTTACAAATGGTATTAGAGCCAGACACCGAGGAGGCTGAGCCTCGAAAGGGGTAGACACAAGGCAGTGTGCCAGCAAGACGCTGCGCCCCGAATATCCACGAGTTGTTCTAAAATTGAGAACATTCGAGGCGTAGACACGAAGCGGTGTGCCAGCAAGGACGCTGGACCTCGAAAAGGGTGGATTGTGAGATCTCTCATTGGTTGGGGAGGAGAACGAAACACCCTTTTTATAAGGGTGTGGAAACCTCTCCCTAATAGAAACATCCTACGAAACACCGGAAACCTCTCCGACGCACAAGACAATATCTACTATGATACCCATCGGATCACTAAAGTTGATTTCCGTCCCAATTTTACATGTGGGTCTTACAGTCAAGCTCCCATTTAGCTTTGAATTCGAGCTCGAGTTCATTGAAAGTGGGGTTTTTTAGGGAGTGAATTCATAAAAATGGAATTGGTTTTCACAATAGGAAAGGGCCCACAAGAGATTTATTTTGCAAAAAGGTAACCATGGTGAGAAAGAATGTCTTTTTTTTATTTATTTTACTTTTTGGAAATTCTCATTGGTAGAATTAATTTTGAAATAAAATTATAAAAATGTCAACAAATAATTGTAAAAGGTGTTTGGTTCTCCTCTCCAATCAATGTGAATATCACAATTCACCCCTTCAGGGCCCAGCATCTTCGCTAGCACCAAATCCACCCCTTTTGGGGGCCATGCACACAGTGGCTCCTTCTCGCTGGCACATGGTGGCTCTAATACTATTTGTAACGGCTCAGGTCCACTACTAGCTGATATTGTAAGATTTTAAAACGTGTCTGCTAGGTAAAGGTTTCAACACTATAAGCTGTTTCGTTCTCCTCTCCGGTGGGATATCACACTTTTCTATTCAAAAATGGTAAAAAAAAAAATGGTAATTAAAATCTCCCTTTTACCATTTTTTTATTCTTTTAAAATAAATTAAAAAACGAATAATATAAATAAATGAGAAAATCTAATTATATTTGAAATTATTCCTTTGGATAATAATTTTTTTTTTTTATAAATTCTTCAAAATTTCCTTTGTTTATTGAGTCATGATGATTGGTCTCAATTATTGCAAGCAATTATTTATTTTATTTATTAAAGATATCACTAAGAAAAAAAAAAGTGTAAAACAAAAAGAAAATTAAATACTTTTCAATCAATTTAAAGTCTTTATTTTTTATGGGCAAAAACAATTATTGACCAATAAATTAACAAAAAGCAAAGCTTCCCTTCACTTCCTCCAAATGGAAAAAATGGTTGATGTGACCTAATTTCCTTAAATTGTTTAGTTAAATAGTTGGTCTTCGACGATCGGGATGTATTTTGACGTAATTAATTGAATTTTTATTAGTCGAGTTACTCGTCTTTGACAAGTTTAATTATTAATTTCAATCGGTATAAATAGATATGAAAATTTATATTACAGTAAAAGTAGTATTGAAATATCCGAGCCTAAAAAATTTATATTAGTAACGAATATTTTAATAATTGAATTTTATATGTCAAATAATTAATATCTCGATGTCTATATATATACCATATATTTTGTTTCATTCTCTTAGAGGTGTACACGTGTTGGGTTGGTGACCCGAACAACTCGAATAAAGTTCACACCCCAATCCAACCCTCTATTTTCGAGCTGGATTGTCGAATTCTTTTAACAAATCATACATATCATATTAATAACTAAAACCTTATGAAGTTCAAATATCAAACATTTACAAGTCACAACGCATTACTAATATCGGCTACAAATATTAAATATTCTTAATTTTTTTAAAAGTATGGTGGGGTTCGGTTGTATCTCTATTTTCAGATTCATTGAGCTGACCCAACAAAAAATATGTCAACTCACAAATCGAACCGAATTTTTTTCAAATAAATTAACCCAACCCAAACCGGAAAAAAAAAAGTCTAATCCAGCCCAACCTTATGGTTTGGGTTGGGTAGTTTGAATTGGTCCGATTATCGAATCATATGAACATCTGTATTAGATATTTTGAAATCTTACATCCAAATAGTTATTGGACGAGTAAATATATTTATATTATTAACATATTTTATTTTTTTTTATAGAAAAATTAGAAAAAGGATTGAAACTAAAAAAAAAATTAAACCATGAAATATTGTAATTATGAAAAATGGCCCTACAAATAATTTAATTTTTAAAAATGTCCCCAAAAAACCAACAAATTTCCCAAACAACACGAGTGACCCCTTGTTTGGATAGGAGGTTAGGGTACACTCAAGTAATCCTTATTTGTACAATCCCCACCTTTACCCCTCATTCCATTGTCTCACCCAAATATTCAAAAATAAATTAATTAATTAAATATATATTTAAATATTATTTTAGTCTGTATAACGTAATCTTCTCGAATTTTTTTATATTTATTGATATACCCGACTATCATAATTTTAAATTTTATTATTGTTATTCATTCATATATTTTTCATTTACTCGAGCGTAACAATACTATCTAAAGTATATATGTAACAACTCAAGCCCACCGCTAGCAGATATTGTTCTCTTTAGGTTTTCCTTCAAGGTTTTTAAAACACGTCTACTAGGGGAGGTTTTCACATCCTTATAAAAAAAAATGTTTCGTTCTTCTCTCCAACCGATGTAGGATCTTACAGTATAGTATTTAGGATCGTTTACAGATCTCAAACTTTGCAGAATCCTGATAAATTACTCGAAACAAAATTCTGTAAGATTTAAACTTTTGATTTTATAATGATTTATACATAGTTAGAAAAAATAATCATTTTATTATTTATTGTGTATTATTAATTAGTAAAATTACAAAAATACCCTTTTTTGCAATCGTTCCCTCAAACCTACTTTATTTTAGAATTGTCGTATAATAAATTTGAAATCTCGTACAATTATTTAATTTACATTTTCTTAAAAAAAATCAAATCATCGTTGGATTCCCATTTTAAATTTTGTTTTTCTTAATTATAAAATGTCAGAAAAAGGATTATTTTAATGTGATATTAAAAAAAGAAAAAAAATGGATTAACTTGAATTTTTTTTTATGTAATTAAAAAAATAATTATAAGATAAATATGAACACGATGCAAAGTGGTCAACTTTTCAAAATTCGAAGTTTGACTCATTTACTTTGATTCCGTAAACGCCGTACGGACAAATAACATGTCTCGAAATTGACAACTCTACCCTCTTCCTATTTTGCCCTTCACTCAAAATAATATTTTCTAATTATAATTATGCCACTAAAATTAATTTACGAGAGGTGTTCGTGAGTTTGATTAGATCGAGTTGCGATATTTTCTAGATTTAATTGTTGGATAAAAGTCCAACCTCGGCTAATTTAAGAAATGATCATAAATTTATAATCAAATAATAATATCTCTATTGGTATGAGGCCTTTTAAGAAAGCCCAAAGTAAAATCATGAGAGCTTATACTTAAAGTGGACAATATCATATCATATCATCGTAGAGATCCGTGATTCCTAACATTAATTAATTGTCTTGAATTACAAGCACTAAAATAGTATTTTTAACCTTAAAATTATTTTAATTTCGAATCACATCAAAATTACGATCTAGCTCATAATTTCGAGAATCAAAATCAAACATTAAAAACTTCTCAAACGAAAAAGAATGTTAACACAAGAATGAGGAAAGAGATTTATTGAAAAATTAAATATTTTTATTAAATTAAATTAATGTTGTGTTTATTAAATATTTTAATTTTATATTTAGTAAGTTGGTTAATTTGAAATTTCATTAAATATGTTTGAATTTAATATTTATTATTTTTTCAATATTTATGAGTGGTGAATTGTGAAGCCATAAATATTAAAATAAAATATTATCCAACGAGATTTTATACACTAAATCTTATTTATTAAAAAAAACAAATTAGATGAAAAATGAAGAAAGAAATAAATAAAATAATATTTTTTTTAATTACAAAATTGGAATGTCAAACTTACATAATTTCTAGATCTCTCCATAATCTTGAAGCAAATCTTGGGAGAAAGGAGGAAAAATATTTTTAAAAAATAAATAAATTAAATATTTAAAGTAAAAGACATTTTTGCCCTTACATAGAGAGATGGTTTGAGGGTATATGAGTCAACTTTTTGGTATAAATCTCTATAACCATGGCCAGCTGCAAATTTGTTGGATTTTTATTTTTAAAAAATATGGAATTTAATGAATTTGTCATTTTTATAACCAATTTCCTTTGTCAATAGGTTTGACTGCCATGGAAAATATAGCAAAAATTAAATGAATTGAAGCCGTTAGTTTTAATATATTTGATTTTTATGTTTTTTTTTATAAAAAAAAAATAATAAAGTAGTTCAACGATTCATTTTAATGCATTTCGTACCAAAGAGGACAATATCAGCTAGTAGTGGGCTTGAGCCGTTACTTATGGTATTAGAGGCAGACATCGGACGATGTGTCAGCGAGGAGGCTGTTTCCCGAAGGGGGTAGACACGAGGCGATGTGCCAGTAAGGACGCTGGGCCTCGAAGTGGGGTGGATTTGGTGGGGTCCCACATCGATTGGAGAAAAAAACGAGTGCCAGCGAGAACGCTGAGGTCTGAAGGGGGTGAATTGTGATACCCCACGTTGGTTGGGGAGGAGAACGAAACACCCTTTTTAAGGGTTTTGAAACTTTTTCCTAATAGACGGGTTTTAGAAGAAGCTCGAAAGGAAAGCCGTTACAATTTTATATTTGGAATGTTCATTAAAAAAGAGAAGAAAAAAACATGTGTGGTGCTTGGGAGTTGGGGCACATTGATGGCAATAAAACCCTTCCAAGAGGGGATCCCTCTTTTATTTTTTTATTTTTAATTATAATATATGAAATTAAAATTAAAATTAAAATGTTGAGTTTTTTAAAGAAAGGTATTTTTTAGATAAAAAAAAAATACAACACATAATGTTAATATAAGGGCGATGATTGGGCCTTGGCCCAATTGTCTCTTTGTTGGGCCACTAGATTATGTGTTTTATGGGCCGAAAAGAAAAAAAATAATTTTTAATAACCTAACTAAATCAAAATTGAAAGGTCGGTTTTATCGGTGGAAGATCGAACCAATCTTAAAATCTCAAGTTAATTAAAAGTTAAGCCTCAAGTTCTTTCACATGAGCCGAGTTCAATATGATTATCGAAACTAGATTGCTCCTACAAAATTAAGTGGCTAACACAGCTTATTATATCAATTCACTGTTCTTATTTATGTTCGTCGTGGTTCACCTTCATATTTTTGTGGTCTATATATAATGGGAGCGAGGTAGGGTGGGGTGGTGCGGGAATTGGGGCAGGGTCGAAGTCGAGGATAGAGACCAAATTCATGTCCCCTACCCTGTTTAACTAACGGGGAGAAAGTTCTCTCAGCCCTGTCTCCTATTTAGGATAAACAAATATCTCTACTCTCTCTATGGGTTAATATCCCACTTTTTATTTTTTATTTTTATACAAATGTAATATAAAAATAAAATAAAAAATCTTTCTTGAAAATGGGTATCCACCACAAATTTTGAGTCATAATTGAGAGATATGGGCATTTGATAACATACCTAAGGAAAAGTTTCAATCCCATCAATGCAACAAATGGTCCATCATTGCAATTCTAGAGAAGGTGTCAAGAAAAAGCTTCCAAAAATACCCAAAAGAAGTTCCACAAATTGTATAGGTTGGGCCGACGTCGAGCACTGTGTGACGGTCATGCTTGTTCAGGACATGATGTTTATGACAACATGTCCGTTCCAAACCCATTTTACTTGCTTTTATGTATAGTTGGGTTTTTACTGTTCATGTCTTGTCAATACATAGGTGTATGATTGTTCACTGAAATCATACATATACCCCATGGCTAAAATGTCCCAAAATGTACTATAGGAGATATGACTAGTTGTCAATTCTTCATATCCTGGTTATATGCTGTTAAAGCTGTGGTTGTTGCTTATTTGCTTTTAGTCTACAACATTTTCTAAGACACTTTCTCTCAAACGTGACCGAGGCTCGATCGTACATCCGAATTGTCCCTAACTTATGGTTTTCATATTGTTGACTCAATCACTCTCTCGCTGTCACAAGAGTGCGATTGTGACACACAACATATCGACCCCAAAGGATCTAGCTAGGTAACTTCATATAAGGGCAGCTCAACTACAAGTCTCGAAGATTCTAAGGATCACACCAACATGAATGCAACAACCTAAAACTCTATATTGTCCGCTATAAAGAGAAGGAAGATTTTAATCGAGATAACAATCTATACAATTGATACGAAATGTTTCTAAACGGGCCTACGTGAACATTTTACAAATCTCGATTTGTAGGAGTTATGAAGTGTAAGAGGGACAAAAGCAAAATAACGAGCTAGCGAGTAGTATGATTCATATTTGAAACCAAAATAGCTTGAAATATAAGGAAAAGTTGATATTGGAAGACATATGACCCAAAAATGTGGGACAATTGGACAAAAAGAAGAATTGAAAGGAATGAAATATACCAAAAGATAGGGTAGAATTAGGGTATTCAAAGTCCTAAACAAGCTAAAACCCTCTCTTCTTTGAGACAATGATTTAAAGTGCACATTGTCACAAAAATGTTGGCCTTTCATTTTATGGGCAATGTCCTAAAGATTAGGGGCGGAATCGATTCGGGATGATTAGTGTTAGACTGCTCGAAGTTTTATTTGTATGTAAGTTAGAATATGAAATTATTACGATACAGTTGATTTTGGTAAAATTGTCCATACTTGGCGTAATTGTAGCACTCGACACTCAAATTATTTAATCGGCTGCTGTGAGATCCCACATCAATTAGAGAGGAGAACGAAGCAACAACCCAAGACCACTGAAAGTTACGTATCGCCGTCAACCTCGTGATTTTAAAACGCATCTAGTAGAGAGAGGTTTCCACACCCTTATAAGCAAAGTTTCGTTCTCTTCTCCAACCGATATGGGATCTCACAATTCACCCCCCTTGGGGGTCCAATGTCTTTACTGGCACACTGCCCCGTGTCTGGCTCTAATGCTGTTGTAACAGTCAAAGACCACCACTAGCCGATATTGTTCATTTTGACTTATTACGTATCGCCGTCAGGCTCACAGTTTTAAAATGTGTCTAATATGGAAAGGTTTCCACACCCTTATAAACAATGTGAGATATCACAATATCTAATATTAATTTTAAATAAAAAATTTAATAGACAATTTCTATTTTTCTATATATTTCCCAAGCAAAAATATAATATAATGTTCCACCTAATTAATAAAAACTCAAATTTCAATATTATAACATAATATTCCACCTATATAATATAAATAAATAATAAATTAGTTTTCAATATTATATATATATATATATATATATATATATATATATATAAAAGTGACTTGGGGTTGGGCGGGGTTAGAGACAGAGAGGAGATGAGGACGGAGAATATTACCACCGTCTTTTTGGCCTTATTTAATTAATGAGAAAAAATCTCTCCCCACGCCTTTCTCATTCTCCCATTTAAACAGAGATTACCCACTCTGTTCGAGACAAATTCTCACAGGGCCTCAGCCTCGTAGGTTAAATGACATACCTACCCTTGATCTAATAAAATTAGTGGAAAAGGCTAAAACAAAACGACTAAGAATTCTACCTCATTTGATATACGAGAGAAATTTAGAAACCCATATTATAAATTTTCAACTCGTACGGTAAATTTATTGAGAGACAACCACATTGAATAATGTCGGTGAAACTTATTTAAAAAATATATTTAAAATAATAAATAAATAAATAACGTTTTAGAATATAATTAGCAAATTAGGCTGTCACACATGAAACATGAAAAAATGGGCTTTTTCCTAAGAGCGGGCCCATGAGGTCCAAGTCCACGTAGATCTTTTGTTAACGCACGCCAACTAATTACGGACAAACCGCACGTGATCACCACGTCTTTTTTAATCACCCAATTAACCAACAATTCTCACTCTTTCCCCAATCTCTCATTGGCGCGTGGCATTACTTGCCCATCTTTGGATCCTTAATTCTTGGATGAAAAAGCTTCCCAACCAAACTCGTCTTATTGGTGCGTATTTCCACGCGTTTGCGTGTTCATTTTTTATTTTATTTTTTAAAATTCCCTCTCTCTTGCCAGCTGGAAAAGGAATATTTTGGAAAAAAAAAATGAGACTTTAAAATTTACTTTTAAAAAATATTTATTTATTTTAATATTTTTTTAATCAATAATCTTTTAGACTATCATATTTATTTGATACGATTAAAATCATTAATTTACAACATATTAATATATTTTAATCAATGGTAAATCTAAATTTATATTATACTCTCGAGGTCGACCCTAATGAACACTATTGAGTTGGGTATAGACAAGACAGGAACATAGTTTCTACGTTATTTTTTTTCAATGCTTTCTGTAATACTTTTAAAATATGATAAATTTGTTAGAAAAAATACTTTTCGGTACGAACAAAAGCACTTCAAACATTAAAACATTAATAAAAAAGAAAAGAAAAGATACCTTAATCATTGAACTATGACTCGATAAACACATTCTTAACGAAAAACATATAAATAAGAGTGAAATATTTGAAAAGCATAAGGACCAAGTTGAAATTAATATTAAATGGAAGGACTAAACTAAGAAAAGATCCCTGAATCATTAAACTATAGTTAAAAGATCTAAATAAAAGTGAAATATTTGAAAAGTATAAGGACCAAATTGAAAATATAAGGATTAAAATGAAAAAAGATGTTTTAATCATTGAACTATAACTCGATAAACACATTCTTAATTAAAAAATGTTGAAAAGTATAGGGACCAAATTGAAAATAATATTAAGTAGAAGGAGTAAATTGCAATTTAATAATTATATAAGGAATGGACGTATAATGTAACGCATGCAATTCACATGTTGACGGAATAAATGTGGGATCGTGCCTTCCAATTACGCGCCCCAACTTATTCCCAAACAAAGCATGGTCCCAACCTCCCCTCTCTTTCTCTCTTTTACGTAATTCTTTTTTCATTATTTTTTTTTATTTTAAAAAATATATTAAAAAATCCTTTAAAATTTTTATTTTTAAATTTATAACAATTTAATTCTAACGATGCAGAATTTTCTACTTAATTTAAGGTCGTCACCGTACACATATCATGAACATTGAATGCAGAAATGCTTCATTTAAACTTTCATAAAACGTCACCTTCATCTTAAAACATAGCTATGGACTTACGTGTTTTGAAAATATCTTTAAAACACGACACAACTCGAGACCATGACATATGTATATGGTAGTCGTATTTATTTTTTTAGACTTAGGCTAGAATATGATGTTTTTAATTTAAAAAGTTCATGACTGTGTTTTAAGATGAATGTGACGTTTTATGAAAGTTTAAATGAGCATTTCTGTATTCAATGTTCATGATATGTATACAGTGACGATCTTAAATTAAGTAGAAAATTTCGGGTCGTTACATTAATGTTTACCGTGAAAATTATTGTTATAAATTAAAGTAAAGTTGAAGGACTAAAATGTTATTTTTAAGAAAATTTAGGGACCAAAAGTAAATTTTAATGTAATATTTATTTAAGGCTCGTAGCATTTAATGAATTAGGACAAATTTAGAGGAAACAAGTCGTTGAAGAGAACAAAACTTGAGATTCATTTATTGGATTCATCAAATGCTCGATTGTCTCCGTCTTCAATTAGGCAATAGAAAAAGTGTTATTAACATTTGTTTGCAGCAGTAAGGCTCGTGAGATCTTCCATGTTGACTCTTGCTCTAGTATTATAACTAGCACGATGGCTCGAGTTTATTTAGGATTTCATGACCGGAGCTTCCAAAAATAGAACCCGAACTTACTCTATTTCTTTCACTTAAGAGATTTTCTTTCCTATCGGCTGACTTGTTGTTGACTTAGAGGCTAGAACGTTCGAGAGACGATTCATGTACCATTCTTTAGCAATAAAGAGAGGTACGAGAATTGGAAAACCTTATATATATTTTAACCCGTTAAATCATTTAATATGATTTTATTCATAAAAATTTAAAAGACTTAAACTCGATGATATTAGATATTTTTTAAAGGGTTTGTTTTAAGATATTAAATATCGATAAAGGAGTTAAGGAGTCTCCGTCAAACTCTCTAGATATTTATGTAATTAATGAGTTAAATTAATAAAAATATTATCGAACTTTATATTTATCTAAAAAAAAATTTCATAAACTCGAAAACAAAGGTTAAAAATACCCTTTTTATCCCTAGTTTTGGATGAAACCTTTAATATTTTGTTTAAAAAATACATTTTTTAACTTTCAAAATGATTAAAAAAATACCTTTTTAGCATTTTAAAAATATTTTTAAATTTTTAAAAGTTTTATTAGTAATCTTAAACTTTTTCTAAAGTTTCATATGGCTCGATAACATCGACCAACCAAGCTACCCAATCCAAACCATTAAAATTGGGTTGAATCATATATTTTTTTTTTCGAGTTCGGGTTGAGTTGACATCTTTTGTTGGGTCAACCCACAAATCCGAAAATAGGGTTTACCAATATAGTGGGTACGTAAGATTTTTTTTAAAAATAATTAGAAAAAAAATAATCGGACACCCAACTCGAAAATAGTGGGTTGGATTGTGAACTCTATTCGAGCTGTTCGGGTCACTGACTCGTCCAACTCGAACTTTTGGATTGTTTCAAAAGATTTCCTCAATATAACCAAACTTAACTCGTACATACTTCTACTGTGCTCGAATTATTCAAAATTTGAACATTTATGAACCAAAACGAGATTCGAAATTTAAATTTGAAGCGTTTTGGATTGGTTATTGGATAAGATGGGGGCAGTGATTTTACATAACATAGGATACAGAAAGAAGGTGGTGGGTTTGCCACCTTGAATGTCTCTTTCTCTTCTTTGTATTTTATCTTTTGGTCTCTTCATCTCTCATGAAGATATGACAGCTCAAAGGAAGAAGAAAGCTTTTTTGGACCTCCATGCCTACATTCTTTTCCCTTTTCTTTTTTATCTCTTCAATCATCACATCATCACATCACGGCCCTGGACCTCCGTGATAAAAGGTAGTGATGAGTTTGGGCTGTTATATATAATATCAAAGCTAGTCACTGACGGTGCGAGGCACTGGTCTAGGGCTAGACCCTCTTACGACGATACGTAATGGGCTGAAGCGAACAATATCTGTTAATGGTGAGCTTGAGCTGTTACACTAAATATACACGAGAGAGGTTTTTCTATTATCCACTGCTAGAGTATAACCATAGCATAAGGAATCATCACGGGCGGTTGTATGTTCCATGCTGCTTGCCACTCCCTGAGGCCATGGATGAGGTCGAACCTCAACCGCTAATTCAAGCATCCATCTAGTTCCATTCTATACCCGACCCTATAAAACAAAAATATTCACAACATAGCTAAATGCGAATACACTCTCAAACAAACCGTCCCATGGTTTTTCAGTGATTTAAACCGTAATATAATTTTAAAATGAATCTTAGATAAAACATTGAGATTTTATTTTATTTTGGGCTAAATTACATCTAAAGTACTATTTACCGTTAAATTTAAGAGCTTTAATTTATATTTTGTACTAAATTCCTTGTTCAT
This sequence comes from Cucurbita ficifolia, assembly GCA_033971965.1. Taxonomy (NCBI): domain Eukaryota; kingdom Viridiplantae; phylum Streptophyta; class Magnoliopsida; order Cucurbitales; family Cucurbitaceae; genus Cucurbita; species Cucurbita ficifolia. The sequence continues at coordinate 8,526,967 of CM066973.1, forward strand.
CCGCTCTCTTTTTGGCGCTTTTTTTTCCTTTTTTATTTTCCCCTTCTTCTTTCCTCTTCTTTTTCTTTGGTTAATTTGTTTGGAGGAAGAAGAGGAGGCTACTTTTTCTTTGTCTACATCTCTTCTCTGTCGCTTTTCTTCATTATTTTACATTCTACATTCCGCAAATTTGTCTTTAATTTTCCCATTCGTTATCGCTTTAAACCAAAATCCATTCCCCTCACCCTCTAATCTTCGTGGGTTTTTGCTTATACCCTTCAAGAATCCTTCCATTTCCATGGCGGATGAAGCCCAACGACCTGTTTTTCAACCCGTTTCTCAGATGGGGTTTCGTTTTCTTCAATTTTCTCTCTGATTTCTTCGATTCAGAGTGGATTTTGAAGCTTTTCTGAGATGGGTTTTGTTGTTCATCTCTGATCCTTGCTGATTTAAACCTGTTTTTGCACTCTCTGTCTCGCCTTCCCCTGATTTCTGAAGCTCTCAACTCAGAAAATGAGGGATTTCCCATCTTGTTTTGGGGAAAACGGCGTCCAAGTTGCAGATTTCTCTTCTTCCAACAATGGTAAGACAGCTCAAAACCTTGTCACTTGTGTTTATCAATGTCGATTACGAGGGCGTTCTTGTCTGATTAGTATTACTTGGAGTAAAAATCTGATGGGTCAAGGGCTAAGCGTTGCCATTGATGATACTTCAAATCAATGTGTCTGTAAAGTTGATATTAAGCCATGGCTGTTCTCTAAACGAAAAGGGTCTAAAAGTTTAGAAGCTTATTCTTGTAAAATTGATATATATTGGGATCTTTCCAACGCCAAATTTGGATCTGGACCTGAGCCATTGGAGGGTTATTATGTGGGAATTGTTGTTGATAAACAAATGGTTCTTGTTCTTGGGGATTTGAGAAAAGAAGCTTTCAAAAAGTCAAATTCCTCCCCTGTTCCTTCCTCTGCTGTATTCATTTCCAAGAAGGAGCATATTTTTGGGAAGAAATTGTTCTGTTCCAAAGCTCAATTTTGTGATAATGGTCAGATTCATGATATTAATATCGAGTGCGATACGAATGGTGTTAGTGAACCGTGCTTGATTCTTCGAGTCGATTCGAAGACCGTGTTGCAGGTGAAGCGGCTGCAATGGAAGTTTAGAGGGAACCATACCATTTTGGTTGAAGGGCTTGCAGTGGAAGTGTTTTGGGATGTTCATAGTTGGTTGTTTAGTTCATCAGCTGGGAACAATGCTGTTTTTATGTTCAAAACATGTTTGTCTGCTGAAAAGTTGTGGGGAAGTCAACCAGTTTGTGATCCTAATGTCTTGTCCTGGTCTTTCTCACAGAGATTTTCAGACAGCAAAACACAAGATCTTGGTTTCTCATTGATGTTACATGCTTGGAAGAATGAATAGAGGAGTGGTTTTTGTATTCTTTTTCTAATTTTTAACAAAAAAAAGAGAAACTCGTAGCGATCGAGAGATTTTTATCATCTCTTTTCGCTTCGATTACGTTCGATCCGATACAAGATCGTCATTGTCTTCTTGAGTGAACTGAGCCATTTGATTGTATGAACTTTTTCATTGCTGGCTAGTACATATCTAATATATGATCACTTGTTTTAGCTTCTTGCTATTCGATTTTTCAGGGTCGATATTACTCGACGCCCTTGATCACTCACAAACTTTGGTTCTTGTGTGCTGACATCATTTACTTAGCTCTGTTCGACGATTTCTCGGGTTTTTTTTGTCTTTTGTTGTAGGAGATTCTACTGTTGCAGACAAGCATGGATTTGCTGTTTGGTTAGTCATTCCAACTGTTACAAGTTATGCTTACTTGTTTAGTGTATTTGAGTTTGGCACCAATGCATACCTTTAGAGTCATGAAAGGGCCTGTAAACTGTTGTTGTGAGATCCCACGTCGGTTGGGGAGGAGAACGAAGCATTCTTTATAAGGGTGTGGAAACCTCTCCCTAGCAAACGAGTTTTAAAACCTTGAGGGTAAGCCCAAAGAGGACAATATCTGCTAGGAGTGGACTTGGGCTGTAAACTATAGACCCTCGAGAGATGTGGTTTTGTTGAAATGTTGTACGTGCTTTAGAACTATCAGCACCACATCGATCAACACGGAACAATGGTTTTTTCCAACGATGCAACATTATTTGTCGATCGAGCATGGTTGGTTGGCAATATGCGACAAACCATTCTTCAGATGTTCTATGATTTGATCAAGCATCTATCAACAAAAAATAGTGAAGGGAAGTCTTAACCAAGAGTTCTTTTTCTTTTCCTTAGTTTGCTTCTATAGATGACTTGTTTTTTGCTGATTGAACTTGTTCTTTTTTTGTGCCGGTAAATAGTTGTACAGTAGCGTGAGATCCCACATCGGTTGGAGAGGGGAACAAAACATTTCTTATAAGGTGTGGAAACCTCTCCCTAGTGAACGCGTTTTAAAAACATTGAGGAGAAGCCCAAGGAAGACAATATCTGCTAGTGGTGGGTTTGGGCTGTTACAAATGGTATCAGAGCCAGACACCGGACGGTGTGCTAGCGAGGACGTTAGGCCCCGAAAGGGGTGGATTGTGAGATCCCACATCGGTTGGAGAGGAAAACAAAACATTTCTTATAAGGTGTGGAAATCTCTCCCTAGTGGACGCGTTCTAAAAACCTCGAGGGGAAGCTCGGAAGGGAAAGCCCAAAAATGACAATATCTGCAAGCGGTGAGTTTGGGCTGTTACAAATGGTATCAGAGCAAGACACCAGACTGTATGGCAGTGAGGACGTTGGGCCCCCAAGGGGGTGGATTGTGAGATCCCACGTCGGTTGTAGAGGGGAACAAAGCATTCCTTATAAGGTGTGGAAACCTCTCCCTAGATTAGTAGAGCTCTAGATTCTAGGCGTGCTTAATCTTCCCACTTTAGTACTCGTCGTCACTTGAATATAACTCAACTGGTTAAGACATATACATATACCATTGACGAAGAACTCGAGAGTTCAAACTCTCCCACCCCAAGTGTTGAACTCTAAATGCAAAAAGAAAAAGGGTTTGCTTTTGTTTTTTCTCATTATGTAAGCATACATTGCAGGCTTCCTTCCAACCCGACCTTCTCAGCTCGTGATTGATCTTTTCAGCTGCCAGTTTGCTGTTCGTGTTTTAAGCTCATCGACCGAAGTTTACACGTCGCTCGCTAAGTACTCGTGAGGTTCGTCCTTCTTGTAAGTATTTATAACTTAGTAGTACTCCTTGTAAAGATTAAAAGCATCCTCTCAAGCTGCTCTAAGTTTTGAAAGTTTAATATTCGAGTCGGGTTTCTCGTTCGATCCGAATGGGGTCGGGTTTGAATATGGTTGCTATGGGGGTGAAAGATGAAGTTTGAGATTAACAATAAGGTCAATGGTAGATGATATGTTGTGAACTCAGAAAGGTGAAGCATTCCATATTCTGCTGCTGAACATTACTGATATTACCATGAAAAGGAGTCCGATTCGAAAGTCGGGTCGATAATGTATCTCTTGTGATTGATTGTTCGAATACGACAATTTATCAAAATTTGTTTGTTGGATCAAGTAAAAAAGAAAAAGAGCGTTCATATGAGCCGACAACCCAACCCATTAAGATTGGGTTGGGTCAACTTTTTTCCGGTTGAGTTGGGTTGAATTTTTAGAAAATCGAAAATTTGGGTTGGTTTGCATGTTGACATTCTTTTGGCCGTGTTAACTCGACCAACCCGAAAATAGGGCTACAATCCAACCCAACCCTATTTTAAAGAATATTACGAAAATTAAGAATATTTGATATTTATAACCGATATTAGCGATGCATTGTAACTTTTAATGTTTTATATTTAAGTTTTATGAGATTTTAGTTATTAATGTAACATTTATCGTGACAAGGAATTTATTTTTAAATAATTAAAAAAAAACAACCAAACTAATTCAAAATAATTCAAAATATATAATTAGATTGGGTTGTGAACTCTGTGAACAAGGTTCTAGCACCATGCCAAATGTGTCCGAAGAAGAAGAGCAAAGCAAACGAAGCATGCCCAAAAGTAAACCAATCCCTTGGACTGCTACGAAAAAACCCCATCGGATTTCAAAGTAGCACGATCTAATTCAAAAATTTCACCCAATTGAGCACGTCTAGCATATTTTTTCACAGTAGCAGGATCACTATAACTGACTCCATTGAGTTCACCACCATAGAACTCAACAGTTACATCGACCTGTTCAACACTATACTTCGATTCTGCTCTTCGAAAAGGAACATCGGCTCTAACAATTCCATCGCCCTCTACCAAAACAACCGGAAATGTTTCAAAAAAGGTCGGCATAAATATGACAAAAATAATTTTAATTATTTTAAAATCAACTGCCAAGGACTGGTATTAATCGATATATATATCAATTTGAGTATAGCTCAATTATATAACAAAGGAAAAAAAAAAAAAAAATCAGACCCATAAAATGAAAAAATCGGCTCAACTGGACAAACATCCCATTTGATTTGACGAGACCCACAAAACCAAAAGAAAAAATCCGAACCCCAAAACCCAAAACCAAACAGATCCGACCCATTTTCCTGGCGATCCAAGTCAAATTCCCTCTCTCTCCCCTCCATTGCACCCAGTAGATCCAAACAGCCGGCCGGCGAGGGAACTGGGCCGAGAAGGTCTGTACTTAACTGCAAATTCTTTGTAATTCTCGATCCGAATTTCTCGGCCACTCTCTGAATTTCGCGATGGTGAGTAAAGCAGAGGAGGCCGAGTTGAATAGACTCGAGACCCAGGTCGATAATGGAGGTGGAGGTGCTTGGGAGTATCTTTGCCTTGTCAGGAAGCTCAAAGTTCGCCGTTCTGATAAGGTCTTAAATCATGGATTATCGATCTTGAATGATTCCCGGAAGCGATCCGGTCTCGGCCACGAGGGTGAGTTTTAGCCTGTTTGTTGATTCTTCGATCTGGATTTGAAGATATGATCTCTTCTAGATTCATTTGTTTTGTAATGCTTGGATTTTGGAGAAATCAATTCCGTTTGGATCATTGTCATTTAGATTCAAGTTAATTGAGGTTTCTTTGTTTATTCCAATTTGAATTCAGTGGTGAAGCTTTGTGCATCATGCTCTGTGATTTTGTTTTGGATTCATGTATCTTGGTTCCTGCTCAATTTGTAGATTGTGATGTGAAAAATTGCAGCTCAAATGATGATAGCTTTAAGAACAAGAGCCTAAATAGTTGGATGGACTAACAGTGGTTTCATTGTCGAATGGTTCATTAGAAGAAACCTTGAATATGAGTTTTTCTTCATTATACTCTTTTAATTACGGGCCTAACTACGCGCTAACCTAGATCCCACAAAGGGTGTTGGTTGATTAAGACAACAGGACGGTGATTATGGAAGTCGAAATCCGCTAAGGAGTGTGTAACAACTCACCTGCCGCTAGCCCCGAAAATGGATGGCCCTGAAGCGCGCGACCTATACCCGGCCGTCAGGGCAAGTGCTAGGCCCCGATGAGTAGGAGGGCGCGGTGGTCACTGCAAAACCTTGGGCGTGAGCCCGGGTGGAGCGGCCATTGGTGCAGATCTTGGTGGTAATAGCAAATATTCAAATGAGAACTTTGAAGACCGAAGAGGGGAAAGGTCCATGTGAACAGCACTTGCACATGGGTTAGTGGCTCAGAAAGCGCCTGAAAAATCACCCCATTCATCCAAAAGAGAAGGGGCCTATGTATTTGCATGACCCCTGTGGATTTGACTCTATCTACACTCGGAGCCAATCCCCTATCGGTCCTGCACCACGCCGCAGAACGGGAGCTCGTATGGAGCCTTTTTTTTATGGCGTAACTGCGGTGAAACATAACAAACTCCTTCGACGTTCAGTTTACTTTTTCGATTAGGAACTCTTAGTCAAGCTGATGGCGAGATTGATTTTGTGTTCGGGGGAAGAGAAAAAGAGAGGAACCACTAAGCTGGTCCTTGTTTGGTCATAAGGATAATGGTTCTTTTGAATATATGGATTAAAATTCTTCTTTACTCTCTCTTTTCTTTTTGTTATTGTTGACTTGTTGTGTTGTATAATATAGAAGATTTATCATTAGAAATCTTCCATCCTTATGACTCTAAATTTTAGTGAAAATGTCTTCCTGACTATGATCTGTTGGTTGGTGTAGAATGGACCCTGTATGAACAGGTAGCTATTGCAGCACTGGACTGCCAAGCTATAGATGTTGCAAAGGTGCAATTTACGCTTCGGTTCAGAAAATTTTAATCTGTCATTTGTTGACTTTTGGTTTCGAGAATTTTATGCTTTGGACTGACGAACGCCTTACACTCTGCAATATTTTGTAGGATTGCATAAAGGTTCTTCAGAAGAAGTTTCCACAGAGTAAAAGAGTTGGTATGTTAAAAATAATTTATAGTATTCCGATACGGTATTCTTGTTTGATTTTGTAGCTGAGGTTGATTGTATGTTCATGTTCGTATCTGATAATTCTTTTTTATGGGAAACAAGGAAAACAAATAAAGATTAAAAGAGGAACCCCTTAGGGATGAGGAATCCCTCAGCCTGAAACGGAGGATCAAAAAATAAAAGGCCTCGAATCTCGATTGATGAGAATTTTCCGTGCATTACAAAAAGATTTGTGTAGAGCACTCCAAGTATAGACAGAAAACTGTACATTTCACACAAAAAAAAATGCTCGAGGGAGCGTTATCTGAAAATCGTCTGCTGTTTCTTTCTTTCCATAAGCCCGAAAAAGAGCTCTGCAGGCGTTCAACCACAAAATCTTAGTTTTCTCTTTAAGCCACCAGATGGAAAGTGGCTTATGAAGGCCATCGTGGGAGCTCCAAGCCAATCCAAACGCACTCGGGATGGAACACCAACCCTTATAAGCAAATGGAATTGAGCTTCTGGCCATGGATTGAAAACCACTTGAGTGGCCTGGCCTATATTGTTGATCAGCTACTTGAATGTTGTTGATCTAATATGATTCTATTAGATAAACATTATAAGCATTTTAATGGATTATAGGACTGCATTGTCACAGGGAGGTTAGAGGCTATGCTGCTTGAAGCCAAGGGACTTTGGTCTGAGGCAGAAAAAGCTTACACCAGCCTTTTGGAGGAAAACCCGTTCGATCAAGTAACTATTTCGACCGTTCTTCGTGAAGCAATTTATATGTATTTTTTTATTTTTTAGTTTTTACCATGCAATGTGGATTTAATGGCAGGTAGTACAGAAACGGAGGGTTGCTCTGGCGAAAGCACAAGGCAACACTGCTGGGGCTATCGAACGCCTCAACAAATATCTTGAAACGTGAGCGGAATTTTTGCATACCTCTTATTTGAAAAGCTTTAAAAGGCGTCTTTCAGATTTCTTTTTACTACCCTACATAATTCATGGCTGGATTTGTTTCTTCCTTTATCATATAGATTTATGGCTGATCATGATGCCTGGAGAGAACTGGCTGAATTATATATTTCTCTCAAAATGTAAGCAATTTCCCCGTTCGAGTTTTTTTTCTCTATCGATTAGTACTGACCGAATCGGTCTATTGTGTTCCCAATTGAGAGATCTGTATTGTGTATCTGTGTCTTAGGTACAAGCAAGCAGTTTTTTGCTATGAGGAGCTGATATTATCTCAGCCCACAGTTCCTCTGCATCACTTAGCTTATGCAGATGTAAGTGGCTCTTCATTCCCGATTGCTTGTATCTTCCGCTTCTTTAATTTTAGTGTTTTAGGGAAGTTTATTGGGGGAAAGCATGTCATAGGAGATAGTTCTTGTGAAGGGCGTATAACGTTTGCACATTCTTTGTTCATCATTCATAAATTTGACCGAGCTTCATGTCGGTGCTGGCTGCACGGGTCCTTTATTAGATCACATTGAATATCTAATGATTCATTTCTCCTGCAATCTTATAAAATATGAGGTAGGAAGGTCGGTTTTTAAAATAGCAGAATGTTTTGAGTTGAGTAGTCCCGGAAAGACGTGTGAGATAGCATTAGATTTAAGGCCTCGCTTTCCTTGAATTATTAGCTTGGCTAGATTCTTCTGGGCTGGAGTGACTTTCTTTGAGTGGATTCCCTTTGTAGGGCTATTGATTTTGTATTTCCCTTGTATATTCATTCATTGAAAGCTTGGTTTCTTTCTTAAAAAGACTAGACTCTAATGGAAAGCATTAGTGGTCCATAGCCGAGAGAGCTAGCTTCCGATTCACCAGATTCTTCCCTATACCGAGCCTGTTTCTCACGTCTTGGGGCATTTAGATAGCATTTTAAACAAGCAAATAAGATATGTAGAATTCCTACTGAGACTGATTGCGTAACGGTCCAAGCTCACCGCTAGTAGATATTGTCTTTTTTGGGCTTTTCCTTTCGGGCTTCCCCTCAAGGTTCTTGAAACGCGTCTGCTAGGGAGATGTTTCACACCCTTATAAAGAATGCTTCGTTCTCCTCCCCAACCGATGTGGGATCTCACAATCCACCCCCTTCAAGGCTCAGTGTCCTTGCTGGCACTTGTTCCCTTCTCCAATCGATGTGGGACCCCCCAATCCACCCCATTTTGGGGCCAGCGTCCTTACTGGCACACTGCCTCGTGTCCACTCCCTTTGGGTCTCAACCTCATCGCTGGCACATCCCCCCGGTGTCTGGCTCAGATACCATTTGTAACGGCTCAAGCTCACTTCTCGCAGATATTGTTCTCTTTGGGCTTTCCCTTTCGGACTTCCCCTCAAGGTTTTTAAAACGCGTTGGCTAGGAAGAGGTTTTCACACTCTTATAAAGAATGCTTCATTCTCCTCCCCAACCGACGTGGGATCTCACATATTAGATTACAGTTACCAACCTTCCACTGCTAGAGAAGAACGTTCCTTCCAAGCCGTTCCGTTTGATCCCAAACGGAACGAGACCTAGGATTTTGACCCAACTGAAGTCAAAACAAGTCATCTAATGATCGACTTGAGACAGGGCTGGGGTCGGGAAAGTTATGTTTTTGTATATTTCTCTTTGAGCGTTTTACGCCTAAGATAACAGCTGAAAAGTATCACATTTCTAAATACAGGTACTTTACACACTAGGCGGCCTAGAAAACCTTCAGACAGCAAAGAAATACTATGCATCTACTATAGACTTGACTGGAGGCAAAAATACGAGAGCCCTGTTTGGCATTTGCTTGGTAAGCTCTCTCTGGCTATCTTCTGCACACAGCAATTGTTATACTCATTATAACCATGCATTTGATACCCCTCACTGTCATGGAATACCTCCTTCATTTTCGGCTAATAACTCGAGCTTTATGTTTCCTCTGTGTTTCTTTGTACCTCTGTGATAAGACTTCTGTCAGCTTTTGTCCCAAAATGAAAGTTAAATTATCATTATAGTCTTTAAACTACTTCGAGTGTTCCTTTGTAACAGTCCAAGCCCACCACTATCAGATATTGTTGTTCTCTTTGAGCTTTCCCTTTCGGGCTTCCCCTCAAGGTTTTGAAAACACGTATGCTAGGGAGAGGTTTCCACACCCTTATAAAGAATGCTTCGTTCTCCTCCCCACCTTAATTGTGAGATCCCACATTGATTGGGGAGGAGAACGAAACATTCTTTATAAAGTGTATAAACCTCTCTCTAGTAGACGCGTTTTAAAAACCTTGAGGAGAAGTCCGAAAAGAAAAGTCCAAAAAGGACAATATCTGCTAGCCGTGTGCTTGGACCGTTACATCCTTGTTCCTTCTTTAAGGTGTTTTATGTTGATTTGGTCTGGTCATTTGGTATCTGGTAAAACAGTAACAGAGCCTGACATGGCACCTTGTAGAAGTTGACACGATACCACATCAACTTCTTATACGCACGAGACTATATGGCATAGTCTCAAGGTGTATTTCCACATGGTGCCATGTCGGACCGAAACGAACTAAAGTAGCGACGATCAAAGCGTTTAAAGTCTTAAGTATGCAGACCAGAAGTATAATTCCTCACAAACTTAAAACAAAAGCAACTCACCTAGAATTCCTCGCATTCCCGTCGTTTTTTGAGCTAATTTTTGTCCTTTTCTTTTGTTAAACAGTGTACTTCTGCCATTGCACAACTGAGTAGAGGCCGAAACAAGGAAGACAAGGAGGGTCCAGAGCTCCAGTCTTTAGCAGCAACAGCCTTGGAAAAAGATTACAAACAAAGAGCTCCACAGAAGCTTTCTCTGCTTTCTTCTGTATTGAAGAGCTTGAAAGTCTCCCCATAACTGTTCCTCCTTTGAACTGTACCTCTCTCTTTCTCTCTCTAGGATTAAGTGTTTAGCAACTGGTAGTTGATATTAATTCATTTCCTTGTGATTTTTCCCTATGAAAGTTCTTCTGTTTCCATAAACTCCTAAATATGGGAAGTGATGTATTTTTAAGCCTAATTTAATGATGGCCCAGCTACAATAGATAGATATAGGAGATCTTCTTGTTCTTCATTCATTATGATTGATTCTCATGCTCCAAATATTGGAAATGTTCGGGCTCAAATTGATCGTTAGATGAAGAATTTGACAAAAGCCGAGTGTCACAATTGCCTTTTCTTGGCAGCAGATTTGGCGATTGTGTGGTACCCATTCTCAGCATTGAGTGAGTCAAGCCAACTTCGGATCACGTTACCTACAGTCGGGCAACGTGTATTCAAACCTCAGGTCTCGATTTGAAGAGAAGATTTTAGAAAATGGGGGAGAGAGGTATTGAAAGCAAGAATGAGAGATTGAGAGTAATATTATATAGCAAAGAGGCAAATGAAGTTGGTGAGTTGTATGCTGGGTAGCTATCTCAAACGGTTTAGAAATCTTTGGTCATTTTCGGTAACCTGGTCGATATACTTGACTCAGCTATAAGTTAGTATAAGTTAATACCCGTTTGTTTCGAAGATCCGACAAAAGTTTGAGAGGTACATGCCACCTTTTCTTTTTAGTAAATATGCAATAATAGTATTATTATTGTGACATTTTTGGGGGAAAAAAATGATAAATATGATTTTATTTTTGGATAATATGGTTTTAATTTTGGATTAATGAAAGCATATTATTTAGAAAAGAAAGGCAGTTGGTAAGGAAAATGACAAATTATCTTTTTAGTTGTTTAATATTTTTCTTTTAATTCTTTTTTTTTTTCTCTATTTCAATAATTAGCATTTTAATTCTTTGTTTATTAAAATATGATTTAGATTGATCTTATCCATTAATTTTCCATGAAATTAAATCCCAAATATATTTTCTAATTTAGTTAACAATTAAATATAAATTTAATTACTCGAAATTCGATCCAAATAATTTTTTTTTTTAATTCTGGAAAAATGAAGCTTCCAAATATTATTTTCATTCGACAATTAGACATAACAAGAACAAAATCCCGTTTTATAGGATTTGAACCTAAGATATCAGATTTTGGAGATCTACGTTCTATCAATCTCAGAGCATTTTTTTATTATATTTTCAAAATCGAGTCATATTGTTCATCTATGCAATAAATTTATCGCAAATAAACTTCTCGATATGTTTCAAATTGGTTCGGAAGGACCTTAATTTCATGTTTTTCAATCAATTTGATATCATATCTCGATGCAATACTTTTGGGTGCTTCTCTTATCAAATTATTGACACTCCTCAATAAATGACAAAGCGTTTGGTCTGTCTTAATTAAAGCATACCAAACGCTTTATTAATATAATAAAATATATAAAAAAAAATTAATGGTTATAAATAATTAGGCTAAAAAATGATTAGAGTTAAAAAGGGACAAATTAAAAAGTAGGAAAAAAAATAATCATAACACTTTCTTTCTAAACCCTTTAGTTTAGGTCATGATATCACAAACGTGTGAGACAAATTAGTCAATGGTTATTTTAATTTTTATTTTTGTATTTAATTTAATTAATACTAAATTGTTTTAAAATAATATAATAATAATGAATGCTAAAAGGAAGAAAATTTGATGGGTTATGTTTGACATGTGATTTATAATAATGCTCGAATAAATTAAATACATAAAACATAAAAATAAGTTAAATTATATCTTAATTATGGTTTAAAGTTTTTAAACATAATTTAAAACATATTATTATAATGTAATTGCTCGAGAAACAAAAGTATATTTTAAAATTAAAAGTAAATACGAGTTTATTCGATTTAACTCAAAGAAGTTCCTGACCCAACTCAACTCAGGAAAGTTTTCATTTATTCGAACATGACCCAATCCAAATAGATTAATAATCCAACTCAAATCACACTCGTTGGGTCGGGTTGATTAAGTTTTTTGAATCATTGAGTGTAACAACCCAAGTCTACCCTAGCCGATATTGTTCTCTTTGAGCTTTCCGTTCAGGGATGTGCCAACAAGGACGCTAGGCCCTAAAGGGGGATGGATTAGGGGGTCCCACATTAATTGGAGAGGGGAACGAGTGCCAGCGAGGATACTGGGCCCTTAAGGGGGTGGATTGTGAGATCCCACATCGGTTGGAGAGGGGAATGAAACATTTCTTATAAGGTGTGGAAATCTCTCCCTAACAAACGGGTTTTAAAAACCTTGAGTGAAAGCTCGAAAGGGAAAGCCTAAGGAGGACAATATCTGCTAGCGGTGGACTTGAGTTGTTATCTCGAGTCTTTGAACGCCTCTCTTTTTATTTTTTGGTCAAATCTCGAAGTGTTAATAGTGACGAGCATGAATCAAAGACTTTCTCCAAATTTGTTTTTGGAGCAAGAAAATTGTGTATGTCAAAGTAAGAGAGAGAAACAACAGGCTGTCCCTTTTGTCATGGAACCCATGAAAACAAACTTATCAACTTCAAATGCTACACTACACATTAGGGCAAACCATTGATGTTCCCTTTCCACAATAATTCAACAAAATATACGTACCCGTTAATTTATATTTTTTTTAGTTCAACAACGGGTTTTGCAACTTCTTTTTAGCTCGAGAACGGGTTTCACAACTCTTTTTTTTAGTTTTTCGATAAATAGTGTGTGGAAAATTCAAACTTCTAGCCTCTCGAGAGATATATCGTTTACTAGTTGAGTTATGTTGAAGTTATCATTTCGTAATTTTACTTTGAAATATGATACCTGAGTAAATGAGTAGTACGTGAATGAACCGAGACCACGTTCGGAGGAGAGCGATACTGAGGATAGAATGACTAAGAAAGGCTTAAAGGAAATGAAAGTTACTGCCTATATCAACAAGGTTCACTTTCCTTTTTCGTGGATCAATCATAGGATCTACATGGTTAAACGTGCTTTATTTGGAGTAATTTTATGCATGAGATGCATGTGAGTGAAGACAAAATATGTTGGAATGACTCGTGTTGGTATGTGGGGATAGTCTTCACTCTTAGAAGTGAGTAGTGGGTAACATGACTATGTCGAAGGGAATGCAGGAGAATGTCAGAGCTATCAAGTGCTGAATTTATATTTCAAATCCTGATCCGAATCTTGGACATGGATCGTTACAAATTTACCTAGATTTTTGGGTGTAAGTTGTCTAACCGATACAATAAAGTAAGCGAAAATTGAAAAAACCGAACAAAAATGATTCAAATTAGGTCAAATCTATTTCATTGAACGGATTCTCAGTGAATTTAAAGGGTGAATTTAAAGGGTCTTCAGGGAGATCGGTTTGATTTTTCAAAAAACTGATTTTAGCACTGAATCAAACTACTTACCGTCCAAAAATCGAATCGACCCACTTGTATCTATGGTAAGAACTGAACCGACCCACTTATATCCATAATCGAGAGACATAGGTTTGTTTGTCCATCTATCGAACTCTTGTTTTGATTTGACATGTGATATGTTACGACTAAAATTTGAATGCATACAATCAAATGGAAACAAATTCTATTATTTAGAGAATGATAGGCATAAGTTTCTCATATTTTGAATGCATTGAATGCACCAAATAATTTTTCTTTCCCATCTCACGCTGAAACAACCAAATTTGTCCCATCAATAGTATCGACGATATAAGTCTACGATCAAATTTTTCAACCGAAAACCCGTTGTACAATTTATAAAGCGAGAAAATTCTAATTTGTTTGTGCACAATCAACGATTTTACTCTATCTTTGAACTTGTATTTTGTTTGTACATGTGAGATCCCATATCAGTTAGAGAGAGGAATGGAACTTTCTTTATAAGGGTGTGGAAACTTCTCCCTAACAGACTCATTTTAAAACCATGAGGGTGACTGTGATACGTAATGAGCCAAAATAGACAATATCTACTATAGTGGGCTTGAACGGTTTCAAATTGCATGAAGTTGTCCCCTAAGGGAGTGGATTGCTCACCGGCGATGACGCTGAGCCCTAAAGGTGGATTGTGAGATCCCACATCAGTTGGAGAGACAAACAAAACATTCGTTATAAGGGTGTGGAAATCTTTCCCTAACAGACCGTGAGGCTGTACGATGGATACTTAACATGCCAAAACGGATATGGAAACTTCTCCTAACAGACCGTGATGTTGACGGCAGATACATAACGGGCCAAGTGGGATGCAGAAGTCTTTCCCTAACAGACCATGAGACTGACGGCGGATACATAACGGGCCAAATGGGATGTGAAAACTTCTCCTTAATAGACGGTGAGACTAATAGTGGATACGTAACGGGTCAAAGTTGATAATATCGATCCAATGACGGTGGAGGAAAAATGAATAATGCAATCCAGGGTAAGGAACAGCATATCTCAGTCACCAAACATATCTGTTTCAGAGGGACCCACTCAGCCAAAGAGCTAGACGAAATACATCGAAGCGCAAGCAGGTCGTTTTTTTGTCTTCTAAAGGATAATAATATCGCCTTTTTTTTAACCAAATAATAATATTATTTTTTATATTTTAATTTTTACCTTATTATTTTATTACTTAAATAAAAAAAAATAAAAAATTAAAGCGTCAGAGATATTAAGCCGCGTGACTTAAGCTGGTTGACTGCAGATCGAAGAAGAGGTGGGACCCACTCCTCTTATGTGGTCGGCTCTTCCAATAAAATTATTTTAATTTTTTTAGTAAAATACATTTATTTTAGATTTAAATTTTAAATTTAAAAAAATATATTGAAATTGTGAAATGAAAATGGAAATAAATTAAAACAATTATATTTTAAGTACAAAAATTAAATACGACTCTCCATAATAGTTTGATATTGTCCATTTTGAACATAAGCTCTCATGACTTTGCTTTGGGCTTCTCCAAAATGTCTCATACCAATGAAGATAATATTTCTTGATTATAAATTCATGATCATTCTCTAAATTAACCGAGGTGAACTTTCATCCAATAATTTAAACTATTATTTTATTATCCACGGAAAAATTTAAAAAATAATTAAATTAAATAAAATCATTCAAATAAGAAAAAAAAAAATATTTTTTGGTGCTTGTCATAGATCCCAATAGTTTTTATAATTGTGCGTGCCATGCTCACTTGAATGTTGTGAAATAAATAATATTAAAATTTATGGATTTAAAATTAATTTATAAAATTATTTATGTTTTTATATTCTTATAAATAAATAGTATATATATATTTTATGGTGTACTTTTCTTGTAATTATTTATTTATTTTAATTGAATTAGGTATATTTTTATTAATCTATTTAGATTTGAGATAAGTTTGAACGTGTCGAGATGAAGTTGTATAAAGTATTAATTTTTTATACGAATTTTTAGGGTTTCATCGACTCGTTTTTTAAATTAAGTTAAATGAATCAACTCGGGCTACATTAGGATTGCTTCATGAGGCTGATCGTAGGGTCTGGCTTGACCTCGTGTTGAGGTTGACTATGTGGGTTTAGGCTTCGACCCAAACTCGTCCCTTCTCGTTTGCTCGATGTCGGGCAGACCGTTTTATAGATTCGATTTTACCACATATATATAATTAACTCGAATAAAATAGAGCTAGAAATGTAAAATATTAAAAAGAGAAAAAGAGTGTGTGATGGAAATGGGAGGAGAAGATATTAAAGGAAATCTTGGACTGAACTATCACATGCAATGTTCCTATACATTTATTACTTCTATGTCTTTTTCTGCTTTTTTTTAATTTTTTTTTTAATTTTTTTTTTTTAATCTCTATTTTTTTTTTCTCCCACTAGAAATTGATCTATAATATATTCTTATTATTTTGTTAAAAAAATAAATCTATTTAGATAATTAAACCCGAGAGATAACGATGGAGACGGAGAACCTCCGTCGCTATAAAATTCGGGACCTAAATTCGTTTCGAAGAATTTTTAATGGATAATTTGTATTTTTCAATATAATTTCTATTAAAAAAATATTAAATACTCTAAGAAATCAAATAATATTTCACACAAAAAAATAAATAATGTCAACATAATGGGGACGTTCTCTGTGTCCCATCCCTGTTTAGCTAACACAGAAAAATCCCTTATGAAAATCTCTACTTTTGATAGTTGGATCGTAGTCAGTATACTCGGACATTGATTGTTTTTCAATTAATTTTTTATATATATATATGTATTAGAGAACTCGAGCCTCTAACTCGATCAAAAACACAAATTTTATGTCAGTTGAGCCATGTTTATCAGAGTACACAGATTCTTTGACCACTGAGATATCATATATGTGACCCGTGAAATTAAGAAACCTAGGGGCTATGTAGCCTATGATAAATAAATTCACGTACCCTAAGTGGAGAATCGACTATAAAAGTCAAACTATGTCTCGGAAAAAAATCATTTATCTCAAAATCTTAAATGTTTTGTTTTAATGCTAGAATGTAGCTAAAAACTATAAATGGTTTTGTAATAATTATTGAAATTCTTTTACCCTCTTCCAATTATCTTCTTATAATTAATGACAGAGCTTAATTGACACATGTATTGTGGTGGGGAACAAAACATTCTTAAGGGTGTAGAAACCTCTCCCTAGTACATGCATTTTAAAACTGTGAGGTTGATGACGATATATAACGGACCAAAATAGACAATATCGGCTAACAATGGACTTGGGGCGTTACAAATGGTATCAGAGCCAGTCACTAGGCGATGTGCCAGCGAGGACGCTGCCCACAAGGGGAGTGGATTGTGAGATCTCATATCGGTTGGAGAGGGAGAATGAAGCCTTCTTTATAAGGGTGTGGAAACCTCTCCCTAGTAGACGCGTTTTAAAATCATGAGGCTGATGACGATACGTAACGGGCCAAAGTGAACAATATCTACTAGCGATGGGCTTAGGCTACGAAGCCTTCTTTTATAAGGGCGTGGAAACCTCTCCCTAGTAGACGCGTTTTAAAACCATGAGGCTGATGACGATACGTAACGGGCCAAAGTGAACAATATCTACTAGCGATGGGCTTGGACTACGAAACCTTCTTTTATAAGGGCGTGGAAACCTCTCCCTAGTAGACGCGTTTTAAAACCATGAGGCTGATGACGATACGTAACGGGCCAAAGTGAACAATATCTACTAGCGATGGGCTTAGGCTACGAAGCCTTCTTTTATAAGGGCGTGGAAACCTCTCCCTAGTAGACGCGTTTTAAAACCATGAGGCTGATGACGATACGTAACGGGCCAAAGTGAACAATATCTACTAGCGATGGGCTTAGACTACGAAACCTTCTTTTATAAGGGCGTGGAAACCTCTCCATAGTAGACGCCTTTTAAAACCGTGAGACTAATGACAATACATAATAGGTCAAAGCGTACAATATCTACTAGCAGTGGGCTTGAGTTGTTACAATTGCCCTCCCACAATCCTGTTTTCACGGTTTGAGCTACTCTATTTTGAAAGCTTGACCTATTCGAAATTTTTTAGATCTACACTTATTTCTAACTCTCCGAAACATTTCGTCACTTACTACATCCTTCCTCGTCTCTAGGTACCTAGATATCCATCGTATGAACGTCACCCTCACCAACAAGATCAATAAATCCATATTATTCAAAGCTTATTATCCACTATATCTAACTTTATTATATAAACAAATATATCCATTAATCGTCCCGCACAAATTTATCCTAAAGTTTTTGCTTTTTTATTTGAAAATGTTTTGGAAAATGTGTTCAAATTATTTTAATGTTTTTTATTTATACTTTGCTAATTATTCCAATCTTTTTTTGTTGCTTTCATGATTCCCTACATAGATTCTCAAATAAAAAATAAAAAACAAATTAGAAAAAATAATTAATTGGAAAAAAAAGAGAGGAAATTACCCAAAAGGGAAATACAAAGAAGAGGAAAAAAAAAAAAAAAAGCTGACAAATTTACAGAAATGACTCCCAAAGTATTGCATTGGTGCTCCCTGTATTTTCTCATTATTTTCACTTTGACCCTTTGGTCTATCCATGAAATCATCACTTTCTTTTGTTTCCACTCCTCTCACTTGTGTTAAATTACAAATAGTACCCAATTTTTAAGTTGATATTATAAGATATACAAATTGTATACAGATTAACTGTGATGGCACAAGATCACTGCTAGCCGATATTGTCCTATTTGAGCTTTCCCTTTTAGGCATTCTTCAAGTTTATTTCCACACCCTTATAAAGGATGCTTCGTTTTCCTTCCTAACCGATGTGGGATCTCACACTCCCCCCATTTCGAGGCCCAGCGTCCTCGCTGACACTCGTTCCCTCCTCCAATCGATGCGGGACCCCCCAATCCACTCCCTTTGGGCCCAAGCGTCCTTACTGGCACACTGCCTCGTGTCCACCCTCCTTCGGGGCTCAGCCTTCTTGCTGACACAACGCCCGGTGTCTGGCTCTAATACCATTTGTAATGCCCAAAACCCACCGCTAGTAGATATAGTCCTCTTTGAGCTTTCTCTCTCGGGCTTCTCCCTCAAGATTTTTAAAACACGTCTACTAGGGAGAGGTTTCCATACCCTTATAACAAATGCTTCGTTCTCCTCCCCAATTTATATGAGATCCCAACTCGGTTTGGGAGAAGAACGAAACATCCTCCCTAGTTTTAAAAATCTTGAGGGAAAGTCCAAAGAAGACAATATCTACTAGCGGTGAGCTTGAACCGTTACATTAACTAGTTGAATTATACTCGAGTTGATAAAACCGATCAAACCGAAGTATTAAACACAATCACGAGAGGTGAGTGGAGTAGAAGCTCCTACTCCCCTTTCTGTCTCCAAAATGACCACTTTCTTAGTCTCTTTCCACAAGTGTATTGATTGATTCATCCTCACCCCATGAGCTCTACCTCCCACCTCTCTCACCTGCTTCTCTAAGTCTATTCCATGATTTGGTTTGCTCTCACAAACCACATTATTTCTTCCATTTTTCTCTTTCACTTTGACCCATCATTCCCACCTCTCAACAATTCCAAGTAAACCCATTATTAAATACTTACAGTATTCTCCCCTTCTCTCTCCAAAACACTCCCATTTTAGCTCTCTCTCTCCAACATTTTGTCTTCTACTGCTTTCTTTGTTGAAAGGAAAAATCCCAACAATGGAGAAACCCCTTCACTATCTTCTTCCCCTTCCCCTTCCCCTTCAGCTTCTCTTTGTCTTCCTTTTGCTTCCAAAACGCTGTCGTTCCTTGTCTCCTCTGTAGCTACCTCTCCTAACCCTCTTTTCTTCTTCTTCTTCTTCTTCTACATTTGCTTGGATCCACATTTCTACTTCAACTTTCAGGTTCCTCTCTCTTTCCCTTCTTTCTTTGCTGCATTCGATCTTTTTCGGGTTTCTAAATTTTGGGGTTTTTTTGTGATGAACTGAGCATTTTGCAGTGTTCTTCTTTGTGGGTTTTTAAGATTTTGCAGTGTTCTTATTGAAATGGGCAGTGTTCTTTGTGGGTTTTTCAGATTTTGCAGTGTTCTTATTGAAATGGACAGTGTTCTTTGTGGGTTTTTCAGATTTTGCAGTGTTCTTCTTGAAATGGGCAGTGTTCTTTGTGGGTTTGTAAGATTTTGCAGTGTTCTTATTGAAATGGGCAGTGTTCTTCTTTGTGGGTTTGTAAGATTTTGCAGTGTTCTTAATGAAATAGCTGAATCTTGTAAATTTGGTTGATGGGTCTCTTTTATTTTTGTTTGAAGCTAAGAACAAGCTGTTATGATAGCAAAATTTGAGTGGAATCCTTATGATTCAATGTGGTTTCTTGGATAATATCTCTGTTTCCCAGTTTTTTCCCCTTTGAAATGCTGAGTGAAATAATACTTTTTCTTTTGTTTACTCAGAAAAAGGGTATTATTAGTCTGTTCAAATGGAGCAATATGAAGTTCTGGAGCAAATTGGGAAGGGATCCTTTGGTTCTGCTCTTCTTGTCAGACATAAACATGAAAAGAAGAAGTAAGCAATGCTGTTCATGTTTAATATTGTTCTTGTTCATCGCTGCTTTAAAACATTAAATTTGTGTAATACATAGTGTTTTAGGTGCATTGGTTTGGTTTTGATTGTTTTGATCTTTGTATGTTAAGGTATGTGTTGAAAAAGATTCGTCTCGCTCGTCAGACCGATCGGTCCCGTAGATCTGCACACCAGGAGGTTCGTGTTTTTTTTGCTTTTACATTTTTCTTTAGCTTTAATAGCATGTCTAGATTTGTTGTTGGATCGTTATGCTGTTTCGGTGTGCTTTAGAACTTGTTTCGATTCTTGTTGACTATCATAATCGACGCGGCGTGCTGCATAACTTGTTTAGATTCTCGTCTTACTACTGTAATAACTGTTCGAGTTTGTTTTTTTTAACTCGTTTTAGATTCGCTTCAACTGTGTGACTGTATCGTTGTGCTTTATGACTTGTTTAGTGTGAGATCCCACGTCGGTTGGAGAGAGGAACGAAGCATTCTTTATAAGGGTGTGGAAACCTCTCCCTAGTAGACGCGTTTTAAAACCGTGAAGCTGAGGGCCATACGTAATGGGCTAAAACGGACAATATCTACTAGTGGTGGGTTTGAGCTGTTATAAATGGTGGCGGGTGCGAGACACTGGTTGGAGTAGGGCTAGACCCTCTCCATAGTAGACGTGTTTTAAAACCTTGAGGGAAGTTTGGAAGGGAAAGCTCAAAGAGGACAATATCTGCTAGCGGTGGGCTTGGGCTGTTACGTTTAGATTCTCTTCAACTGTCCTGGTGTGCTTCATAACTTATAAGGGTGCGGAAACCTCTCTTTAGTAGACCCGTTTTAAAACTGTGAGGCTGAGGGCGATGCGTAACGGGCTAAAATGGACAATAGCTACTAGTGGTGGGTTTGAGTTGTTATAAATGGTGACTGGTGCGAGACACTGGTCGGTGTAGGGCTATAGGGTCTCCATAGTAGACGCGTTTTAAAACCTTGAGGGAAGTTCGGAAGGGAAAGCCCAAAAAGGACAACATCTGCTAACGATGGGCTTGGGCTGTTACATTTAGATTCTCTTCAACCATTCCGGTGTGCTTCATAACTTATTTGAATCTCTTTTGCTACCATAATGACCATTCTAGGGTGCTTGAACTTGTTTAGATTTTCATCTTCGACCATAATAGTTTCGGGGTGCTTTACTAGATTTTGAGTCTCTTCGACTACCATAATCGTCCCTTTGTGCTTCATAACTTGTTTAGCTTCCATTCTATTATCATAACCCGTTCGGTTTCCTTTATAACTTGCTTAAATTCTTATTTGAAAACAAAGCATAGATCATCCGTGATTTTGATCGCACTAGGGGCTACGTTAATGAAATTGCGGTCTATACTAAACTAATATCTTTTCCATTTTCTTGTAGATGGAGCTCATTTCTAGATTACGGAATCCATTTATCGTGGAGTACAAAGATTCTTGGGTCGAGAAGGTAAATCGAACTATTGTTGTTTAGTATTGCTATCTACTCTTAAACACACGGTTTTATGACATCAATGACAGATGGTTAACTAAATGCCTCTTATTCTTAAACCGTTCTTTCTTACCATTTGATTTCTTCAGCTCATCGTTGTAACGATATGGTTTAAATTCGCTCCGTTATTTCTTTTTCGACAGGGTTGCTATGTGTGCATTATTATCGGTTATTGTGAAGGAGGGGACATGTAAGTATTCTTCCAGCTCAATGTCTATGTGATCCTTATCGATGTAGCTTACACTTATTCGAATTTTACAGGGCCGACGCGATAAAGAAGGCTAACAGTGTTCACTTCCCCGAAGAGGTTCTCGTGTTCTTCATTTTGCTGCTACGAGAATTGTCGAAATTTCATTGAAAATGTTTTTTGGGTTTGTTAGTACAGCTTATTCATCTCTCATTTCGTTTTGCAGAAGCTCTGCAAGTGGTTAGTTCAACTTTTGATGGCGCTCGATTACTTGCATATGAATCATATCCTTCATCGGGATGTTAAGGTTCGATATACATTCATCTTTACGGTGTTCGAATAAACCGAGGCACTCGATTACTTGCTTATGAATCATAGTTAGTCAATGCAAACGATGACAAGCGTTTTCCTAACTATCTATATCGTGTGATCTGTACAGTGTTCGAATATATTTTTGACTAAAGATCGAGATATACGCCTTGGTACGTGAAATCTTTCTCCGTTCCAACCAATATAAGGAAAATTGTCGATTGAGCGTACTATTGATAAGAATTCACATTTGTGGAACAGGTGACTTCGGACTAGCTAAAATGTTGACGTCGGATGATCTTGCCTCCTCGGTGTGTAATTTGAATCTTATTTCATAAGAAATTCAATTACTAGTATAAGTTCTGTGAATACGAGCCTTGTTCAACTGTGCCCACGGACCCGTAAACCCTCGAGGCAAGGCGAAAAGGAAGCCTTTGATATCTTACTAATGTTCTTTAAAACACTTGGCTCGATAATGCAGGTTGTAGGAACTCCGAGTTATATGTGTCCAGAACTTCTTGCTGATATACCTTATGGTTCGAAGTCGGATATTTGGTCTTTAGGTAGGAATGGCTGAACTTGACTTGACCGTGAACCTTATTTGGCGTATCGACTGAAAATTATTCTGTTTTGTATCTGTTTGCCAGGATGCTGTATATACGAGATGACTTCTCTAAAGCCTGCATTTAAAGCATTCGTAAGTTTCGAACACCATTTGTTCTCGTCTTGAAATTTCGAATGCCATCTCCTATTCTTAGATTCTTGAGGAGACGCCAAGGATTTAAATTATTGAGTTTTCTACCTAGGGGTTCGAGTCGAGGACGTGGGGGGATATCTTCATGTATATCAACTAAGACCCCAAGCTCATTTTAGCATAGGGCGTATGAGCGGTCTATAGGCTTGATGCTTAGGCATCAAACTATTGACACCAACTCCTCCTCGTTGGTGTCTCCCAAAGTATTTTGAGTGACTATAGTCCATCGGTTCTTGTATCAATTACCTCACGCACTGGTAGCATTGAGTCATGTTAGTCCCTTTCTATTAGCACCCCTCGTTGAGTTTATGATGAACTTGGAAGCCCGCTTCACGTATTGCTTCAGCCTTCAACTAAGACCACTAATCAAGAGTAATTAGTAACGTCAAGTGAACACTTCGATAAAAAAAGGCCCCACACGACCCCCCCCCCCCCCCCCCGGAGAATGTGTAAACATATATTAGTGGTCTCGATTCCCAAATCCAATCAATTTCCTTTCCAAGATCTTTCTTTTTTGCTTTCTAGTCCTTGTTCTTTTGAAGTTTTTTGTAACGATCCAAACCCACCGCTAGCAGATATTGTCCTCTTTGGGCTTTCCCTTTCGAGCTTCCGCTCAAGGTTTTTTAAAACGCATCTGCTAGGTAGAGGTTTCCATGTTCCCCTCTCCAACCAATATAGGATCTCACAATCCCACCCCCCCTTGGGGGCCAATGTCCTCACTGACACTCGTTCTACTAGGATCTCACGATGCTTTTAGTGTCGATGAGTGTTCTGGTTTGGCGCTTTCTCTGATTCGGACTTTCTTTTGGGCAGGATATGCAAGCACTTATCAACAAAATTAACAAGTCTATAGTGGCTCCTCTTCCAACAAAATACTCTGGTGCATTGTAAGTTTCCCTCTTTTGACACTTCTTTTTATCTGCACTATTGCTGATCTAATCGCTTTCTTCTTTGATTTGCAGTCGAGGTCTCGTTAAAAGCATGCTACGCAAAAACCCCGAACTTCGACCTAGTGTACGTGTACCCTCCTCTCATACTCTACTCTGATATAAACAAAAGAAAACCATCCAATAGTCTATCTGATCTATCCAATCCTCGAGTTTCATATTCAATCAAAGAACGCCATATGGATAGAAATCGCATTTCCCCACCTTAATTGTGAGATCCCACATCGGTTGGGGAGGAAAACGAAACATTCTTTATAAGGGTGTGGAAACCTCTCCCTAGCATACGCGTTTTAAAAACCTTGAGGGGAAGCCCGAAAGGGAAAACTCAAAGAGGACAATATCTGTTAGCAGTTGGGGAGGAGAACGAAACATTCTTCATAAGGGTGTGGAAACCTCTCCCTAGCATACGCGTTTTAAAAACCTTGAGGGGAAGCCCGAAAGGGAAAGTTCAAAGAGGACAATATCTGTTAGCGGTTGGGGAGGAGAACGAAACATTCTTTATAAGGGTGTGGAAACCTCTCCCTAGCATACGCGTTTTAAAAACCTTGAGGGGAAACTTGAAAAGGAAAGCTCAAAGAGGATAATATCTGTTAGCGGTGGGCTCGGGCTGTTACATTAACTTTCATATATTTTGTTTTAGTCACTCGACGTCGTGCATTTTGTTTGGCAGGCTGGGGAGCTACTTGGCCATCCTCATTTGCAGCCTTATATTGTTCAGATCCATCTCAAACTGAACAATCCGAGACGCAATACGTTACCAGCACTTTGGCCTGAACCACCTAATTATATGAAGAAGACGAGGTTCTCAGAGCTCTTGCCCAATAAAAGACATTCGTTAACCAACGATCGAGCTTTAAATCCAAGCGTTTCTGTAATAGAATACGATTCTCTCAGCTCAACACAGGATATACACGATACACAAAACTACCCAAGTTACAAACCGTCTACTGGTGCCACTCGTGGCGGAGTAGGGGTTCACAAGACGCCTTCCAAGTCTGCAGCTAACCCGAAAACTTCACGGCTTCTATCGAAAGCTTATGCCACTCCGAAAAAATGGGACGAACCATTGAAAAACAATAAAAAGTTGGTGAGTAGAAGTTGATCTTTAAAGTCTGGATAGTCTAGCTTTTTCGATACGAACTGAGACGTTATCTTTGTTTACTACAGCTACCGGTTTCGTCTACTACTAAATCTCATGTTCGTCGGGCATCATTTCCGTTGCATACGAAAGCTATCACTGATCAAACCCCTTGTAGACCGAATGTTGGTATTCTTCATCATATGAACTCTCCAGACGTGTCGGTGAATTCTCCGCGAATCGACAGGATTGCAGAATTCCCTTTAGCATCGTACGATGATACCTTTCTTCCTGTTCGTCGAGCTTCACTGCCATCCATGCATGGATCAACCGGCTCGGTGCAGCACATTGATTGTTCGATAACCAAAGACAAATGTACAATCCAAGTTTGTGACAAGGTTTGTTCAACTCCTGGATACACCGGCGCATGGCAGGGTATACAATGCAGCTTATTTCAAGACGACCGAGAAGCTAGAAGTGATTCCTCGGATCAGAATGCAACTGCAGGGGCATCGAGCCATACTTCATCAGATTTACGACGACGCCATTTTGATACTTCATCATTACAACAGAGAGCCGAGGCTTTAGAAGGTCTGCTCGAGTTTAGTGCCCGATTGCTGCAGCAAGAGAGGTATGAAGAGCTCGGAGTGTTGCTGAAGCCATTTGGACCTGGAAAGGTCTCCCCAAGGGAAACTGCTATCTGGTTGAGTAAGAGCTTCAAAGAAAACACTGTCAAGCAGGAAACGTAAACCGCTCTCGTAACTACGGTAGAATTTTTAAGTGTATGATCTAGAGTCGTTACATTTTCTCAAGGTATATTTGACACCTAGGCAGATTCCGGGAAGAGGATACGAATATCTTGTCACTGTAGATTATAATTCTTTTAGTTCGATAGACGATGTAACGAGTAGCGGTTATTCGGTATTCTTAGTTTTAACTCATCAGTAGTAGTAGATGATATGCAGCAGTTCTGTTGTAGGAATGTAAATTTACAACAGTTTAGATGGCTAAGATGGTCTCGGTTTCAGTGGCTGTTCTTTTAATGTCGACGTGGTTCGTTGGGGCAACTAAATTTGCTGCTCGTTGAATCGCCATTGCTGTTCTTGGACGATTTTGTTAACTGATAAAGCTTCATGAACCAGTTGTGGCTGTGATTTTCATAACCATTATGTTTCATGTTTTGTAAAGCACTTTCTGCTTGCTTGCACTTTGGCCAGGCGCTCGAGCCGGGTCGCTGTCTTGGTTCACTTTGCGATCGAAGTTTTGCCCTCGAGGACTCTGTCTTGGCCATATAATTTGGATAGCAGGGATACTCATCAGGCACGAAGTCTGAATGCCTTGGCGGATCCATGGAACATTCAGCAGTTGGTTTCGACATTAAAACATAGTACTCGGAACTGTTTGGTTCTATGGAGATGGAGTGGTTTTTGTGCTGATGTTGTCTCGTCGGGATCGAGAGATTTCGTCTACAAGAACAAGCATTCGGTCCGTTCTTTATCTGTTCAACTTGAGAACGAGTTATATGGCCACTTTTGCTCTTATATGGTCTCCGAGTTTGGTTGAGATTCATGTTTAGCCTCTCCTAAATAAGGAAAGCAAAAAAGTTATGAAGTGAAAGAACTGCTATGAAATAAACCATGGAGTTTATTTTGTATACTTTTTCGAGATCGATGTTAGTGAGATGTTTATGTCGCCTCCTTTCGAGAAGCTCGTCGTCCTCCTCGAGCAGCTGGATTCGATTCACCCGAGCTCGAACTTGGATTGCCATAAGAGCTTGCAGGCTCTTTAGGGTAGCAGCTGTTTGTTTCCTCACAAGATGACCTCTCACAAGGGCTTGTATCTTAACCAGTGCCCTTAAAGCATGCAGTGCTTTCCTTGCCTAACATAAGCAGATCACAAGAATTGAACACGCCGTAGTCGATGTTTTATCGATATATCTATCTAAAGATCAAAGGAACAAAAACCCGTTACCAAATAGGACCGATACGCGGATTGGATCGTCGTAGCAGCTACATTTTGAACACTTGACGGTGGCTTCTTCTTCACGGCTCCAGGCTTGAAAACTTCAATGGTATCAATGGAATCAACTGATTTAGAAATCTTATGAGTTAAAAGAAGACGACTATTGGTTGAAGACGTCTTTCTAAAACTCAATCTGAGCTTCAAATTTTCAGAGTCAGAAAAGGAAGAAGAACTAGAAGAACCGACAATTTTCTTCTTGTTCTTCTTTTGAATCTTTTCCTTTTTCCCGACAAGAAAACTCACTATCCATTTTCCAGTCTTTCTCATCTTGGCTTAAAAAAATAAAATCCGAACTTGTTTAGAACGAGAAATGAAGAAATGGGTTATTGAAAAGATTTCAAAAAGTTTAAATTTTGATCATCAAATTCTTGGCAAGCTAGAAAGTTATTTTCTTTCCATTTTTATAAATGATTTCTTGGAAGTGTTGACTTCTAAAAGCAAAAATTTTCTCCTCTTGATCTGATTTTGTTGTTCTTTTGATTTGTTTTTGTGTTTGTATGTGTTTTGTCCACTTTGTTTATGGCCTGCAGATTTTGTTTTTCCTATGGGTGAGCCATTTGGCCACTATCATGATGGTTTGATGGGAAGATACCTTTCATATTGTACCCTTGGCATCTTCATGTCCGCTTTTCTCCGACCGCAATCTGAGGGCTCCCGTGCATACTTCTAGGTGATCATCACTACTGACACCTTATATCTTGGTATAGTAAAATGGGAGAGGGACGAAGAAACTTGATTGGCTACTAGAGACGAGTAAGAGCCAGGGACGTTCTCAATGTGAAGGTTGCATTTTCCTTGTTCCACATACAGAACATATGCTGACACCTTACATCTTGACATAGTTAAATGGGAGAGGGACGAAGAAACTCGATTGGCTACTAGAGACGAGCAAGAGCTAGGGCTACACTTGCCTTCTTCCACACATTGAACGTACACTAATACCTTACATCTTGGCATAGTAAAATGGGAGAAGGACAAAGAAACTCGATTGGCTACTAGAGACGAGCAAGAGTCAGGGACGCACTTAACGTGAGGGTTGCAAATGCCCTCTTCCACATACAGAATGTACACCAACACCTTACATCTTGACATAGTAAAATGGGAGAGGGATGAAGAAGCTCGATCAGCTACTAGAGACGAGCAAGAACCAAGGACACAATTAACGTGAGGGCCAGACTTGCCTTCTTCCACACATTGATCATACACCGACACCTTACATCTTGACATAGTAAAATAAGAGAAGGACTAAGAAACATGACCAGCTACTAGAGACAAGCAAGAGTCTGGAACGCACTCAACTTGAGGGTAGCACTTACGCTCTTTCACACTCTGAACATACTTCTACAACGTGGAAGGCTAAAACAGGAATTTACAAAAAAAAAAAAAAAAAAAAAAAAAAAATCACATATGGTTGTTTATAGATGTGGGATTAGGGTCTAATCTAAAATTAAATTTTATAAAACATAATTTATAAATAATTAAAATTTAAATAAGTTGTTTAAGGCCTAAGGATGTTGGAAGCTTCTAGTTTAGTTGGAATTAATAATTAAAGGCCTCAATTATTGACCAAATGGCAATTTAATCTCTTAATAATTTTATTTTATAGCCTTATTGTTGAATATTGAAGCATCACACATTAAAAAAATTAATAAAACCAAATGACTTTGAATTTTCTAGTCACCTTATTTCATAATCTTTTTACCCCAATTTTTGCGCTATTGACGTGTTTTCTTGTACTTACCTTTCACTTATTTCTATACGAGCACTTTCGTGCGATCACGTGTTTGAATTAGAACACGGAAAAAACCTAATTCTGTTCCACGTAAGATAGTCGAAGTATGGTTGAGCATATGTGCTTGCTCTTTTTTATTATATATTTTCAAGAATTATATTTGTTTAATTAATTATTATCTCCACAAAATTCTTCATTTATTTGTGCAGAAATTAAATGAAAATTTCCAATGGAGAATTTGCGAGGATTGGATTCCCGGTGAGAATTCTTCCCTTTTTTTTTAATAATTTTTAAATATTGGATAATTTATGTTTTCTAATCGAATCTCTATTTAAAAATATAAAATATGTTAATAAATCTAAAAATATTTTATAAGAAAAAATAAAATATAATGTTAACCTAATTTATAAAAAATTAAATTTGAGTAGTGTTTTAGAGTGTTTCACACTTTAAAATATATTTATTTATTTACTATATATAAGTGGAGCGGAGAGGGAAAGAGATTGGAACAGGGTCGGAGTCGGGGACTAAGAATGTAATCTCTATTCCCGTCCCCATTTAGCTGATGGAGAAAAATTCTTCACCTCTCCCTCTCTCATTCTCTGCGATTTTCTACTTCGTTCGAGGTGAGTCATCTCGACCCCTGAATTAAATGGATTTTGACTGTATTATTCCCGTCCATTATTTTGACCGTTTAAACAAGATGATGATAAGATTTTATGTTACATTCTAGAAAACGAACCTAAAATCTCATCCAATTTATACTTTATTTATATAATATATATAAATAAAGAGGAGAAGACAAAGAAGCTAAAACTAACTCATTTAAGGCATCAATGAATCTCCTTATAATACATCCAATTTTTTATAATTAAAATTAATAATTAAAAAATAAAATCATTTTCCACATTTTTTGAAAATTTCAAACTCTCCCCATCCATCTCTCTATATATTATTTTTTGCTTCCTATTACTTCAATCCACCATTTTCTATTACATCTCTCTCTCTCTCCTCCATCTTTCTCTCTCTAGAGGTAACCATGGCAGCTTCTTCTCGTCGAGCCGTTGACTTTCTCACCGTTGTCCTCGTCCTCCTCCCCGTCGTTACTGTAATGGCAGATGATCACCTTCCATTTATCGGTACTTCTCCTTTCTCTAAACCTTTTGCTTCTCGACGAGAACTGTGTTTAATAGCAATTGCTCGTTCAAAATAAATATAGAAAATTAAAAATGAGAATTAAGTATTTATATATATATATATTTAGGTCTTATTTTATTTTAGTCTCTATACTTTTAAATGTATAAATTTTATTTTTCTCCGCTATTAAAATTAATTTTTAATCGAACTCCACTAATATTATGTAAATAATATTATTTTTAAAAATTAATAAATAGATATATTAATTTTAAAATTTATTAAAAGGAAGTTTAAATTTTTATAAATCCTAAAGTATATCGTTTTTTCTAATTTTTATAAATTTTAATTTGTTCATTTGAAAAATGAAAAAGAAAAAAGAAAAAATAAAAAAATGTTTATATTTATAGATAAAATATGCGATGAAGTGAACTGCGGAAAGGGTAATTGCACAACGGACGACGTATATCCGTTCTTCAAATGCGAGTGCGATTCCGGCTGGAAGCGTACTCGCAACGCCGACGACGATCTCACTTTTCTTCCTTGCGTCATCCCTAATTGTAAGCTTCTCTCTCTCTCTCTCCGATTTCTCTCTGTCTCTGTCTCTCCGATTTCTCTGTTCGTCGAAAATGGCGATCGAAATCGAATCATCCAACTCTCTGTTTCTTCTTCTTGTTTTGAAGGTTCTCTCGACTATGGCTGCCAGTCAGCGCCGCCGCCGGTGCCAGATAAGCCAGTTCCGAGGAACTCCTCCTTCTTCAATCGTAAGTCATTTTCCGGCGAAGTTTCCCCAAATCTTTCTTCGTTGCTTTCCGTCGCAATTTCGGAAGAACAAAACCCTAATTTAAATATTTATTTATTGGATAACTTTACAAGTCGAACGAAAGTGTTAAATTTAAAAAATAATTATTTTTGTTTATTATTTATGTATTTATTTTTATATTTTATTTGATAACTATAATTTTAGTTTTTAATATTTGGATAATATTTCTTTTTTCTTTTGGTAATTGTTTTTAATATTTTAAAAATTCTAATTAAATTATTATTAATCCAATTTTTTTAATAATAAGGATTAAATTTTAAAAAACACTTAAAATATAATTAGCGTTTTAATTATTTATATACTTATTTCAATCTCCTAACCTGTCATTGCTAATATTAAATATATATTTTTAAAATGTTTGGAGTTTTTAAATCTACGAGACTGCCACCTTTTATATGCTTAGGTTGACTTGATTATGTAAATTATTTATTAATTTTTTTTAAATTGTATTGTTTTTAATATAATTAGCGTTTTAATTATTGTTTTTAATAAAAAAAGATATGAATTAAGTCTTTTATTTTTTTAATTTTTTTAACTTTTTTACCTTTTATAATTGTCTTGCAGCTTGCTATTGGGCCTATTGTGGAGAAGGCACGTGTGAGAAGAACAATACGTATGCACACACGTGTGAATGCAGCTCTGGCTTCTACAATCTCCTCAACATTTCTGCCTTCCCTTGCTATAGTGATTGTAAGATTCACTATTTATCCTCTTTTTTTCAACTAATTTTAAGGTCAAAATATAATTTCAATTAATTAAGTCGGGTAATATTTAGTCGTTACATTTTTAAAATATTATTTTCGAGTAATTTGTTCACAACCTGCTCGGTTAGGTTAAAGGACATGCCTATATTGTTCGGGTAATATTTTCTTAAGAGAGTGAGAGTAAATCGTTAAGAACGTGTATATTTAATGTAATTTTGAAATTACGATCTAATTTTTGTTATATTATTTATAGGTACGATCGGGTCGGATTGTGCAAAACTTGGGATTAAAGTTGCGAACGTAAATTCAAGCGATAATGGAAGTGGTGGTTCTGGTACCGGACAAGGTACGATGTTCGATTATATTTTCGTTTTATATTTTAAAAATTTAGCTAGCATTTTAAAAATAGTTCTAGAATCACACTAAAATAAGCAAAGAAATTGTTAATAAATAATAATAATAATAATAATAGAAGACATGAATTCCATTTAAATAAAAAAAAATTGTTTTCAATTTTGATATTACATTATTATAATAAAAAACATATCAATTAAAAAAACAAAAAAAGATCCACATCATGATATTTTTAAATAATTTATTTATTCACCATTAATTAAAATATTCATCCTCTTCAAAATAATAAAAAATAAAAAATAAAAAATAATTTGCATTATTTATTTTAAAAAATTATGGTTTATTGGGTCAAATTTTCAACCATGTGGTTCTTGTATTCTACACATTGCTTATAATTAAAGTTTTTATGACTTGTGAGAGTTAATTTCTTGGTTTATTTTTTAATTAATGTTAAAATTTGAGGATTAATAAAATAATTAGTTTAATTTACATAATGACAATAATATGGTGATTAAAAGTCAAATTAATTTTTTTATAATTATTTTATAAACAATTCAAGATCTTGGACTTTTTTATTTTAAAAAATCATTATTATTTTTTAGCATTCAAGATCTTGATTATTTGTAATAAAATAAAATAAATAAATAAATCATGCCTTGCGCATCATCTCGTTGAAAAAGTATGCAAATTATTCCCACGTATTATATATTTATTTTCAAAGTTTGACATTATGACACGTGGCAACAAGCCCACCACCTTGCTTAATAAAACAATTAAAAAAGTTATTTTTCCATAAACCGACCAGTTGGCGTACAATTTAATCTATCTATATATATACCTTTT
The DNA here is from genome assembly GCA_033971965.1 of Cucurbita ficifolia. NCBI lineage: Eukaryota > Viridiplantae > Streptophyta > Magnoliopsida > Cucurbitales > Cucurbitaceae > Cucurbita > Cucurbita ficifolia. The sequence goes on from CM066973.1 coordinate 8,559,622, forward strand.
TTTTTATTGAGATCTTAGATGTATTTTATATATAAAAAATAAAGTTTTTTTTTTTATCGAAATATTAATAAAACCTTATTTTATGTAAATATGTTTAAATGGCATAAGATTTGGGTGCATATATAATTATAGACATGGAATTGATTTAGAGATTTTTTTTTTCTTTTTTTTTTAAATTTCTATTACCAATACAACAACATAGGTCCAACTTTAACTATTTTTGTGACACTCGTGTAAAGGAGAATACATGAACTAAAGGAGAATATATGAACGAGACAATATCAAATCTAAATGAAAGTAATATTGAGGACATAAGAATTGACGGTTACTACTTATACCAACAAGACACCATCATTTTCGATGACTCAATTATAGAAACTCAAAATTTGGGAATGTTTGGTTTGGAGCTAGCAATCCTATGTTGGGTATAGAGATGTCCACGGGATTGGGCAAGTAATTGGGCGAGTATGAGGAATATAATCCCGTCCCCAATCCAATTTATCTAATGGGAAAAAAATGTTACACATTCCTTGTCTAAACGGAGAATCTTCTCCCCGTTCAGGGTGGGTCCTGCGGGTAAAATAGACATCTCTAGTTGGGTAACCTCCTAAAACTTTTTCTAAGTATGTAAGGACAAAGCGTGCTAAAATAACACATATTGATCTGTAAGGACAATCTTCACTCTTAGGACAAAACAGGTTATAAAGATTCGTATTGATCTTCGAAGTACTTATTTAGGGTTATAAGACTCTTATAAATACTTCAAAATAAGTATATAACGTTGTCAGGAAACCCTAATAAGGCTAGTTTTTCCTTCCTTTCATCAGGAAACTCCCTTCTACCAGGAAAGTTTGGGTGGGTGGCTATGGCAATTTTATTTGGCATGACTATGGAGCTTTGGAACTAGCAGATCCTTGATTATATATATAATTGATATTCATTTATGTTGTTTACACTATGTTTTGGTTTCATATAGATTATTATTATATGTTATGTCTGAGTTTGGTACATTATTATATATAATAAATAAATCATAGCTCTAGTCATTAGAGGCTGCTGATCACTGTTTTTGTACATATATTCATCTTATTATATTATTTGTACAATTTGCACAAGATATATCCCATCCCAAATATTCATCTCGGTACAATTTACATATATATCCCATCCCAAATTGAGCAGATCATCAGCAAAAATTTGCACAAGATTTCTTATAATACACAGATGAAATCAAGCTCACTATCACCAAGAAATCATGAACAAAAATGGAAAAGTTGCGATTCAAAGCTCTAATATACGGATTAGAAGAAAGTAAAAGGAATCGAACGAACAGTTTTCAGCAGAACTCACCAATGGAAGTTGATGGAAACGGAAATCATTTGGCCTTGATGTCGATTCCATCTTTTCCGGCGATGATCACGGCGGTCGCCATGTCCAAGAACAATCCGTGCTCTACCACTCCTTCAAACGCCGAAATCTCTTTTCCGGCGGCTAATCCGTCTTTGATTGGAGTCTTGAAATACAAATCGACTATGTAATTCGAATTATCGGTGACGTATGGCTTCCCATCGGCGTCCAATCGGAGCTTGGCCTCGCAATCTTCGTCCTTGAATAGGTCTTGAAGCCTCACCAAATTGTATTTCCAACAGAACTGAACGACTTCCACCGGCATCGCGAGACCGCTTCCGCCGAGGCCGTCAACTAATTTAGTATCATCGACGACGACGACGAATTTATCGGAAGCAGCCTCAACCATTTTCTCACGCAACAAAGCGCCGCCGCGGCCTTTAACGAGATTCAGATCTGGATCGACCTCATCAGCTCCATCGATAGCCAAATCGAGATGCGGATGATCATCAAGAACAGAGAGAGGAATTCCTAATGCCCTAGCTTGCTCCTCCGTCCGCTTGGAGGTAGGGATTCCAACAATGTCACTCAATTGATTACTCTTGAGAAGTTCGCCAATCTTGGCGACAACGAAGGCGGCGGTGGAGCCGGTGCCGAGGCCGAGAACCATTCCACTCTTGACATACTCAACAGCCTTGTCGGCAGCGAGCTTCTTGAGGTCGTCTTGAGTGAGAGTAGAGACGGAGCGGGCTTGAACGGAGAGAGGACGGCAGCGGTGGTGGTTATTGGCGGAAAGATTAAGAGGCTTTGGTGATCGGAGAAGAAGGTTGGCTATGGAGGAAACATGGCGGGAGGAAGAGAGAGAAGGAGGGGAGATGAGAGAGAGGGAAGCCATGGATGAGAAAGGGATAGGGTTTTGATTTTCTACTGGCTAATGTCTCTGCATTTTCTTCCTTTTATATGTAAAGGAAGAAGAAAGTGTGGCTTTTGAAATGGACATTTGGGGTTGGTAAAAGGATCATTGTGGTGTTGTTGGTTGGCTTTTCTTTTTCGTTCTTTATTGGATTTTTTTCCTTTTTTAAAAATACTAGAATATTAAAACCTAAAAAACCCGTGCTACAATGAAATAGATTACGAGAGATTTCATCGACGGTATGTTAGTGGCAGAATTCTCTTCTTATTACTGACTCGAGCATAGTTGCATAGATTCCGGTTAAGACTTTAGAATTCTAATACTGTAAATCATTTCTTGTTGGCAATAGATCAACGATTATTAGGTATCTCCTACTAGGTTTGCATCTCTTAACGATCATAACTTCCGAGAGAAAAGGATTTTGTTTCAAATGTGATCGATGATTGTGTATTTCGTGAAGTGGGTCTTGTCTATCTTAACTCGATCTATTAGTACTTGTTTTGTTTTGTTGTGCCAGATCTTATGGATTGCTACAAGCTTCTACTTTGAGTTCGATGTTGGGATGGTAATGAAATACGTTTCACGATGTTGAATCATACCCTTTTGAATTCTTTAACAAGTTTCAGTTGAGTTTTACAAGGACTCACGTTTAGCTCGGAAAACATCCAAATTAGATTTTGTGAGATCCCACATTGGTTGGAGAGGGGAACGGAGTATTCCTTATAAAGGTGTGGAAACCCCTCCATAGTAAAACGAGAACAATATCTACTAGCGGTGAGCTTGGGATGTTACAAATGATACAGGGCGGTGTGCCAGCGAGTACGCTAGGCCTCCAAGGGGGGTGGATTGAGGGAAAGTCTGAAAGGGGACACTGGGCCTCCAAGGGGTAGATTGAGGGGAAGCTCGAAAGGAGACGTTGAGCCCCAAAGGGGTGGATTGAGGGGATACTCGAAAGAGAAAACCCAAAGAGGACAATATCTGCTCGGGAATGAAAGAGAGAAGAAAAGACGCCGATAACGTTTCGTGAATGAATACAAGATGAGTTAAGCATAAAAGTTAATATAAACATGACTCAATAATTAAAGTATTTATATTTCTGCTAAAGAAATCGAAGTTCGAACCTTCGCCTCTCACTTTTTATCGACATAAAAATTATAGTGTTCGATGAAAGTAGAAAGTTATGAGTAAGAATATTGTTATGGATTATTGGGACATCTAGGGTTTAGAGGGGCAATTATGGAATAATATTTTTGAGCCCATGGGCCCACAAGCTTGTAGAATATGAAATCGGGTTGTCGGGTCAAGGCCGATTCCTGCCGGACTCTTCTTCTTCCCCACACTACCACTTTTGAAAGCATTGGAGTTTACTCAGAATTCAGTCTCATTTCTTTTTTCTTTCCCCTTCTCCTCACGTTTGATTAGCCATGGCTGCCGCATCTGCAACCGCCATTCATCGGAATCAGGTGAGTGATGCACGTTTTTGAGGTGTTTGATTCACAAATTCTTGTTTAAGTTTCGAGAAATGATGAAAGATGATGTTAATACTTGAATCTGGCGAATGAGTTTTGAGTATGGGAGTATCAGGATTTTGTTTCTTTAAGCTTAGCTTTCTTTCGTACTGATGCTTCGTTTTTAACCAGGTTGATCTGTCCGACTTCATTAACTGGTCTGGTATCGAGTGCCTTAACCAGAATTTCAGCCACACTTTTACAAATGCTCTTAGCCAGGTGCAGTTTGTTAATATTTTGACCAGAGCTGTTTGTCAGTTGCATGTACTTCGTTGTAGTTTTTTGAATTTCTTTACATGGCTGAATAATTCATTTCTCGATTCAATGGAGTTAAAGATGGTGCTGAGTTAGACTAGCTTTCTTGCAGAATATAATTTCCTTCTCTCTTTTCTTCTAATTGTAAATCTTTCGAGGTCCAATATATGTTCAATAAGTGTTAGAGTGTCAAAGTATCCAACACTTGTCGGGCACGGACACTCTTGCCACATTTAAATGTCTGTGCTTCTTAAGGGCTAGGTATGTGGAAGTTGGTGAATATGAATTTAGCTCTCTTAGGCCAAGTGGCTATGGCGCTTTCTTTTGGAGTCTAATTCTTTATGGCGTATGATTATTGTTAGCATGACTGTCACTTCGGGGGTGGGTCACATCTGTGGTCTCTGAACTAAAGACACATTGAAAGTCTTTGGAGAACCATTTTATATTGCATACCGAGCTTTATCAACTACGTTAAATTCTCTGTGGGGAGTTGGGCTTGCATTCGTTTATGGGAAGAATTTTGGGCCGGTATCAACTTCTTTCAAAATTCTCTTCTCGTCTTTATATTATTTCCCTTTGAAAGAGATGTTGGTCAATTCATTGTTAATTCGTAATGAACTTCCTTTCTTCCACTTGATTTTCATTTCATTTTCATTTCATTTTCGTTTTCATTTTCATTTTCATTTTAGAAGATATCTTTGTGATATTGAGTCGAGATTTATCCAAATCTTTTCTCCATTTTTAGTAATACGCATAGTTGGGTTCTTCAGCCATCTGGCATCTTTTGATTTTTTTTTACCCCTCTCCCCATCCCCCTCTTTCACTCTGATTTTGAAGGCTAAAATCTAAAAAAAGATCAGGTTTTTCACCTGGCTGGTTTCTTTGGGAAGATTAGATACACACCATAGACTTTGTCTAGAATCCTTCATCTTTGTCTGAAAAAAGATCATTTGCTACAGAGATGTCACCTTGTCGTGAAACTTTAGAGTTGATTTTTGCACATGTTTGGAGTCAGTGTAGCTACTCCAAAAGGTTGTGGGATACGGTAGCGAAGGTGCTTATTAACCCAAATTTCCATAATAAAGGTCTGATTCATTGGCAAGCAATTTTCTCACTATTTTGTTGAATCTATGGCTTGCGAGAAATAAAGTATTTTGAGAGTACCTTCAAGTCTTGGAAGAGGTTTGGAGTGTGGAACATTTTGATCTCTATTGTGGCGTTCTTGTCTAAAGTGTTCTTTAATCATACTTTATTCTTTTATTCTTAACCATTGAAAACAGCCTATTGTAATAGATTGCTCATCTGTTTGGGTCTATTTTTTAGGCCACTCCTTTTGTGCCTTCATTCAGCTTATTAAAAGTTGATGTATTATATAAAACAAGAGGCTAAAATACCATTTTTGGTCCTTGTACTTTGACACTTGTTCCATTTTAGTCCCTACACTCTCGAATGTAGAATTAATTTAGTCATTATTAGTTTGAATGGTAAAATAACAATTTTTATTCAAGGAAAGACATTGTGAATATCTTTTCAACATTTATAGAGGGAAGACTAATAGAAACTAAGTTTTTTTCTGGAAAAGTTAATCATGAACTAATGTAAGGACTAATTTTAAGATTTACTAGAAGACATAGACTAAATTTTTACATTTGAAAGTACATAGACTAAAATAAAACAAGTCTCGAAGTTTGGGGTCGAAATGGTATTTTGACCTAAAATAAAATTTTCATGATAAAATAGGCATCTCTATTTTCCTGTAATTTCTTCCCAATAGCCAAGGGAAATTATTATACCGAAGGTTTGAAGCAACTTTTCTCTTAAAATAGACTTGTAGGGATAATGATAGCTTGCTTTTGGAGAGTGATGCGGATGAGCAGATTTTGATGTACATACCTTTTAACCAAGTCATTAAATTGCATTCCTTGGTCATCAAGGGACCTGAAGAGGAAGGCAAGTATTCTATTACATCTTTTATTAGTTCTAATTGGTTTATTTTCTTCTGGATATTTCTATTTCAGTATTGCTTTTCATGTATAATTATAGTTCATCTAATCTATTGGCATTTTTTTTAACATGTCTTACATGTCCAACGTGGCCAATGAGGGTATGATCATTCCATTTTAAAGTCTTACTATTTGATTTTTTATTTTTATTTTTTTGGGTTGTCCACTCCCTTTCCCTTGTCCCTCCAGTGCTCTAGTCTTGTAAATCCCTTGTTACTGCGTCTACAGTTTTTTGCTGTGGTGAGGGAGTAATGGACTATGAATAGAGAAACAGAAAATTTCTCAGGGTTAGAAAGAAAGATAAGCTTGAGTTTGGGTGTGGATAAATGTGCTTTCTTGGCTTTCTCTTTTCTTAATCCCAGCCAATTGAGAAGTTCTTTTTTTTTTTTAGTAATTCTTGGCTGTGGGAGGATGTCGAATTCTAACCATTCCTGCCCTTTGGTTTCTCTCGTACCTCTATATGTTTCTTTCTAGTCAAACAAATACATTGTAGTATCTCTTATTAAATGGAAAATTACTGCCATGGAATGTTGCGATCACCTAACCAAGAACGATTGCTCTCTTTTATTCTGCTTCATAACAAATCGCAGGATTCTAACATTGAGGTTGTTCTCCAGGCCCTAGGACTGTAAAGCTTTTCTCAAACAAGGAGAATATGGGATTTGGGTAAACTAATTGTGTTCTTTAGTTGATATTTAGTGCAAGTATTTTCTAAATAGTATCAGTTGAGGATTGTCTATTTCATGTTTGTTGCAGCAACGTCAATGACTACCCTCCAAGTGACACGATTGTACTTTCCCCAGATAATCTTACGGTAGATTTTCCATACTTGTATCTGTATCTCATCACAAAAATGGAAAACTCTCTAGGAGAGACTATACACAGGAATTAGGACAGCATTGTTTTATTGCTATGCTTTGTAGGGAAAGCCAGAAGTTGTAAAGTACGTGAAATTTCAAAATGTTCGCAGGTGAGTCATTTTTATTTGTCTTCAATTAGATCGTATATTGAAAGTATCAGTTGATTGTTCTGAATAATTGGAATCTTTATCAGCTTGACAATTTTTATAGAGGACAACCAATCTGGTGCTGATACTACAAAAGTTCAAAAGATTGCCTTGTATGGAACAACGTAAGTTTTTTTTTAACAATTAACATTATATTTCATTTGAGTTATTTTTGTCTTCTCTTCTTCCTTTGCTATGTTTTAACTGAATTACTCTATTGCACTATCAATAAGCTTAGATAAGGCGAGTTTATAATTTAATTATTTTGCCTATAATTGAGCGATTGCATATGAGCTGACATCCAAATGTATTAGAGTACACACCACTTGCAATTGTTCTCAAGGTCTTCATTCTTCAGTGTAGAATTTGGGTTGATAGGTAATCAATCTTATAATAGCATTTGTGTGCCCTGACGAGGGGGTAAAGTTGGATGGTCGTATACAGTTGGATCTTCTATGTTGGGTTTGCGAGAGAGTGAGAGTTTATAAAGGGCGTGTCATTTGTCTCTGATCTCAAGGTAGTTTGTCCTTATTGACTTACAGAATGGTGTTTTAAAATGTCCAAGCATTTGGGAGCTCTTCCATCATAGATTAGCTCTCCCTTCTTTGCATATCTACCAACTACATGCAGTTGCTAGCATCACTATCTTATTGTTGGATGTTAAGTGCAGCTGTGTAAGATCTCACATTGGTTAGAGAGGAGAATGAAGCGTTCTTTATAAGGGTGTGGAAATCTCTCCTCAGTAGACGCGTTTTAAAACCGTAAGGCTGACGAGGATACGTAATGGGCCAAAGCGGACAATATCTGTTAGCGGTGGGCTTGGGCTGTTACAAATGGTATCAGAGCCAGACACTGGGCGGTATGCCAGCGAGAACGCTGGCCCCCAAGGAGGGTGGATTGTAAAATCCCACATCGGTTGGAGAGGGGAATGAAAGATTTTTTATAAGGGTGTGGAAACCTCTCCCTAGTAGACACGTTTTAAAACCGTGAGGTTGACAGCTATATGTAACGGGCCAAAGCGGACAATATCTGTTAGCGGTGGGCTTGGGCTGTTACAAATGGTATCAGAGCCAGACACTGGGCGGTGTGCCAGCGAGAATGCTGGCCCCAAGGAGGGTGGATTGTGAAATCCCACATCGATTGGAGAGGGGAATGAAACATTTTTTATAAGGGTGTGGAAACCTCTCCCTAGTAGACACGTTTTAAAACCGTGAGGTTGACAACTATATGTAACGGGCCAAAGCGGACAATATCTGTTAGCGGTGGGCTTGGGCTGTTACAAGCTGCTGGAGGCTAACTAACAACCAACAATTAACTGCTTGATCATTTGCTCGCCTCTGTGACATATACCATTCTGGAATCGGTCAGAGCCTTGAGTGACATTATGTATGATGTAGGAAGGGATTTTGATCCACACTAAGAAGGCTGTTAAAGGTGCCTTCTCTGTGATAGCATGAGTGCACGTCCAAATTAAGTGGATTGATTTTAATTGTGCAAAGATATTCTCACCAACAGGATCTATGAGGTAAAGAGCAAGACTAATGCCTTCATGCGGGGGATGAACCACTTCTTTTATAATAGAATAGCCGCTGGTAGAATAAACCCCTTAATAGAAAGAATTCTTGGTATTTTTTTTCCCTGAGCTTTGGCTCACGAGATCTTTTGAAAAGAATATCAATTAGGCATCACTTATATCAGTAGTCTTTATCACAAACTTCAAACTACTTTTGTGAAATGACCTTTGTAGTATAGACTTGGGAGTGTGCAGCTGAAAATGTTCCTCTCTTGGACATTTGATTTCAACAAATGTGGGGTTGAAGATTAAACCTTCATCTTCCAAAAAAGTAATAGGCACTTAATCCACTAACCAATGCTCTGATTAGTTCATCTTTGGAAATTTCATACCAGAGTTTTGCCATTTTCATCATTACTTGATGTTGGGTAACAAAGATTTTAAATCTCATCACTTCTTTTATCGAGATTATTTATTACTATGCAGCATGCGCATTTCTTATCAGCAAAGGTAGTACTTATATAATGGATAATCCTCTCGAGTTCTGTTTTTCGTATTTTATTCCACAATGAGTGATGCATGTATTATGCTTTAGGGGACAGCATCAAAGTACAAACTATGGTCACGGTCGTCATCCATGAACTATGTCGACCATCTCGTGTATTATAATCCGAACTTATATTGCACAATCCCACCCATGGTGGGATAGGAATAGAGGGAAAACGGCATTCAACTCAATTCCATTTTTTCTTTATGCTTGGCGAAATGTTGAAAGTACTATTGATCTGTTATGCAGGGTTGAAACAACAGACATGAAGGGTCTGAAGAAGATCGAGGACCACTGAATGCAACAAGACACGAATCAAAGATTGTGAGTAATTGATATCAAAGATCAATTTGCTTTGAAGATAAGAACCAACTTATAATGGATTTCGATTTCGATGTCATATCCTGGAATTTTGATGAGTTATATCTGTTCATTTGGTGGCGATGCGTAGTTCATTCAATATTTCACATCTTTGCACATTGTTTTAGGCAGTTTGATTGTGATAAATTCTCTGATCCTTAGCTCTGCTTGGACATGGTTGAGAATACAAGGGGCATATTGGTTTATGTATGGTGCTCAAACAGATGAGTTATTTGTTCTCAATAAGGTTGATCCAACCATACTAATGAATGACCCTTTAAGATCATCTTACGTGAGAATTTCTCTGAAAAAGGGGAAAAGCTCAAGAACTGCTAATGGATCCAAAAAGTGGAGCTTGTTTGATAGTATATTTGAAGGTTAAAATTTTGTTATTAGTGCTTTGATATGTGAATATAGAAGCAGGATAGATTGCAAGACTCTGGAACATATTGTTATCAAGGAACACTAGATTATAGTGAAAGGATGAAAAAACAAGTACAGTTTTAGAAAATCAAACCGTAATCAAATGAACCTAAACGATTATTTGACGAAATTTTGATACCTTAATTTTTGTTTCAAAAAGGGGGAATAGAATTAGTTGCTTCTGTTACATTCATTTCTGACCCATAAATTAGCTCATCAAATAGGATTAACGCTATCAGACATACTTAGTGATCCACAATTTAGATTATTGAAGATCCACTTTACACACTGCAGCAAACCTTCAAAATCATCTCGACCACGTATGATTTCTTATGAACTCTGTTCGGCCAACTTGCAAGAATACAAATCAATGCTTCCAATTTGGAACCTTGATGTCGAGTCGATGTCACGAACTGTCAAGAATGTAAACCTGAACCCATGTTTTACAAGTTAGAGAAGTGCAAGTAATTGTGCTTCAATCTTATAATTATAATAGTTTTAATAGAATTTACAGAAGGAAAAAATTCATATCTACTCATAAACTTGTCAAGCTATACTTTCAATTTCATCGATTTACACCTACTTAGATATTAAACTTGGAATAGAGCTATTTTGATTTTGTTTCCCAGAATCAAACTTGGAATAGAGATATTAAACTTGTCAAGCTATATTTTGATTTACACCTACTTAGATATTAAACTTGAAACTTTCAATTCCATCGAGAAAGATAGATAGAAGGTGAGTAAAAAGTGAATTTTTCCCAGAATTTACCTGAAAGCATTTGATAAGTGACCAGTTTTGGCAACAAAGAAACTCCTTCGTTGAAAACGGTTGTCAAACATCTGATTTGTTTGTTCATCGAGAAGATGCCAACTGCTTCCCCCATCTTCACTTCCCTCAACCAACCTGCCACCACAAATGGCCAAAAGTAAGATCACTATGAAAAAAAAAAAACTTAGAAAATTTCTCTCCACTCTTATCTCCACTTTATAATCCTATTTCAAACAGACCACCAAACAATTAACTCAATCTTTTTTTCTTTTTAATCTTTTTATCAGAAATATGAAAGACTATAAAGACTGTATAAAGACCAACAAGAACAAGTCCACAAGAGTCCCAAATTTAACTACAGGAACGGACTCCAATCTAAATAATGCGAGCTTATAAAAATTCTAATGAACGAATGCCAAAAATGAAGAAAAAAAAAACAAAACTTGATCAATTGTTCATATAGATCACTTAAAAAATGAAACCACAAGGCAAGCATATTATAATAAAGAATGTAATATTTGATTAAGTGCATCGAAAATAGTACCAATCCATCGGATCCCTTTCAGGTGCATCATTAGCGGGCATCAACTCATAGGCAACGAGTTCTTCCTTCTTGTTGTCTAATACCTTATATATGATCCAACAACCTACAAGAAAAAGTACAGAAGAATATTACATAAACGCAAAAACAAACTAGAAGAAGTTGTTGTGACAGTTGAGTTTTAAAGAATGAAACTTAAAGACATAGACTTGAGCAATCTTTTTATAAAATAGATATACAATGTTGACAACACGAAACCGACTGATGTTACACAGTATACAAATATATTTTAGTAAACATACCTCCCTACCAGATGCCCACATCCCAAATTATAAAAAACCACCTAGGAAAACTGTTAGATCCCACATTAGTTGGAGAGGAGAACGAAACACCCTTTATAAGGGTGTGAAAACCTCTCCAGACGCGTTTAAAAAACTTTGAGGGAAAGGCCGAAAGGAAAAGCCCAAAAAGGACAATATCTGCTAGCGGTAGGCTTGGGCCGTTACAAAAATTGTGCTACGTTTGTGTTTCATGTGCATTGTTCTTATTGTTCGAGAGCCGAATATACCTTTTGCACCACTTGGCTCTTCCCATGTGGATGAACGAATCCCATCAAATGCCGACGTTGCCTGCAAGTTTCCAAGTGTAGAGTAACAAAATCTATAAGCATGCTTCCTGAACTAATAAATCATGAGCAACGGTAACAGAACTTACTATTCCAGAAGGAAGTTCTTCGCCACTTGCAAGGACTGAGCCTGAATGCATTCTGTTAAACTTCAGACGAGGAATACATAGAAAGGCTCTATCAAAGTTATCACATTTGTTAATGTCTTGTATTGTTTCTTCAAGAGAATCTAGCACAACAGGCAATGCTAAAGAGGTATAAACAGGCTCATCAGCCAACCAAATGTCAACCCTCCCATCAGTGTCCAGATTGCTGTCTAGTGACAAAGCACCAAGAAAATACTTCAAGGAAGGAAACAACCGATGCAAAAGGGTTTTCATCTCATCTGAGTCTGAATCTACCAGAAACCTTCTTGTTCTAAAGGAAGATTTCTTGAGATTAGTTACAATCCCTTGAATAAATACCAGTGCTTCTATAGCTGTAGACTTGGAAAATTCTTCATCCAGAAGTCGAGATAGAATAGATTGAAATCCCTCATAAATCCTTGTCACGTGCTCATCTGCACATTTACGGACAGGACATGCAGAAGAACTCAAAGAGCCCTCCTCATCAGAGTCAATCTCCAACCTTGATTTGCGCCACTCCTTGTCTCCACTTTGTCTTCCAGGTAATGAAACTGAAGAATTTTCCATAGCATCGGTGTCTATTTCTCTCGCTTGCTTTTCTTTTTCATCGCGATCTTCAAGTTCAGACAGTAATTGAGATGTAAAGGTTGATCGACATTGTCTTGTCATTTCTGCAAGTAAGTTTGACAAGATCTCTTCTTTGATAATATCTCTTCGAGGTAAAACCTATGTTTTTCACATGCATCGGTTAACAAGAAATGCCAAGAAATTTACACATAAGAGAACATTCATATCTTTTTTTCTTCCCTCTTTTTCTTTGGAAGAAGAGTTAGAATTAAATTGTGGAACAAACATATCGTGGTTACTTAATACCTCAATCCATTTCCTCGTGTAGTATTTAGTGACATCACGAACTCCATCTATAGAAATAGCAAAGACATAATTTAATTTCTTGTTCCACCTGCAAATAGAAACAAATAAAATTGAACTCTGCAGGGTAGACAATTACTTTTGGTCAATAAAGGCCTCCTATTGTAATGAATTGATAAAAGAATAAGTACCCCATTTCATACAACAATGGTTGATCATATACTCCTTCACAGGGATCTAGATGCATCCATCTGATTAAAAATAGCAGTCAACAGCATATTTTAAAGGCTCACTAATATAAAACTACTACCACAAAAAGGGTGGGGGAAGGAATGCAGTGGTGCCTGTAACGTTATTTTTTTTTTTTTTTAAGAACAGTAGATCTATAAATTAAACTAACCTCCCTAAAAGATGAGAGAAGCATTCAGTCCAAACGTGATCTGTAAGATCAAGAATCTGGAGATGGAACAAAAATTAGTACAAAAGAGCCAAATTTATATCATACTACAGTTTCTTCTTAAAAGAAGTAAATTAAAATACTGGATAATTCGATATGTCTTGGATGAGGGATAGTGATGTCAAGCATAATACTCAACTTCTTTGTGGGGTGAACAAAATTGTTTCAGAAATATGGTTTGAAAGAAATTGAAGGCATCTGATATACTATGTGGGATGAGAGAGTCGATTAGCTAAACATAAGACACTCTCTTGATGTTCTTCATCAACTCTTTGCAACTTCTATTTTATAGGATATCTTGCGTAGTTGGAGATCATTTTTGTAATTTTCCTTATGTTGTAATTTCTACTAGAGACGTCTGTAACCTTTTTAGAGTTTGGATTTCTAATTGTACACGGGTTCCTTCTATAGTCATAAAGAGAGTAGTCATACTTGGTAACTTTTCACTAATTTAGTAAAAAAAAAGTTATCTATTTGTTTTTTTTTTTTAGAAAAATAGTTAATTCTTCTCACACTTGCATGTGTGAAGGTTAACTTCTCACTAATTTAATAGATTTTTTTTACAATAACATAAATATATAATTAATTAACTAAATTTTAAAAATTACATTAATCACATTATTGAAACTATCAATTGAGAAGTTGAGATAACATTGTCCAAAAATGATTCTCCAACCCCCTATCCTTTAATATAGTAATGATTCTAACCAAGATTGAATTATTATTGTGGAGGAGCTTAACAGAAAACAGTTAAAACTTCAAAATTCATCGGGCACCAGCACAAGGATCTTTACCTAGTTGGAAAAACATCAGTTATTTACCATTCGATTCTTGTTTATTTGAAGCATGGAAGTTCGTCATTGGCAGACTTCAATTAATCAAAACAATAGAAGCCTTCTCAATATACTATGACATGTAGATTCCTTACCTTCGGAATCTCCCCTCAACATCATTTAACAAGAAAAGGAATAAATCATGAGACCACTCACAAATCGAGATTCATAGCCAAAAACACGACAGTAGAACGTAAAGCAATTGGCCCATTCTCCACAGCGTCCCCTCCTTGTTTCAATAAGCTGCATGCAAGAGAGAGTGAAATTAAAACATGTATAATTATATAGGGACTTCTTGATGGGATAAATAAAGTTGAATACCTTTATTGGATCATTGAAGCGTGGGAAACGTGTAACCATTTGGCATGACTTACAGCTGGAGGTGTAAAACGGAGAAAGAAAAGAGAGAGTAGAAAAAAATGAAGATTAGACGAGAAGGGAACAAGGAAAAAAGAACATCAAATACGTGAGGTAATTCTATCATTCACCAACTCACCCAAAACCTGAAACTGAAACTGAACCTCTATGCCTATTATTTACCACTATCAAAAAGTTGAACAAAATTGGAAATGGTCCTCAATTCAGCCAGTCTTTTCTTTCATATTATATATAAAGGCCATGCAAAAAAGATAACATTAACAAAGTGATCTTTAATTTAGAGAGTGAGAGCACAAGCACATAATATATTTGCTTGTTTAGCTCAGCATAGAATTCTGTACAAGTTCCTTCTTATCATTCCTGCATTGTTCTGGTAGCCATTAGGTGCTTCTTTTCTTTTAGTTAAGTTTGTTCACTGTGGAAGACTGACATTGTGCGTCTTTAATTTTGTTTTGGTTGTCTATGGGTGACAAGAATAATAACATACTCTTTCTAAGGACTATTTTGCTTTGTGAATGTTTTAGAAAACTTCCTTCCAGACAATCAGATCTTTTTTGGAAACATAGCAGTGACAACTATTTGATGTGGACTGAGAAGAACTTAAATAAAACAGAAACAATCATAAATGACGATTGATAATAATGCAGAAAAGATGATTTGATGATGACCACTACTCGAAGAGATGGAAGAAGTAGGAAAATTTTCTTGATAATGGGAACCAAGCAAAACCTAAACCTTCAAAATCGTAAAAAATGCTTAGCTTGTAAATAAACTTTATCCAAGGAGGCATGGGTCAAAGTGAAGGGAAACTATCCTGGTTTCATCTTGGCTATAATAGAATAGATAATAAAGCTCCCTACCACCGGAGTGGCTTTTGAAGATATTGCCAACGTGACAATTAGAGTGAGTTTGGGATAACTATTAAGAGTACTTGTAGTATAACACTTTCGGAAACAATACTAGTTAAATGTTGAACCTATAAGCAATTTAAATGTTAGAATTTTCGAAGGCACTTTTGGCAATGTACCAACAAAAAGTGATTTTCATTAGTTAAAGCATTTTTAATTATTCTAAAAGATCAACTCGCTCTTAATAGACTTGCAAAGCACAATCCCTAAGTAAGGCTTAATGAAACTCGTTGGAGAGCTTGAATGAGAAAAATTCTCATGCAAGGTAAAAAGCTTTGCAAGGAAAAGGTAAAAACAGAGAAGCTTCTATTGTTGGGAGATCTTGGAGAATGGCTCACCAAAAGATAGGAATCTATAGGTCTCCACCTCTCGATAAATGGATAGGATTTATATAATACATGGAAAAAGAACACCTAGGAACGCCAGTAGAGAAACCCTTGACACAACCAACTAATACAAAAATTCCTTTCAACCAACATTTATCAAAAATGTGTTGTTACAGAAAAACAATTGGAAATTTCACTCCAAGAGGAGGCCGTGAATCGCACAGAGCTACAAAAGATAAGAAGAAAAGTTATCCTTGAAGACTGTAAGAAAATTTGAAATGAACAAGAAATATAGGGACCAAGTATATTAACGCTTGTAACAGCCTTAGTTAATCAATTCAGGTTTTGAGATATAATATGACGTCGTGTTTTCTAAATGCTATTGCAAAGGTTCAGCAGCAATGCCCTTCAAATCTGCCGTATCATGCATGCTATAACGTAGAAATGACTAGTTATTGAACTTTTAACCCAAAAGTAGCATAAGCAGGATAATTGCAACCTGTAGTACTAACCTATTTAAAGAAGGATATGAAAATAAAATACTGCAAATTCATCTTCATGACTATTTATTTTAATGTGAAAAATTATTAGTCGTCATCAAAGATTAACAAGATATTAATTAGCACACCACTCAATAAGATCATATAGGCGTAGGGGCATAGGGGCAGAGAAATTGTTAAGTAGCAGGAAAAAAGAAAACAATTCATTATGCCCAGTTTCCTACATAGTTTGGCAAAGAATATAGTTCACATAATCATAACTATAAGAAAACAGAGAATAAATCTAGCAATATAGAATGATGAATCAAGAAGCATAAGCCTAACCAAAAGCATTCCACATACCCATATACTTCAACTCGGTTAGCGCCAAACTGAAGTTCTGAAGGAAGTGAATTGCCCATACCTTGAAATGTTGTTGCATCTCCACAATGTTCACAAGAAGGTGCATTAACCCACCTTTAAAAGTAATAAATTAAAGCAGAAGTTTCATAAACCAATGATGTTAGTGCATCACATGATTCAGGTTACATCCATAAAGAACCATAGAAGCATATTGACCAAGGATTACAACTTGACTCTCAAAGTAATTGCAGTTTAATAATCCATCCAATACAGTCGTCCAAGGCAAGTACCTGAATGATTGTTTAAACCAGAAAAGAAGCTGCAACAAGAAGGCATGGTCTTGTTCCAATTTGGATGGTTCGTACTTTCCCTCCTACAACAGGCTCACCAAAATGACTAATTGTCAAGCATTCACAAGCTTTTTCATATGAAGATGCCTAAACCTATTAAGCTAGAGCAACCAAACTTTGAAAAATAAAGTCATTAATTAAAAACAATAAGAATTGCAACAGAGTCCGTGGAAAGTTGCAAAGCCACAAAAATCAATTAGATTTAATTATATATATATATATATATATATATATATATATATATGCAATTAGAATGCTTTAACAATAAAATGCCAGAATATTTTGGTACCTATGTCTTACCAATATGCAACTGACTAAGTTAAGATATCCAAGATACTGAAATTCAGAATAAGAAAGAATAAAATTGTGCCAATAAGTTTGGAACAAAGATTTGGCTGGGACACTACAAGCATCCACTCCCTTGTCTCCAATCATAGGCATTACTATATTCAAAATCATAATGGAGCGGTTTACTGGTAAAAAAAAAAAAAAAAAAAAAAAAAAGGAAGCAGGGAGAATGGTTTCAACAAATTGCCCGTAAAATCGTATGACATATCAAGAAAAAAGAATGAAACAAACAAACAAGCAAAAGAAATGGCATCAAATTAAGTGATACCTTGGCCAGGGAGACAAGTGCTTTCTCTTGAAGCTCTTCCACAGGAACAGTTTTCCTTGCAGACTCTTGCCTTATTGGATCCTCATACTGCAAATAGTCAGGTCGTCAAAAGTGTAAAGAGCAAACAATTCTGGCACGGACAATACAAAAAATGGATACACCTACACATAATTATTCACAAACATCATCGGTTATCAACGTAACCACAAAAATTCTCTATGTCGATTGTTTCTCATGCCAAAAGTACAAAGGAAAATCAAATTAAAAACACAGCTTAAACGGAAAAAGAAAAGAAAAAAAGAAAGCAAATACCAAGCGAACTTGATCAATATAGCCGTTTATCCTCCTCACAAACTTCTCCGCACTATCATCCATAACTAGCTTCTTCGACACAGACGCTATCTCCTCCTCCTAAATTCAGTCCCAAAATCAGAAAATAGCAGCAAACATGTTCCAACACGAAAAAAGAAGATCAATAACGCTGAACTGAATCATTTTCACACAAAATGAATCGAATTACTAAACAACAAACCTTCTGATCGGATTCCGGCAACTCTGTAAGAGTTCTTTCCACGTTAAGTTGATTTTCCTCCTTCGATCACAACAACTGAAACTTCTCCAGTATAGCCATGAATCGCATCGTTTTCATCGAATCTCTTCAGTTCAGAAACAACAGTGAAAGCACAAATTTGACTTCTGTTTTGATACCTTCCTTCCCGATTTTCCCTCCCTGTAACCGACGGGAAACAGAAATAACCTCGGCGGGATTCCATAATAGCTTAAATAAATAAACAGTTGGCAAAACCGTAATTCCCTCAAAATTATATTTCATAAACCTCCATTTTCAATATTATAATAAAAATAATAATAATCATAATAAACAACATCAATTTAGATGCAAACTTCCTTTTCAAAAAATTTAAGTATTAATTTGTTATTATTATAAATTTTATTAATAAGAGTGTGTAAACCTCTCTCTAACAGACGTGTTTTAAAATCGTGAGCTGACGGTGATACATAACGGATCATAGTGAACAATATCTGCTAGCAATGGGTTTAGGCTGTTACAAATGATATTAGAGCCTGGGCACTCCCCAGGGGATGGATTGCAAGATCTCATATTGGTTAGAGAGAGATGAACGAAACGTGAGGCTGACGGCGATACATAACGAACCAAAGCGGACAATATTTATTAACGGTGAGCTTGGACTAGAAATTCTAATTTTAAAAATGAAGAAGAAACGTGTCTTAATTGTTAGAGTTGTGCTTATGACCTTCAACTATGAATATCGTGTTCGATAAATTTTTAAATTTTAGATATTGAATATATGATATGGTTTCGAAGTTGGGAGAGCGGGTTTCGTTTATTATAATTTATAAAGAACTCTTAATTTAAAATGAGGAATCAATGGCAACATTGAAATTAGTAGCCTCAAACACCCTATTTTGGAGATTATGTATTTTACAAATTTATTTTTGAAAAAATATTTTAAAATGATGTAATTTAAATAGTAAAAATTTATGAAAATACTTATCCATGAAATGTATAATTACACTAAAAGAATATTTTTTTAATATATAAATAATAAACGACTTTTTGAACGGACGATCTTGGAAGCTGTCTCAAAACAATTACTCGGTAACCTATTGGGTGAAGTGATTAGTCAGTAACCCCTTAAGTAAATTCAAGTTTTCTACCTACGAACGTGAACCAAATATTTTGGGAGCTATCTCAAAACATTACTTAATAACCTCTTTGGTGAACCGATTACTTGGTAACCCCTTAAGTGAAGCCCTTTTAAGGTTTCTACCTACAAGCGTGAACCGAAGATCTTGGGAGCTATCTCAAAACATTACTCGATAACCTCTTGGGTGAACCTACTTGGTAACCCCTTAAGTAAAACCCTTTCAAGCTTTCTACCTATAAGCGTGAACCGAAGATCTTGGAAGCTATCTCAAAACATTACTCGGTAACCTCTTGAGTGAACGGATTACTCGGTAACCCCTTAAGTGAACTCCTTTCGAGTTTTCTACATACGAGTGTGAACTGAAGATCTTGGGAGCTATCTCAACACATTACTCAGTAACCTCTAGAGTGAACCGGTTACTCGATAACCCCTTAAGTGAAGCTCTTTCAAGCTTTCTATCTACAAGCTTGAACCAGAGATCTTGGGAGCTATCTCAAAATATTATTTGATAACCTCTTGAGTGAACCGATTACTCAATAACCCCTTAAGTAAAGCCCTTCCAAGTTTTCTACCTACAAGTGTGAACCGAAGACCTTAGGAGCTATCTCAAAACATTATTCGGTAACCTCTTGGGTGAACCGATTACTTGGTAAACCCTTAAGTGAAGCCCTTTCAAGTTTATACCTACAAGCGTGGACCGAAGATATTGGGAGCTATCTCAAAACATTACTCGGCAACCTCGTGGGTGAACCGATTACTTGGTAACCCCTTAAGTGAAGCCCTTTCAAGTTTTCTACCTACAAGGGTAAACTGAAAATCTTGGGAGCTATCTCAAAACATTACTCGGTAGCCTCTTGGGTGAACCAATTACTCGGTAACCCCTTAAGTGAAACCCTTTCAAGTTTTCTACCTACGAGTGTGAACTGAAGATCTTGGGAGCTATCTCAAAACATTACTCGGTAACCTCTTGGGTGAACCAATTACTCAGTAACCCCTTAAGTGAAACCCTTTCAAGTTTTCTACCTACGAGTGTGAACTGATCTTGGGAGCTATCTCAAAACATTACTCGGTAACCTCTTGGGTGAACCGATTACTCAGTAACCCCTTAAGTGAAGCTCTTTCAAGCTTTCTACCTACAAGCATGAATCGAAAGTCTTGGGAGCTATCTCAAAACATTACTCGGCAACCTCATGGGTGAACCGATTACTCGGTAACCCCTTAAGTGAAGCCCTTTCAAGTTTTCTACCTACGAGCATGAACCGAAGATCTTGGGAGCTATCTCAAAACATTACTCGGTAACCTGTTATCAATGTTCACATCTATCCCTGATAAACAACATCATTTATGGAACTCATTCATACATTTATTGAAAACGATGGTAAAATAAGTTGAACTCCTATTGTCCAAATCTTGTAGAACCATCATTAAGGTGTATGCAAACCTTTGAATGTCTCAGGTTAAGATGTCATTCACTTTTGGAGGTGAGTTAGCATATTTCCATGTTGCATGCATCATGCTATCATAACTTCTATTTCCAGCTACCTCGCTTTCGGGTACTGCCTTGGAAATCTCGTTCAGGTCGTCTTTGTTGAGCTTCACCGTCAAGGAACCGATGTTGTGCTCCAAATTCTTTATCTTGGTTGTGCCTAGTAACAAAAAAGATAAGAACAAGTCATGAAACGAAAAGAAAGTATTTGTGCGGGAAAGTAATAGGTTTATGAAAGATTTTCCATCTTTGTTCTTGTCGCTATAACTTCGGTAAAATTATAAATTTAGTCATGAAACTTTTGCGGTTTTGTTTATTTAGTTCTTAGGTCCTTCTCTATTTCTTAGCCACGGTTTACATGTTTAAACTCCGATCGTATAGTTGAGTCTCTGCGTATTAGATGAATTCACATAAAAGGAAGACTTCACTAAGCAAGTTTGTATGTTATTGAAAACCAGGAGAGAGAACCGAAGTTGAGGAAGGAGAATCATATGAGTCATCTTTAATTCACAAAGCCTAAAGTTTACGTTTTAATATCGATTTTCTGAAAAAAGAAATAGAAAGCCGAGCAATCAGTAAAGCTCTTTCTGTATCTACGGAATCATTAGAACCGCAGGCCATCACTAGAACCGCAGGCCTGGCCTGCTGACCCACCACGGGTCTACCACTTCTAACCAAATCAACTAATATTTAGACAGGAACGAGACTAACTTAGCCGAAAGATGGTTATCGATTTGAGGATCACCTGGAATTGGAACAACGTCATCTCCTTGCTGGAGAACCCATGCAAGAGAAAGTTGAGCAGGAGAGCAATGGTGCTTTTCAGCAAGCCTCTCTATTCGTGTGTAAAAGCACTTGTTCTTCTCCAAGTTTTCTTTGACGAATCGAGGATACAAGCTCTAAGAAAAGAAGAGATTAGACACGAGTTTTGAAATTTACTTCAGACTGATCAAAAAGTGTCCTAATCAAAGCATTATTAAACTCTAACTGAGAGAGAAATAGTGCAAAATAGATACCAATTGGCTCTGAGCAGGCAAACTTTCCACAACTGCTTTACCGGCAAAGAAGCCTCGACCGAGAGGGCTATAAGAAACAATACCTATCCCTAGATCTCTACAAAACAATCACATGGCAATGTCCTCTTATTTAGCAAAGAAAAAATATGACAGCAGCATAGGCATAAAAAAGGAGAAAAACAAGCTATGTAACAGGGAAAAAGCTAATCATTTAGGTCTTTATTTGATAACTATTTTATTTTTTTTCGTTTTTTGTTCTTTATTTTTTAAATTTATACTTGTTTCTCATCAAAATTCTTTGTCATACTCCAAAAATTAAAACAAGTTTTTACAAACTATTCGTTTTTAATTTTCAAAACTTAGCTTGAATTTTGAAAACATAGGTAAAAAGTAGGTAGTAAAACAAACAAACTCATAGATAGAACATAGAAATAGTATTTGTAAGCATAATTTTCAAAAACTAAAAACCAAAAGTCAAATGGTGAGATCTCACATCGTTTGGGGAAGGGAACAAAACACTCTTTATAAAGGTGTGGAAACCTCACACTAATAGACACGTTTTAAAAACCTTGAGGGGAAGCCCGAAAGAACATGCCAAAAGAAGACAATATTTGCTAGCGGTGGGCTTGGGCTGTTACAAATGGTATCAGAGCCAAACACCGGGCGAAGTGTCAGCGAGGAGGGTGAGCTCCGAAGGGGGGTGGACACGAGGCGGTGTGCCAACAAGGATGTTGGGCCCCAAAGAGGGGTGGATTGGGGAATCCCACATCGATTGGAGAAGGGAACGAGTGCCAACAAGGACACTAGGCTCCAAAGGGGGGTGGATTGTGAGATCCCACATCGGTTCGAGAGGGGAACAAAACACTCTTTATAACCTCTCCCTAGTTGACGCGTTTTAAAAACCTTAAAGGAAAGTCTAAAAGAAAAAGTCCAAAAAATAATATCTGCTAACAATGAGCTTAGGCTATTACATAAGCATTGATTCAGTTGATTCAGTTGGTTCAAGGGTGAGTGATCTCAAGAAAGGGAGGATTCAAGTACCTCAAAACACTTGGTCTATCATATACCTGCAGAGAGGAACAATCTCGTCCTCGATGTCACGTGTCCAGATCGACCACTCCATCTGTAGAGCCGTAATAGGATGAACTGCATGTGCTCTCCTTATTGTCTGTGGATTGGCTTCAGATAAACCTATATACTTAATCTTTCCCTCTTGCACCAGTTTTTTCAGCTCACCCATCTACAAATCAAGAACATATATCTCAAAACCAATCTACATAACAACAAAGTGGGGAAATGAGCAAGGGCTATTTACAGTTTCTTCAATAGGTGTAGAGGTATCAGTACGATGTTGATAATAGAGATCAATGTAGTCTATATCAAGGCGTTTCAAGCTAGCCTCACAACATGCCCGCACATACTCTGGGGTTCCCCGCACTGTCATAGAAAGTCCAACCCTTGTAATCCCAAACTTTGTGGCTATCTGAACTTTTTGTCTTGGTAACTGTTTCAAGGCCTGGAAAGGAGAAAGACCTGTTTATTATGTGCTTATGTTAGCTGTGGAACCATCATTCAAAAGCAGAGCTGAGTACCTTTCCAATCAGGATTTCGTTAGAATGGGGTCCATATGCATCGGCTGTATCGAAAAAAGTGATTCCCTTATTGAAAGCTTCCTTTAGTATTGAGATGCCATCTTCATCAGATAAAGAAGAATTGTAGATTCCTGTCAAGCCCGTACATCCAAATCCCAATTTTGAGACCTGGAGTTCATAAATATATGAGAAAATAAAGCTTGAGAAAGCTTTTGTTCATGAACTTTTCTCATTAAACTTGAGAATGAACATTCAGCTAAAGGCATATGAGTTTTACCTCAAGTCCCTGACTTCCAAGTTGCACTCTGGGAATCTGAACTCCTTGCCCCTCTGCCATTCTTTTCACTCTAAATCTTGTGAGCAGAAAGTTAGTGAATTCTTTTAGTAGTCTGATGAACCAATCCTCAAATATATATATATATATATATATATAGGACCAAGATGTAGAGGGAATATCACGTGGGGAATCAACAAAATGACATTCATCATTACTTACAACACAGTCTTATCACTTCAAATTGAAATATATATATATATATTGGACTTCTTGTTCATCATTGCTTAACATCACAGTCTTTCACAGTTTTTCACTTCAAATTGGAACATATAAAATATTTAGTACGTACTAAAGGGTTAACCCCACTAGAAGGGGTTTTTGTTTTCCTTCCAATCACTAAATTCTCTCAACCATTTTCAAGATCTGAGTAAGCAAAAACCTAGCAGTTGATAAGATTAGCAGACTGTTTAGCTCTAGAAGTCAACCTAAGGGACTATAATGCTTCCATTTCCACCGATCAAGAACAGTTTCTACGACAAAATTTGTAATGGAAACGGGAAAACTAAAATGGGGACTTACCTCAATTCCTTGATTTCCCAGTTTCATTTCTGTATTTGGATACTCAACCCGTCAGCCAGTTTCAGAAGTCTGCATAAATAAGCACTAAAAAGTGCTGCCAACCTGTCCGAGTTATAATAATACCCTCCCAACTATATCCTACAAAAATTAAGAATTTTTTTGGTACGTTTGTAACTTGTTTGTAACTTATATTAATGATACATTGTAACTTATCATTATATTAATTAAAATCGTAAACTATTAATAAACAATTTAGACGCTAATTTAAGAATATCTCGACCATCAATCTCATCACACGTGTGGACACAATTTATACATTTGTTTAATCAATTGACAACAGAAAAAGACTAGGTTTCTAGGCATTGAAAATAGGAATAGCCCTCATCACACGTGTGGATACAGTTTGTACATTTGTTTAAACGATTGACAACAAAAAAAGACAGGTTTCTAGGCATTGTTTTTTGTTCCTTTCCCTATCACTGAAGCAAAAAAGAAAAATCGGAATAACCAGAGGACTGTGTCTCGTCACCATTAAAGGTCAGCCATCGGCCCCATTTCTTTTATTTTCTTTTTATTTTTCTTTAATTTTATTTTCGTTCAATCTGATCAAAATGAGCACAGATTCATCACACCCAGTTCTTCGATCCACCCTTTTGCCTCTCTTGCTTATATAGAGAATCGATTAATAAAAACTTAGTTTGTTTCCCAATAATGTTTTGAGTTTTGGCAGATTAGGCGAAGATTCAAATCTCTAAGTCGAAATTACATATATTACTTTTTCAATCGAGCTATTCTCGAGCTAATTCGTGGGTCTTTAAAGTTTAGATCAACTCGTCAAGACATATATTCTCGACTAGATAAGTCCCTAAAGTACAGTCTTATATTCATTTGCTTTGAAGTAACTAGACGGATGACTTAGAAGCTAGGCTCGTGCAACTCGAAGTTAAGAAGTCGAGCCTATATTTTAGTTAGGGTTGTTAACTCTACGAGCTATATAAACTCGAGATCCCTAAATCCGGGCTTATTTGACTTTCTAGGATGATGCTATATTAATTAAAGATATTGCTAAGTTATGGTTAATTCTACTAGAGAAAACAAATTGTTACCAGAGAAGGGATTTTTTATTTTATCCACACAATACATAGGGTGGATGATTCAAATCTCTAAGTCGAAATTACATATATTTTTTTCAATCGAGCTATTCTCGAGCTCATTTGTGGGTTTTTAAAGTTTAGCTCATTTTTACGGCACAATTCAATCAATCAAGGCATATACTCTCGACCATGTAAGTCACCTCCTTCCCTTCCCCCACCAAAAAGTACCGTCTTGCATTAATTTGCTTTGAAGTAGTTAGAAGGATGACTTCTAAGCTAGGCTTGTGCAACTCGAAGTTAAGAAGTCGGCCTATGTTTTAGTTAGGGTTGTTAACTCTACGAGCTATATAAACTCGAGTTGCCTAAATCCAAGCTATATTAATTTTTACCAATTATAAACTCATAAACCAAATGACATTTTTGCTATATTGATTAAAGATATTGCTAAGTTATGGTTAATTCTACTAGAGAAAACAAAATGACATAATTTTTACTTGATTTCAAATTTTCGTGTTAGCCTACAAGTGTACCAATTACACGGTAACCTCTTGGGTGAACCAATTACACGGTAACCCCTTAAGCGAACCCCTTTCAAGTTTTCTACCTACGAGTGTGAATCGAAGATCTTGGGAGCTATCTCAAAACATTACTTGGTATCCTCTTGGGTGAACCGATTACTCGGTAACCTCTTAAGTGAAGCCCTTTCAAGTTTTATACCTACGAGCGTGAACCGAAGATCTTGGGAGCTATCTCAAAACATTACTCGGCAACCTCATGGGGGAACCGATTACTCGATAACCCCTTAAGTGAAGCCCTTTCAAGTTTTCTACCTATAAGGGTAAACTGAAAATCTTGGGAGCTATCTCAAAACATTACTCGGTAGCCTCTTGGGTGAACCAATTACTCGGTAACCCCTTAAGTGAAACCCTTTCAAGTTTTCTACCTACGAGTGTGAACTGAAGATCTTGGGAGCTATCTCAAAACATTACTCGGTAACCTCTTGGGTGAACCAATTACTCAGTAACCCCTTAAGTGAAACCCCTTCAAGTTTTCTACCTACAAGTGTGAACTGATCTTGGGAGATATCTCAAAACATTACTCGGTAGCCTCTTAGGTGAACCGATTACTCAGTAACCCCTTAAGTGAAGCTCTTTCAAGCTTTCTACCTACAAGCATGAACCGAAGGTCTTGGGAGCTATCTCAAAACATTACTCGGCAACCTCTTGGGTGAACCGATTACTCGGTAACCCCTTATGTGAAGCCCTTTCAAGTTTTCTACCTACGAGCATGAACCGAAGATCTTGGGAGCTATCTCAAAACATTACTCGGTAACCTATTATCAATCAATGTTCACAGTACATCTATCCCTGATAAACAACATCATTTATAGAACTCATTCATACATTTATTGAAAACGATGGTAAAACAAGTTGAACCCCTATTGTCCAAATCTTGTAGAACTGGCATTAAGGTGTATGCAAACCTTTGAATGTCTCAGGTTCAGATGTCATTCACTTGTGGAGGTGAGTTAGCATATTTCCATGTTGCATGCATCATGCTATCATAACTTCTATTTCCAGCTACCTCGCTTTCGGGTACTGCCTCGGAAATCTCGTTCAGGTCGTCTTTGTCGAGCTTCACAGTCAAGGAACCGATGTTGTTCTCCAAATTCTTTATCTTGGTTGTGCCTAGTAATAAAAAAGATAAGAACAAGTCCTGAAACGAAAAGAAAGTATCTGTACGGGAAAGTAATAGGTTTATGAAAGATTTTCCATTTTTGTTCTTGTCGCTATAACTTCCGTAAAATTATAAATTTAGTCACGAAACTTTTGCGGTTTTGTTTATTTAGTTCTTAGGTCCTTCTCTATTTCTTAGCTACGGTTTACATGTTTAAACTCCGATCGTATAGTTGGGTCTCTGCCTACTAGATGAATTCACATAAAAGGAAGGCCTCACTAAGCAAGTTTCTATGTTATTGAAAACCAGGAGAGAGAACCGAAGTTGAGGAAGGAGAATCATATGAGTCATCTTTAATTCACAAAGCCTAAAGTTGACGTTTTAATATCGGTTTTCTGAAAAAAGAAATAGAAAGCCGAACAATCAGTAAAGCTCTTTCTGTATCTACGGAATCATTAGAATCGCAGGCCTGGCCTGCTGACCCACCACGGGTCTACCACTTCTAACCAAATCAACTAATATTTAGACAGGAACGAGACTAACTTAGCCGAAAGATGGTTATCGGTTTGAGGATCACCTGGAATTGGAACAACGTCATCTCCTTGTTGGAGAACCCATGCAAGAGAAAGTTGAGCAGGAGAGCAATGGTGCTTTTCAGCAAGCTTCTCTATTCGTGTGTAAAAGCACTTGTTCTTCTCCAAGTTTTCTTCGATGAATCGAGGATGGAAGCTCTAAGAAAAGAAGAGATTAGACACGAGTTTTGAAATTTGCTTCAGACTGATCAAAAATTGTCCTAATCAAAGCATTATTAAACTCTAACTGAGAGAGAAATAGTGCAAAATAGATACCAATTGGCTCTCAGCAGGCAAACTTTCCACAACGGCTTTACCGGCAAAGAAGCCTCGACCGAGAGGGCTGTAAGGAACAATACCTATCCCTAGATCTCTACAAAACAATCACATGGCAATATCCTCTTATTTAGCAAAGAAAAAATATGACAGCAGCATAGGCATAAAAAGGAGAAAAACAAGCTATGTAACAGGGCGAAAAGTTAATCATTAGGTTTTATTTGATAACTATTTGATTTTTTTAGTTTTTTGTTCTTTATTTTTTAAACTTATACTTGTTTCTCATCAAAATTCTTTGTCATACTCCAAAAATTAAAACAAGTTTTTAATCTTCAAAACTTAGCTTGGATTTTGAAAACATAGGTAAAAAGTAGATAGCAAAACAAACAAACTCATAGATACATAGAAATAGTATTTGTAAGCATAATTTTCAAAAACTAAAAACCAAAAGTCAAATGGTGAGATCTCACATCGGTTGGAGAGGGGAACAAAACACTCTTTATAAAGGTATGGAAACCTCACACTTGTAGACACGTTTTAAAAACCTTGAGGGGAAACCCGAAAGGGCATGCAAAAGAAGACAATATTTGTTAGCGGTGGGCTTGGGCTATTACAAATGGTATAAGAGCCAGACACCGGGGCGAAGTGTCAGCGAGGAGGGTGAGCTCTGAAGGGGGGTGGACACGAGGCGGTGTGCGAACAAGGATGTTGGGCCCCAAAGAGGGGTGGATTGGGGAGTTCCACATCGATTGGAGAAGGGAACGAGTGTCAGCAAGGACGCTGGGTCTTGAAGGGGAGGTGGATTCTGAGATCCCACATCGATTGGAGAGGGGAACAAAACACTCTTTATAAGGGTGTGGAAACCTCTCCCTAGCAAACGCATTTTAAAAACTTGGAGGGAAAACCCGAAAAGGAAAGTCCAAAGATGACAATATCTACTAGCGGTGAGCTTGGACTGTTACATATGCTTATTCAGTTGGTTTAAGGGTCGAGTGATCTAAAGAAAGGGAGGGCTAAGTACCTCAAAATACTTGGTTTATCCTTTATATTTCAATACATTAGGGGTCTATCATATACCTACAAAGAGGAACAATCTCATCCTCGATGTCACGTGTCCAGATCGACCACTCCATCTGTAGAGCCGTAATAGGATGAACTGCATGTGCTCTCCTTATTGTCTGTGGATTGGCTTCAGATAAACCTATATACTTAATCTTTCCCTCTTGCACCAGTTTTTTCAGCTCACCCATCTACAAATCAAGAACATATATCTCAAAACCAATCTACATAACAACAAAGTGGGGAAATGAGCAAGGGCTATTTACAGTTTCTTCAATAGGTGTAGAGGTATCAGTACGATGTTGATAATAGAGATCAATGTAGTCTATATCAAGGCGTTTCAAGCTAGCCTCACAACATGCCCGCACATACTCTGGGGTTCCCTGCACTGTCATAGAAAGTCCAACCCTTGTAATCCCAAACTTTGTGGCTATCTGAACTTTTTCTCTTGGTAACTGTTTCAAGGCCTGGAAAGGAGAAAGACCTGTTTATTATGTGCTTATTATTGGCTGTGGAACCATCATTCAAAAGCAGAGATGAGTACCTTGCCGACCAGGATTTCATTAGAATGGGGTCCATATGCATCGGCTGTATCGAAAAAAGTGATTCCCTTATTGAAAGCTTCCTTTAGTATCGAGATGCCTTCTTCATCAGATAGAGAAGAATTGTAGATTCCAGTCAAGCCCATACATCCAAATCCCAATTTTGAGACCTGAAGTTCATAAAAATATGAGAAAATAAAGCTTTTGTTCATGAACTTTTCTCATTAAACTTGAGAATGAACATTCAGCTAAAAGCATATGAGTTTTACCTCAAGTCCCTGACTTCCAAGTTGCACTCTAGGAATCTGAACTCCTTGCCCCTCTGCCATTATTTTCGCTCTAAATCTTGTGAGCAGAAAGTTAGTGAGTTCTTTTAGTAGTCTGATGAACCAATCCTCAAATATATATATATATATATATAGGACCAAGATGTAGAGGGAATATCACGTGGGGAATCAACAAAATGGCATTCATCATTGCTTACATCACAGTCTATCACTTCAAATTAAAAATATAATATTATATTGTAACGGCCCAGGTCCACCGCTAGCGGATGTTGTTGGGCTTTCTCTTTTGGGCTTCCCCTCAAGATTTGTAAAACGTATCTACTAGGGAAAGGTTCTCACACCCTTATAAAAGGTGTTTCGTTCTCCTCACCAACCAATATGGGATCTTACAATCCACCCCTCTCGAGGCCCAGCATCCTTACTGTCACATCGCCTGATGTCCACCCCTTTCAGGGCTCAGCCTTCCTGCTAGCACATCCAATCGATGTGGACCCCCACCAAATCCACCCCTTCGGAGCCCAGCATCCTTGCTGGCACATCGCCTCATGTCCACCCCCTTAGGGACTCAGCCTACCCACTAGCACATCGCCCAGTATCTGGCTCTGATACCATCTGTAACGGTCCAGGTCCACCACTACCAGATATTGTCCTCTTTGGGCTTTCCCTTCCGGGCTTCCCCTCAAAGTTTTTAAAACGCGTCTATTAGGAAAAGATTCACATACCTTTATAAATGGTGTTTCGTTTTCCTCCCAACCGACGTGGGATCTTACATATATATATACATATTTTGGACTTCTTATTCATCATTACTTACATCACAGTCTTTCACTTCAAATTGGAACATATAAAATATTTAGTACGTACTGAAGGGTTAACCCCACTAGAAGGGATTTTTGTTTTCCTTCCAATTACTAAATTCTCTCAACCATTTTCAAGATCTGAGTAAGCAAAAACCTAGCAGTTGATAAGATTAGCACATACTGTTTAGCTGTAGAAGTCAACCTAAGGGACTATAATGCTTCCATTTACACCGATCAAGAACAGTTTCTACGACAAAATTTGTAATGGAAACGGGAAAATTGAAATGGGGACTTACCTCGATTCCTTGATTTCCCAGTTTCACTTCGGTATTTGGATACTCAACCCGTCAGCCAGTTCAGAAGTCTGCATAAATAAGCACTAAAAAGTGCTGCCAACAATACTATACCCAAAAATTAAGAATTTTTTTTTGGTACGTTTGTAACTTATATTAATGATACATTGTAACTTATCATTATATTAATTAAACTCGTAAACCATTAATAAACAATTTAGACGCTAATTTAAGAATATCTCGACCATCAATCTCATCACACGTGTGGACACAATTTGTATATTTATTTAATCGACTGACAGCTATCTTAAAACATTACTCGGTAACCTGTTATCAATGTTCACCGTACATCTATCCCTGATAAACAACATCATTTATAGAACTCTTCATACATTTATTGAAAATGATGGTAAAATAAGTTGAACTCCTATTGTCCAAATCTTGTAGAACCATCATTAAGGTGTATACAAACCTTTGAATGTCTCAGGTTCAGATGTCATTCATTTTTGGAGGTGTGTTAGCATATTTCCATGTTGCATGCATCAAGCTATCATAATTTCTATTTCCAGCTACCTCGCTTTCGGGTACTGCCTTGGAAATCTCGTTCAGGTCGTCTTTGTCGAGCTTCACTGTCAAGGAACCGATGTTCTGCTCCAAATTCTTTATCTTGGTTGTGCCTAGTAACAAAAAAAGACAAAAACAAGTCCTGAAAAGAAAAGAAAGTATCTGTACGGGAATTTGTATGCAGCAGGTAGAAGATAGCTCAAAAATAATAGGTTTATGAAAGATTTTCCATCTTTGTTCTTGTGCTATAACTTCCGTAAAATTATAAATTTAGTCACGAAACTTTTGCGGCTTTGTTTATTTAGTTCTTAGGTCCTTCTCTACTACTTTTGTGGCTTTGTTTATTTAGTTTTTAGGTCCTTCTCTACTTCTTAGCCAGGAAAGGGGTTGGTTGATGATGGATATTCGGGGACCCATGGTTTACGTGTTTAAACTCCAATCGTATAGTTGGGTCTCTGCCTACTCTACGAATTCACATAAAAGGAAAACCTGACCAAGCAAGTTTCTGTGTTATTGAAAACCAGGAGAGAGAACCGAAGTCGAGGAAGGAGAATCATATGAGTCCTTAATTCACAAAGCCTAAAGTTGACGTTTTAATATTGATTTTCTGAAAAAGGAAATAGAAAGCCGAGCAATCAGTGAAGCACTTTCTGTATCTACGGAATCATTAGAACCGTAGGCTCGGTCTGCTGACCCACCACAGGTCTACCACTTCTAACCAAATCAACTAATATTTAGACAAGAACGAGACTAAGTTAGTCGAAAGGTGGTTTGAGGATCACCTGGAATTGGAACAACATCATCTCCTTGTTGGAGAACCCATGCAAGAGAAAGTTGAGCAGGAGAGCAATGGTGCTTTTCAGCAAGTTTCTCTATTCGTGTGTAAAAGCACTTGTTCTTCTCCAAGTTTTCTTCGATGAATCGAGGATGCAAGCTCTAAGAAAAGAAGAGATTAGACACGAGTTTTGAAATTTACTTCAGACTGATCAAAAAGTGTCCTAATCAAAGCATTATTAAACTCTAACTGAGAGAGAAATAGTGCAAAATAGATACCAATAGGCTCTCAGCAGGCAAACTTTCCACAACGGCTTTACCGGCAAAGAAGCCTCGACCGAGGGGGCTGTAAGGAACAATACCTATCCCTAGATCTCTACAAAACAATCACAGGGCAATGTCCTCTTATTTAGTATTTAGCAAAGAAAAAATATGACAGCAGCATAGACATAAAAACGAGAAAAACAAGCTATCTAACAAGGGCAAAAGCTAATCATTTCATAACTATTTGATTTTTTTCGTTTTTTGTTCTTTGTTTTTGAAATTTATACTTGTTTTCTCATCATTTCTTTACCGTATGTTTTTATCTTTTTTAAGAAAACGTTTGAATTCTTAGCCAAACTCCAAAAACTAAAACAAGTTTTTACAAACTATTCTCTTTAATCTTCAAAACTTAGTTTGAATTTTGAAAAACAAAGAAACTCATAGATAGAACATAGAAATAGTATTTCTAAACTTAATTTTCAAAAACAAAAAACCAAAAGTCAAAAGGTTACCAAACGAAAGTAAAGAAATTATGGTTCTCTACTCCTTGAAGAGATTCAGTTACCAATGGGTGACAACCGCCAGTGATCAAGATACAGATGCAAAACATGGATAGGACACTCAAGAGGTGTAGATTTAGAGTCCAAGGTTTGAACATTGATGGAACAATTATTTCTTACTACCAAATACAATAAAGCCAAACTGTAGTTCCTAGCTTTGAACTTAATAAATCACAGTTGTTGGGATAATCTGGGTTTAAAATATTGATAGGAATGGCATTAGAAGGAAATTAGGAATATTATAAGGGTATATTATTAATTAGTTAGAGTGGTTGTTATGGTTTTTGGTTATAAATAGAGGAAGTGGGAAAGAAGAAAGTTAAGCTATGAGATCCCACATCGATTGGAGATAAACGAGTGCCAGCGAGGACGCTGGGCTCCGAAGGGGTGGTGGATTGTGAGATCCCACATCGGTTGAAGAGGGGAACGAAACATTCCTTATAAGGGTGTGGAAACCTCTCTCTAGCAGATGTGTTTTAAAACCTTGAGGGGAAGCCCAAAAGGGTAAGCCCATAGAGGACAATATATGCTAGCGGTTGGCTTGGGCTATTACAAATGGTATCAGAGTTAGACACCGGATGGTGTGTCAGCGAGGACGATGGGCCATCTGCTAGCGGTGGGCTTTGGCTGTTACAAATAGTATCAGAGTCAGACACTGAGTGGTGTGCCAGCGAGAACGCTGGGCCATCTGCTAGTGGTGGGCTTGGGTTGTTACAAATGGTATCAGAGCCAGAGACCGAGTGGTGTGCCAGCGAGGACGCTGGGCCCCAAGAGAGTGGATTGTGAGATCCCACATCGGTTTGAGAGGAGAACGAAGCATTCTGTATAAGGATGTGGAAACCTCTCCCTAACAGACACGTTTTAAAAACCTTGAGGGGAAACCCGAAAGAAAAGGCCAAAAGATGACAATATCTACTAATGATGGGCTTAGGCTGTTGCATAAGCATTGATATTCAGTTGGTTTAAAGGTTGAGTGATCTCAAGAAAGGGAGGGCTCAAGTACCTCAAAACACGTTTATCTGGTAGTTTGGTTATCCATTATGTTTCAATACATTAAGGGTCTATCATATACCTGCAGAGAGGAACAATCTCGTCCTCGATGTCACGTGTCCAGATCGACCACTCCATCTGTAGAGCCGTAATAGGATGAACTGCATGTGCTCTCCTTATTGTCTGTGGATTGGCTTCAGATAAACCTATATACTTGATCTTTCCCTCTTGCACCAGTTTTTTCAGCTCACCCATCTACAAACCAATAACGTACATCTCAAAACCAATCTACAAGTACTTGTTAGTGCCATCACTAATGAAAAAAGGAACAAAAAATTAGTATAATGAACAACAAAGTTGGGAAATGAGTAAGGGCTATTTACAGTTTCTTCTATAGGTGTAGATGTATCAGTACGATGTTGATAATAGAGATCAATGTAGTCTATGTCAAGGCGTTTCAAGCTAGCCTCACAACATGACCGCACATACTCTGGGGTTCCCTGCACTGTCATAGAATGTCCAACCCATGTAATTCCAAACTTTGTGGCTATCTGAACTTTTTCTCTTGGTAACTGTTTCAAGGCCTGGAAAGGAGAAAGACCTGTTTATTATGTGCTTATATTGGCTGTGGAACCATTGTGATTGCTATACTTCAAAAGCAGAGCTGAGTACCTTTCCAACCAGGATTTCATTAGAATGGGGTCCATATGCGTCGGCTGTATCGAAAAAAGTGATTCCCTTATTGAAAGCTTCCTTTAGTATTGAGATGCCATCTTCATCAGATAGAGAAGAATTGTAGATTCCAGTCAAGCCCATACATCCAAATCCCAATTTTGAGACCTGAGGTTCATAAAAATATGTAATTACGTGAAAGAAAAAATATGTAACACGAGAAAATAAAGCTTGAGAAAGCTTTTGCTCATAAACTTTTCTCATTAAACTTGAGAATGAACATTTCAGCCATGTTTGGTTATTTTTTCATGAACATTTCCATGTACTCTTGCACATAATGTAGAACGGAGAAAATGGTCTAAAGCTAAGAAAAGTATGAATATTAACATCCCGTTTAAAAGTGTTTTGCAAACAAACATTCAATATAACATAACAACACAAGCCCACCACAAATAGATATTGTCCTCTTTGGATTTTCCCTTCCGGACTTCCCCTCAAGGTTTTAAAACGCATCTACTAGGGAGAGGTTTCCACACCCTTATAAGGAATGCTTCGTTCCCCTCTCCAACCGATGTGGGATCTCACAATCTACCCTTGGGGTGGACGCTGGCACACTGCCCAGTGTCTGGCTCTGATACCATTTGTAATAGTCCAAGCCCACTGCTAGCAATATTGTCTTCTTTGGGCTGTCCCTTTTGGGCTTCCTCTGAAGGTTTTAAAACGCGTCTGTTAGGGAGAGGTTTTCACACCCTTATAAAGAATGCTTTGTTTCCCTCTCCAACCGGTGTGGGATCTCACATTCAGCTAAAGGCATATGAGTCTTACCTCAAGTCCCTGGCTTCCAAGTTGCACTCTGGGAATCTGAACTCCTTGCCCCTCTGCCATTCTTTTCGCTCTAAATCTTGTGAGCAGAAAGTTAGTGAATTCTTTTAGTAGTCTGTTGAACCAATCCTCAAATATATATATATATATAGGACCAAGAGTAGAAGAAATATCACGTGGGGAATCAACAAAATGACATTATCATTGCTTACATCACAGTCTATCACTTCAAATTGAAAATATAATATATATATTGGACTTCTTATTAATCATTGCTTACATCACAGTCTTTCACTTCAAATCGGAAGATATAGAAGGGATTTTTAGTATTTAGTACGTACTAAAGGGTTATCAAACGGTCTCAATGAAGCAGCGAAATGTGTTAACCCCACTAGAAGGGATTTTTGTTTTCCTTCCAATTACTAAATTCTCTCAACCATTTTCAAGATATGAGTAAGCAAAAAACCTAGTAGTTGATAAGATTAGCAGACTGTTCAGCTCTAGAAGTCAACATACGGGACTATGAGGAGAGATTTTGAAGGATAATGCTTCCATTTCCACCGATCAAAAACAGTTTCTACGACAAAATTTGTAATGGAAACGGGAAAATTGAAATGGGGACTTACCTCGATTCCTTGATTTCCCAGTTTCACTTTGGTATTTGGATACTCAACTCGCCAGCCAGTTTCAGAAGTCTGCATAAATAAGCACAAAAAAAGTGCTACCAAGGCGTTTGAGGGCCAACCTGTACAACCCAAAAAAATTTATATTTGTAACTTGTATTAACGATACATCCTAATTTATTATTATATTAATTAAAGTCGTAAACTTTTAATAAACAATTTAGACGCTAATTTAAGAATATCTCGACCATCAATCTCATCACACGTGTGGACACAATTTGTACATTTGTTTAATCGATTGACAACAAAAAGAGACTAGGTTTCTAGGCATTGAAAAATCGGAATAACCCTCATCACACGTGTGGACACAATTTGTACATGTGTTTAATCGATCGACAACAAAAAAAAAAAAAACAGATTTCTAGGCATTATTTTTTGTTCCTTTCTCTATCACTGAAGCAAAAAGAAAAATCGGAATAACCAGAGGACTGTGTCTCGTCACCATCAAAGGTCAGCCATCGGCCCCATTTCTTTTATTTTCTTTTTATTTTTCTTTTTATTTTCATTCAATATGATCAAAATGAGCACAGATTCATCACACCCAGTTCTTCGATCCACCCTTTTGCCTCTCTTGCTTATATAGAGAATCGATTAATAAAAACTTAGTTTGTTTCCCAATAATGTTTTGAGTTTTGGCAGATTAGGCGAAGATTCAAATCTCTAAGTCGAAATTACATATATTACT
Organism: Cucurbita ficifolia; assembly: GCA_033971965.1. Classification (NCBI taxonomy): domain Eukaryota; kingdom Viridiplantae; phylum Streptophyta; class Magnoliopsida; order Cucurbitales; family Cucurbitaceae; genus Cucurbita; species Cucurbita ficifolia. The sequence goes on from CM066973.1 coordinate 8,596,391, forward strand.
TTTTCAATCGAGCTATTCTCGAGCTAATTCGTGGGTCTTTAAAGTTTAGATCAACTCGTCAAGACATATATTCTCGACTAGATAAGTCCCTAAAGTACAGTCTTATATTCATTTGCTTTGAAGTAACTAGACGGATGACTTAGAAGCTAGGCTCGTGCAACTCGAAGTTAAGAAGTCGAGCCTATATTTTAGTTAGGGTTGTTAACTCTACGAGCTATATAAACTCGAGATCCCTAAATCCAAGCTTATTTGACTTTGTAGGATGATGCTATATTAATTAAAGATATTACTAAGTTATGGTTAATTCTACTAGAGAAAACAAATTGTTACAAGAGAGGGGGTTTTTATTTTATCCACACAATATATAGGGTTGACGATTCGAATCTCTAAGTCGGAAATTACATATATTTTTTTTCAATCGAGCTATTCTCGAGCTCATTCATGGGTCTTTAAAGTTTAGCTCATTTTTACGGCACAATTCAATCGATCAAGGCATATACTCTCGACCATGTAAGTCACTTCCTTCCCGTCTTGTATTAATTTGCTTTGAAGTAGCTAGAAGGATGACTTCTAAGTTAGGCTTGTGCAACTCAAAGTTAAGAAGTGGAGCCTATATTTTAGTTTGTTTTAGTTACGGTCGTTAATTCTACGAGCTATATAAACTCGAGTTGCCTAAATCCGAGCTATATTAACTTTACCAATAATAAACTCATAAACCAAATGACATTTTTGCTATATTGATTAAAGATATTGCTAAGTTATGGTTAATTCTACTGGAGAAAACAAAATGACATAATTTTTACTGGACCTGATTGTGTTGATGGAAGCTTTATGGTGCAGAGTTTCTTCGCCTTGGAAACTGCAGGGCTGAAATTGGTATCAACTTGGATAGCCATCCAATTGGCCAAGACAAAGCTGCAATGCCAAGACATGCCCCCCACTGGCCCCAATTCAACCTCTCAGTATTGGCAAACCTTCCCAAAACCTCAACCATTACCACTTGAAAAGCTAAGGTTATCACAATTATTGCCAAAAACAGCTTGCTTTTGTGTAGCCCTTCAAATATGTTCTTCTTCTCCAGCTTCCTTGCATTGAACTCATTGAAGATTTGGCATAGAACAAAAGTGTTGAAGATCAGTGTGCTCTTAACCTTCTCATTGACATTGAAGATGGAACTTCCTTTAAATTCCAAAACCAGCAAGACTGTCACTTGATACACAGCCTGAGTTATGAGATTCCTCCACATGATCTTCGTTACTAATGGATCGGATCGACCGACCGGCGTTTTCGTCATGAGATCGTTGGTGGGTAGCTCAGTAGCTAAGGCTAAAGCTCCCATGGTGTCCATGATGAGATTCACCCATAGTAGCTGCACTGCCGTTAGCGGGACTTTACCGGACGAGACAGCGGCAATGAAGTTGATGACTAATGCTGCAATGTTCACAGTGAGCTGAAATTGAATGAACTTTTGAATGTTGTTGTAAACACATCTTCCCCATTTCAAGACGGTGACGACCGACCTAAAGTTATCGTCTAAGATGACGATGTCGGAGCTCTCCTTTGCCACTTCTGTTCCTTGAATTCCCATGGAAAGGCCAATGTCAGCCTCGTGAAGAGCTGGGGCATCATTTGTTCCATCCCCGGTGACTGCCACTACATGGCCTTGATTCTTCAAGCATTGTACCATTAGAAGCTTGTCAAATGGGGAAGATCTAGCCATCACTCGGATGTTCCCAATCTTTTCTAGCCTCTCCTCAGGTGTGTAGTTTCTAAATTCTACGCCCTCGACGACTACTTCGCCGTTCGTAGCGTCATCGTCGGGATTTAGTATTCCACATTCAATTGCTACGGCTGTTGCTGTGTGCAGGTTATCACCGGTCACCATTTTGATACTCACTCCAGCAGCTCTACATGATTCCACAGCTTCTCTAACTCCTGGCCTGCAAGGATCTTTCAAACCAACTATTCCCAGTAATGTCAATTCTGATTCGTCGAGTTTCGCAGGAACATCTCGGATATTGTCGTCTTCATTCGACTTGTGGGCAAAGGCTATGCATCGGAGACTTTTTTCTGCCATGGTTGTGATTATTGCAGTCAATTGTCTTCTCATTTCACCATCAATGGCTCTAGCTGTTCCTTGTTTCTCATAGTAATATGAACACATAGCCAATATCATCTCTGCTGCTCCTTTCCAGTGTGTATTAACAAGCCTTGTCCCATGTCGTCGTGTCGAAACTCCGCTTCTCTTTTTCTCTGAACTGAAAGTCTCTACCAGGATTATCTCATGTTCTTTCTTCAGTTCATCCAAGTTCAAATCCAGGTCGAATACCGCCCACGAAAGTATCGCTTTCTCAGTCGGACTCCCGAAGATTTCTAGAGGCAATGAAGAAGCTGGTGTTTGAATACTACCAGTTGTGTTCAATCCCACTGCTTGGTGCAGTAATTCAACAACCTTACTGCTAATCCTTGATTTGGAATAATCTATGTTCATAATTTCATCTTCCCCAATCCAGAACTCTGTAACTTTCATCTGATTCAAAGTAAGGGTACCAGTTTTATCAGTACAAATTGTGGTTGCTGAGCCCATGGTCTCACAAGCAGAGAGTTTCCTAACCATTGCATTATCCGCCATCATCTTTTTCATGGAGTAAGCTAAAGTTAAAGTAACAGCTAGAGGCAAACCTTCCGGAATCGCCACCACAACGATTGTAACAGCCGCCGCAACCATGCCAAGAACTGCATTCATAACATCATCGAACCTCGTCTTGCTTCCATTGAACTCGCCGGTGCTACCAGTGAAATAGCGAACCAGCAGAACAAGAAGCACCACCACTGCGACCGTCAGTCCTAGCTTCCCTATAATGGCGGTCATCTTGTTCAGACGAGCTTGCAATGGAGTTTCCTCATTAATTTCCCTTCTAATTGAACTCATCATTTCTCCCCAGGCTGTGTTCATTCCCACAGAAGTCACCATCATCACACCAAATCCATCGTTCACTTTAGTTCCTGATAGCAGAAACGGATTAATTTCATGATTTACTTCAGCGTGTTCGCTCTCTCCGGTCATGCTCGATTCGTCAATCTTCAGCGAATGTCCGTCGAGGAACACTCCGTCTGCTGGAATCTGATCTCCGATCTTCAAATACACGATGTCTCCGACAAGGAGTTCGAATATCGATACTGGTTTGCGTCGACCGGCTCTGGTGACCTCGATTTGTATGTCGTCTCTCTCGTTTGAAAACTTCTCGAACTGTCGCGATTGCTTGAAGTTGCTCGCGGCGGAAACGACGACCACTAGAAATATGGCGATGACAATGCTGCCACCGTCGTACCATCCATCATCCCAACCGTGTTGTTTGATACCAAATCCCAAAGAAAGCACTGCACAGATCAATAGAATGATTATTGTTGTATCGTTAAACGCTTCGATCACGAAACTAAAGAAGCTTTTGCCGTGGCGCTTCGAGTAAGTATTTGTTCCAAAAGCGTTTGTTCTGTAAGTTAGATCATCCTCAGTTGCACAAATTCCGTCATGTAGATTAGTTTTGAGAAGATTGGCCAGTCCATCAACTCCTCCAAATCGACTCAAACACTCACAGTCCTTCTCCCTCACCATCTCACTTAGAACTTTCTGATCAACGCCGAAAAAGCCTGCCATGCACGGCTGCTCGCCAGAATCCGTACTATCATCATTAGCTTGCACATCAAGAGTAACAAACGAAAGCGACCGCAAAAGAGCGCCGGATTTACGGCCAGTGACCTTCCTCGTCAGAGAGATGAGAGCTCTGGTGAAATAAATGGCGGCAAAGGCCATCTTCCACCTCCGTTTGTGAATTTTAGCCATATCCAGGCGTTCTTCACGATTAAGAACTTCAACTGCCTCATCACTTTTCCTGCACCTCAACGCCATGGACCCAACAACACAAAGATTTTGATGAAGAAATCAAAGGATGAACAAACAGAAAATGACTTGGATTGAAGAAACCCATGGATTTAATTCCTTCTTATAGGAAAGAAATTAAGCCACGAACTTCCACTGTAGCTTCCTTCCTAACCGTTTTGGGATTTTGCGTGTTTGAGAAATTAATCGAATGTTTAAGGAAATTTATTATTATTATTATTACTACTGTTATGTTGAATATTATTTTGAAATTTGGTCGGAATTTCCTAAAAATTCTATTATTTATTTTCATCTTTTATCTACAAATATCTATAAATTTGTTCTAGACTTCGAGTTTGAATATTTGAACTTATCCAAAAAAAAAAAAAAAAAAAATCGTCAACTTTCTTAACCGTGTCGTTAGGTTTTGGGCAATCATCAGTCAACTTTCTTAACCGTGTCGTTAGGTTTTGGGCAATCATCAATCTTATGCTCGGTGTAAAGACGATGCGGCGATCTGTAAATAGTTGTTCGGGTCTAGTCGTTGTGATTAGTAGGCACTTGTTCCCTCAAACTTATGGCTATAATTTAATTTGTGCCTTTAGGCATTTTCTACCTAGACCTATTCACGAGGAGCCCTTTTGTAGAAGGTCGTTCGAGTCTTTCTGTAACTATGACCTAAGTTACTTTTCACGCCCTCAATCGTTAGTATCTTATTTCAAAAAGTACCCAAACAAAAGAAAGTCGTTAACTTCCTTAATCGTGTCGTTAGGCTTTAGACGATCATCAGTCTTATGCACGGTCTAATGACTTTACGAGGACTTGTAAAAAGTTGTTCAGGACACGTCATCGTGATTCCTTTGATAATGAGGAAGCACTTGTTCGGTCGTAGACATGTGGCTATCATTTATCTTGGGGCCTAAGGTATTCTCTCTACCTACTAGCCTTTCAAATATACAAATTCTTTTGTAGAAAGTTGTTCAAGCTTTTCCTGAAAATGTGACATGAATTACTTTTATACCCTCGAATATAATTGGATCGATTTCATCGAATTAACAATAATATAATATGGTAACTTATTTATGGTGTGAAATTAATGAAAACATATATGAATTTGATTTATTTTTAAGATATTATTTTAGTTTAAAAAATATTTAAAAAGAAATTCTACGTGTCTAACATTAAAAAATAATTTTATTTAATTTTTTTTGTAGTAAATGAGATTATCTAATTTAATAACGTAATTTATATGAGGTAAAATATAAGACTATAATATAAAATTTTATATTATTCCTATGAGATATTTTTGGATTGACTCCACTTTGACCCATAACATATAAATAATAATATTAGGTAAAGGGACATAAGGGAATGGTGGGAAAGGGACACGGTCCAGATAATATAATCTCGGTCCTTGTCCCTGTTTAGCCAACATAAAAAGAAAAAACTTTTTTCCGCTCCTTTCACATTCTCGTTCGTATGTGTGTTATATATATATATAAGAATTATGTTTCAAAATTTATAATATTATTTTTAATTTTTCACAAATATTTCAAAATTATTATTGGAGTAAAAATCTGACGCAGTAATTTTTAAAATAATTTATAAATTAATTTTTAAATACATTAATAACATGTAAAATGGGTAGAAAGTTAAAGAGTTTAGAAATTAATTCAAAACTTATAAATAGTAAATGAAAAATAAATGAAATTAATTATTGTTATGAAAAAGGATAAAATTAAAATTGTAGGAAATTTCCTTGGTTTGTAAATGGAAGGAACTTTCTTGTTTGGAATTTTTGGATAAGTCAAATTACTTCCGTACAAGGGAACGTCTACAAATTAAGAAATTAAAAAGAAAAATCTTCAATTTTATTTGATTATTCATAAAATAAATAATCTTTTCTTTTTGGTTAGTCAAATAAGTCAGCTATTTTATTAATTTTTTTTTAATGTAACATGTATTCTGATTCACACCGAATTCTACGTGTCCTGTACTACTCGGGTCAAAATGTAAGTTAGTAGTACTTATGATTACAGCACTCACGTCATACGAGATTCCAAGTGTATCATGCTACTTAGGTCAAAACGTAAGTTAGTAGTGCTTCCAATTGTAGCACTCACCGGTTCACCTAGCACCACATCACACGAGATTCCATGTCTCCCATGCTACTCGTGTAAAAATGTAAGTTAATGGTGCTTCTGATTACAACACTCACGTCATACAGGATTCCACATGTACCCCATGCTACTCAGGTCAACATGTAAGTTAGTAGTGCTTCTAGTTGCAGCACTCACTGGTTCACCTAGCACCACATCACACGAGATTCCATGTCTCTCATGCTACTCGTGTAAAAATGTAAGTTAATGGTGCTTCTGATTACAACACTCACGTCATACAGGATTCCACATGTACCCCATGCTACTCAGGTCAACATGTAAGTTAGTAGTGCTTCTAGTTGCAGCACTCACTGGTTCACCTAGCACCACATCACACGAGATTCCATGTCTCTCATGCTACTCGTGTAAAAATGTAAGTTAATGGTGCTTCTGATTACAACACTCACGTCATACAGGATTCCACATGTACCCCATGCTACTCAGGTCAACATGTAAGTTAGTAGTGCTTCTAGTTGCAGCACTCACTGGTTCACCTAGCACCACATCACACGAGATTCCATGTCTCCCATGCTACTCGTGTAAAAATGTAAGTTAATGGTGCTTCTGATTACAACACTCAAGTCATACAGGATTCCACATGTACCATGCTACTCAGGTCAAAACGTAAGTTAGTGGTGGTTCCGGCTGCAACACTCACCGGTTCACCTAGCACCACAGAATTCCACTTGTCCCATACTACTCATGTCAAAACGTAATTTCTTCACTGTAAAATTTTATGTATGTATTATCGTCAAAATGAATACAATTCAACCGTAATTCACGTGTATCATTGACCAAGAGACTAGAAGTTCGAATATGAATCTCGAACATTTACTTTATATATATATATTTTATTATTTATTTATTTATTTTGTGTGTATAATGATGTCATTCACCCCACGTAAGAAGCATGACTTGTTGTACTTTATTTACATTGACCGTGGACTCTTATTGACCTAGATGCATTCTCCATCTCTAGGTCTTTTTCCATCGGAATGTTTCCAACTCAAATAAAAATATATATTAGTAAACTTTATCTTATAAAAAAATAATAAAATTTTGATTGGTCTTTAAATTAAAATATTATTTTGAATTAAATTACGTAACAATCGACTAATATAGACTATATGATAAAATGTCATAAAACTATGATATTAAATTCTGTCGACATTTTCATCAATATTTCTATATGTTCGTAAGTTAGACATCAATATTTCATCGTAATATATAAACTTAATATTAATATTACGAAATTTTATAAAAAATAAAAATTCTAAAAATATTTATCGATATTTTCATGGACGTTTTTATAAAGTTAAAATTGCAACATTTTTATCAACGAATGTATGATGTTGTAATGTGAGTATGATATGTAGATCCTTTATAAGGACCACAAGACATTGTCTCTTTCTTGATAGTTATTATTTTATTTTATTTTTAAAAAAAAATTGGAATAGTTTTTGTTTTTGTTTATTAAAAAAAAGAACATTCGAATTCTGAGTTGTGTTTTGTTGAGATACAACTTTTATGTCGTTTTTTCTAGTTCAGTAGCGTGAGAGAGTCAAACAGTTAAAACTTGTAACCTTTTAGTCAATGATATGAAGCAATGAAATCACAACACGAGTTCGATGGAGATTGAACCAAATGTTCTTACCATACCTAAAATTTATCATTATAGCAATGCTGAAACCATATAAATATTCATAAACGAGGTCTAAGAATGAAGAAGGAGTAAAATGACTAAATGAATACGAGTTGTGGCTAATACTCGAGGCATAAAAAAAGCATTTTCAACGGAATCCCGAAACCACCAGCCACCCCAACCTAATTCATGATGAGCCCACCAATTTCTTGGCAAGATGCCTACAGTTAAAAAGCACCGACATATCAAGATCCAAATTCGAATGGGTTCCTGGTTCTAGTAAAAAACCACGGTGTTCGCGCAAGCAATCCAACAAAGAAGCAAAGTAGTGGTCTCTTTCTTTGCATTACGACAAGTTTCGCCAACTCCCTCCCTCCCCGTGTCCACTAGCGCTCCCACCCAGAAGGAAGAGAAGGCAAAACAGCGATACATGAAGCTATTGCTTCGGGTCGAGCACTAAAAGAAAAGGATCAGGAAACACGATGCACGGTGTTCTACGATGCACGGTGTCACAACAACGCCAAAATTAACAATGAAATAAGCTGGCTTTCTCAAGAAATTACATTGGAAAAATTTATTACAAACTAGACAAGAACATGAACCTGCTAAAAGAACCACATATTTCCTTATGTGGAAACAGGATGTGTTGTAACAAAATTGAATAGAATAGTAAGCATATAAAAGTATCCAATAACACCAAAATACTAGCAACTTTTGGTAATAACATCTAATTAAGCTTGGATTGCACCAAGGCAGCCCGGTCGGGTTATCCGGGTCGGGGTCTTAACTAATTACTCTTTACCGTCAGCAGAACGGAGAGAGCCGAGTTGAACCGGGGCTTGGGTACCAACAACCTTTGATGATCCATAAACTGAGAGGTCAATGCCTTTAGACTTCTCTTTTTCAATCTGTTCCTTGATCCAGAAGTAGGTAATTCTCAAACCATCCTACACAGGTAGAACACAATACACAACAATTGATGATCGCAGGAAAGCATAGGCGACGAAAGTTTCGAAGAACTTTTAATCGTCGAGGTTAAACGAAATGACAACTTTTTTACCTTCAACTTCATTGTGGGAGCCCATCCGAGTTTCTCTTTAATGAGCGTGTTGTCTGAGTTACGACCACGAACACCCTCGGGACCAGGGATGTGGTGAATTGGAAGGTTTTTGTCGTCGAAGCTAAGAACGATTGCAGCCATTTCGTTCATGCTGACCATCTCATCGCTGCCAATGTTCACAGGCTCGCGGAAGTCCGATTTAGTCAATCTGCAAACATAAGTAAGTGAGCCAAGATTTAGTTGTTTGTATAAACTGAAAAAGGTGGACAAAGATGATGGTAGCCATTGCAGCCAGAGTGAAATAACATCCCATAGCATTCCGTTACATTATCTCAAAAGAGAGGCACAGCGGTCGTATCACTCCTTTGTTGAACGTAAATGTCAATCGTTAAGCACTCGTCTCAAAATATACACCAATTATTTTCCTTGTAGCAACAACTTAATCAATAAATCTCGAGCTGAAATCAATAAGCCAAAAGGCACTCGAGATATTGTAACAACCCAAGTAATCCACCGCTAGCAGATATTGTCCGCTTTGGCCCGTTATGTATCGCCGTCAGCCTCCCAGTTTAAAAATGTGTTTGTTAGGGAGAGGTTTCCACACCCTTACAAGGAATGTTTTGCTCTCCTCTCTAACCGATTATGGATCTCACAATCCACCCCCCTTGGGTGTCCAGCGTTCACTGGCACACCGCTCAGTGGCTAGCTATGATACCATTTGTAACCACCCAAATAATCTACCGCTAGAGCAGATATTATCCGTTTTGGCCCGTTACGTATTGTCGTCAGCCTCACGGTTTTAAAACGCGTCTGTTAGGGAGAGGTTTCCACACCCTTATAAGAAATGCTTCGTTCTCCTCTCCAACCGATGTGGGATCTCACAATCCCACCCCCCTAGGAGGTCCAGCGTCCTCACTGGCACACCACTCATTGTCTAGCTCTGATACCATTTGTAACCACCCAAATAATCCACCGCTAGCAAATATTGTACATTTTGGCCCATTACGTATCGCCATCAGCCTCACGGTTTTGAGAGAGGCTTCCACACCCTTATAAGGAATGTTTCATTCTCGTTCTCCTCTCCAACCGATGTGAGATCTCACACTTATACTCAAGATTACGTCAAATCCAAGAAAGTACAAATTTTAAACATGGAAGCATGGATGATTAAATATGCAGCAATTGAACTCCCTTACCGAAGAACACCTTCTACACATTCATCAATGAAGGTGAAAGATCTTGTCTGAAGACCATCTCCCCACATCTCAAACTTATCTACAGAAGTGAGGGCCTTCCTACAAAATGCTGCAGGAGCCTTTTCCCTTCCACCTATCATGAACAAAACAATAGCATTAGACATTTCATACAATTCGTCAATTTGAAAACAACTATTTCGAGCATTCGAGTCAACCTTTCCACGTTCCAAACGGACCATAAATGTTATGAAACCTCCCGATTCGACACTCAATACTGAAATCCTTGTTGTAATGCTTGCACAACTCCTCCGTCGCAAGCTTCTCCAAACCATAAGCATCTTGAGGCTACGAAACAATCGCTAACACGGTTTTAATAACCACATAGCTAACCGTAGTTTCGTTTCTTAGTCGTTAACATAGAAGCAAATATGTACCTCAGCAGGCCAAGCATCTGACTCTTTCAAGCTCACATTAGTTTCCAATTGCTTAAATTCAGGGTAAATGCAAGCACTAGATGCATAGAAAAACCTGCACTCACCACAGAGAAAATGTGAGATCCCACACCGTTTGGGGAGGAAAACGAAACACCCTTTATAAGAGTGTGGAAATCTCTCTTTAACAGACGCGTTTTAAAAACCTTGAGGGAAAGTCCAAAGAGAACAATATTTGCTAGTGATGGGTTTGGACCGTTACAAATGGTATCAAAGGCAAACACCGGGCAATGTGCCAACAAGAAGGCTGTTCCCCAAAGGGGTAGACACAAGGCGGTGTGCCAGTAAGGACACTGGGCCCCAAAGGGGTGGATTTGGTGGGGGTCCCACATCAATTGGAGAAAGGAGCGAGGACGCTGGGCCCTGAATGGGGTGGATTGTGAGATCTCACATCAGTTGTGGAGGAGAACGAAACACCCTTTATAAGAGCGTATAAACCTTCTCTTAGATGAATCGTTTTAAAAACATTGAGGTGAAGCTCGAAAGGGAAAGCGCAAAAAGAACAATATCGGCTAGCGGTGGGCTTGGGCCGTTACTGTATGGTACTTTCTTCCTCATTGGTAGGGACAGTGCCCTTAAAAATTCTAGCTACTCCCGGCCCCGCCCAGCCCCACAAATTAAAGGCCATAACCCTCTAAAGGGTAGAGACAATACCAGCAAAAATGCTTATAAACCATGAATTGTGAGAGATATCCATGAAAACTAACCTCTTAACACCATTGATTCTTGCAGCTTCAAGCATGTTGAAGCTAATCATGGTATTATTATACATAATAACAGAGTGATTTGACTGAATGAAGCCCATTCCACCCATGTCAGCAGCCAAGTTAAAGACATGGTCAACATTCTTTGTGACCTTCAAGCAATTTTCCATCACTCTAAGATCAACAAGATGAAATTCATGGCAGAACATATCTTCTGTCATGTGTTCATTCCTTTTCCAATCAGAAGCAATGATGTAATGGCCTTCGTTCTTCAAACGCCTAGCAATATGAGAGGCAATAAAGCCACCGGCGCCGGTGATCGAGATTCTTAGATTCTCCGATGGCCAATATGGCTCTCTTTCAAGCTCCTCATATGTGTATGAGCCATAATTGGTGTCCCCAGCGCTACCCATTCTGCACCAAAATGGAGATTCATCGCAAGAAATGGTGAATTTCACTACGGAAATTGAAAAGGAGAGACAGAGTTCATGCAAATTTTAAACGAATCGAGGCAAAAACAACATACCTAATAAAGATAACAAGAAATCAAGAACTACCCAGAAATCAAACCCTAAATCTGAACGAAAACACAGACAAATTTCAACAATCAACAACGAGAAAATCGAACAAAGAACAAAAGAAACCAGAGGAACCCACAAAATGGAAGAAAAATGGCAGATGGATATGTTGGAAAGGGAAAAGGGTCGAATCGAATGGCGTGGCGCAGAGCTTGCAGGCTCTGATCGCTATTAATAGAGGAGAAGATTGAAGTGAGCGAGGAACTAAGGCCATTCATTTATTTCTTTTTCTCTCACCTTCCCGATGGCCGCCCATCTAAGTCCGGCACGGTAACGGTAGTTTCGATTCCAACCGGCATCGATTCAGACAAAAAAAATTCTTGCGTTCTAACAAATTTTCAGGAAATTTGGGTTCAAAAATGGAAGAATTACAGGAATTTGTGAAACTAAGTAATTTTTATATTATTTAATAAAAGTTTCAAGCTTTATTTATTAATTTTATATGAAATTATAAGTTTATTTCTCCAACTTTTTTTAATTTTTTATAGAAATTTTTTTAAAAATTTATTATAAAAGTATAAGAAAAATTATTATTATTTGGCAAAAATATAGTTTAGTTATAAATGTATGGACTAAATTGTAAAATTTAAAATTATGAAAATAAAATTCAAACCGAACTCAAAATGGTACCATTTTTATTGATGTTTTCATATACAAAATGATTTACGTGTATTATTAAGAACATATTCAAAAAGAAAGGATCTAGAGGGACCGGGTTCAAAATATGGTGACCATCTACCTATAATTTAATATTTTACAAGGGTGAAACGGTTGTTTGATGAAAATAGTCGAGGTGCACGTGAACTATTAACTCGACCACTACTTAGAATTTGATATCCTACGAGTTAACTTGACAGCTAAATGTAGTGGGATGAAACAACTATTCGATGAATATAGTCGTGGAGCACGTTAACTCGACAACTACTTAGGATTTGATACCAATTCAGTTCATCTTGGTTCGATCCGAATGAATACCCCACCAATTAGCTTAGCAACCAAATATAGTAAAGTGAAACAGTTGTTCGATGAAAATGGTCGAAGAACACGTAAACTATTAACTCGTCAACTATTTAGGATATGATATTTTTCCCGTTAACTTGACAACCAAATATAGTAGAGTGATATGACGGTGAATTAACGGTTTGCCTTGGAAAGAGAATTATTCTCGTTGATTCCTTTCAAGTAAGGACATAAACTTTTCCTCTTCACCATGCATGTAGCCCATGTGGCATTTGGATGATTAATCAAATGATTTTTTTTATCTAAAATTATATATATATATATATATATATATATTTTTTTTTTTTTTTTAAATTTTAATTTTGTGGTAAGACTATAATGCTCGTTGCCAAGAATTCAGATCAAATTTTAAAATTTAAATTTGATTCTTGATAGTCCCAACGTTCATCTGCATCTAACACGGGTCATTTTAGCATGCTTTTTAGAAAAAACTAAATACACTTAATTTTAGAGTTTTTATAATTGAGCTATCGAAAATAAAGATGTTTCGTGTTAGAATCAGTGGTAACTATCAATTAGTTCAAGTATTTCTTAGTAATCATATTCTCACAATCAGTTTCATTCAAAAATGGTCTCGGTAGATTCATGCAATCTACATTTATTCGCGAAGCAGTTCAACCGATAGAGAGAGGGACATTCATTTTTCACCTTAAATGAGTCAAAGCCAAAAATCAGATAAAGAGAAAAGGAGATCAGAAAAATACGTGGACATCTTGACTCTCGTATAGGTCGGATGTCATCGGATCTCCCTTTATTTTGGGAAAGTTGGTGACCGCCAAGAAAAAACAATCACCGATTGGTTTTGACACTCGAGCAACCCACCCTGCCAAACATCGATGCAAAGACCAAGACCAAGTATTTCCAATTCCTTTGAAGCTACTATCACTACCGAAGCAGGCTTGCTCCTGAACCTTTACATGAGAGAAGAGAAGCAGCGAGACCGAGTGAAAGAAAAGAGCTACTTCACTTTACCGGAGAGGAAAATAGCTTTTTATTTGAATCCTAAACCTTTGACTCCATTCCCGGGGAAGGAAGCTTACAATTTATGCCTTTGGGTTACTCTCTCCAAATTCTTCTTTTCTTACTATTACAAATGTAACGGCTTAGAATAAGCCAAGAGCTTATAGGTGAAAGAAGGAGAAATAATCTAATTAAAATAACGAAAAATTGTTAAAAATAACAATTTTAAAAATCAATAATGCATCATATATATATATATATTACAAATGAATAATATTTAAGTAAAATGAAGCCCTAGGAAAATATTTATTTATTTATTTATTTTTGCTTCTTTTAGTACACATAGCGTAAAAGGAATTTTAATTCCAATAAATAAAATACAAGATAATGGAACTTCTAGAAGTCCTAGGAAACTACTAAATGGGTCCCACGTGTAATGTAACTTCAAAAATAATTTAATGTTTTGTTTTTAAAAATATTTTTGAATTTTTAGCCAATTGCAATTTTTGTTTTCATTATAAAAAATTTGTTTTAAGACTTCAAAAACACTTTATTAAACGTGACATTTAATTAAAAAAAATGTAAAATAAATAAACCATAAATTATTATTATTATTATTATTATTATTATTATGAGTTATTGATTGAAAAATAATAAAATTATATACCTGAAAAATACATTTAAAAAAAAGACTTTTAACATTCTTATACGTTAACAAATGAGTTGTCACGGGCTCTTGATTTAATTCTCGCCATTACGAAAATTTTTATTTATTTTTACGAGAATCAAGATTTCTTCATAATTTATTTATATTTTTGTAAAAAAAAATAAGACAAGTGGAGAATAAAAATTGAAATAGGACGTTGTAACAAGAAGGTAGACTTCTTCATTCCTATCCGCTCGATAGACGCCTCTATTTGTAATTGGATAATTAAATATAATTAAATATGGCTAAATTGAAGTTAATGGGACTATTAGATTTAAAAAAATAATAATAATCAATTTAGGGTTTTGACTTTGTATTAAAATTAATTTGAGGTCTACTATATTATTATGAACTAATTTTTCCTTTGCTTTAGGTTAAGAAATGAGGACTTCTATAAATAAAATAATAATAATAATAATAAAAAAAAATATAATATATGGATTAACGGTCTGAAATAAAACGAGTATATCTTAACGATAATTGACATGTATTTCTTTTCTGAACGTTGTAAAGGTAAGTCTTCATACACTAGTTTTTTGTTATATTAATAAAAATACCCCTGAACTTTACACTTTATTTAAAAAATATCCCTAAACTTTCATAAATTTCAAGACAACCTTAACATTTAAAAAAAAAAAATACCCTTTTGGAACATCGGTTGATTCGACCGATGTTCTGCTCATTGCAATCGCTTTTCTTCAAAGAACTTAATGGATCTATAACAACTAAACAACAACAACAACCAACTCTAAGCATCTCGAGAGTACTTTATATATATTATTTTAAAAATATTGTAATGTTCAAATAGTCTGTATGACACATCAATTTGAGCATAGTTTAGTTGATTAGTTATATTTCGGAGCATACGGGATGTGGAAGATCTATATGGGCCCACATGGTGTGGGCCATATTTTAGTATGGGCCTCCAAGTTGTGTTGATCCATTTTGAGCCATCCAAACCCACTTGGCTTCTTTCTAATCTTCAATTGAAAAAAAAAACAAAAGTGTGTTTGAGAAATTTCATATGCACCACAAATTGGTATTATACTCTTTCCTTTTCTTATGACCTATAAATTATTTATTTTTAACATTAAATACTTTGATTATGTATTTCTTTTATTCCAGTCGTGTTATGGTGCTCTAAAGTGGGTAGGAACAGGTCAAATCCGTATCATTGTAAAACAACAACGAAGTATCAAACATTTATATACCACGTGATCGTTTCTTTCAAAATTTTAAAAATTACACAGTAGAAATTAGATAATAATTTTAAAAAAATAAAGTCTTAATTATCCAAATAAATTTACTTAATTAGTCAACAAATTTTAAAATATATTTAAGAAGTTACTAAATTTTTAATTTTGTATGAAAATTTTAACTTAGAAAATTTAAATTCTTATTTAATATTTTTATATTTTAATAGATCTAAAAATTTCGAAGACTTTGAAAAATATTAAAATTGTATTTTAATTTTCAAAATGTGGGCCCCACGTTGTGGTTATCCACATAGAGGCGGCGCATCGTATCGAAATCCAACCATTGGAACCCACGTGGCCAAAATTGTCTGGAAATATTCCATTGGCACCCACAAAATGATGTTATCCATTGTCTTTTGCGTGTGGCTTTTTGGTCATTTCACTTTTTCTTAACTCTTTTTCAGTTTTTAAAAATTGGTTGATTTTTTAAAATATGGATAAGAAGTAAGATAAAGAAATAATCTCGTAAGATAAAAACAATATTTATTAATTTAATTCTAAAAAATTATAATTTAGAAATTAAATAATTATACCATTAGATTTTTCTCTATTTTTAATAGAAAATGTTTAATATCCATTAAATATATCGCATCATTTTAAAAATATGTTAAAATATAAAATTAAAATCATTTTATGAATTAAAGTTCTAATTTAAATTTAAATTTAAAGAACTAAATTAAAAAAAAAAAAAAGAAAAAGAATGCATATCTCGAAAATACCCTCGATTAGGAATTTTTTTTCCTACCATGCCACGTAGACTTTAGTATATGACGAAAATACCCTGCATATCTGAGATAAAAGAGTCGACAAAGACAAAGGAGGACAATCGGAGAAAGAGAGAGAGAGAGAGAGAGAAAAAATGGATAGGGTATTTTCGGCGGGTGAAATTTCTGATCAGTACTGGTCGTCTCTTCCGGTCGCCGAACCTCCGCCGGCCGGCGACGGCTCGAAAATGAACCGTAGCGCGTCTGAGTGGGCCTTCCAGCGCTTCCTTCAAGAGGCCTCTGAAACTTCCCCTCATTCCTCTGCTGGAGACCATGGCGAAGGGATTGAGATCAAGGGCTCGGACCGTGGTCAGTCGCAGAAACATAATGCTAATCATGATGGTGTTAGTAATGGCAATAGAAGCTGCATTTCTTCCAATGCTGTACCGCCGAATATTCCGATCGATTCGGAGGAGTATCAAGCCTTTCTTAAGAGCAGGCTTGAATTGGCTTGTGCTGCGGTTGCTATGAAGAGGGTAAACTTTGCCCTTTACTTGTTTGTTTCTTCTTGTTATTGATTTATTTTCTCTGTTTTGTTGATGAGGGTGTTTTTGGGGAGTTAACGAAATGGTGGAAATCTGAGTAATGATTTTTACATTTTGGATGTTGTTATATCCGTTCCTAGCCCATCGTTAGTACATATTGTTGCTTTCTCGGTTGGGTTTCTCCATAAAGATTTTAAAACGTGTATGCTAGGGAGAGGTTTCCACACTCTTATAGAGAATGCTTCGTTCTCCTCTCCAACTGAGGTAGAATCTCACAGTCCACCTCCCTTTGGGGGCCAGCATCCTCGCTAGTACTGTTCTTCTCTCCAATCAATGTGGGATCTCACAATCCACCCTCCTTCAGGGCTTAGCGTCCTCGCTGGCACACCACCCGGTGTCTCTCAACCCGATGTGAGATCTCACAATCTATTCCCCTTCGGGGCTCAGCGTTCTTGCTGCACTCGTTCCTCTCTTCAAAAGGGCCTAGCATCCTCGCTGGCACATCTCTCCAACCGATGTGAGATCTCACAATCTATTCCCTTTTGGGGCCTAGTGTTCTCGCTGGCACTTGTTCCTCTCTTCAAAGGGGCCTAGCGTCCTCACTGACACACTGCCTAGTGTCTCTCCAACCGATATGAGATCTCACAATCTATTCCTTTTTGGGGCTCAGTGTTCTCGCTCGCACTCGTTCCTCTCTTCGAAGGGGCCTAGCGTCCTCGCTGGCACACCACCAAATATCTCTCCATCCATGTGAGATCTCACAATCCACCCCTTTTCGGGCCAACGTCCTAGCTGGCACACGTTAGTACTGAGGGCCACTTGAGGCTTAGGATATAATTAGCTGAATGCTTTGATTGGACTCCAATTCCAATGTCTTATAAAGCTACTTGTACTCCTCTAGCCTGGCTCCTAGTCATCTTGATGTTAATTTCATACACTAATAGTTCTTCTCTGTTAGGTGTATGTAATAGCTTTACTTTCACATTAATTAATCTAGAGAGAAACTTGGGCTTTTTTTCAAGGTAAAGTTGGTGAGCTTTTGTTTTGTGTATAAACAGGGATCCTTTACAAAGACTCCAACTTCTTCTACCTCATCTGACTGTGGATCACAAGCATCTAATACGTTGGGAATACAAGCTCCTAAAGGTTGGGATTACTGCATCTCTATATTTTCGTTTCTCACAACTAATGAGATGTCGTTAGACTTTGCCTTTCTTTACGAGCTTATATGTATTGTTAGGATTGTACAACAACACACACACTCGATCTAAATAAAACAAGAGAGAAAAAATACAAGGAGAAATATTGTGAGATCCCACATCGGTTGGGGAGGAGAACGAAACACCCTTTATAAGGATGTGGAAACCTCTCCCTAGCATGCGCATTTTAAAAACCTCGAGGGGAAGCTTGAAAGGGAAAGTCCAAAGAAGACAATATCTACTAGTAGTGGGTCGTTACATATATTGGCTAAGGGTTTATATTGATGAATTCAGTATGTACAGTAAGAGAGAATACAGAGAATGCAGTACATTTTCAAAGCACTAGGTTATATATATGGTTCTTGTAACAGTCTAAGCCCACCGCTAGGATATTGTCCTCTTTGGGCATTTCTTTTTGGACCCTTCCCAAAGACGACAGTATCTGCTCGTGGTGACCTTGGGCTGTTACCGTTCAAGTTACTATGTATAGCATGGACCCTTCCCAAAGAGGACAATATCTGCTAGTGGTGAGCTTGGGCTATTACAGTTCAAGTTACTATGTATAGCATGGGTCCTTCCCAAAGAAGACAATATTTGCTAGCGGTGAGCTTCGGCTGTTACAGTTCAAGTTACCATGTATACCATGGGTCCTTCCCAAATAGGACAATATCGGCTAGCGGTGAGCTTGGGCTGTTACAGTTCAAGTTACTACGTATAGCTTTACTAGATATAGTCATCTATCCTGTATAGCTTTACCAGCTTTTTACTCTACGTTGTTTACTATATGTGATCGTTTACCATATATAGCTATAAAGACGCAGCAACCAACACTTATATGTATTGTTAACATATTTTAGGTCTCTCCACTTTGGTAGCTTGTAAAGTAGGAGCTGGGAACAATTCATTAAGGCCACCAGATAAGGATATAAATGGAGTCCTTGGAGTTGCTTTCTCACCCATGGTGCCAAAAATATCTGAGGTTCGTTCTTCGCCGACTACCAGTGGATCATCAAGAGATCAGTGGGATGATGAGGAGATTGAGGGAGAAACTGACACAACAGAGAGTAAGGACCCTGCTGATGTAAAACGTATAAGGAGGTATTCATCTGCTTATGAGCCTGTCCTCAATTTTGTGTTCATTGACAAGCTTTGTGGGGGAGTTATCTTTGTAGAACAACAAACCAGTTTTATTGCAAATGCATTGTGTGAATAGTGGTGTCAATAAATTTTGTTCATATCTGATTGTGCTTTCTATGTGCAATATGAATTCCTCCATCCTGGCTAATGTGTTCCTTTGCATTTGATAATTTCTCATTTGAGGAAAGTTATTTTGTGAGATCGGACAATATCTAGTAGCGGTGGACTTAGGCTGTTACAAATGGTATCAGAGCCAGATATCGGGCGATGTGCCAGTGAGAAGGCTGAGATCCGAAGGGGGGTGGACACAAGGCAGTGTGCTAGCAAGGACGCTGGGTCCCAAAGGGGGGTGGATTAGGAGGTCCCACATCGATTGGAGAAGGGAACAAGTGCCAACGAGGACGCTGGGTCTCGAAGGGGGTGAATTGTGAGATCCCACATCAGTTTAGGAGGAGAACGAAACATTCTTTATAAGCGGACACAAGACGGTGTGCCAGCAAGGATGCTGGATCCCGAAGGGGGGTGGATTGGGAGGTCCCATGTCGATTGGAGAAGGAACAAATGCCAATGAGGACACTGGGCTCTGAGAGGGGGTGGATTGTGAGATCCCACATCGGTTGAGGGGGAGAACGAAACATTTTTTATAAGGGTGTGGAAACCTCACTCTAGTAGACGCGTTTTAAATTTTTTGAGGGGAAGCCCGAAAGGAAAAGCCCAAAGAGGACAATATTTGTTAGCTTGCATGCTTTAACATTACCCGTGTTATAAGTCGTTATTACAAATGTCGTTATTACAAATGAAGTGGTTGTTTTAGTTGCATGGTAGAGATTAAAACATAGTGCAAATTGATTGTGGAGTTCTCTTTCTTTCTCGTTCCATTTCTTATTAATTATCTCTCATTGTTGTTGGCATTGTTTTCAGAATGCTTTCGAACAGAGAATCGGCTCGACGATCAAGGAGAAGAAAGCAAGCACATTTAACCGAACTCGAGACTCAGGTGTCTATTCTGTAACTCTTTGTCCAGTGCCTTAGTACCTCTTTTGTAATCTACTAAACTGATACACTGGTTCATTTTCTTTTCTTAATTCAAGGTTGCACAATTAAGAGCTGAAAACTCGACCTTATTGAAGCGCCTTGCCGATATAAGCCAAAAGTACACCGAAGCCAACGTCGATAACCGGGTTCTAAAAGCTAACATTGAAACATTAAGAGCAAAGGTACAATGACAATCCATTGGTATTCGGTTCTCCTAGTGCATTAGAAGCTTTTTTGCTCACGTGCTTGGTTAGAAATGCAATATACTTTCTGTGAGATCCCACATTGGTTGGAGAGGAGAACGAAACACCCTTTACAAGGGTGTGGAAACCTCTCCCTAGTGCTAGAGGTGGGTTTAGGCTGTTACAAATGGTATTAGAGCCAGACAGGTGATGTGCCAGCAAGGAGGCTGCGCCCAGAAGGGGGTGGACACAAGGTGGTGTGCCAGCAAGGGCGCTGGCTCCAAAAGGAGGGTGGGATTGGAGGGTCCCACATCAATTGGAGAAGGGAACGGCGAGTGCCATGGAAGACGCTGGCCCCAAAGAGGGTGGATTGTGAGATCCCACATCGGTTGGGGAGGAGAACAAAACATCCTTTATAAGAGTGTGAAAACCTCTTCCTAGTAGACACGTTTTAAAAACCTTGGGGAGAAAGCCCAACAGGACAACATTTGCTAGCAGTAGGTCTGGGCGGTTACACTTTCTTGTTTTATATGTAAAGGCATCTAACATTATTTCCATACTGGCAGGTAAAAATGGCTGAGGAGACTGTTAAACGAGTTACTGGTAACCCAATGTTCCATGCCATGTCTGAGATTACCTCCTTTGGCATCTCTTCGTTGGACGGTAGCCCTTCCGATGCGTTAGCAGATGGCGCCGTACCGTTGCGAGATGGTTCATGCCATCTATATCAACCTACATCTAATAATCCTGTGGTTGCACATGACATAAGAGTCAACAATGGCTTGGGTGACACTTCACATGTAGACAGTGGGCAGCAGGAGTCGTCCTCTCTGGCACTGCCAGCCGTGTCCGTGAACAAGATCGAAAGATCGGAGTCTTTGCAGCGAGTGGCTAGCTTGGAGCCTCTGCAAAAGCGGATCTGTAGGGTCCAAGCAAAGGGAGAGCAATAGATATAGCATACTAGACTTGTGTCGGGTAGATTAGTGAATTTTATAAAATTTGAAAGTTTAGAGACCGTCATTGTAAAAGTTCATGGATCAAATAGATATAAATCTTTTAGATTTTTTTTTTCACATTTTTTAAATTAAGTCTTCAACATGGACAGCAATGATCACTGGATTTTCTTTCATGGATGAGGAAACAAAGCTCTGCAACTATTCTTCAATATGCAGTCCAATACAAAGCCTAACATTGTGACATTTGTTTCAGTTCTTGCAGCTTGTAGCCACAGTGGAAAGTATATACAGTATCCAACATTATGGATGTTTGGTCGTTCGTTATGTCGGTTAGATAGGTTGTCAGATGTCAATCATCATAAAATCTCGCATCGTTGGATAGAAGAACGAAATATTATTTATAAGGGTATATAAACCTCTCTCTAATAAAACACATTTTAAAACCGTGAGGTTGACGGTGATACGTAACGGGCCAAAGCAGACAATATCTACTAGCGGTGGGTTTGAACTGTTACTAATGGTATAAGAGCCAGACATCATGTAGTGTGCCAGCGAAGACGTTGGGCCCCCAAAAGGAGTGAACTGCGGTAGTGTGGTTGTAGATGATAGTGTCCATGATTTTACAGCGGCAAATAACTGAATAAGCATAGATGGATGGAGATCTTCTCCATGCCAAGCTTTCAGACAATGAATAGAGTTCGGAAGCTGATGTTCCATTACAAGCATGCTTGGCTACAAGTTGAAACACGTCAAAAGACCTACATAGCTCGGTTTTCGGTTTGAATGAATATCGGTCTCAGCTCGAATTCCATCCTTGGGTTAGTGAGGGAAATCATATGGTTTCCATAAGAACTTGTAAAAAAGGAGGAGCTAATGGCATCTTCCACAACTTTGATATTAGATTAAAAAAAATGAGTACATTCTATAACATGAAAGATACCTATCTTCTAGACTTGGACTGAAGCAACTGAGGCAAAGTGGCTATGGAGGTGTACAAGTGTAACAGAATAAATTTACGTAGTTGCCTGATTAGTGTGATATCTACAAACCAGAGCCAAAAAATGATTTTCCAATGCTATAATAGGCTGACAGTAGAACATATTATAAGCCCTAATATCACATGATTTTATATGGATCCAACTCAAACTAGCAGCACCTATCAATCTGAAATTCTAAATCGGTTAATTAGAACAAAACTTACCTCAATGTGTTGCCAAATCTACAATGAAATCTGATGTTATGAGTCCCGCCAACTTTATACCACAATTTCTTCGTTGTCGCTGCGATTGACTTCCTTTCCCCATTCTTACGCGCTTCTTCGATCAAAGACTTCAAAACTTGTAAATGGAGAAGGCACAGGCAATGTGAAAATATTGCATATCGATTGATGAAACGAACGAGTGCCGGTGTATTTTTGGTCATCATGATGTTGAACCCGCAATTGCAGTTATTTCACTTCCTTCTTTCAATCCTTGAAGGCATACATGTAATGACCTTTGGACATTATCTGCTACAATTCTCAACCTTCCTTGGCTAGCATCTCCGTTTGAATTTCCACTCACTTCGACTGTTCGAGCCACCCTTTGTTTACACATTTCCCAGTCATCAACGCGCAACCAGCATGCTCTGCCGCCGTGGCTTCCCTCCATAGCCAGAAAAGAGACAACAGGGCTTTCACCAAAGGAATATTTCAACTTCACTGAGATACAGTATGGCAACCACGCCGCGCCACCAGCTGCATTCATGTGAGGTATATGAGCAGGATCGAGAACAACTGTCAGAGCGAAATCGACAGAGTTGTGTTGTCGATCATAATGGATATTGCTTTTCGATGTCAACCTTTCGAAGTTCTCGTCTATGCTCAACCCAGAATGATTTTCAAGACACAACTCGATGCGGGGTTTCTGTGCAGGAGCAATATCTCCACCCTGTGCTTGGGCCACTCCCTTTTTCCATGCTATCAATTTCAAAAATTCCCTCAAAACTGATATTGGTAAGGTAAGAAGAGTAATGAAAGATGCAACGCGAGAAGCATCATACGGCTCTGATGCAACACGACGGCTAAAGTAATCACATATTTCACTAATTTCTAATTGTGTCAATTCCTCTTGTGCTGTGGTGGAGTTTTGCTGCTGTTGTTGCTGCTGTTGATGATGGAAACGCTTCACACTAAGCACTTGGAGAAGCAGTTGAACTCTGTGAACGCTTACAGCAAATACGTATCCCCTACAAAAAAAAATACGTAATTGGATGAAATGAATGACTCGAAATGTAGGCTAAACAGGTCGTCATTAAAATAATTTGGAAATGCAAAAAATGGGGATCAACTTTTAGGAGTACAGTTCAAAAGAAAGCAAAGTTATGATTAATAGGATTAAAGCACCATTTTGGGGAATTTGTTTGGAAACGAATTATAAAAATATATATGTATATGTATATATCCAATATTGATATAAAAAAATAATAAAAATAAACAGATAATGTAAGTGAATTTGCTAACTTTACTACTCGACAATGGCAAAACCAAAAAAATAGAATCAAAACTGCAACACACTTACCCCACGAAGAAACGTAAGGCAGGCTGCTCGGGGTCCAAATTCAGCAATGCACCTTCATTGTCCCTCAAAATTGAACCTAGGATCTCTTTCAGAAGATCAGGAAGCTGGGCAAACAGCCAAAGAACTCCAAGGTATTTGAGGATACCTCTCAAAACTTTCTTAAGAGCAACAAGAGGAACCCAGCCTCCTCCATACCCGCCATCATCCCCAAGTCCAATAATTGCTGTATTCAATTCACCTCTCACGTGTGCAGGGACGCCTGCTCCAGGTGATCTCCGTAATGGCAATCCTGAGCTCACAGAAGCCAAATTTGAAGATCCAGGCAGAGCATTTCCGACACGATTTACGTTAGCCACCTGATTTCCCGCCCTAGATATTGCAGGAGAACCAGGAAGACTAAGTCTATTTCCATTTGCAGCTGTCGTCTGTGAACTTGAATTTGGATTCTGATTGTTTGGGGCTGACTGTGCAACAGTGTGTTGAACACCTGGGAAGTTCGGCTCTAAACCATTTAATTCTTGGGCAACATGCTCCATAATAAATGGCCGAAATTGTGGGCATGGTAGTGACCCTCCAATTGAAGGGTTGACCTTGGCAGGCGTTGCCGGTTGTAACCACACCTGGTCTCCTGCAAAGCAGCGCATATCAACTGCAAATTGTTTTCGATATATTATCCTTATCCAATATGGACCACGCAATACAACAGAAACATCTATTGGCAACAATGAACTAGGAGCAATGCCAGGCCCACCACGTCCAGCAGCAGCTAACATTGCAGCCCCATGAAGGCTATGATTTGCAAGAGGGCCAGCAACGCTTGAAGAAACAGTGCTACCCACTTGGCCATTAGTAGCTTGGCCAGTGATAGTGCCTGAACTGCTAGGTAAAACACTTTGAGTTGGTGTATGTCCTCCATGTTTTGGAAGGGAAGAGAGAGCTGCGGCTATGATAGGAAGTGTCGAAACAGGACCAGCTCGAGCAGGTCGGGTTGCAGCTGCTAGAGCATGTAGTGGTCCAGCAGTGAGTCGGATACAATCCAAAAGTGATGCAACTTCAGCTCCATTTATAAAATCTTCTAAAAACTGTACACACCAGAAATATATACAAATTAACATATTTATAAAAACTGAAAATATATCTAGGCAAAATATTGAACTCATGTCCTAATGACTTGAAGAAAACATGACCAAGGCACGTAGATCATCAGCATTTGAATTTTTGACAGATTTAAATCTTTTGAAGCATTGTGCAAACAAAAATTCTTTAAAAATATTTTTAAAATGAAAAATATATACACACACATATATATATAAATTGCTTCTGAAAAAAAAAATAATGATAAAAATGGAAATTAATAAATAAGAAATTTGAATATAGATTGATAAGAAAATTGACCGATATTTTCTTACACGGCTAATTGTTTAACTTTGATAGTAAGACATTCATTGCAAACAAATTTATTACAAGCAACAATAGCAAAAGCCATAAACCATAAAGTGGAATTATAACACTCTTGTTGCAGTCCTAAGGCAGGCAAAAGAAATTAGAAAGGAAAAGATCAAGGAAATTTAAACCTAGATTAAAAGGAAAATTTATTAATATTTCTTAGATAGCTAAATGTAGAGAGAAAGAGAGAGAGAGAGTAAGACTTAATATGTAAATAGAATATGAGGAACTTCTTTCATTCGATTCATACCCAATGAAAGAAATCCTAAAAGAGAACGAGCAAAGGATATGCAATATGGTATATAAATAACGAGGGACGTTAAACAAACCTTGGTATGAGGCCAAAGTTGATCGGGAGAAACATGCATAGTGCAACCCTCTTTACCTGATTCCCACTCTACAACAAAACGTGCCAACACACCAGAACCAAAACTAAACCACAAGCACATTAACCCAACTGCTTCAATTCTAAATGCCCTCCTCATCTGTTCGGATAACTTATCCACTGTGTCAGGTGAAACTTTGGTAACTGGTGCTTTAACATCTGAGGTCATATTACTTTCTTCTGGCTTCTCACATGTTCTAACCCCAAGCAGTTTCCGCATCCCAAAGGCAAACATTCTTGCATTGGAGAGCCTTTTTATATCCGCCACCAACTTTTCTATGCTATCTGCCTTTACTGATTGATAACTGAGAACAACACCTTCTGGATCATAACTAATGTGCGAGTCTTTGTCAGATGTATTTGCTATTCGAACATCAGGTCCCCATAGGGCTGTACTGCTTTTCTTCTGAAGCTCCCACAAATCTCTAAAGTGCTGATCATGTATCTTCACATCCCAGCACATGGTCCCAGGCCTTCCAAGTCGCAAGCATATATGTTGCCATGAATCATCTCTGGTAAATGGAAGCCGGAACCATATATTTGTTGATGCATTTCTTAACCCAACTTCTTCAACATATGGAATGTCCAGTGCATCCATCTGGCCAGTAAGTCTCGCGTGTTTGATACATATTGAACAGTGCCTGATTACATGAAGCAGAGCAGAGACATATGTACTCGAAGGTGCACTGCCTTTATTAGCTTCAGCGATAAGGTTACCATAACAGTATTCAGTTTTGGAGACCATTTCTTTTGAAATAAGCAACTGTGATGAGGGTGGACTAATTATAGCTGATACTGAGACCTTCCTTCTCTTAGACAGTCCATTATATGCATCAATACCTTTAAGTGACGGGATTAAGTTGAGCATAACAGAAGCAGCACGCTTCCGAGAACAATCATTTTTCAGATCACTTTCATCCACGGGACTAGAGCAAGAATCTTGATTCTGGGCTGAAAAAATACATCTCTCAAGTTAGTAAAAGTAAAACGTCAACTTTTTTTAAGTTCAGAGCTTCAATTGTTAAATTACATGCAGTCAACCAATAACATAGAAACTCAGGGGAAGTATCTTACATACGGGAGTTGAAACAGACGAGCTAGATCCAGAAGGCCTTAAAGATCCTGTTGGAGCTGCAGTTGGTGAACTTCTGGAACCATTAGGCTTTATACTTCCAGAAATTCGAGGGCCACCATGTTGAGGTGGAGACAGTAGCCGAGATGACCTATTTGCATACAGCCCATCCTTTGACGTATCATTTGGCATACTTGTATGATCGTCGTCCAATGCAGTATAAGAACTAACCTCAACAGGATTTTTTGGGAATCTAAGGGAAGCTAAATCCTGTTCAGATTTTGAGTTTGAAAGTCGTCTTGCAGCACCCCTTCCAGAACCAGAAGAAATAGAACCCAGGGATGAGGAAGGCACTGGAACCTTCAAATTGCTAGATGAATACAAGGAACCGGTGCTGTGCGAGGTAATATTAGACAGTTTTGCAACATTATTACCCTGGGATGGCTGCACACCCACTTCCCACTTGGGTGAAGGAACTCCTTTTATATTATGAATATTAGAGAGAGAACCATAATGAGATGCAGATGAATTGAAAGATTGAGACACGTTTGAAACAGAAAATGTAGGTACAGGGGGAGGCCCCTTCTCCAACTCAAACACTTCATCAACAACAGATGAAAAACTGGATGGAGGATATCCAGATATCTGCTGAGACTCATCAAGGCTAATATCAGAAAGATGACCATTTTCAGAAGTTTGGTTATCGACAGAATTTGGTAAAGAGGGCAACAGCTTTTCCCAGTCAAGCAGACTTAAGTTCAGCTCGTCTTCAAGTATCTGTATGTGATCAATGTCAATTTTCTTCACACGGATCACATTGTTTTGATCACTAAGACCATGGGCTTTGGCAGAAGGATCTGACCTTGCCTCCAGCAATTTAAACTGGGGCTTGAAATCCTTGTCAAGCTGCATTAGCAAAAAGTATGAATTCCCACAATCTGGAAATCCCATCAGCAACATGGCTGAGCCAATTGAAATGCTTTTTGGCAATCGAACTGCAGAAAAACCATTTTCATATACCTGCAAATGTTTAATGTTATATTTTTATTATCATAAAACCCATGCTCGATATAACCATTAGAATATATAAATAGTAGCAATCAAAATGGTTAGAATTTCTTTCTTTAGAAAAGAATATAAGACATACACCCGTACCTCAAGGCCCAAAAAGCTACTAATAGATGCAAATAAATGCAGCACACTTCGGCTTCTCAATCTTATAAAAACATCAGCTGCAGTCATACTTCCTTGATTTAAAGCTTCTTCACAATCTGTCAGTGAGGCGGGTGCAAGTTTATTGTGCGAGGACTGAAGAAGAAAAAGGCCATTCCTGCAAACAAAATTGTGGGTAAGAGACAAATAAGCAGAAAGAAATCTATGATATATTAAAAAGGCAACGATCTACAGAAATACTTGCACTATTGTGTTCTTGTAAATGATCATTTGTATTTAATCCCACTTTACAGTACTACTTACTTGACATTTATATTTTTTTTCTCAACAATTTAGATAGTACTTAAACATTGGGGTTAATTCAGATAAATATTGTGCTCCTATTTTATTTAATATTGAATTGATCAAATTCTCAATCTATTTTAACAACCAATTCATAAAATATTACTGTATTCATATAAAAGAAATTCTACAAACAAACTCTTCGAATACTTTAACAACAGTTATTATCATACCCATCCACAAAAGAATATTAAATAAAATATAGACTCTTTAGTGATATAATCATTAATTTGTGTAGATTAAAAAGAATATGAATACACAACTGACTTCTTTACATTGAATAACTTCCACTGTCAAATTGGAAATAGATTTGTACCTTCTCCTCTATTTGGTACGTTATTAGAGATATGTAATTTACTAAGTGCATCAAAAACCTCAAGTTAAAATTTCAATTATTCTTCTTTTTACTATTATTAGTCAAACAAAATTTCAATTTTCTATAAGTTCTACCTATTCCATTGCGTAAATCTACATATATCCTTAATGCATGCAAATTAGATATAATGATGGTAGCATTAATTCCACTAAAAACAAATAAACAATTTAAGGAATTATGAATTATAAAATTCTATTTAGAATTTGCCGATAATATAGGAGAAGCATGGAGACATGGGAAGTTACTCTAATAGATGGAAAAGTAAAAATTGCTGTACTTTGTACCCACATGTTTTTTATTTCAAATAATGAAAAATAGTGATTAAATTTTATATTTCGGAGTTAATATTTATCGAATGATAAAACTAACCATTATTGAAGTCTAAAATATTGCTTTACCAAACTCAATTTATTTGAAAGTGGCTCGATGTAACTCCTAATATACAGTAGCAACGACTTTCTTTTACCTAATATCATCTTAAAAGGATACCTTGTATGTATTCTGAGGGTGAAAAATGATGAGCCATAAGCACGCACCCGCAATATTTCTTCTCCCTCATATGTAGTGGGATCACAAATTTTATCCTTCTGCAAAGAATAATAGACGTTATAACAAAAGTAAAGAAAAAGGAGCGGTAGTTAAGTGTCATTACATGTTACTTATGCGACAAATGAAGTAAACAACAAATTCCTACCATCAGCAGGAAAGAGAATATAGGATGAAAAGCCTACACGCTCCCCTAATTGCAAATAACCATGATTTGCACATGGGCAAACTATTTCACTAGAAAAATAATAGAATAAAATAAAGGATACGGGAATTAAGAAATCACAAAAAGAACTGATACCACCAAATGAAACTGACTCATGAGGCAAATTTATTTTGCAACATTGAAGAAAGCATATATCCTCAGAGTTCGCCTCAATACAAGATGCGAATGAAAAAGAAAACAATACAAAATTCTCGAAATGGTAAAAGAGAGAAAAACCAGAAACATAGAATGTTATACACAACCGAATGCAAACCCTTCACCATTTCTTCCTTAATCCCATCATTCTCACTTCTTTAACAAATTAAATTTTCTCATCCAATGATCAATAGTCCTGCATCCACACTTGGAAACATACAAAATACCATCCTGTACGGATGGCTGTGATGGGAGAAGGGAGTAGTATTCAAACAAAGCTCCCTTCGTAAATAAATCAGTGGGAGAAGAGAATGGTAAACTAGACTAGACTAGACAGAACAACTTTATTTTTCAACATTCCTAGCCCTCGCCCGGTAAAATGCCATAGGAGTATGAAGAAAAGAAACCATAAAAAATTGCAACCTTTTTGTGGTCAACATCAGGCTCATCAACACGGTGCTGAAGAACAACATCATCTGCCGCTCGACAAATTTGAACATTTTTCTTCAATTCTTTATGAATTTCAAGAAGCCGAGTATATTTGTTACAACATAGAGCTCTCAACAGCAACTTTTCAACATCAATGCAACTTTGATCCAGAGAAAACTTTGCTTCTTTGTTGGTTGACGGATCTATGACAAACGTGCTGTGGATACAATTTATCTGCATATCTGGTCCTGGTTCAATTTTTATGAAGGGACATGATCCTGGATCGGAAATACCAGAATTTTTATCAAAATCCAACCAGTACATGATTTTCAACCCCGGGGTTCGAAGACCAGATAAGTCAGTTTCTCCATCTGGGTTCACTTGTGTGGAGCCACCAGTAATACCATCAGATATGACCTCAAACCGAATAGCATCTCTCCATCTTCCTTGTCTAAGTGAATATACTTGCTTTAAGACAGTGTCCATAACAAGTGAGATGCAAAGTTCATGCAAAATTGAATATAATGTAGTGAAAGGATTTTCAGCTGCAGCCATTCTGCGTTCCAAATCATCTCCAAGAGCATAACGGTGCATTTCTTCCAGTTTCACAAGTCCCCTTCTCTCTCCAACTAGCAGCTCCAAGTGCAGTATCCTCCACAATGATAAGTGTCCTCTGTAGCCCAGAGTAACTAAAACCTTAAATTCCCCATCTACACGAAGCATTGCTGTACCATCAGTGACTTTTACTTCAGAAATTTCTTTTGGAAGTGACACTTCCAGTAACTTAGCCCGTACTAATATCTCCAACTTTTTTAACGCATTCTTTTCTTGGCCTTCATTCAGTGTTCCCTGAATACTGATATCTTCTACACATTTTGGTAGACGTTCATAGGTGCCTGTAAGGAGAATTTCAGTAGCAGATGGAACATCATAAATAGGTGCACGAGCTTGCTGTAGGCCCTCATGCATGAAGAATAAAGAATCAGCAGCTTGTGAAAAACATGTATCATGACTAGACAAAGTTGATGCAAGTTGCTGCCAGTATTGAATCAACGGAACCTGGCAAGCCAAGAGGTAGACAGTAAAAGAAGAGAACATAATTTAAAAATGAAGAGCCAAAGTGAACTTAGCTCAACTGTAATTGGCATGTACCTTCGCTAAGAGGTCAAGGGTCAAATTCCCCACTAAATATTATTGAACTCAAAAAATAATTTAAAAATGAAGAGAAATGCACCCATTATCCATATTATTAACTTCTAAATTTAACTGACAATTAATCAAGGGGAAAAAGAAAATATCAAAACGGAAAAGACCAGGATGATCAACTCATGCCAACATTCAACATACTAGCGTTCCTACTCCCGTGAGATACAAACTGCTACACAAATGCCCATTCTTTCATGATCCGAACTTCCATATCCATGGACAAGACTAAATCACAGTTAACAAATGTCTCTACCAAGTCCAACATTTAACCAAATTCAAGTTAGAAACAAAACACAGTCTTGCAAAATGGAAAATTAAAATAGAACCTACTTCATAATATTCCATATCAGAAAGTAAAAATTCTTGGCATGATGGTTGCAGCTCAATAAAATGATTTTTTAAAGCAATAATAGTCATTGGCTCGATCATTTTGAGACGAAAAAACCTAAGGCTTCTCTTTGGTATTGGTTTTTCTCTTCATTATATATGTATAAATTAGAATGCTTTTATTTTTCCTTAGTCTTGTGAATACCACAGGCGTTAGACAGACAGTACTAACACCAACCTCAAAATTCTCCAAAAGAAAATTCCTCAATTTCGAACAGACATTGCAGCACAGAGAATTCGAGAGGCATTAATTTAAAATGAAAAGAAAAACAAACAAACAAACCAACCTGTCGGCACCACTTAGCAAGGGCATAAAGGCGGAGCATCCTCTGTTGAGTCTTGAAGACATACTTGAGAATGTTACGCTTCTTCTCGTCGTCGGATTGTTTGGATGATTTGGCGTTGTCGACGAGCTCTTTGAGGGAGAGGAATGAGTCGTCAGCAACGAGGGAAACAAGTGCAGAGAACTCGACCGTTTGTTGCCCTAGCTCGGCCGCCATGGTTAGGGCGGACGAATCAGTATCCCAACGAATGGGGAAGGAGGAAGAGGGAGATCTATAATGTGGAAACCATGGGGAGCTAGCTAGGGTTTGGGAGAGGGGAAATTGAGGAAGACGAAGGAGCTGGGAGATGCAGAGTTCATCGGTAAAGAAAAGAAAGGAGGGAAAACGTTCATTTTTATGATTCCGCCTCCATTCTTCAGGGTTGTGGGTCCCTATTTTGATTTTATTGTCCACGTGGCATTTCTTGGTCAACGTTTTCTCATGCATTTGTTTTTTAATTAAATTAATAATAGTAAATTTTTTCCTCTATTTCAAAAATATTTTTTTTTTTTCAATTTTAAAAATATTCTTAAAATTTTTACAGTTTAGCACTGGTTGAAGTGCCCCGTGGTTCCTTGAGTGCCAGCCGCGGAGAGGAATGCCATCAACTAGAGCGTTCGGGTGGGTTTTGATTATGAACCTAAAACTACTTTGGTTCATTGGTTTCACAACTCTCGAGTTACAATAGCTGTAAACTTATGAGGTTTTGTTTATTCACGCTCGACCTTTGTTTTTCATCTGTCCTCTGTTTTCATTCTCACTCGTGTCTTCCCTTTTTCATCCAATGAAAATATTCTATTCATCTCTCTCGTCTCTCCCCCTCTTTACTGACTATAACCATACTTAAATGTCCCTTCACTTCAATTATGACGGTAACTGTATGCATAGAGTCGTTCTAGTGCAATCCTAACAAATAGTTTCGTGGATCGGGAAGACTAATTCTCATCGAAGGAACTTAACTACTAATGACAGCAAGCCGAAAATGATAGATACTACTAAAAAAAAGTCAAAATTTACATATTTTTAATGGTCGTACTTGACCCATCTGACCGCGTAAACTCGAGAAGGATTATTTTAAAATATTTATAAAATATGAAGAGTACTATTATAACATAATAATAAACAAATAAATAAAAATTAAAGATAAAAAAAAAAACCCTTCTCTTCGAATTGATGATTATATCATATAACATATACAAATTCTTTGGGTAATTAATTAACATAATTTCCCCAAAAAAAAATTAATACGAATAATCACCAAAAAAAAAAAATTAATTCCCTTATTATTTTCGGGTCTTGTTCATCAGCCTCTCTCTAAGAATATCAAGATCTGATTTTTCATTAAAATTTACACGAGAAATTGATCAGATCATCGGAGAGGCGGCCGGCGGAGGATCTCCGCCGGCGAATCCACGGCGGCTGCGATGAAGTTTCACAGCTTTTCCGATGACCAAAAACCAGAGCGATCATCCTTCTTCTTCTTCTTCACACTGCTCCACAGCCCAATCCTTTGGCCTCTGATCCCTTCATGATTCTAAGCTTCTTGCATGAGCTCATAAACATCCTGCAAAATTCCATATAAATCCATCTTTAATTAGTCCGCAAAATTATGGAACGAGATCTAGGGATGTTCGTGGGTTCGATTGGGTCGGGTTATGACATTTTTTCGACTCATTTCAATTATTTTAATTGTAAAATTTTCGAACACAAACAATTTTTATTAAATAATGAATCCATCTCAATCCAATTTAAAATCAACGCGCTTCAAAATAAATAATTATGAAACTAAATAGAAATATAATTATATATAATTAGATTGTAAGAAAAAAAAAATCTTAAAATAGATAATAAGTTCAAATTTGTTCGTTTTGAGTGAAACTCGTCTAATTCAATTCTTAAAAAGTTTCATTTTTTTTTTCAATTTAACCCAATTTAAATAAGTTTATAACCCAACTGAACCGGTTGAGTTGAATCGGATCGATAGTGTTAAAAAAATTTGTTTCGTGAATTCGGGTTTGATTGAATCGACGGTGTTTTCTAGTATATCGAATTTTAGAACTCTAAACGTGATCTAAGTTGCACGAAAAATTATTATAGATATAGGAAACTTACTCCCATGGAACGTCGCCAACGAGCATCCAATCGCCATCTTTATCTTCATAAGTCGGGACGAATTCCGACTCGTTATACCCTTCTCTCTCACAAAACTTCCCTACAAAACCATTGAAGAACAAAAAAAAATTTAATTAATTTCCATTTCAAGACAGAAATTTCAAGATCTAGAGATCAAAAAAATTAATATTAGAAATTTACCAAGAGAAAATTTGAACATGTTCTCCAAAGCTTGAAGAAGCTCAGGATATCCTCCATAGATCTTGAGATCAACTTTCCTTAGAAACGGAGCTCCATCCATGCTCACCTTTATGAACATTCCTCCGGCCGCCGTCTCATCTTTTTTCTTCACTTGAAAAGAATTTTTTCTGAACGATCTTACCGGCGGCCACCCCACAACCTGTGCCCTGACAAATATAAACGCCTTTCTGTTAAATTTTTCATTCTAAGTTCACTTGAATGGGTTTTTTATTTTTCTGTGATGTGCTTACTTGGTGGGGGGCGGATTTTCCGGGGTGCATTTTGTGGGATCGGAGTTATTTTCTCGGCCGGAATCCGGCAGGTTTTGGTCGTCGGACGGAAAAGCTCTTTTGTTGGAGTTGCTTCGGTTGATCGGAGAAGATTGATTGTCCGGCGAGGTGGTTCCCGGCAGGCCGAGTCGGAGCTCCGTGGCTTCCAAGTTGAGATCTTTCTCAAACGCCATTTTTCTTCTCTTCTTCAAATGGGTTTGCTTAATTTTCTGATGGGTTTTTTTTTTTTTAATTTTCTCGGGAAACAAACAGAAAGTGCAGAAGAATCGGACGGGAAAGTGAGAGGGGAAGAAATGGAATGCGCGTTGGCCCAAATAACACTAAAACGTATTTTATAGATGGCGATCAAAGCAAAATGCTTATCATTTCCCCACTTTCCATCATGGCGCGTGTTAAACACGCGCTGTAAATTATGATTGATTTTTTTTTTCATAAACTAATTATTTTAGATCGAATAATAAATTTACTCAATTTGTTTTTTAGACTTAAATTTTGCACGGAATTGACCTTTGAGATCCTACGTCGGTTGGAGAGAGGAACGAAGATTTGCTTATAACGGTGTGGAAACCTCTTTCTAACAGACACATTTTTAAAACCGTGAGACTAACGGCGATACGTAACGGGTAAAAGCGGACAATATATGTTAGGGGTGGACTTTGGCTATTACAAATGATATTAGAACCAAACACCGGGTCGTGTGTCATTGAGGACACTGGCCCCCAAGAGGGTGGGTTGTGAGATTTCACATTAGTTGGAGAGGGGAACGAAGAATTACTTATAAGGGTGTGAAATCTCTCCCTAGCAGACACGTTTTAAAAATCGTGTGGTTGACGATGATACGTAACGTGCAAAAGTGGGAAGTGGGCTTGGGCTAAGCGAACAATATATGCTAGCGATAAGCTTGAACTGTTACATGACCAAACTTAAAAAAGGTCTTAAACTATAGTAAATTATAAACTCTTCCATTCAGTTAGAATAGTAATTTGGATTCACGAGAGCTATTTCATGAACGGTTGATAAAGAGAATTCTGCCTCTACGACTTTGAGATTCCAAGAATCTGCCACCCGATCCAAAAGTTTAATTAATTCGAAATGAAATTGAAAGACGTGTAAGAATCAAAAGGAGAGTGGGGAGGGGACATGGGAAGGGCAAGGGGAATCAAATAGGTAAGAGGTGGGGACATGAGAAGGTAAGGGTGTTTGGGTAATGAGCTACACAAATTAAAGGAGGGTGTCTTTGAATTTTAAGGACAAAAGGCTCTTTTTGATCCAACGGCTGATAATAGAGATTAGGGGAAAGGAATTAAAAGATGGTGCAATGAGAGGCGTTGGATTAGGAATGGCCCCACATGGGATGCTGTATTTTGGGTGGTGGGTGGTAATGGTATGCCCTAAATGCCATTTTAAAACTACATGCTTTGGCGGTTGGGGTACCCTGCCCATGTGCTCGCTTCCCACCTTATTAAAAAACTCGTCGGGACAGTGTGGTTGATAGTTTTACACGATGAATCGTATAAGAAAGAAATTATTGAACTATTCAGACATGCATACTATGATTATTTAGGGTCGGTATATTATTGTGCCGACCACATCTAGTAATATTTTCTCTTCAGAACACGTTTCTTAAAGTTTAGTACCGTTTTTTTCTTTTTTAGCTGACAAATGGGACGTGGAAAAACCTTTTGACCTTTTGGTCGATAGTATGTACATTGGTTGAAGATGAGAGCGAATCAAATATGACATTATTAATACATAATGATGCTATAATCATGACTTTTCTCTCTAATCTTTCAAGATTTAGGTAATTGTCTAGCCGATAATTACTTTGCTCCAAAGTTCGAATATTTAATAACCAATTAGGTTAGACAACAATATTCTTTAGGGTCATTTTTGGGCTTTCCCTTTCGAGATTCCTCTCAAGATTTTTAAAACGCGTCTACTACAATCAAAGTGAAATCTTACAATTCACCCCATTGGGGCCAACGTCCTCGCTCGCACACCACCCGTTGTCCGGCTCTAATACCATTTGTAACAGCCTAAGCCTACTGGTAGCAGATATTGTCAGATTTGGTCCATTACGTATCGTCGTCAACCTCAAGTTTTAAAACGCGTCTACTAGAAAGAGGTTTCCACATTCTATAATGAATGTTTCGTTCTTCTCTCCAACCGATATGGGACCTAACATTTATTAACACATACTTTAATGTAATTTGGTAAATACTTTTTAGTTATTTACATTTTTACGTGTTTTTTTTATTATTATTATTTTATATGTGAGCACCATAATTAAAATAATATGAAAATATAATTTAAATAATGTAACGAAATTATTTTCGAGCAAGCATATCAACATAACTATATGACGTAATTTAGACGAAAATAGCAAGTTAACCTAACCCGTGCTCTCTTGCTTAAAAACTTATTTCATTTTATGAATAATAACGGCTTTTCATGATATGAAAGGGTATGGATTATAATTACTTTTTTTAAAGTAAAGTTTTAAACTTAGTCTAATCCTAATTCATATTTTTATAAAAAACTTTGATATAACCGTCAATTTCATCATGATTCAATATTTGATAAATGTAATCATATAATATAAATACACGGTAATATCTAATTAAAAAGTATTAAGAATAAAAATTTGATTAGGTAATAATAATAAACATTGTCGGTATTATATATTAAAGATATATACAAACCCGAACAAGCTCAACCTGTTACAACGTCATACATCGTTTAAAATCACCCTATTTTATTTATAATTAAATATTATTGTTTTTTAGTTTATGAATTTTTCATTTACGTTTTTTGTTAATTCTTTTCTCAATTTTTTTTGACAAAATATAAAAATTTTAATGGTAAAAATCTCATTTGACAAATAATTTAATTTTTTTTTCCATTTTTATGTAAATAATGGCATAATTTTGAAAAATTATATATTTAAAAATAGCAGGCGTGCGGGTAATGGGCCGAACAAAAATGGAACACAAAGGGCCCACAACATTATTAGACTTTTATTTATTATTTATTATTTTTTTAATAATTCATTGCTTTAGCCCAAAAAAACCCAACCATGTGGGTCTATACTAATTTTTATTATTTTTATTTGCTCAATAAAAATAAATTTATTTTAAAATTCCAATTTTGCTACAAAAATTAATCTTCTCAAGGATGAAAATTGTGGATGACTACGGTGTAATTAGGGATATACACGGGTTAAGTTGGAAATTTTTTTTGGACCATCTCAAAAGTTCAGGAGGTTCGATTAGTAACCTCAGTAACCCAAAATTGTTTCACGACCCAACCTAGTCTAACCCTCTGTCTTTTTTGTTAAATTAGGTTGTTGGGTTGTTCAATGACTAGTAGGCGTGTGACGTGGTGCAAGGTGTTGTTGATGGCTATGAGGGCGAGGAGTTGGTTGTGTGTGCCGATGAGATGGCTACTAGTTGCAGTGTGAGGAGAACTCGGGGAGGGGCGTGCTGTCTGCGAGAAATAGAAGAAGAATTAAAATCCGTAAAACAAATCGATATTTATTATGTAACGATTTAATATTTGTAGCTTATTATGTGTATGTGTAGAGATGAGTTGGGTTGGGTTGGAGAAATCTTTTGGACCAACTTCAAGTTGGTCAGGTTGGTAACCCGAGTAACTCAAATAGAGTTCACAACTCAGCCCATGAACCAATATTCACAAATAAAATTCTACTTATCTACAATACATATTACATTAATAACTAAAATCTCATAAAACTCAAATATCAAGCATTCATAAGTCACAATGCATCACTAACATCAGTTACAAAAGTCAAATATTCTTAATGTTCATGATAATCTTAAAAGTAGAGTCGAGTTAAGTTATAACCCTATTTTCGAGTTGGTCGGGTTGACGTGACGAAAAGAATCTCAAGCCATGAACCAGCCTGAACTTTCCGTTTTTAAAAAATTCAACCTAACCCAACTCAATCTTTATAGTTTGAGTTGGATAGTCCAAGTTGGTCGAGTTCTCGAGTCACATGAACACCCCTAATTTGAACCTTACTAATTTGTAGCTAACCCACATGTTCGAGTGATTCCCACATTTTATTTTCACTACTAATTTTGGTCAACATCGTGGAGAGGAATAACGTTTCATTAAAAATACGAGACTAAAATAGCGATGAACGCTTGTTTATTAACAATTTAGTAAATCATAATAAAATTTTGATGAAGAAATGTTATGAGTGATTCAAAGTGACAAACCAGAATCTTCATCCTCCTCCAAGGATGAAGCATAAACAAAATAAAGAGCCCAAATGAAACCAAACATCCCTGCCAGAATCCACCCAAGAAGGTTGTTGCTTAAACCAAAAGGCAGCCCTGTGCCTTCTGTGCTCAACCTCTCGTCCACCAGCGCCACCGCCGGACCCGCCATTGCCACCACCGTCGTCGCCACGGCCGCCACCGTCCCGGAAATCATGCTTTCTTTTGAACTCTTTCCTTCTTGCTTCTCTTCCAACCTGCACTTAATCCCTCCCTTCTTCATCTTTTGCACCACCGACAATCCTACAAAATTTCACTTTTAATGGTCGATACTTCGATCTTCTGTGTTTTTTTCTTTATTTGATAACGAGTATGATAGTTGTTAAAATTATCATCACTAGTCTAATAGGGCCAAGCCCAATAATTATACGAGCATATTGTATATTTATTTTTACAAAAATGATTTAGGTATTTTAAAATAAAGATATCTAGATATTTTAGGAAAAATATTTAGATATTACTGTAAATACCTACCTAAATTTTCATCCCAAAAGAAATCCAAAGCACAAAGTGCAAGTA
Source organism: Cucurbita ficifolia (assembly GCA_033971965.1). Classification (NCBI taxonomy): domain Eukaryota; kingdom Viridiplantae; phylum Streptophyta; class Magnoliopsida; order Cucurbitales; family Cucurbitaceae; genus Cucurbita; species Cucurbita ficifolia. Next base: position 8,635,867 of record CM066973.1, read on the forward strand.
GTTTCTATAGAGTGTCTTGTAATTTCTTTACGATCGGCCTCCACTCCACCTAAGTTTTCATCCCGAAAATCCAAAGCACCAAAAGAAATCCAAAACACAGAGTGCAAGTAATTTCTACAGAGTGTCTAGTAATTTCTACAGAGTGTCTTGCACTCTTTTTACAATTGGTGTTAATAAAGAGTGCAAGTAGTTTCTACAGAGTGTCTTGCACTCTAATTGACACTCTTTTTATAATTGGTGTTAATAAAGAGTAGTGCGAGTAGTTTCTACAGAGTGTCTACTAATTTTTTTAAGATTTGTGTTAAAAAAAATTTTTTTTTTTTTTTGTGGTCAACCATAGTTGCCTATTTTTGACACGATTCAAACTAGATTGTTTTTGAGACATTAACATGTATTAATCGGAGAACAGCTAGGAAAACGGTAAGATGAACGATAAAATAGCTGAAGACGGATGGAAAAAACCATCCGTTAACGTCAACCGAAAAGAATAGTGACAATGGTGTTTGAAATTGAAGAAACTCACTGTGAGCCGCCATTAGTGGCGGCGGAAGAAGCTTGGGTGATCCTTTGAGGGTAATCCCGGAGTGAGAAAGCAGAGTGGAAGCCATTTTTTCCGGCGAAAGAAGCTGCTAGAGGTGGGGAAGGGGAAGGCTTTGTTTGGCTGTTAAACACTCAGTTCCTTTAAGCTGTGATGGATAATGAGAAGTGTTGTTTATGTGCCACACAATTTGGATATGAGAACAGCAGCTCCTTATTCTCAATCCTCACTTATCCAATCCCTGCTCTCCACGTGTCCCTCTCTTCCTGTTTTTTTTTTTTTAGTTTTTGAGTTCTTGTTTCATGAGCTGAGATTAAAGAAGTTCAAAATTGGTTGGCAAATGAACCTTTTTGAGGCTCGGGCCGAAGAGCTAAAGCAAAAGGCCACCGAGCTCGTGAATCGATACACATTTTGACATGGTGGTTGGAAAGAAATCGAATAGGCCAAAATGGACAATATCGGCTAGCGGTGAGCATGGACTATTACAAATGATATCAGAGCCAGATACCGGACAGTGTGCTAGCAAGGACGCTAGACCCTTACGGGAGATGGATTGTGAGATATCCCACATTGGTTGGAGAGGAGAACGAACATTCCTCATAAAGATGTGGAAATCTCTCCCTAATAGACGCGTTTTAAAACCGTGAGATTAACAGCAATATGTAACGGGCCAAATCGAACAATATCTACTAACGATGGACTTGGACTGTTACATATTCACGATCGAGTTCGTGAGATATGCTCACTTTGACGTCTTGTCATGATCGAGCCCGTCATAACTAAACCACCTTTGATGTGTAGCAAGCTCAAGAATATGGATAAAAAAATTGGCCATCTGCAGAACCTTCATATTGTTTTATCTTGAAAATTTCCCCACCTTTATTATTCCTATGATGTTTTTCATACAAATAACAACATTTTGTTGCAACAGACGAGTAAACGTCGAGCTCAGCAGCTCAACTCGTCAAGACATTAGCAACCCGAGTGAGATCAGTGACAGATGAATCAGGAAAACGAGCCAAAACAGCATTCGGACAACTGTTCATTATATAGGATATACCAATGAAATAAAACAATCAAAGAATTCAGATATATAAAAATCATCAGCAAGTTCTCGTAAATACGACGAACCCGAGGGCTTCGGATTCAGAATGCAATGCTCATAAAACATTACGCCAAGACGTAAACGACATACAGAAGCAAGAACAAGATCAAGAACCTCGTTAAGGGGTATGAACTTTCCGACAGTACGAGAGGACCATAACAAAGTCCTTAGCAGACGAGCCAACAGATGCTGGAATTTTCTTTGCTGTGGACGCCGTTCGAAACCACAAGTCGACCAAGTTTTGTAGCTGCTGCGTTGGTAGCACTGGCTGACCCCGACACGATATTTCCACCTGAGAAGTAACATGAATCAAAAGAACATATTCATTACGTATTCGAGCACTTCGAGATCAAGCTCGTGAAATTAATACCTCAGCTTCACTCTCAAGATCTAGTTTCTTTACAAGGTACTTTTGGATAGAAGAAACAGGCATTTTCCCATCTCTGTAGCGTAACGAGCGAATAAACGAACAATTAGAACAGCATATTAATCAGCGAGTATCGAAAATCCGATGAGTAGCAACATTAACGTTCTTACACGGTATAGAAAAGTATGCAAAGATTCGCTGTCGAGAACGTATTTGTTCTTATAAGATTCATAAAATATAAATGAAGAACTTACTTTATTCTCAAGTAAGAAGTTGATATTTGAGGCAACGGAAAGCCTCCTTTCCTAAAATTTATAAGAACAAATCAGTCAAACAGGAACTCAAATAATAGGTATTTGATAGGTTGGGTATGTTACCTGTCTTCTGAAGCGATTAATGTGAACCAAATCGAATTATTTCTTCTACATTTATCGGCCGACGCATCGAGCACAGCTTGTGCTGTGGAGCCTAGCTCGACAGACGCAGCTGCCTTGTTACGAGCGGTAGCTCGTAACCTTCTACGTTTCATGGATTCTGGGAGTGATGTTGTCCCATTATTATGGTTATCCTTTGCCTTTAGGTGGCTTCCGTGCTCTTTATTTCTTGTTTTCGGCATACACGGTCTGTAATTTGGAGCTCCGAGTGACAGCGGTTTCGCATTGGATTCTTGTGCATTGAGATCAGCATCAGCAACGATCGATGGTTCGAGTTTGGCCATTGATGGGTCTTGGAAATTTAGCTTGGTTGACTTCGTTCGGTTAGCAGCTTCGACCAAACAATTCAAGGGTGTCCAGAGATCGGCTTTTCCTTCTATTGTAAGATCCTCGTGTCTTGTACTGTTAGATGGCTCGGCGAAAGATGAGTCGGGCCTTCTGTGCCGAACGTTTTTAGTCAAATAATCAGAAGAGCTGGAACTTGGTGTATGATCTTCTCCTGAATCTTCTTCTTTCTTTAGCGGTTCCTCGATCCCGACACTACATCCTCGTAAAGTCGAAGCCTTTCTTGCAACATTCTTCGATCGTCTTCCAGTCAAGCCACTACTCTGCATTGGTACTTTGGGAGTGTTTACCACCAACGAAGATAGCGATCGCTCCTTCCTTTTCACGGGCAACGTAGCCAAGGGCGACACTTCGGGTGCGGTTATCTTTCTCCTCTTGAGAGGAAATATTTTGGCTCTGATATCTTGTAAATTGTGGTCTGGCCTGCAAAATATAAATACAAATCTAATGTTGCAGCTGAGCTCATATAAATGCTATAACATTGGATGCCTGAGCAGCCGAAGGAAAGCGTTTAAATTTTAGCGTTACGAAATCCCATCAAAGGAGATACTAGATCGAGAACCTTCTTGAAACTCTCGTACCAAAAAAGGCCTTTTGGAAACTCGTTAATCGTTATGGATTTTCTGGCTAGAGAAAGCGTCTAGACTTTAGCAGTAAGGAATCGAGTCCAAAAAACATCTCCGTGAAAAAGTTGACAATTTTCTTCCGCTTTCCCTTTCGGGCTTCCCCTCATGGTTTTGAAAACGCGTATGCTAGAGAGAGGTTTCCACACTCTTATAAAGAATGCTTCGTTCTCCTCCCCAACTGATAAGAGGTCTCACAATCCACCCCCTTTTGGGCCCAACGTCCTCGCTGGCACTCGTTCCTTTCTCAAATCAATGTGGGACCCCCCAATCCACCCCCTTTGGGGCCCAGCGTCCTTGCTGGCACACCGCCTCGTGTCCACCCCTCTTCAGGGCTTAGCCTTCTCGCTGGCACATCGCTCGGTGTATGACTCTGATACCATTTGTAACGGTCCAAGCCCACCGCTAGCAGATATTGTCCTCTTTGGGCTTTCCCTTTCGAGCTTCCCCTCAAGGTTTTTAAAACGCGTCTGCTAGGGAGAGGTTTCCACACCCTTATATAGAATGTTCGTTCCCCTCTCCAACCGATGTGGGATCTCACAATCCATCCCCCTTCGGGACCCAACGTCCTTGCTGGCACACCGCTTGGTGTCTGACTCTGATACCATTTGTAACAGTCCAAGCCCACCGCTAGCAAATATTGTCCTCTTTGAGCTTTCCCCTTCGGGCTTCCCCTCAAGGTTTTTAAAACACGTCTGCTAGGGAGAGGTTTCCACACCCTTATAAAGAATGCTTCGTTCTCCTCCCCAACCGATGTGGGATCTCACACAGTCCCCGTCTCATACATTAATATTTCATCTCTACTTTTTACCCCTTCCTCAAACAAATTACCGTAATACACCGAGCAACACGACTCTATTACCGCCACTGGCAATAGTATCAACAACACTCTTTATAAAATAGAAGAGCACGAAAGCATACACCTCGACAAATTTTTTTAGGAACATAGACCGTTCTTTCATCCCAACAAAGCACTTTACCTAACAGCTATACGCTCGAGAGCTGTCAAATCATGTCATTAGAGGAAACTGCAAAAAATAAAATAACAGACCTCAGTTTCTCCACAGGAAGACAGCCAAGATCAATGTTGCATACAGGACAACAATCAACCTCCTCATCTGAGAGCTTCTCATAAATGCATTTCCTGCAAACTGATATGCAACCAACATTTTAATGCACTAGAAAGCTAGCATTTCAAAAGCCACTGATATATGTGTTTGCAGAAGTAATGGGATGTTATACTCATAAAATTCACGAACAAATACAAATATTGATAAACATAGAATGGGAGGTGCAATGTAACGGCCCAAGCCCACCACTAGCATATATTGTCCTCTTTGGGCTTTCCTCTTCGGGCTTCCCCTTAAGGTTTTTAAAACGCGTCTGCTAGGGAGAGGTTTCCACACCCTTATAAAGAATGATTTGTTCCCCTCTCCAACCGATGTGGGATCTCACAATCCACCCCCTTCGGAGCCCAACGTCCTTGCTGGGACACTGCCTGGTGTCTGACTCTGATACCATTTGTAACAGCCCAAACCCACTACTAGCAAATATTGTCCTCTTTGGGCTTTCCCTTTCGGGTTTCCTCTAAAGGTTTTTAAAAAGTGTCTGCTAGGGAGAGGTTTCCACACCCTTATAAAAAATGTTTCGTTCCCCTCTCCAACCGATGTGGGATCTCACAATCCATCCCCCTTCGGGGCCCAACATCCTTGCTGGCACACCGCCCGGTGTCTGACTCTGATACCATTTGTGACGGCCCAATCCCACCCGCTAGTAAATATTATCATCTTTGGACTTTCTCCTTCGAGCTCCCTCAAGGTTTTTAAATCGCGTCTGTTAGGGAGAGGTTTCCACACCCTTATAAAGAATGTTTTGTTCTCCTCTCCAACCGATGTGAGATCTCACAATCCACCCCCCCCTCGGGGCCCAGCGTCCTCGCTGGCACACCGCCCCGTGTCTAATTCTGATACCATTTGTAACGGCACAAGCCCACCGCTAACAAATATTATCCTCTTTAGGTTTTCCCCTTTGGGCTACCCCTCAAGGTTTTTAAACCGCAGTCTGTTTGGGAGAGGTTTCCACACCCTTATAAAGAATGCTTCGTTCCCTCTCCAACTAACGTAGGATCTCACATGCAATTTCACAGTTTGCAGGTATAAAAGCACTTACCGTAGCTGGTGAACAAAATCTTGGCACATTTTGATCAAGTTTTTTGTTTTCATAAATAAGTTTATTTATCAACATTTTCAAATAAAATCTGAAAATTAAGAAAAACTGTTATCAAATTCTGTTTTTCGATTTTGAAACTTGTTTAACATTGGTACAACGACCAATACTTTTCAAAATCAAAATGCTAACGACGATACAGCGAGACTAACGATCCCACTTGTAGCAGACGGCCTTAGTAGCCAACAATTCAATGAAACAACAGTGTTCAGCAAGTCAATACAGAAAGCAATGAACATAATCATCTACAAACATATGCATTACAGCAACATGTAAGTAGTTTTCGATAGATATTCAGAGTTCCAAACATAGATATCCATATAGAATTCTCAATTTCTTGATGTTCAGCAAGCAAGAACAGAAACATTGATGAAAAGATCAACAGCAGAGACCGTTACATACATAGACCGTTCGATCCCAAAAGTTTAGAATTGTTGAAGAACAGGATAGATATCCCAAGAACTTCTAACATATATGGCTTGATCTTACAATGTTTATACACATCTAAATTGCACGGCATCTTTCAAAAATTGCACTACTTCGTTATTTAAGTATAATGCAGATGAGCTGAAACCAAGTTAGTGAGCTGAAAAACTAAATCAGTAGAGATTTCGAGTCTTTGTAATGTAACAGCCCAAGCCCACCGCTAGCAAATATTGTCCTATTTGGACTTTCCCTTTCGGGCTTCCCCTCAAGGCTTTTAAAACGCGTCTGCTACGGAAAGGTTTCCACACCCTTATAAAGGGTGTTTCGTTCTCCTCTCCAACCAATGTGGGATTCTCACAATCCACCCCTTTTGGGGCCCAACGTCCTTACTGGCACACCGCCTCGTGTCTACCCCTTCGGGGAACAACCTCCTCGCTGGCACATCGTCCAGTGTCTGGCTCTGATACCATTTGAAACAGCCCAAGTTCACCGCTAGCCGATATTGTTCTCTTTGGGCTTTCCCTTTCGGGCTTCCCCTCAACGTTTTTAAAACGCGTCTACTAGAGAAAGGTTTCCACACCCTTATAAAGTAAAGGGTGTTTCGTTCTCCTCCCCCAACCAACGTGGGATTCTCACATGATCAGTAAATAAGCTAATTAGGGGATAGAAGAAAGAGCAACCAAATTCAGCTAAACTAAGCTGAAGTAAACTGTTCAAAGAGAACAAGCAAAAGAGCCATGAAAAACAAAAGAAGATGAACACTAACACGGATATTGATCCAAATGTCATGATATAAGAATCAAAACCACAAGGTGAATGATTTCACGTAAGAATTTAGGAATAGTTCAATCTAAAGAACACAAGAACAAAATAACCCAATTTACCACATTACTTCTCATGAATCAAAATAAAAAAAGCTTCAAAAACCCATCACAAGCAGCAAAATTAGCAGCAACCCAGATCATAAAACACCTAAAAAACAAGAACCCAAGAAGGGGAAAAACAAAACATGCAAGAAAGAATCAGCATCATAAATCAAAGAGATGAACTTACACGTGTGAAGACAAAGAGATATAGTAGTAGCTTCCTTCAAGAGCTTCTTACAGAGAGGGCACGTCATGCATGCTTCAAATACTTCCCTCTTCACTCTCACCACCTGACCCGCCATAGCCACGCCCTGTTTCTCTTACGCCCTTTCGCTAAACCACATTGAAAAAGGCAGAGATTAACACAAATCCACGCAGAATCAGGGCAACGTTTGGATTGAAACAGGGCTCGAACCTATGGATCTGAGGTCGAAGGTGAAACAAAAGGGATTTTGGGGGAAATTCAGAGATGGGTTTTGATTGGAATGTGGAAAAATTACGTGGGGTTGGGTTGTTCTTGCTTGGATTTCGAACAAGAAAGGTATAGGCGAAGGGGAAGGGGAAGGTTTGAGGTTTCGATGAAATAGCATGGTCTTGAAGAAATATATGTGTATATATATATAATAAATTGTGTGTATATATATATATATACACGCATCAAGGGGAGCGGAGGCGAGTGGTATTTAGTGTTCGAGTTCGGACTTAGTTGTAGAGAGGAGTGGATAAATCGCGCCGTCAATGATTTCTGACCCTCTTATCTAAGAATAACTCTATTTACAATTTGGGAAATTTCTCTTTTTTTGGGATTTTAAATATTATTTTCTTTATTTTTATTTTTTTATTTTTTTTAAAGATAAATATATTTGGTCCATATTTAAAAATTTTCATTTGTAATAAATTTATTGAATATATATAAAGTTGAAATTATTATTGTAAAAATTTTAAAAGTAAGTAAATAAATAAAATAAAATAATTTTATTTTGTATAAATTGAGGAATTGAGATGTACGGAAATGTCAAATTGGGATTGCATTGATTGGATCTTAGATTTTTTTTTTATTTTTTTAATGGGAGCAAAATATTTAGTTTTTGTTGCATTTATGGTATTTTATTTTGTATTTAATTACTAAGAAAATACTTTAATGGGTATTTATGTTAAATTTTAGCTTAATAAAAAATTGAATTTCCAATTTTATACTTAATTTGATAAATCTCTAATCCAACTTAACTCTCTAATCTCGGGTTACAAATATCAAATATTCTTAATTCCTACTCAATTCACTGTTTTCGGGTTACAGACGTCAAATATTCATAATCCCAATTCAACTCTCTGTTTTCGGGTTACAAACGTCAAATATTGGATTGTAACTGTATTTTCGGGTTAGTCGGGTTGAACTTACAAAAAAAAAATGCCTACGAATTGACCCTATTTTAGTTTTTCAAAAATTCAACCCGACCCAAATTGAAAAAAAAAATAACATAACCCAACCTTGGGTTGAATAGTACGTGCTGGCCAAGTTCTCGAGTCATTTGAACGTAAATCTACATTTTCATTATATTATAAAAATTAATAAAATATTGTGAAAAAAACAACGGTAAATTATAACTATATTGATAATAAGAAGTGGCTGTTTATTTATCCGATCAATATTAAAATTAAAATAAATAAAATTGGGAAATAATTAAGAGTTAGAGATTCGAATCTGTTGACCGGTCAAACCCTTCGTTCCACTTCGCTTTCTCGTCCTTTTCACCAGGGGCGATCCACTGTTCGAACATGCGGCAGGTAAACGAAACCCTAATCAAACTCGTTTTGAAGCACAATTTTCCTTGTATCACACAAATTTCCTTATCATTTTCCATTTCTTTTGACAATGGCGTTCTCGTTACTGTGCACAGGGCGGAGGATCTGAAACGGAGGTCACTTGGGAGGACCAACTGAGTATCAACAAATTTAGGAGGTTGAACAATCGGTTCCACGAGCTTGAAGACGAGATTAGAATCGCGGAGGTATGGATTGCATAGGAATTTGAGTATTTGATGATTTGGTCTTCTTTTGCTCTTTGATTTTAGCCTTCTGACTGACGCGATTTTCGGATTTCCGATGGGCTTTGAGTATCGATGTGATATGAACGAAATTAGAGTTTCTCGTCTTGAATTGTTAAATTTTTCGACTGAGTTGTTTCTGGAATCTTGATTATCTTTTTGACTAGATAAAGAAAAAAGCCCTATGGATGGGATATCACGAGATATAAATTCTTCAAAGGATTGATTAGCTCGCTTTTAAGTTGTTCAATGTGTTCTTGCTTGCTTTGTTCTTCTGTAAGTTTATTTTCTTCCCCAGCTTTTTACTTTTTGGTGGTATTTGGGAGACTTTAGTTAGTGAAGCGATTAATCAATACTTTAACCTTGTGTTTTCTGTTTATTAGGAGCTTTATTTATGGGGAATTTTCAAGATCACTTTTGGTTATGTAATCAAATACCATGAGAATTTTTGTAAGCTGCTTTTTATTGGCCAAACACACACTTTTGGTTTTTGTAAAAGTCATAGTGAACTCACCTTTGATGGCGGTAGTGAGATCTCACTTCAGTTGGGGAGGAGAATGAAACATTTTTTGTAAGGGTGTGGAAACCTCTCTCCAGCAGACGCGTTTTAAAAACCTTGATGGGAAGCCTGAGAGTGAAAGCCCAAAGAGAACAATATCTGCTAGCGGTGGACTTGGACTGTTACAAATGGTATCAGAGCCAGACACCGAGTGGTGTGCCAGCAAGGAAGCTGAGCCTCAAAGGAGGTGGACAACAAGTGGTGTGCCAGCGAGGATGCTGGGTTTCAAAGGGGGGGTGGATTTGGGGGTCCTACATCGACTAGAGAAGGGAACGAGTGCTAGCGAGGACGCTGGGCCCCGAAGGGGGATGGATTGTGAGATCCCGCGTCGAAAGGAGAACGAAACATTCTTTATAAGGGTGTGGAAACCTCTTCCTAGCCGACAGCGTTTTAAAAACCTTGAGGGAAAGTCCGAAAAAGAAAGCTCAAAGAAGACAATATCTATTAGTGATGGGCTTGAGTTGTTACCGCTACTTTTCTTAGGAAACAAACGATCTAGAGGATGCAAGTAATGAGTTGATTCTCAGTGATGAGGAGTTGATTCATTTCCATATTGGGGAAGTTTTTGCTCATGCAGGTTGGAAGAAGTGAAAGAGGAGAATATTAAGAACGTGGAGAAACTTAAGGAAGACACAAGTATTTCATGGCGGCCGAGATGGCTGAATTGAAGAAAATTCTGTACAGGAAGTTCAAAGAGTCCATCAATGTAGAAGATGATTGATGCAGATCTTTTTCTGAAGCTGTTTTGATAGTATGTATGTTCTTTGGATCTTGATGTCGTTTTCTCTCGTATAATCCATGTAGTCATTTTGATTTGAGAAAATGACCTGATAGAACGTTGATAGTGTTTACTCGATACCCATAGATGGAACAGTCCAAGCCTAAGTTCAAGTCCAAACTCACTGCTACAGTAAAGAATGGTTTGTTCCCCTCTCAAACTGACTTGGGATCTCGCAGAGGGCAGGGAACCCATAGAAGAAGAAAAAAGAAACCCAACAAAGTGATGTTGGGGACTTCCTTCCTAACTACTATTTAGTTTGTTTCAGTTTGATCTCTCTAATATATGACATCGAACATATGACATCGAACTGTGAGTTGAGTTCGATTGATTTGATGACAAAGGAAGCCAAAACAAACTAACTTAGAACCCTTAGTTCACATGGGCAGCCATGGGCAGTGAATAGGAAAAAAGGAATGTAAAGGAATGTAAAACCGAACTGAATTGGATCCGCTCTTTTCAACTCAATATCTTAGAAAACCAAACTGTATCCGAACCAACTTACATCCATAGGCTGTATAGATCAAGATTCAAAAATCCAGTGCATCTCTTTAGAAACAGAGTGTTGTTGTTATGCAATTAGGACCTGTAGTTTTAAGTTTTACTGGTTGTTACTGATGATATGAAAAGCGGGAATATGCAACAAAAGCACAGTTTTTGAACTGTCTAGAGAATATTTCCGACTGTTCATCATTTTTAAAACTAATAAAACATGATAATTTTTTTTTATAATTTTTATTAGATAAATTGTTTTAATGTATTAAATCGATTAAATTTGATTGCAACTTTTATTATTATTAATGTATTAAAATAATATTAATAATTTCATGTAAAAACATATTTTTAAATTAAGAGAAAGAAAACTAATAAAAAAATTAACAATAAACTAAAAATAGAAACCTGAAAAACTAAAATTCAACTGTTAAAATAAAATGAAAACAAAATTATTAATAAGCAATAATAATTATTATTATTATTCTCTTTTGTTTGCGTGTACTCTTGTTAATGTGAACTAAGACAACTAAAACTAGGTTATCAAATAAGATCTAAATCATTTATATATTAATGGGTCATAAACCCGATTCTGGTTTAAGAAAGGGTCTTTATCTCTCGAAACTAGTGGATATCCGAACAGAGTTAACTTTCTACTTTCTACTTTGGGATTTTAGACCCGATTCTGGTTTAGGAAAGGGTCTTTATCTCTCTCGAAACTAGTGGATATCCGAACAGAGTTTACTTTCTACTTTCTACTTTGGGATTTTAGACCCGATTCTGGTTTAGGAAAGGATCCTTATCTCTCTCGAAACTAGTGGATATCCGAGAAGAGTTAACTTTCTACTTTCTACTTTGGGATTTTAAATCCGATTCTGGTTTAGGAAAGAGTCCTTATCTCTCTCGAAACTAGTGGAGATCCGAAAAGAGTTAACTTTTTACTTTCTACTTTGTGATTTTACTTTCTACTTTCGGATTTTGAGCACGATTCAAGTGTAGGAAATGATCCTTGTCTCTCTCGAAACTAGTGGAGATACGAAAATAGTTAAATTCTACTTTCTACTTGGCATTTTGGGCTCGATTCTGGTTTAGGGAAGGGTCCCTATCTCTCTCAAAACTAGTGGAGATCCGATAAGAGTTAACTTTCTACTTTGTCATTTTGGGCCGGTTCTAATTTAGGAAAGAGTCTTTATCTCTTTCGAAACTAGTGGAGATCAACTAAGATGATTGAAGGGTATTCAAATAACACGACTCATGTCACAAAGAAAGAGCCACTCTTTTACGCTAGGAGCTATGCTATTGCCGTTTAGTTTAGCACCGTATTACAATGAAGGAGCATGGTAACTCCAAGAGTAGTCATCTTAGAACTAAGTTAGAAGTACGTATTCGTATATGATTGGGTTGCCTACCAACTTTGTTTTAAGAGACCCATCAATGAGACCAACGGTTTTATACCGAGATATGTATCATACATCTAATGTTAGAACACTATCAAATCAAGACATTGAAATCATAATCACAAATTCAGAAAAGATCAAATCAAATGATGCAAGAACATAATTATAGAACAAAGGCAAATCATAGCTCCTCCTGCTAAATGTTCAAGTGAGAGAGCTGAGCCACTGTTGATCATTGAATAATTTACATATGCGTATGAAAAAAACAGGCAAAAGCATGAAGAACTCTTCCACCAAATTCAAGAAACCCCTGCATCTCAAATATACAATCAAGCCATGGAAATTAAACACCAGTATCATCTAATCCTAGCTCAAGAATCTCTAATGTCACAACAATCCAAGCCAGGAAGAACAGCAATTTGACATAAACCCTACAAATGCATTGATTATGCATCTTGAATAAACCAGATTCCAATTGACAAGATGAATCCAAGCAAGCAAGCAATAAGGAATTGAATCCAATTTTCATTGAAGTTCGAGAAATTGAGACGTACCCATCAAATCCGAGTGTAGCCTCGTTGTTGTTGTTGTTGCTGATTTCCCGCAGCCGACAGCAATCCCCCTTGTGTAGCGGTCTCCACATCGAGAAATTGATCCGCCGTAATCCGAAACGCCGCGTGCAACGCAACAACGACGGTCCCTGTTGTTAGGGCTCCCAAAACATTCGATCCCACATCAGTAGAAACAAGTGCGATGATTGTAAAAATGCTCAAAACCCCCAAAACAACTTTGTCATCGAACGTTTGGTTGAAGAGAACAAGAGGCTGATCGCGGAGGAAGTAGAAGAACAACCAACCGACGAAGACGAGCAAGATAACGAAGAACGAAGTCGGGTGCCAGAACAGGCTGAAGAAGACGATGACGAGCATCACCATGGCGTAATTAACGTGAAAGTAGTTCACGTTCTGGCGGATTCTCGCCATAGCGTCATCGGAGCTTAAAGGGAGAGAGAAGGCGGAGAAATCAAGGAGCTCTCGCCATGGCCGCTGTTTGGCGATTAGGGATTGCGTGGTGGTTTTAGCGTGTTCGAGAAAGGAGGAACTGGAGGGTAAAGATGGAGGAGCTCCACCGGAAGTGGTGGGGATTGTGGCGGCGGGCGGAGAGGGCACAGTGCCGTAGCCGGCGGAGAATTTGACCGATGACATTGAAGGAAAATCGAGGGTTTGAAAGTGAAATTTGCACGGATCTAAGGGTTTTTCGGGGGGAGAATTTGTTGTGGCGAAAGGGAAAATGGGTTTTAGTTTTGTGGGGAAGAAATTGGGTGTTGGATCTGAAGAATGGAGCGATGGAAATGGAGTTCTGCTCTGTTTCTGAATCAGTTTACTTTCTTTTGCAGAGAATATTACGAGGAAGAAGACGGTGATATATATATATATATATATATATATATATATATATATATATATATATATTGAAAATTTCTTAATTTTGTTAAATAATAATTAGTTTGAAAAAACTGTTTTTTATCTCTCTAATTTTTATAACTAATTTAATCTTAAAATATTTTATCAAAATTAAATATTCATTTTTATTACCTATCTATTTATTTAGACTACATTATTAATAACAATAATAATAATAATAACAACTAAATATTTACGTATTAAGTTTAGTGAATTGAATTATAATAAAATTCAAAGTATAAGGTATAATAAACTTATTAACCGTAATAAAAAAAAATCTGTAAATTAGGTTCGAAGAGTTTGAATATTTGAATCTTATATTTATATTACCCAATTTTTATTAAAAAAAAATTAATAATAAGCATGTTATTCCCTTCCTCAAAAAAAATATATATTATTCTGTTAAAGAAATTTCTATTTTTTATTTTATTTTTTATATTTAATGGATAAAACATCAATTATCATACAAAAATAAATAATTAAATCTCATACTTAATAATTATTGAAATAGAATATATTTTTATATAAAATTTTAAAAACATATTCACCTTAATTTTTCTTTGTTATACAAAAGTTATTATAATTATTTAACAAAATTCAATAAATAAAAAATGACTTCCAAAAACATTTTAAATTTTATGATTAAAATAAAATATTTAGAAGTATAGCTACCTTATTTTAAATATTAACATAACAATAACCAACAGGATTTATTTCATTAATTTAGCATTTTCCTTGAGCTGTCCTATAAAAATAAATAAATAAATAAATAAAAAAGTCTTAAACTGTATCCCTCCAAGTCAAATTCCAGATTTCTTCATAATTTTAAATTAAAAAAATTATAATTCAGTAAAACGTCAGGAATAAAATAAAAATATATGTCTTAATTAATTAAGTTATGAACTTTTCTATCAAAATCTAAGCTTCGATTATTGTATCTAACACCTCGACAAACCTCAAAAAAGACATAAATTACAGGGAAGAAAAATGGATTCTCACCACCACCAGATCCGATCATCTCTAGAATCAGCCAGCCATAGATGCTGGATTATGATTTTTGTTTATCTGTGCCATGAAACTTTCTACCAGCTTCAACTGCTTCCCTGCAAAGAAAACGAATATCGAGATGGATTATAAAGAGTAACGCCTCGAAAACTCCTGCGAACACAAGCATAGTCCTACGATTAAAGCTTCCCTACGTCTAAGAGGTTGTAAGTTTGGATTCCCCTACCTGATATATGAAATAATATTCTAAAAAAACCTTAAAACCCCCTAAGAACATCTTCAAACAGATTGGAGGAAGCAACCCCAAAAACATATCGATGTTATCATCAAGTCTTTCCATTTTGTAGTTATATTAAATGATGACTTTCAATGAAACTGACTGATGTTACTGTAAGAGCTACCAAAAGAAAAGAGAAAAGCATAGTAG
Source organism: Cucurbita ficifolia (assembly GCA_033971965.1). Taxonomy (NCBI): domain Eukaryota; kingdom Viridiplantae; phylum Streptophyta; class Magnoliopsida; order Cucurbitales; family Cucurbitaceae; genus Cucurbita; species Cucurbita ficifolia. The sequence goes on from CM066973.1 coordinate 8,650,963, forward strand.
AAACAGATTCAGGATTAATGAGAACCTGAAAGCATCAACTAGTGCCATATTGTTAGGATCGAGCTGAACGCCCTCGTAGAATGAGTTTGCTGCTTCTTCAAACCTCTGCAATAATGACCAGTGACTTCAATGGCATAATAAGAGAAGTCTTCTAATTCGAACTTAAAAAGGATAAAAATAATGAATAGTGAGATTGATGGTTCACTGTAAAACTGAAGACTTGCCTGCAACAAACGTAAAGCTGCACCTTCTCGATAGCAAGCTTTAGGCCAATCTGGTTTCAATGCTCTGCAGGCCTTTGCATCTGCTAGGGCATGCTCGGCTTGACCTAACCGTATCCAACAAAGACTTCGGTTGGAAAATAACGTACCGTCAGTTGGATCCAGGTCGATTGCCTACAAAATAACATTGTAATAGTAGTCCAGTAGCATCAGTCATACTTTACAATTGAGTCTCTGCAAACATCTCATAACTTCAATCTATGAAGTAGACACTTCAGTTATTAAAAAAGCCACACCGTAAGAAGCTTAATTCTATCCAAAAAGATCTAACAACTCCCTCCCAAGCCAGTACGTCATGGGTATCAAATGAAAATTGGTACTGCCCCTAGCTCGCTAGCATCTATCAATTATTTAAAATAATAATAATAAATAAATGATAATAAATAATTAAAATAAAAAAGAAGAAGAATGAGAGAGGTTGGTATTTAATATATCTCTCTCATTCTTTTTTAGGTTGGTAGAGACATGTTTAGGTTGGTAGCGAGAGGTTGGCATGTCTTAAAAACAAGCAGATTGTAGGAGTTCATAAAATAAGCCTGCAATTTTACAAGTGAAATATTCAAAACAGGACACACAAACAGGCAAAGATCAACCTGTGTATAGGCATCAACCGCTGTATGAAAATCCTTTGTATTGAAAGCATCATCCCCTCTAGATTTGGCCTCTGCGGCTTTCTTCTTTGCTTCAGGCGACACCTAGTAGTAGTTTAGTACCATTTCGCGTTAGACTTAAAAGCAGCAGCCGCGATAAGGAACCGTATTACCACTTGTAAACATCATTTTAGTCAGTGTGCTTCATAAGCAAACTCTAGATAAGCATTCTCATTTTAAAAAGATTTGACGAAAAAGTTGATTGTTACGGGAAAGAAAGAAGTATACTATTTCATGAAACTACCAGGGACAAAATCTCATTACAACATGCATATTTTAAATAATGCATAACATAAATAATTTGCCTTTACATTGGCGTCCTACAAAGTACAACACAATACACAAACTGTCCTATGATTCATCTAAAGGTTTCCCTTTAATGCTTATTCCCTCTAAGGTTCACAGCTGTGAAAGGTTGAACACTTGAACAAACATTCAAACTTCCTTTCCCAACAATGAAATTATAGTTGTTTCTCTCTCAAAAATAATAACTTCTGCCCAACCAATATATGGAATGACATGGAAGACAAATTGCAAGTTACCATTTTAATTACCCATAGAATTTTCATCATCATCATCATCATCACTTATTAATCACCTTGGAAATGTTCTGTGGATCCTTATGAAAACTTTGGACAGATACATAACCAAAAAATAAGCTGATCAAGAGGGTTATAAACACACCTCGGGCAAATCCTGAACTCGTGATGTGGAGTCTTTATGTATACTAACCTCCTCCAGATTTCTGGTGACCTCCTACAAAATTTAGCGCTTGCAGTTAGGATACGAAGCAGCTATGAGATACAAGAAACAATAAACAAGCAGACGCAAACACTGCAATTGATAGAAAGTAGTTAATACACTCCCACTGCTACTCTATTCCAACTTGAAGGGTGAAAGTAGTGTGTTCCCCTCATTCACAGTAATATTCTTATCATTTCGCTCTCCATTTCAAAGTTCAGATATCTTTACTATTTAATTTTCTGTTAGAGAGTCTAATTTGTGATCCAACAACAAATTATCAAAAATGCATTTTCAGATATTTCATTTCGCAGCATTTGGCTTATCTTTCGTATATGACTCACCTTCTTCCCTTTATTTCGAACAATTTTCTTGTTCTGATAAAAATTCTATTTCTGTAAAGAGAGACAAACTACATACCAAGAGATGACTATTCAAGGGATGCGGCAACCTGAAGGTTCATATCGGAGCAGAGACCAACATTAACTGTATATAATTTGATAATGAAGGCAAAGAGCTTTTGAAGACTATAAATGCTGATGGAAACGATAAAGATATCACAAATAACCTATCTACTAATTTCGATCTTACTTGAATAGGGTCTGTTCTATAGGTTTTACAATTGTGCCCTTGAGTTCTAAAATAACATATCTACTAATTAGACAGCCAAAATAGAATTACAAGATCATACCTGATTTTTCATGGTTTCATTCTGCATATACTCCAGTATTCCATCAGCGGTCCAATTAGGAATTGTCTTAATTGCTGAAGTCAAGGGAAGAAGAATCTCAACAGCTGCCCGACTACCTCTAGCTGCTGCAACCTGAATTGGCCTTAGCCCATCCTACAATACAACAATAACAATTTTATGCTTGAAAGAGGTTTTCTTTAATTCAAAATTTTCATTTTTTGATGGCAAACAAACAACCATAAAGAGCAAACAAAGAAACTATAGAGATCAAAACAGAAATCTACATAGAGCTTTTAGCTGATGTAAAAGTTAATATAGTCACTCAAGAGTTCAAAACGAATCAAGCACATATTCTCAACCAGCACAAGAAGCTTAACAAGCACTTATTGATCTAATCTTAAAAATGGGGTGTATTGACACGGTGAAAGATTTTAATATCAATTTCAACTGAAATTGCATAATTTCACCACGAGGGCACATCAAATAAGATTTGCCTGTTACTAGTTGATTTGATCTTGAACTTCTAGAAGTAAGCTACCATTTGTTTCTATTTTCTCAAAGCAAATATTTCTTTTTATTTACTGTAATGATTTCTCAAATATCAATGAAAAGTTTCAGTTTCTTGCAGTAAAGAGTAAGATATGATAGATTGATAACTTTAATTTTTTTGGTATCTCTACTACCTTAGTAATTACCTAAAGTTGGGATGTGATTTTGTAAGCTCCTTTTGAGAAGGTTTATAAATTCCACTGTATTTTCTACAACAATTTTTCAACAACTTCGATTTTATCAATAAAAAGATGTTTTTTCTAAAAAAGAACTGAAGTAGAAGAAAAGGATGATGCACTGACATCCCATCACATAATTCAACAAAATAAAGGGTAAGAACAAGACATTCTCTTTTAAAGAGTAATAACTGAGAGTTAAATGCTGTAGAACTTTGTCCATGAACTATGCTCCACACTACCTCATCAGTGGCATTAGGATCGGCCCCAGCTTGTAACAAACTCTTTATAATTTCAAGGTTCCCACTATCAGCAGCAATATGAAGAGGAGTTGCTCCACCAGCACTAATATTTACTTTTGCACCTGCCTGTAGATTGAATGCAAAGGATGCAAAATGTCAAAATTCTACTAGACGAAGCAAAAAGTTCATTATTTACGCACTACAGCTTCAAGTAATTAGAATTTGATAAAATATCATTGGTATATGGCCGAATAAGACAATAAAAAAATAATAATAATAATAAATAAATAAAAGGAGAAAAGAGAAGGCACAGGTCAACAGAAACAAAACCTGAATTAACAAATCCAAGGAAGCCAGAGAACCAGCAGCCACTGCTGACAATAGGGGGGTAATATCATCGTCAGTTTCAGCACTGGGCTGAAAGACATTAGAGAATGTTTATGGCATCAGTGGGAACATATAAAGGGAAAAAATCATCCACATATAAATGTTTTAAAACGTGTTATCGAAAAAATCTGACATGACAAACTAGTAAAAGTAAAATGAAAGAAAGCTGAAACAATAAATTTAGAATATGTTTGTAGCGGGGGCTAAACCACGATCAATGACAAAGACACATTAAAAATCTCTGGATTTTGTTAATGATGAACCAACGCTTTTCTACAGCTAAATCATTATAACTTCCCACAAATGGAGATTATTTCATAGAGAAATCTTAAAGAAAGAATACAACTTTACAAATCTTGTTCTATGAATATCATCCCAAAGTTAAAACACAACATTTCCACTAAGCAACATTTCCATAAGAGAAACTTTCCAATTAAAAGAACTCGAACAAATAAGCAACCTTGAGTACGCAAGATATTTCAATCAATTATATGTTTAAGAATGAGAAATATCAGAATGGAGATGAACTTGTGAGCATATATACATTAGCGAGGTGTTCAAGGAGCAGCTTTACAGCTTCCGGTTGAGCATGACCAGCGGCCCAAATCAAAGGGGTACCCGCATCACTCTGGGAATTAACATCAGGACCTCTTGAAAGTAAAAACTTTAGCAGCTCAATATCTCCTGCATGAGAAATCGGAATTAATAAAAGTTATACATTGTTCTGCAAAATTGGTCCTTACTATTTCAATCTCTTTTAGGCATGGCGCACAGATTTGCCAACCCCAATATTTAGTTTGGTTAAACATTCTCCCATCCTCCCACCAAAACCATTAACTCGCACCCCTCCACAAGAAAACAACGGGAGAATTTCATATCTAATAACAGACACTTGTAACTAGTTAAGAAACTAACAACGCCACATGATACATGTTCTAGATGTAAGATGTTCAATGACAAAGACAAATAGTTCCTTTCTGATACCAAGACAACCTAAGAATTAGATGTAAAATGATTCAGAACTTGGTTCCAGAAAGAAACTCTACAGTTACTCAAATACATTTTTTTTAATACAGGAACCATTGCTTACTCAAATCAAAATGCCCATAATCAGAATCCTAACACCTACTACCTGCAGGAGCGCCGGAAGAAAAAAAGGATATAAAAAAAGTGAATTTACCAATGCCTGCAGAATGATGAAGAGCTGTGGCCCCCAAGTCACTTGCTATAGCAGGATTAGCACCACACTCAATAAGGTATCTTGCAGTATCAGTGTGTCCTTGTCGAGCAGCATGAATAAGTGGAGTTTCACCTGTAAAAAAATCCAAATGATGTCAAACATAATTGTGCTTGAAAAAAATAACCATGGGAGACAACGTGGTTTCCTTTTTCACAAAAATGGGGGGCATCTTGAATTCTTGATATGAACAATATGAGCATATAAATAACTTGCAACCTTTATTGGATTTCATACTAGCATAAGCCAGTAAGAATTATACAAGAATAGCGGAGACATAAAATCAATAAAAACACTATGCTTGTTAAGAGAAAGCTTTTACAACATCAAGTTCCTCTTTTCATGCTAAACAGTCTTTCTCAACCTGCATGCTGCCTGTATGTGACAAATGTACATTATGGTATTAAGGAGTAACATTTGTGAAATCCTAATCACAGTGGTAAATAGAGCTCTTTGTATGGATTGTCTTCCATACCTAGTATACCATTCTTATACTTCCCAATTGTAAACTAATGTCATTTCAAAAGTATTTTCCAGAATGCCCTCATACTTCAACTACGATATATATCAAAATGGATATAAACTCGGTAATAAAATACTCAACCAAGTAAAAACAGACACAATCCACCTAAATCTAAATGTTAACATGGATTCCAAACTAATCTATGTGTAGCGACCAATCCAGCACCAGTTGTAAATGAAAACTTTTTCTTCAAGACCGAGCTTTGGAGTGTAGTTATTTACCTTGTTTTATATATATATTTAAATCTACAAAACCAAGAGGGCATCTACAAAGTGAATTGGGATCCATTTTCACTGATGTTTAAGTGGAGACAAAAAAAAAACAAATCTATAATATGCATAAAAGGGAATATCAAATTCGTTTTCAGTTTTCCTTCAATTAGCACTGATACAAAAGCTAACTAAATTCCAGAATAGTTGAACATCAAGGGCAATAAAAAAAAGGCTTTACATGGGTTATAGTCCAGCGATTACCAACTCTGACGACTAACACAAAATTTCCCTTATCCTTTAATCCAAATTCCCCCAGCAAATAAATAAGTAACTTACCATCTTCGTCTCTTGTATCAACATCGAGCTTCAATTCTTCTAACAGATACTTGCAGACCTCAGTCTTCCCCTCTCTTGCCGCAAAATGAAGTGCACCTCGCTTATTAGCATCCTTAATGTCAGCCACAGTTCCCGCCAGTCCCTTCCCTTCATCAAGCCTAGCAGCCAAATCTACTTGAACATACCGAAGCATTTCATAAGAGATCGACAAAATTTAAAGGAAAAAAAAAGTAACCAAATTCAAGCTGATTAAGCAGAAACTTACTCTTCAAGAGATCAATGTTTCCTATGCGAGAGGCGTCGAGAAATTGTTGGACTGTCTGCCTCGCTGAATACAATCCGCGAATTTGCATAACAAAAATAGTAAGGATATAAGCAACAACAAAAATAATAATAAAAATAAAATGGGAAGAATGGTACAGAGGAAAGTGGAAGAAGAACCTGCGAGGGCGTCTGAAGCATCGTGCGCCATGGAGGTAGGTTTTGTGCGACTTGTTCCTAAAACCCTAGAGGAAGAAAGTGTCGGTTTAAACCCTAAAACCAGTGACGCAGTGTAGACGAAGAAGATGGTAGAAAGATTATTAATTTTTTAGTTAAATTAAATCAATTATTGGATTAAATATTACAAAATTGGAAGGTTTGACATATATATTTAACGCTTAATTAATAAAAAGAAAATCCAATTTTGTATTTATCTCAAAAAAATCCTTTTTTTTTTTTTTAACGAAAACGTTAGTATTTTATTTTTATAAAACTTCAAAAATACTCTTAATTCTTTATTAAAATATTTATTTATTTTTATAAAAATAAATTTTAAAAGTTCTTATAATCAATAATATATAGACGAAAACCTCTCTCAACATCCTATAGATTATCTCTAAATATTTTAATTATGATATTAACGGTGAGAATATTGTTTAGAGATTGAGTTAAATTAAAATGAAAAAAATATGTTGATTTGGAATTATTTTTTTATTATTTATTCTCCCATCATATTATTTTATTTGAGAATATATTGACATTAAATTAAAAATCTTAATGAATATATATTTTACTCATTAATATGTTACTACTTATTTAAAAATTAAAAAAAATAAAAAACTCACCATATTTACTAAAATTAAAAGATTTTAAAAGATTTTTTAAAAAGAAAATTAAAAGTATTATTGAAATTTTTAAAAATTAAAGGAATATTTTTGAAAATTTAGTGATATTTTTTATTAAATAATTTAAAGGTATATATAGTTTGGATTTTAAATTTCCCACTTGTTTCTTGCGGACTGTGTTTTAGAGAGAGAGAGAGAGAGAGGAGAGAGAAAGTGGAAAGGGAGAAGAAACCCTTGAGGCATGGCGACGACGAGGACGGAAGAAGATGAACCAGTAAGTTCGTTTACCATATTCCACACTACGTTCTTTGTTTCTTTCTCTGTTTCTATAATTAATCTAAAAGCATAATTTCTCCCAATCTGAAATGTTCTGTGCGAAATCCAAAAATAGCATAAATCAGTTGACGATGTCTGTTAGAAATGAATGGTGGAAGAACAAATCTTAAACAACCTTTCAACTTTGAAGCCTCCTTCAAACCAAAAATCTCTCCTATACCATTAAAGCAGCTCCTCCATTGTTGATTAGAGATGGTTTAGGCTATGGTTCCTAAAGACAAAACCTAAAGTAGCCAACCCATTGGCCATTATTTTCCTCTGGCGTGCAGGAAAAAAGGATTTCTTCCATTTTCACCTTCCTCCTCCTCCTCCTCCTCCTTTTCCTTCTCCGCTGATCTTTTTCCTGTACGCCAAACACACATAGTTCCCACATGAATGCCAATACCCATGTGATGTTTTCTCTTTTCTTCCTCTTCCTTGCCCTCTTCACCCGCGTTTATTCCTCTCCTTTTCTTGCTTCCGATCCACCTCTGTTGTTGCGCTGTGGTTCCGATGAAGAATCCACCGATGATATTGGCCGAAAATGGACTCCCGATTCCAAATTCCTTCACTCCAAGAATACCCTAGCTGCGCCGGCGGGGTTTCAAGATCCTTCCATGACAGCGCAGGTTCCGTATATGGATGCTAGGGTCTTCACTTCTGCGACGGCGTATAAGTTTCCGATCAAACCTGGTAATCGCTATTGGCTTCGACTCCATTTCTATCCTTCCACTTATGGCCCTCATGATTCTGCAAATTCCTTTTTCACCGTTGCTGCGAATGATTTGTCCCTTGCGAAGAATTTTAGTGTTCATCTCACATGTCAGGCCTTAACTCAGGCCTACATTATCCGCGAATTTACTCTCGCAGCTTCCACATCTGAAACCCTAAATTTGACCTTCACCCCTGTTACTGGATTTGCTTTTGTGAATGGGATTGAATTGGTTCAAATGCCGGAGATCTTTGGGGAAGCATTGATGATTGGTGGAGGGCGGCAAACTACGGATGTTACGAAGATGAGCATGCAGACGATAGCGAGATTGAACGTCGGTGGGAGCTACATTTCTCCGGAGAACGACTCGGGTTTGACAAGAGCATGGTATGATGATTTTCCTTATCTTTATGGTGCTGCAGAGGGTGTGGCGGTAGAAGCTGCGAAGAGGTTGGTGATTAACTATAAAGATATGCCGAGTTATATAGCACCTGTGGAACTTTACAGGTCGTTGAGATCAATGGGGACAGAAGCGAGTGTGAATGGGAATTACAATTTGACATGGCTGTTTCCTAATATTGATCCAGGATTCTTGTATCTAATGAGGTTGCATTTCTGTGATCTGACATTGAGTAGGGCAAATCAGGTGGTGTTTGATGTGTTCATCAACAACCAAACGGCGGACACGAAGGGGATCGATGTGATAGCTTGGTCGGGGGGGGCGGGGGGTGCCAAAATACAGGGATTATGTAGTGTTTTCGCCAGAAGCAGCAACATTGCAGCAGATATGGCTGGCATTGCATCCGAAGTATTCGGAGTCGCCCGAGTTTGCGGATGCAATGCTGAATGGGCTAGAGATATTCAAGCTGGAATCTGCAAAGAACTTGGCAGGGATGAATCCTCAAGCGTCGGCATTTAGGATGAAGCTTGAGGGGCAAGGAGACAGAAAGTTTGAAGCAAAGAGCAACAATGTTGAAGTGATTGGAGGGGCTGCAGGGGGGGCTGCAGCATTTGTTGTGGTGGCACTTTGCTTTGCAGTGTACCAAAGGAAGAACAGAATGCCAGGGACGGATTCACATACAGCTAGCTGGTTACCCATCTATGGGAATTCGCATTCGAGTGGGAGCAAATCAACCGTGTCTGGGAAGAGTATGGCGAGTAATTTGGCACAAGGTTTGGCACGGCATTTTTCACTTGCAGAGATTTTAAATGCTACGAAAAACTTTAGTGAGTCTAATGTGATTGGGGTTGGAGGATTCGGGAAGGTGTATAAGGGAGTGATCGATGGAGGAACGAAAGTTGCTATTAAAAGGTCGAACCCGCAGTCGGAACAAGGAGTTCACGAATTCCTTACAGAAATAGATTTGCTTTCGAAGCTGAGGCACAAACATTTGGTATCCTTGATTGGTTTTTGTGATGAAGAGAATGAGATGTGTTTGATTTATGATTACATGGGTTTGGGAACTCTGAGGGAGCATCTGTATAAGACCAATAATAATAAAACTCGTCTCTCATGGAAGAAAAGGCTGGAGATTTGCATTGGAGCAGCTAGAGGACTTCACTACCTTCACACAGGAGCACAGTACACCATCATTCATAGAGATGTTAAAACTACCAACATTCTCTTGGATGAAAACTGGGTTGCAAAGGTTTCCGATTTTGGCCTCTCGAAAACGGGTCCGAACATGGCTAACGGTGGTCATGTTAGCACCGTCGTTAAGGGTAGCTTTGGCTACTTAGATCCAGAGTACTTCAGAAGGCAACAACTCACTGAAAAATCTGATGTCTATTCTTTTGGAGTTGTTCTGTTTGAAGTGTTGTGTGCAAGGCCTGCTTTAAACCCAAGCCTCCCCAAGGAACAGGTTAGTCTTGCGGATTGGGCGTTGCACTGCAAACGCAAGGGAGTTCTTGACGATCTCATTGATCCCCACCTCAAAGGCAAAATCACCCCTGATAGCTTGAAGAAGTTTGCTGATGCAGCTGAGAAATGCCTCGACGACCATGGAGCCGAGCGTCCTTCTATGGGTGATGTCTTGTGGAACCTTGAATTTGCTCTCCAACTACAAGAAAGTGCCGATGGTGGTGGCTCGAGTCACAGATCGAGAATAAACAGCAGCAGCAACAACAACAACGAAGACATAGATAACCACAGAAACCAAGACATGACTGCTCATTACAACAACCTCAGCCTTGGAAGTGAACAAGATTTACTTCAACAAACTGATGAACAAGAGAGTACTGAAATCTTCTCCCAACTTGTCCATCCCTCAGGTCGGTAACACGCCCCAACACCACGCCTCTTCGACCTTCTTCTTCTTCTCTTCTTCTTCTTGCACCACCACCACCACCACCACCGCCCCCTTGAACCAACCAACCAACCAGCTGCCTAACCAGTCAACAAAAAACAAACAAACAAACAAACATTCAAACAATCAATCAAAAAGCTTGGGAGTTTTAAAAGGCATCATGTTGAACCAGCTGCCTCTGCTATTTTTTGGCAAACTTCAGGGAGTGTGTTGTATTTATGTTGGTATTAGCTATTGGGTCTTTCTGTTTGTTTTGATTGGACAGTATACGCATTGCAATTTGTACTTTTAAACTCTACATACAACAACAGCTTGATGATCGGAGTCAAGTTCAACCTGCTGCCTCTATTCCTTATGATAATCTTCTTTCTATTTACAGTACACTCATTAGCTCTTTTGCAAAGTACAATTTTATGCGCTATGCATACACTTTCTTTAGGAATTCTCTTCAAATGATTATGTTCTTAGTTTTCTTTTCATCTCTCTCTCTCTCTCTCTCTCTCTCTCTCTCTCTCTCTCTTAAATCCCCTTTTGTTTCTTCATCTTTTTTCCCCCCACATACTTCAATTCTTCTAATGCTGTTCATCTTAAGTAAGTTTCCATCCCACTAGTTTTATCTTCTAATGGATGGATATTCAAATGCATTTTGTATTTGCCCTTTCTCTTATATCATCAGGCTTACTTTTTCCCCCTAAAGCTACCGTTTTTATTTTGGGGAACGGGTCTTTGAACTTTCAAACGTTTTGTCTTGATTTGTAAGATTTAGATGAGTAATCACTATTCAATTAGATTAGGCTCGCTTAGATATTTGTATTGATGAGCATTTGAAGCAAGGTATTGATGAGCATTTGAACCAAGTTGTATATACGTGTAACAATAGATGTTATCCTCTTTGAACTTTTCCTTTAGAGCTTCCCCTCAAGATTTTTAAACTCGTTTGCTAGGGGTGTAACAGTCCAAACTCAGCGGATGTTGTCTTCTTTGGATTTTTCCCTTCGGGCTTCCCCTCAAGGTTTAAAAACTCGTGTGTTAGGGGTGTAACAGCTTAAAAACTCGTATGTTAGGGGTGTAATAACTTAAGCTCACCGCTAGCAGATGTTGTCTTCTTTCGGCTTTCCCTTCCGAGCTTTTTCTCAAGGTTCTAAAACTTGTTTGTTAGGGAGAAGTACACTGAGCCTTTTTTTTTCTTCTAAAAGACAGTTATAAGAATGATATTTCACTTTAGATTTTCGATTTTAACAATCAAGTAATATTATCTCTTTACTTCTCGTGGAAGAACCAAATTCTCTTGAATACCACGATAGCCCAATCTCGAGATGTGGGAATTGTTATAAAGCATTGAATCAAATAATTATAAGGATAACGAGATTGAGCAAAGTCTTAGTTGTAAGAAGGTGTTACTCAACACTTATTAAGTTATCCATAAGACATAATATTATAACGTGTCATCCAAAAAATAAACAATTCAATCTTAATCCTATTACCGTACATGTTTGAAACATATTTCAAACGGGCGGAATAAAAAAGGCAATTGTTTATATTTGAAATTGCATTTTTACGTTTAGTAGTGACAACACTCACTATTAATCCGTGCAACTTTCACGAAGTTCTGGCTTAAGATTTTACATTACAAATTCGATAAAAATTCCCAACTTTTACACCGCTTGAACTATCAAGAAGATAAATACGGTAGTGAAATAAAAAAGTTTGATATTGAATCAATCGGAAACAAAATTACGTTGAAAAAAAACCCTAATTTCAACCGACGTTCACTTGAGACCCAATTACTTTTGATATCGAACATCAAACAACTTGAAATTACATTCATTTGAGAGCTGAGAATCTAAGCTACAAATCCATCCCAAATTCACAACAATTCATCGAGTATTTAACAAGTTATGATCTTAAGAAGTCAAGTGAAAAGCACATCTAAAACTCCTATACCCCATTTTCAACTTGCCCCATCCATATCTTTTCTTCACCCCTACTATCAATACCTACCGTTGATAAACCCTAGATCTAACGGTCCAAATTCAAACTTCTACAAGGACCTCGATCCGCGTCAAAGCCTTTCGACCAATCAGAATTCAGCTGTGTAACTCCATTGCATTATATAATCTGCCATCGACGATGTTTATCCTCATTGAATTTTCTCTCTCTTCTGCAAACGTTTCGAGTCCGAGTTCTAATCGATTCCGATCATGGCTTCTGCCGCCGATCCCGTTGCCCCCTCCGACGCGCCTGCTGCCGCTGTGGCGGTGGAGAACAATGCGAAGTCGAAGAAAACTGCAGCCTCTAAAGATTCGAAGGCTAAGAAATCATCTGGTGCGAAGAAGACCAAATCTTCGCCGACTCATCCTCCATTCTTTCAGGTATTTGCAATTTGTCTATATTCTGATCAGTAATTCTCGTTTGCTATTAAATAATTTGTTCTGATCGGATTTTGAAATTGTTCTGTAGATGATTAGCGAAGCGATCGTATCGCTGAAGGAGAGGACAGGATCGAGTCAGCACGCCATTACTAAGTTCAGCGAAGAGAAGCACAAGCTATTGCCATCGAATTTCAGGAAGCTCTTGCTTGTTCATTTGAAGAAGCTTGTCGCCGCTGATAAACTCGTTAAGGTCAAGAACTCTTACAAGCTTCCATCGGCGCGCTCTGTCCTGCAGAAATCTTCATCCGCGCCTGTCGTCGCTAAGAAAACAACGATCTCAAAGCTCAAGGCAGCCGCAAGCGTGAAGAAGGCGGCCGCTGTTGCTAAACCGAAGGCGAAAACTGCTGTGAAACCTAAGCCAAATGGCGTGGTGAAGCCGAAGACGGTCGCAAAATCCAAGGTCGTCCAGAAGCCAAAGGCCGCCGCTGTGGCCAAGCCTAAGGCGGCAGAGAAGGTGAAGAAGAAGGTCGCTCCAAAGCCGAAACCTAAATCAAAGCCTTCTAAAGTTGCCAAAACGTTGTCGCGAACATCGCCAGGAAAGAAAGTCGCACCAGCGGCGAAGTTGAAGAAGGTAGCGGTGAAGAAGTCAAAGACCGTAAAGTCACCGACGAGGAAATTTCTGGCCAGAAAAGTCAAGAAATGAATCGTTTAGGGTTTTGATCGATTTCTAGGGTTTGTTACTACTTACTACTCTCGATTCGTCGCAATGTAAATTAGGGCGACGAGGTTTCAATCGCTGCTATACACTAATTTTATTTCAATTCAACGGTTTATCAAATTAATCCTCCTTCTCTGTGTTCTTCAGATTGTGATGTCCTCTTGATATTTCATAGAGCTGAGATTCTGTGTTGAATTATTACAGAGACGAGTTTGAAGCTTCGAGTGCACAGCTTCAATGGCGGATTTTCCATTTACAGAAGCTTTGTTTCTTCCGCACAACCACCAATTCGTGCCTTATCCGTGGGACGTCGTTTCGAAATCTGAACGTCCCACGTGCGTAAGCCACGCTGGCAAGAGCTATGGACTTATGGTTTTTTTTTTTTTTTTTTAATTAAAAAAAATTTCCTTTTCAAAAGCTATTTTTAATGATATTAATGGACTTGGAAGGAATTTGAATTTAATTTGTTTTTGGCCAAAAATAAAACGGAATATTTGTTGAAATCACGTTTCTTTGTTTCTAAATGGTTGACTTTTGACTTAGAATTGTTAATAATTTTTTTAATTGAAGGAATTATTCATTTATATTTGAATAGATTTATTAATTTAATTTAAATAATAAATTTATCTAAATAAGTTTATATTTATATTTTGATGGGCAATAGTTGTCGAAAAATAATTATAAAATTAAATATCTAATTACTAACAACATAACATAATTTAAAATAACAATATATTTGGTTCAATATCTAAGTGTCATAATCTCACTAAGAAAACATAAACAAGATGACAACCTTCAAGTGGCGTCCATCGGTGAGGGTTATGTTGTTCGAAATGGACCTCTTTGAGGTACCGAATGGTGATCTTCTACCGAATTTAGAGGTGGGTTTGTGGCATATTTATTGTGAAATCTCACGTCGATTAGAGAGGGAAACCGAGTGTCATGGCCCCAAAGAGGGGTGGATTGTGAGATCTTACCTCGGTTGGAGAGGGAAACGAAACATTTTTTGTAATATATACGTTTAATATTTTGAGAGGAATCTAAAAAAGAGCCCAAAGAAGACAATATCGGCTAGTAGTGAGCTAACACTTATTATATTCATTAAGAACTATAAGGCACGATGTGAATGAATATTTGAGCGTGTCATGTAAGTATTAAACCTGTTCGTAAAAGTTTCGACACCTACTTAAGACCTTTAAAATCGATAAAACTCAACACGTTTCTAACGCTACATCTCATCACATGATCATTGATAAATAGAATGAAATGAAAAATCATTCTCTAACACACTGAGAATCAAAATCTCTCATTATAAGTAAGATCCAATCATTATAGCTTTGAGGAAAACAAAGAATATATATACATTTCAAGTCATTACAGGTAAAACAACAAAGAAAACAAGCTATTTCCCTTTTTTTTTCTTTTTTTTTTTTTCAGCTCACATTAGATAAAAAGTAGATGTTCATGAGTGAATCGGGATACATACATTACTTTTGAGCGGATCGGTCGTTGCAAGAGTCGTTTTTCTCGTCTCTTTATCATGCTGCTTCACGTGGTTTCGATGTTTAAAATTTTCATTGTTGTAGCAATGCCCATTGGCTTGTGCTTTATTTCTGCAGGGTATGCCGTTAGCTGATTCGGATTTGTGACTACCGCAGCTAAGGCGCTGCGCTCGTGCGCATCCTCTTCCCTTCTCCTCTAGGCCTACGTTCATCGTTGCATCACCGCAGCTTCTCCTTCGAGTTAGATTTGGAGACTTTGGCCGAGTTAATGGCAACTGACATAAGATCCTAGTTAGAATCTTACCATCACGAAACAAAGAAACATACTCATTTTACCGACACTTCAAACATATCATGATCATATCGGTATAGAGTTTCGACGACCGACCTTTTTGAGTTCAACCTTAGGTGGTGGTCCTTCATAATAGAAACTAGGCACTGGTTTAGCTTTGATCACTAATCCCTTCCTAAGCTGTTTGATTGCTGCTTGTTGCTCTTCCTAAAATCAAAGACGAAACTAAGACAATCGTTCGGTGATTACACGACACGACACGATAAGATGGGCATCAGGGAATACCTGAATTCGTGCTTCGTATTGGATTCTCTCGGCCTCCAAAGCTTTGTGTTTCTCTTCCAACTTGTTATAGTACTGAACAGAGAAAATCATTTGATATATAAACAGAAAATCCCAGATAGAACAGCAAGAACATGTCTGCATCATACGACCGACGTACCTCCTTCCTCTTATCAGCACGTTTGGCTGATCGAAATGTGGGAGCTGTTCCGATAGTAACTTTAGATTTGAGCTGTCGAACTGATGTGAAGGTGGTACTGTCGATCGGCTAAGGATAACAAAATCTGATCATATGAATGAATTATAATTTATGAAACAGAACAAAAACATGATTCTGTGAGATCGTTGTCGAAAAAGAGGATACGAGGCGGCGGTAGACCAATGTTCTTCTCCATGATGTTTCTTAAGATAAATATGTGAAGATTTTGATGATGATTGAGGCGAGTTTGGCTGTTCTTCGTGATGTTTCTTAAGATCATTCTGTGAAGATTTCCATGATGGTCGAGGCGAGTTTGGCTGTAGATGGTAAAACACGCAGAAATCAGAACATAATACTTGATTGAACCCGAAAATAAGAGTCGGGAAGCTGTTTTCGAGTCGATAATGCAGCTCACGTTTAAACATAGTAAAAAATGCAGCTCCATTGATGCTCCTAAAAGTTGTACTTACTAATGAATTCTCTTTTGGGCTGGGAGACTTCGAGTTTGATGTGATGCCATTCAACGAAACATCGACGACGGTTGTTGGAGTTGGAGCACGTTCGGTCTCAATGGTTTGTGCGTACATTGCTCCTTTTCTCGGTACCTGAACAGTTGGTTGTTGAATCTTGTGGTTCACCCGTACGATTTTCGGAGTAACAGCTATAGTCCCAGGTGAGATAGACTTATTGAAGTCACTGATTTTCTGTGCAACAGTTCTCTCCTCCTTGTTCTTCTCCTCGGGAACAAGCACGGGCACGGGCACAGGCTCAGGCTCAGGCTCAGGTCCAGGTTCAAGTTCAGGTTCAAGCTCGGGTGCGGGAGCAAGTGAAGGGACAGGTATAGGCACACTAGCATCAATGATTGTGGTTTTGATGGCTAGAACACCGTGCTGCGTTTCTTGACGATTTTCATCAAACGAATTCTCCTCACTCGAGTCATTATCCTCGAATTCCTCCAAATCAATACTTTCTTCTGAAGTTTTGGAGGAATCATGAACTTTGTCATGAGAAACACCATTTAAAACCACTTCAAGATCATTTGGATTCTCCACAACACAAGCAATTTCCCTACCCATGACCCTACACATCAAATAAACCACCAATATCATAATCAAATCCTCCAAAAGGAAATGGTATCAGTTTACATATTAACGGCCCAAGCCCACCGCTAGCAAATATTGTCCTTTTTGGGCTTTCCCTTTCGAGCTTTCCCTCAAGGTTTTTAAAACACATCTGTTAGGGAGAGATTTCCACACCCGTATAAAGGGTATTTCGTTCTCTTACCCAACCTATGTGGGATTTCACAATCCACCCCCTTCGGGGTGCAGCATCCTCGTGGGCACTCATTCCCTTCTCCCATCGATGTGGGACCTCCCCAATCCACCCCTTTTGGGGCCCAGCGTCCTTGCTAGCACACTATCTCATGTCCACCCCCTTCAGGGCTCCGCCTCCACTGGCACATCACCCTGTGTCTGGCTATGATACCATTTGCAACAGCCCAAGCCCACCACTAGCAGATATTGTCCTCTTTGGGCTTTCTCTCAAGGTTCGTAAAACGCGTCTACTAGGAAGAGATTTCCGCACATTTATAAAGAGTATTTGGTTCTCCTCCTCCCCGACCAACCAACGTGGGATTTCACAAACACTCACTCAGCTTGATAAACCAAAAGAAACAAAAAGCCTCTTGATAACAACCAAATAAATTACAGTCTATATTAGAAAGATCCAACTCAGAGAATCCATTGTTTGCCCCAAAACGCCATGAAAAACAAGATCAGAAAGGAAAGAACAACATCAAAATGGAATCAATCCTCAACAAAACTTCAAATATGTTTGAATTGACCCATAAAATCAAAAGGGTTAATCCAGATTCCCAATTCCACAAAAAAGAACTCCCACAAACAAACATGCAAGGATTCAAAAAACTAGAAAACCCCATTTCCACAAAGCTTCAAAACAACACAAGATATCAAACAAGAACAAAAAAACAGCAGAAATAGCTCAAAACACAGCATTAAGAGCAGCAGAAGAGCCATATTCAACCCATTACAGCAAAGAAGATGAAAAGAAAAACAGAGGAATCAAAGAAAGAAAGAACAGAGGAGAAGAAGAAGGTACCTTGAGAAACCAGCTGCTCTTGCCGATCCGACAAGATCGCCCTGGCTCCCCGCCCCTCTAACCTCGCCTCTCCGCTCTCTAAAACCAAAGGAAAACAAAAGAAAATAAAACAAAGTGGGAAAACAAAAATTGAAATTTGGGTTTTTCTTTCTTTCCTTTTTACATATCAAAGCTAGCGGTTTTCCTTTTTGTTAGCGTAATGATCGGAAAACAAAAACAAAACCCAATAAAAAAATTTTAAAAAAAATTTAAAAATTAAAAAAACTTTTTATCGGGGTTTTGCTGTTGGATTGGATGACATTGTTTATTTCTAGATTATAAAAATTTAAAAAAAATGTTTTTTTTTAATAATTTAATTGGCTGCTGTTTTTGTATTTGTTTTATTGCCAGTCCTGACGCCGTCGGATTGTAACGCTACAGTTTGATAAATCAATGGAACCAAAAAAAAAAAAAAAAAAAAAAACTTTTTTGAAATATATAATATATATTTTTATTGTGGGGCCCACATCAAAGAGATCGAGACTGCCACGTCGTCGTCGTCGTCGTCCTCAGCTCACGCTTTAAATGTAATTTTTTTTAAATTTTTTATTTAAATATTTGATGGTGACGTTCTTTTCCATCTCATGCAATATGACCATGTTATTTATTTATCTTGAGTTACCTCGAGTAAAGCTTGTCCTTACTCACATGTTTTTAAAAAAGTTTTTAGTAGGTCACCGAACATAGAATTACTCAAAGTTAAACGTGCTTAACAACCATTGGATATGAAGATGTATTGATAGGAGGCACTATAGGAAAAAGTAAGATTCTGATCGACTTGTTGATCAAATATTTCAAGGTAAGAACATTTGTTTGAGATTCAAATCACTCCACAACCGAGATTGATCACGTGTAGCTTGAATGATTTTAAACATACAATCTAGAGTAAATAATGTCATTGACTAAAAGAAAACACAAATGCTATTTTTACTGTAATTTTTTAAATATACTTTACAAAAATAATATAGTATTATATTATTTTCATTAGGTTCAAGACGTGTCGTGTTGAATTGAATAATCCTTAAAATATTATTCAACGGTTGAGGTGGTTTAAAATCAAATCTATAATAATTATGACATGTGATGAATCGTTAATTAATTAATTAATCAATTAAAGTTCGAAAAGGAAATGGATTAATTAATTAAAATTGAAAATTGTGAAGAGTGAAGAAGGTAGTTGCTTTCAGTTGGTCTAATCAGACAATGAAAGCTCTTTTAATTCCATTATTAATTGATTTAATTTTATTTATTTTAATATTTCGAAAGGCTTTATCACAATTAATTAATGAAATTCAATTATAAATAATAATAATTAACTAACGGCGTAAGTTGACGGCATAAAATCATTATATAAGAATCTTCTTTGGAATTTGGTCTATTTTATAAAAAAAAATCATTATAATTATTAACATTCACCGTTTTATTAATGACTTTTTTTTTTAATTTTTATTAAAATATATACTTTTTTTTGTTCACTTTTTATAATGTTTTTTCAATTTTAGTTGAATTTATAAGTGATTTAATTATAATTATATTTTAATTAAATATTAAACTTGAATAGAACGAAATTAATTCCTTAATTAGTTATATATTTCTTTAAAAAAAATTGGGCGACATTTTCTATTTGTTGTATTTTGGGGGTTTTTTTTTAAAAAAAATCAAAATTCATAATTCGAGTTTGACACGGAATGGCTCGGACATTTTCTTGTATTTGCAAAATGACCACTTTACCTAATTGTCTTGAAACCAAATTTGGTGTCACCCGGACACCGAACAGATGCTCAACGACACTACATGACAGCTTGCCAAAGTCATGTCGGGAAGACATGGTGTCAGCTCTCCACCACTCTGAGACCCTGTGGTATAAATGAGCTAACCTATGACACGAGTTCTTAAGAGTGAAAACTATCCCTATAAAATATAAGTCAATTTGCTCAATGAACTTGATTTATTTTTTTAAAAAAATTACGAATATTTTGATGTTAAATTCATCGATACGTGAAAGTCACGTAGATGAGAAATTAATTATTTAAATTTTCATATCAATAGCTGAAACACTTAGGTTTATTCACACTAGTTCCAAGAGTGGGACTGAGACAAGTGATATTAAAAGTCGGAGTTTCGATATGAGTTTCAGCATGCAACTCTAGAGTTGAGTCCATCTATGTGAAAGATAAAAGCTCCTAGGGTCAATCGAACACCCAACGGATGCTCCACGAGGCCGTATGATTGCTTGCCCAAATCATGTCTACTCTAGAAAGGTTAGAAGTGCATCAAAATATGTTGCACGGTGTCAGATTTCCACGACCCTTATGTCCTCTGACGTAAGTTAGCTACCCGTGTTACATACGTGTGTCACGGTGTGGGTAAGAGCGTTACGAAACAAATAACAGGTGAGACACTGTTTTTCACATACACAAAAAGGGTTACAATAGCAAGCGTTTCCTCGTTGAAAGAGCCTCTAGGATAAAGAGGGTCGGTTAACTATCTACTTTCGAGATTCATATTGATCAATCGATCTCTATGTTCCGCAAGATAATATGTTGATGTGATTAAAACATTATAAATAATATTCCCTAATTATATGATTGGCCACATTGGCCAATGACATGTCAATGTCCCAATCTCTATGAACAAGCAAGTACAAAGGAGGCCAATTTGAGGCCAACTTTTTCTCCTTTAGATCTCATCAAAAATCTTATTGCTCCAATCTCCTTTTCTATTATTATTATTATTATTATTTTGTTCGTATGTGTCGGTGGTGTTCGTGGGCAATTATAGATTGAGCTTGGGAAGATCCATATAATTTTTTGTTTACGGGGTCCAAAATTATTTTGTTTTTTTGTATGTGTGACACAAAGACGATAAGAGATTCAAATCTCGATATAACAATTTATGCCTAGAATTTGGATCAGAATTCAAATTTCGAATTTGATACCTAATGGCCCCGACAATCCCCTCCAATAGAGTCACGTTACTCATTTCTTAAAGTGAAGATTATCCTCACAAACCAGTATGAGTCAGTCATCCAACATAAAATTGCTTCAAGCAAAACATGTTTTAATTTTGAAACTCCTATAATTGAACTACTGAAAAAGAAGGTGCACCTTATGTGATGCGTAATAATTAATACAATATATTTTCCAATTTTAGTTATTCACTTTGAATTAGTAAAACATTTTTAAGAAAATGACAAAAAAGTCCAACGAAACAACCCTATCAAGAAAGGCAAATAAAGGGTATTTCCGTCAATCTGAAAATAGGCGAAAATAATTTCACAATCTCTTAAAAATAACTACGACTTTTGACCACCTTAAATTCCGCTGATAACGGTCAACAAAACTACCTTCCATGTTTCCACCCAATCAAACACCGCCACGTGTTATTTTTCCCGCGCTTTCCCCCCTTTAAAATCCTTCTTCTTAACGACTTGCATCTAGTTTTGTGAAGCCCCCCTTCAATTTTTTCCCGCTCCTCAGAATTTTCCCGAGAAAACTGCGAGAGAGAAAATCTGTTCTTGTTCTTGTTTGCTTTGATCTGAGAGAAAGAGAAATATATAGTGAAAAGAGATAGAAGAAATGACTACGACGACGATTGCAGTATCGGGAGCCACTGAAACACAGAAGAAGAACAGAATTCAGGTTTCCAACACCAAGAAACCGCTCTTCTTCTACGTTAATCTTGCTAAGGTATTCACAAATCGTTCTCTCGTTCTTCGATTCTGAAGCATAGAGTGAGAATTTGGTTTTTGAGAAATGGAATCGAAATGTGTAATGTAAGAACGAACGGTGAATCAGTGCGATTCTTTTGATATGCTTTTATGATTCGAACGATTTCATTTCCATAATTGTTTGATTTTATTTTCTTAGTTGTTTAGTTGTTTTATTGGAAATTTGAATCATCTTGCTCTTAGTTTGCCTTAAGATCCCCTTTCGTTGCTTTTCTTTTCCAATGAAATCAAGATTCGAGATTACGATTTGAGCAAGAATTTGAAATTCATTATGTTTTTGTAAGAACGAACGGTGAATCAGTGCGATTCTTTTGATTTGCTTTTACGATTCGAACAATTTCATTCGGATAATCGTTTGATTTGAGATTGCGATTTTTTACATCAATGTGTTTAATTCTTGATTCAGAGGTACATTCAACAGCATAATGAGGTTGAGCTTTCTGCATTGGGAATGGGTACTGATTTAGTTCTTGAAAATCTTTTAATTTTTCATGAGTTTTTTATTTTCTTATCTCAAATTCTCTGCATCATTACAGCAATCACTACCGTTGTGACAATTGCAGAGATTCTAAAGAACAATGGATTGGCTACAGAGAAGAGTAATTCTGTTATCATGTTCGTTCATTCATGTAATTTCTTGGTAAAATTGTCATCACTGGTAATTTGTATGGTTTTGTTGTGAAACAGAAGTTTTGACCTCTACCGTCGGCATGAAGGATGAGAACAAAGGTCGTTTGGTTCAGAAAGCTAAGGTATGATATTGTTAGATGAACACGATTCTTCACAATGGTATGATATTGTCCACTTTGAGCATAAGCTCTTATGACTTTATTTTGGGCTTCCCTAAAAAGCCTCACACCAATGGAGAGAGTATTCATCGATTATAAAACCTACTATCATTCCCTAAATTAGCTGAGGTAGACTTTCATCCAACATATAATGAATTATGTTTTTGAGTATTTTTATAGTTAAACTTTATGGATTTACTTTCGTCACGTGAATTTGTTGGCATGTTTATGTTTTTCATCGTTGGATGATTATGAATTTCTTATTGATGATTGATATTTATATGATTTGTAAGTTAGAGACTGTAATACATTCGAACTTTAGTTTTAATCATAGATTAATATTGGGATTGAGTTTTGAAACTTTTCGTGTTTTGGGTCAATTTTGATAGATTGTTTGATTATGAACTTCTTATTGATTATCGAAGTTTATATGATTGGTAATTTAAAAGCCAGTAATACATTCGAACTTTGATACTAATCATAGATCAAAATTTGGATTGAGTTTTGTCACATTTCGTGTTTTGGTTCGATTTTGATAGATTGTTTGATTATGAATTTCTTATAGATGATCGAAGTTTATATGATTTGTAAGTTAAAAACCGGTAATACATTCGAACTTTGATTCTAATCATAGATTGAAATTGGGATTGAGTTTTGAAACTTTTCGTGTTTTGGGCCGATTTTGATAGGTTATTTGATTATGAATTTCTTATTGATAATCGAAGTTTATATGATATGTAAGTTATTGGTAATACATTCGAACTTTGATTATGATCATAGATTCAAATTGTGATTGAGTTTTGAAACGTTTCGTGTTTTGGGTCAATTTTGATAGATTGAGATTGTTCTGGGAAAGTCGGAGAAATTTGATTCTCTGATGACTGCGGTGACGGTGGCGGCAGAGGCGGCGACGGCGGGAGGCGGCAAAGAGAAAAAAGCAGGAGAGGAAAGCAAGGAGGGGCAGTAGAGAGGATGAGAGGGAGAGGAGAGGGGAAGTGGACGTTACAATTCTTGTAGTTTAAGAATCACAATTCTTGTAGTCTATATTCTCATTTGGAATTGCTCTCTACTAAATTTACCTGTGGAGCCTTTCTCTGTGTTGCATTTTTTGTTACTTTCGTGTTCATCTAATCAACCGAGTCATTGATATGATTGGCTCTTTTACGTCTCTTTCTCTTATCTATGCTTCAAGCTCGTGTTTAAACTTCAATGCCACAATATGTTTTACAATTTTGACGATGAATGAGCACGAGACTATAATTATAAAATGGGTTTGCTAGAAAAATGTTTCTATACCATTATAAATAATGCTTTTGGACTTTCCAAGGTTTTTAGAATGAGTCGGTTTATAAAAAATGATTCAAGATCTCATAATACAGTCCTTTTTAGGGTATAGCGTTTTTGTTGGTACTTGTTCCTCTCTCTAGGAGCCCAAGGGCCCAACTTCCTCGACACATTGTTTAGTGTTTGAGTTTGATACCATTTGTAATGACTCAAGCTCACTTCTAGCCGATAGTCCTCTTTCGTCTTTTACTTTCGATAGTCCTTTTTCGTCTTTTACTTTCGGGCTTCTCAAGATTTTAAAACACACCCTTCTAATATTAAATAGAAGTAAGCAGAAATGATAATATTAAAGAGTAAGCAGAAATAGTAGCAACAATCATTTCTTAATTTAGACTATTGTTATATAATGTTAAATAGTAGTAAGCAGAAATAGTAGCAACAATCATTTCTTAATTTAGACAATTGAAAGACTATTTTATGTGGCCACGATTGAGAAGTCTTGGTCTTAGCCCCCATTTTTAACCGTGTTATGATATTTTCCACCTTCAGGATAAACTCTTATGACTTTACTTTTGGTTTTTTTAAAAAGGCTTTATACCAATGGAGATTGTGTTCTTTATACTTATACACCCATGATCTTCTATGAGTGGTAAGTTTGAGTCGTGGTCATGAGTATCACAATCTTACTGGAAAGCAGGTTGTTACTCGCTTAAGTGATGACAGCGACACTTGTTGAAACACTTGAAGGTCGAAAAAAACAAAGTGTCATGATGCGACGAAGAAGATAGTGTATCATTTAACACACCATGGAAATTGAGCAAGATTGCTAATCTAAGGTGCAAATGGGAGTAGACACAACAATGTCTTAATGGTTTGAAAGATAAGCCTAAAGTGGAATAGAATAACCCAGTTGAAGTGTAATGATCATACGTCTGTAATGCATTATATGTCCCATAATAGGTCCCATTCTTCTACCCTTTCCCGGGAGTCGATGACTATTCATAGCTATTACCTCCTAGTTGATCCCAATTCGACATTAGAAGTATATTGATTTTTCCCCAATAACCGAGTACTTTTGTCTATAAATAATGCATATTTGATTCCATCCATAAATTTTCTTCCCTATGAGTTCGAGTCTCAATACGAATGCTAGTTTTTACCGTTCATATGTTATGATATCAGATAAAGCCTCAAGCCATAATCTCAAAAGTTTTCGCTATCATATCCTCAAAAGTTGAAACCAAATTTGTTCTCAATCGAACACTAAAACAATGTGGTGTGGTCTCTCAAAGACTTCCTTCGAGCCTAAGTAAGATACCCGTCACACATTAATTTAATTTTTATTTCATAAATTAAATCTAAAATATAACCTTCACTTTTGAATTATGAATTTAATTTATATTGTTTGAGTTTTTGCAAATTTTAATTTCTTATTGTCTTCTTTGACCATTTAAAAATCCAAATTGTTCTTCTATTACTCAATCAGATTTAACGACATAATGTTTATTTTACTCGGAGGAAAGGTATGAAATTTGTATTAAATAAAACCTAAAAAGGACCAAATTCAAACATTAATTCTATAAGAATAAAAAATAAAACTAAATTAATATCATTAATTTCTTTTCAAAATTTTACTAAGTAATTACTCTATAATTAAATCATTAATTTATAAAATTATATAGAAATTAATAAAACAATATATATTATTATTATTATTAAAATTTTAAAATGGTTATATTATTATTATTATTATTTTTTGTTTTTCTATTTCAAAAAAAAAAAAAAAAATAATAATAATAATAAAAAAAT
The DNA here is from genome assembly GCA_033971965.1 of Cucurbita ficifolia. Classification (NCBI taxonomy): domain Eukaryota; kingdom Viridiplantae; phylum Streptophyta; class Magnoliopsida; order Cucurbitales; family Cucurbitaceae; genus Cucurbita; species Cucurbita ficifolia. The sequence continues at coordinate 8,676,560 of CM066973.1, forward strand.
GCTAATAAGATAAAATCGACCGGCCCTCTCTACCATTGTGGCCGCACGCCTCCTCTCTCTCTTTCTCTCTATCTTCCTCGCCAAATCTCTAAAACCCTAGAAGGCCACAATCGAGGTTCCAGATTTTCCAGTTCGAATTATTCCGTTCTCTCATACTGTTTGTACCTCGCTTCGATTCTTCAGTAGGTATGATAAAATAGGCTTGTTTGCTTTGTGAATTTTATGTCTAGGGTTTGTTTGTTCGCGTGCTTTGTTATCTGTTCTGTTCGTCTATGAAGTTTTTATTTTTCCGTTTATATTTGTGATGGAAGTTGCGGAATGTTTTTAGTTTGTTTGGATTGGTTTCGTTTCAGATGGGGTAGGATTCATTTTGTTGGGAATAAGCCTGGAGATTTCGAGTTTCTTGGATTTTTATCGTTGACTTGGAATGTTCTAATTTTTGTATGTTCTACTGGTGGGATTTCCCTTGTCTTGTCAATTGTCAACTTCACAGTAGATTTTTTGTTTTTCAATTCTGGATTATGATACTATCGTTCTGTCCAGAAAGGAAAAGAATATATATAAGCTGGAAATTTCCATATTCGAACACTTGAGGAGTGCATGTCTTATTGCTAATTTCACTTGTTAATTTGAGTTGATGGCCTGAGGATTTTCAGGGTAGTTTTATATTTGTTTACTGAAATTTTATAGGTTATGCACTTTGGTGCGAATGAAGGAAATTTTTCTATATGAATTGTTTTACTTATATATGGTACTTTGTCTCAGTTTAATCTGTAAGAAACACATGGCTGATGTGGAGCAGAGCTACACGCATGTCGACGATAATGAAGTTGATGAGACTGCACAAATATATGAGAATGCACAAATATATGAGAATGCTCAGGTACAGGACAATACACTAGAACAGGAGAATGCAGAGGAGCCAGAAAGCTTGCACGGACTTGAGAATGAACATGTACCAGAAACCTTAGAGTTGGAGCCAAAACAGGTGCATAGTGAGGATACTCTGGCTGTAGTAGGTGAGAAGAAGTGGCCTGGATGGCCAGGAGAGAGTGTTTTCCGAATGTTGGTTCCTGCTCAAAAGGTTGGTAGTATAATTGGTCGCAAAGGTGAGTTCATCAAGAAAATAGTTGAGGAAACAAGAGCTCGGATTAAAATTCTTGACGGTCCTCCTGGAACAGCTGAAAGAGCTGTAAGTTTTCCTTCCTCCAGATGAGAACTTTTCTTTAATAATTTAGCTAGTATTTTTGTGAAAATTATTTGGATTTAAGGAGGTGCAAATGATTTAATATCAAATTAATAGTATCTATCCATTTTTTTTATATAATTTTTTTTTATTGAAATGGATATCGATGATTCACTAACAATTATTGTTTTAGGTTTTCTTAATTTTGCATTCTCAATATGTATAGCACCTTGCTTCAAGGTAGGCAAATATTGGGCATTATATTGCCTAATTAGCCCAATCTGGTCTGGCATCAAGTTTGGGTGATTATTTTTAGTTAGTTGTTTAATCTCGATTGTACTCCTGTTATATTCAATCATGTGACATCAGTTATATGGCTGTGTAATGATGGAAATATGACACACAAAAGAAAATTCAGACCTTAAAGAGTTAATAAAATATTATCAATAATAATTTGATTAGAACTTGTACTAAAAGCCATTAAATCGTTGATTAAAAAAAATTAAAGTTAATATTCTAAAATTCTTTCGAGTCATGGAACAAACATTTGATTATAGGAAACCACTCGACACACTTAAAATGGATATGCTAAGACTTGTGGGGAAGATTGAACTCCATCTTTCAAGATATCTGTGCTTCCACACCCAATCAATGAGTAGTAAACTGATTCTCTTTCAGCACTATAACTGCCATAAGGAAATGTCCAGAAACTAAGATTAACCCTTTGAACTCGTAAAAGCAAAATCATAACTAAAACAGAAAGGAATGTAAGAGTATTCCAGGTAATCCCGAATATGGATACAGTTGCCTTGATTGTAGTAACAAAAAATGAATCTGTGCAGGTTGTGCAAAATTTAAGGCAACTACTCAATCTTCAATAGGATCCCATATTTGAAGAACCAAAGATCCAGATGCGGAGATCAGCATTCAACATTACAAAGTTCTGAAAAGTTGATCTGAATAAAGGCATCTGGAACTTTTGTACCATGAAGCACTGCAATATCTCTGGTAACTTCAGATCTGAAGGTTGATGTCAAGATTTCCAACGGGATAATAATATGAAAAATGGAGAAAACATAATGATAAATGTTAAGAGTTAAAAAATTTAGTAATTTAAAAGATGTTTATACACGATTAAAGATCTGCTTAAAATATAAATTGAGGCACTAAAACTGGCCAATCAATATCGAATAGAAGTGATGTATTTTTGCTTATGCTTCTATTGTGTCTTTGCCAATAACTGGGTCTATAATCCAACAACATATAAGGTAATGCGAAAACCTGAACTCATTAATTTAAGGAGGAAAACATAACTATATTATCTAGTTTCTTGAAACATAGAAAGCTGGTAGCTCAGATATATTTGCGGCCTCTAAGTTGTCTCTGGCATGATATATAGGAAGAAATCATCCACCATTTTGGCCGTTGGCTTTTCAGATATATAGTTTGGGAGAAACTATTTTTGAATTGTTTGGTCTGCCTTTTAGTTTTGGCAACTTTATTATTCTAATTGCAAGGTGCTCAAAATTCGATGAAGAAGTTAAGCACGTTTGATGACTAAGGGTTTGGACACCTAGTGGGAGATCTGAATGGAAATTAATATGATATTTTATTTATTTATTTATTTTTATGGTTCTCATTTGCAGATAAATTTAACTTTTCATTGTAGACCATACAAATTGGGAGGTGCTCTTTTTGTTATTTCCATTTTTTTCTACTATTGGATGCACAACATCCATCAATGCATATAGCATTTGATACAACTGGAATTTTGTGCAAGTAAATTGATCTGCTAGTGTATTTAATAGTAAATTTGTATCATTATAAGTGTTGGATGGTGATCCTTGGTTATTTTCTTATAGATATTATGAACTAATCCTATCTTTTCATTGGTTGTGCTTTTTTTTTTTTTTTTTTTTTTTGTGTTTTCCCTGTCGTGAGCTCATTAGCTGGCTCTGGAATTCGACAAATTGTTTTTGCTTTTTATTTGTTATACGAGTGATTGTCTTTGTAGAATGGGGAATTTCAGGTTCTAGTACTTCATAATACTCATTTGATTTTTTTTTTTCGTTGTGGTAATTGGTCAATTTATGATGACAATTTGTAGTTCTCACAAGATAGTATGCTTCATTTAATAGGTAATGGTGTCTGCGAAGGAGGAACCCGATTCTGATTTTCCTCCTGCGGTGGATGGACTTCTGAGGGTTCATAAACGTATTGTTGATGGTCTGGAGGGTGATAATGCTCATGCTCCCAACATGGGAGGCAAAGTCTCAACGAGACTGCTAGTCGCAGCTTCACAAGCAGGAAGTTTAATTGGAAAGCAGGGAGGGACCGTTAAATCCATTCAAGAGGAGTCAAATTGTATAGTTAGAGTTCTTGGATCAGGTGGACTTATCTAGATGTCATTTGATTCTCTGCTTTAACGTTCTTATACTATGTTCTTTATTGGTTTCTGAGTTGATAATTATATACTCCATTTTGGTTTTCCATTTTCATTGCATTCTTATACTTGTCATCCGGGAATTTTCTGCAGAAGATTTGCCTGTTTTTGCTCTCCAAGACGATAGAGTTGTTGAAGTACTAGGCGATCCAGCTGGTGTGCACAAAGCCGTGGAACTCATTGCTTCTCATCTGAGAAAGTTTCTGGTTGACCGAAGCATTATCCCAGTTTTTGAAATGAATGTGAGTATGATTTCCTAATGATTTTTCAAACACTTCTACTTTTAAACTTTTAAAAGTATTGAAGTCTTAAACATTCCTATTCTTCCATCCAACCCAAATGCCCAAAAATCAGATGCAGATGACAAATCAACAGATGGAGCACATGCCACCACCACACCAATCTTGGGGCCCACCTCAAGGAATGCCACCAAATGCTGGGGGTGGTCCTGGCTTCGGACCGAATCCTCCATACATGCCACCACCTCGTCAATTCGACAATTATTATCCACCTGCTGATATGCCATCTGCTATGGATAAGCAACCTCATCATGGGATTTCTGCTTATGGTAGGGAAGCTCCTATGGGTGTTCATCCGCAAACAAATGCACAGTCGGTGCCTTCAATTGTCACACAGGTTTGATAAGCCTTTGAACTCCTATATTTGATATGGCATTGCAAACTCTTCAAAGTTTTTCAAGTATTTCTAATCTGGTGCTTGTGTTACATCCTTCTTTTAAACTCTATCCCATTTTTTTTATTGCTAAGACAAGAAACAAGTTAACTGCATGCCATCATCTGAGTCATTGGATTATAAGTGTTCGCCCATTAAATGCTTGCCATTTGGCCCGATCCCATGGTTCCTTAGATCTCCATTTTTCCTCCATAGTTGGGAGAACCCTTGAGAGACTTGGTGAATATTTTTTATGATATTCAGAATGTTTTTTTTGTTGTACTTGCAGACAACCCAACAAATGCAGATTCCATTATCTTTTGCTGACGCTGTCATTGGAACTGCTGGTGCTAGTATAAGCTACATTCGTCGTGCTAGTGGGGCTACTGTTACTATCCAAGAAACGAGGGGAGTCCCTGGGGAAATGACGGTAGAAATGAGTGGAACTGCTTCTCAAGTTCAAGCAGCCCAGCAGCTTATACAGGCAATTCTTTTTTCTGGCTTGTTTTGATTTTGCATCTTCTTGATGAAAACATTAGATATAATGTCATTTTCTTGATGATAAATCGCATCGTCACGTTTTATTAAACATACTCATTAGATCTGATCAATATTAATTTGAAGGCCACGTACGCTGCTCTTCGCTGCAATCTATTCCCTTTTTAACATCTTATTTAATTGTGTTGCAGAATTTTATGGCCGGTGCTGGAGCTCCAGCGCAGACTCAAGCTGGGGGTTCGGCAGACCAAGGGTACAACTCTTACGCTGCCCACGGTTCAGTCTATGCGTCACCCCCTGCAGCAAACCCAGCTCATGCAAGTCATGCTGGAGGCTATGGCTCTGTCTACAGTACGAATTACGGGTACTAAGCCAGCCTTTGTACGATGTAAAATTCTCCCCAACTTGGCGTGGTTGCGGCGAAGATGGCATTGGTCACTCAAAACCTACATCATTACTAAGCTTTGCATCATGTAGCCTCCTCTTTTAAACAGATTCTACCTGAAAACCTTTTGAACCATTCTGCATTAGTAGCCTATTTGTATGATTTAGCGAAATCTGTCTCTCTGAAATTTAGCACCAAGTTTTTTTCTTTTACTTATAACATGTGATGAACGGACATTTTAAGAGGAGCTGCTACACTGTCGTACCCTAAAAATGGAAGGAGAATGAGATTAGAGTATGTCTATAGATCCTTTTTAAAATGCAGGTGTTGAATGGGCTGCCATTGGAGCTAACTACTGAGCTTAGAGTATCTACCCCAAGGCAAGGTTCTCTCCTTTGCCTTTTCTTCTTAGTGTTCTTATTTTTTTTGTTTTGTTTTTGTTTCTGTTTCATAACACTTCTTGACTTGTTTCAAGACTACCAAATAACATTTTTTTTTGGTTCAAAATGATGATGAAATAAAGTCGTGATAATGTTTTGTAAAATGGTGAGCGATTGTCGATCGACTTAGTGGTCATAAGAGCTTTGGAGAAATAAGTTGGAATGGGTTCGATTCACGGAAGAAGTCGATACTTTGTTTCGATGGATTTCGTTGTTGTCCAAATTTTATTGGGTAAGGTAGACTATAAGAACGAGTTTCGTCTGTACTTTACGATATGAAGTCGACATAAAGGAATACACACATTCTTCTTGTATTCTTGACTTGTGCATGCCCAAATAGGAAACTTAAATGGGACCAAATGTCTCTTTTTCATTGCTCCACATGAACAAGAATAAGTGGTTCAAATCCTCCTTGTCTTGTATACACATTATCTCCTTTAGCAAAATATGACGTTTAAATGAAAAATAAAACAAAACAAATGGATAGCTTGACAAAATATGATTTGCACATAATTATGGTATTAAAATTTGTGTTTTAATTAGGTTTTAAAATCATCCATTAATGGAGATTTTAAATCATGTATTAACAATATGCAATGAAATTGAAGATAACATTAGAATAAAAGATTTTTCTTAGCAATCTTTTACATTAAATATTAACGTTTTAAACAACTTACTTAATAACTTCACTCAATCTCTACGTAGCTTTGCACCTGCACTGTTTTCGTTAGATAGTGTATGCCAGTAGTGCCATACTTCTCACTAGCTATATGGGCACAACAGGTTGTCCCTCGCTGTCAACGAGCCAGAAAATTCGTGAATGTTTGTAACGACCCAAACCCACCACGAGCATATACTGTTCGCCGCTTTGGCTTGTTACGTATCGTCGTTAGCCTCACAATTTTAAAATGCGTCTTACTGGGAAGAAGTTTCCACATCCTTATAAGGAATGCTTCGTTCCTCTCTCCAACCGATGTGAGATCTCACAATGTCTCCAACCGATGTGAGATCTCACAATGTTTTATTTGATGGCTGACTGAGCATTACACGGTGAATATGAAGAAGTAGACCATTGTCTCGACAATAACGAATCAAGCTAGCATTTACATGAATCTTTTAACTAAATGCTATTATTAGCTCATTTGGACAAAATAAAAGAAATATTTGCAACCTTGACCCACCTTCTTTAAGCTAATAAGAAAATAAAATTCTTTTGAGGGCATATTCTTGTCTTGATCATACCAAAGTTGGATCACATCTGAAAATTTTCATTCTTCTCTCTTTGAATGAGTAGCATCTTCTTGTCACCTTTCACTTTATGCCATATAAGGAGCTCTCTAGTGTCTACAAAGCACAAGTAAAGAATAGCAAAAAACTATTTTATTGTAATAAAATATATATTCCACAATTTTAGTTCGATAACGTCGCTAAATTTTGACTAGTTGAGTTATGCTCCAATAACAAAAAAATGTATTTTGAATGCTAGTGAGCGTTTTATATTCGAGAGTAAATTTAAAATCATCTAACTATAAAAAAATGACATTACATTTGAGAAAAAAAAAAAGAGAAGAAAAGTCAAATAGAAAGTCAAAAAGCGAGAAATTTAGTGTAATGACTTACGACATCTAATGGCCTCGACATTCTCGTCGGACATGGTCGAGTTACTACTTCTCACTTCTAAGAGTGAAGGTTATTCTCACAAACTAACACAAGTTCTTTCAATATGGTTTAGGAAAATTTCTAGGAGATCACTAACCTAAGATTGCTCCATACAAAATGTAACCGTCCAAGTCTACCACTAGCCGATATTGTCTGCTTTGGGCCGTTATGTATTGCTGTCAGTCAGTCTCGTAGTTTTAGAACATTTTAAAACTGTGAGGCTGACAACGATACATAACGAGCCAAAGCGGACAATATCTGCTAGCGGTGGGATTGGACTGTTATAAATGATATCAGAGCCAGACACCGGATGGTGTGCCACCAAGGACATTGGAACCCAGTGGGTGTATTGTGAGATCTCACATCGGTTGGAGAGGGGAACAAAATATTGCTTATGAGGATGTGGAACCTCTCTCTAGCAGATACGTTTTAAAACCGTGAGACTAATGAGTTAAAACAGTTCATTCATGATTCGAGTGTCACATTTAGTAAGAATAAAACCTATTCTAAAAGGATTTAAGGTGAAAAATGAAGTAAAATGGAACGAAATTTCACTAAAAAATCATTTAAAAAATTACCTCACAAGTGTCAAAAGGTCGAAAATCCGAAACGACTGTGTAACACAAGCTGCCGTGCCCGAGAGGTGCCGCATTGTTGCAAATCCACTCTGGTTTCATCCCGAACTTCTCCTGATCTCTTTTTTTTTTGTTACTTCGGAATCTTTGGAGCGAAAATTAAATAATGATTTTAAAAAGTTATTTTGATTTTCAAAATATAAGGCTCCATCTCCATTTCAAAGTTGCAGAGACATTCGCCATGGATTCCCAAAAATCAACAGCTCTCCAAATTCCTCTTTCCGACTCCATGAATTCCGAGTTCTATGAAGTTATTAGCTCAGGAGATCACAACAAATTCCTCTCTCTCATCACCCTCAATCCTTCTCTCCTCGACCAAACCACGGTCCAGAAGAACACCGCGCTCCATGTCGCCGCCGCCTTCAACCAGAAAATCATCGCCGAAGAAATCACGCGGCTGCGCCCTTCGATTCTGTACGCAACGAACTCGAAACGCGACACGGCGCTGCATCTGGCAGCGAGGCTCGGGAGTTTCCAAGCAGCGGAGCATTTGATCGATTCCGCGAAGCCGAGTGATGGCGGTGAGGATCTGGAAGCGGATGATCGGAATAAGGAGTTGATGCGGATGGTGAATTTGGAGGAGGATACGGCGCTTCACGACGCCGTGAGGAATGGCCATGGCGAGATTGTGAAGCTTCTGGTGAAGGAATGTCCGGAACTGGTGGCGTACGCCAATGGAGTCGGAGAATCGCCGCTGTTTGTGGCGGTGGAGGAGGACTATTTGGAGATTGCGCGGGAGATTCTGAAAGTTGAATCGAATTGCTTGTACGGCGGAAGAGATGGCGCCAATGTGCTACATGCCATTATCATTCGCACACTCAAACGTAAGTTTCATGATATAATTACTTTTAATTTTATTTGATTATAGTAAATTAAAATTTTAATTAATTTTTTTTACTTATTTTTGGTTTTCTAAAAAAATATATATATCTCATGCCAATTAAAAAGGTTGATTTTACCATAAGGATGGAGGGGAGGGAGTAACAAATATTTTTTACCCATTATCTCCGCCCAAACGGGGAGGGGACTCCTGTTAGGACTGGGAATAGGAGAGGGAGTGAATAATAATTTTTACTGGCCGGAGACAGTAATTATATTCTCATCCCTACTTAATATAAATATATTTTTACAATATATTTTTTATATATATTTATATATGCACTTTTTTTTTGTTATATTAAAAAAATAAATTAGTTAATCTTGAGACCCTGATCGTAATATTTAAACTAAAGATTATGGTGTAGATTCTTTTTATTTGTTAAAAACTATGTTGTAATATTGAAAATAGAACTCGATTCCTACAAAAATAAATAGAAAACTTTGCGGAGATAGAGATGGGCTCCCTCATCCCCACCCCGCCCCATAGACATCTCTAATACCAATAGAGATAGTATTCATTATAAATTCATAATTTTTCTCTTAATTAGCGAATGTGAGACTCCTCCTCGAAAAAGTTACAACCAAGGAGCGGATTTTAGAGTCATTGACTTGCCTAAGTTAGAATTTTATCTTTCTCACCAATTTTTTCATTCAATTTATTTACTTTCTCGCGTCACGTAACAAAATAATCATCGTTTATTAGTCTAATCAATATAAGGAGTCGATATTTAACTCAAAGAGCTAACACTTTAACTTATTTGGATAGCCTACACCCAAAATCTGATTGAGACTCCGCTTCGAGTTTATTTGGCTCTTCCAGTCTTGTACGTGAATCATTTCCTTCCAGAAATTCTAGGGCTACCTTATTGGGAAAGGAAGATCACATGTAAACTTACGTCCATTCAAAAAGGTAAAACCATTCTATCCATTTTTCGGGTTCAATTTTGTTTTAGTTACAAGTGTTCGTAGGTTGGATTAGGTCGGATTGAAACATTTTTTTATATGTGAATACACTTGCATCGTAAGTAGTATATTGATTGGTTCGGTTTAACCAAACCTAGTTTTTTTCATTTGAATCCAATCCCGTAACTCAATTCAAATCGTACAAGTTAGATTGAGTTGTTCGATTTTTTACAAATCATTGAATTTTTTGAATACGTGTGACTTTAGTCTTTATAGTTGAAGCTTAAGATTTACGTACACTTTGACAGAGCTTATACGGGAGGTGTTGAACAAGTTCACTAACATACTAATAGAACCCGACAATTACGAATGGCTTCCCCTTCACTACGCGGCCAACCTCGGCTCGGAGGAACTAGTTGAACTAATTCTAAAGCACAAACCATGCATGGCTTACAAGAAAGACAGATATGGCGTCTCGCCATTGCACCTAGCAGCCAAAGAAGGCCGCACTGCCGTCCTCAAACTCTTCGCCAAGCTCTGTCCTGATAGCTGCGAGCTAGCAGACTTAAATGACAGAACAGCTCTCCATGTGGCTGTCGCCAACCGCCAGGCCTACGCTGTCCGAAAGATGATGGAGTTGGGCAGCTTTCGAAACCTGGTGAACCAACAGGACAAGGATGGCAACACGCCTTTGCATGTTGCTGCCATTACTGGAGACTATGTTATAGTCATGATGCTGGCGGCTAATGGGAGGGTTGATAAGAAGATTATGAATAAGGCTGGTTTCACTACCAATGACATTATTCGATTTAGTCCCAAGTTTAGTTGGTACGAAAAGGTACGTCTACTTTATTCCTCTCTACTGATCTCCATATAATCTTACCTGTTGTAATTAGAGATGTTCACGGAATCTGGTATAGGTGGAGGAACTATTGAGAATTGTTGGGAGGGAGTCCCACGTTGGCTAATTAAGGGAATGATCATGAATTTATAAGTAAGGAATACATTTCCATTGGTATGAAAGCCATGAGAGCTTATGCTCAAAGTTGACAATATCATACCGTTGTGGAGATCCGTGATTCCTAACATGGTATCTAAGCTATGTCCTTAACTCAGTCATGTCAATAGAATTCTCAAATGTCGAGCAAAGAAGTTGTGAGCCTTGAAGGAGTAGTCAAAAATGACTTTGAACATGGGGTGTACTTTGTTTGAGGGCTCCAGAGAAACGAGTTGAGTCTCGATTAAGGAGAGGTTGTTCGAGGGTTTAGGCCTCAAGGGAGGCTCTATAGTGTACTTCGTTCGAGGAGAGGATTGTTGAGAGGGAGTCCCACATTGGCTAATTAAGGGGATGATCATGAGTTTATAAGTAAGGAATACATCTCCATTGCTATGAGGCCTTTTGAGAAGAAGAAAAGCAAAGTCATGAAAGCTTATGCTCAAAGTGGATAATATTATACCATTGTGGAGATCCGTGGTTTCTAACATGGTATCAGAGCCATGCCCTTAACTTAGCCATATAAATAGAATCCTCAAACGTCGAACAAAGAAGTTGTGAGCCTCGAAGGTATAATCAAAAGTGACTCAAGTGTTGAACAAGGGGTGTACTTTGTTCGAGGGCTCCAGAGAAAGGAGTCGAACATCGATTAAGGGGAGGCTGTTCGAGGGCTACATAGCCTCAAGGGAGGCTCTATGGTGTACTTTGTTCGAGGAGAGGATTGTTGAGAGGGAGTCCCACATTGGCTAATTAAGGGGATGATCATGAGTTTATAAGTAAGAAATACATCTCCATTGATATGAGGCCTTTTGGGACAATATCATACCATTGTGGAGATCCGTGATTCCTAACAGAAACCTCCGTTCCTGTCTCCGCCTCTACCTCTTATACCTATATTAGAAACTATATACTATCCATTTGTTAGATAATTATATGGCAAAAATAATTACTAAAACCAAAATGGTTAATTTGAAGACTATGATAAACATTATAGGCCTACAAACGTTTGATCTTCTTCGTTGTGTAAAAAATGCAGTCTTTCAGCGTGGCACGGTTGGAGTTCAATGGAGCTCTACGAGGCATGGAACAAGTGCTAGCTAGGAAAGGCAGAAGCAATCAATTGCTCGAAAAACAGGAACCAAAACCAAATGCCACAGAACAAGAAACCAGTGGAGAGCTTGTGAAGAAAGACAGTACTAGACAGCTACAGAAATCCCAAATATGGAGCGAATTATCCGATGCCAATCTAGTCGTAGCGACGATTATCGCAACGGTATCCTTCAGCGCCGCCTTTCAGGTTCCGGGTGGATACAACTCTGAGGGGAAAGCGGTTCTACGAAAGGAGAAATATTTCAGATTGTATATGATATCGGATGCTTTGTCTTTCGGGTTTGCAGCGGCGTCGATGTTCGTGACGTTTTTTACGGGATTGTTCGGAGAGAATTCTGGGTTCAGTTATCCGAGAAGGTGGGTGACATTCTTAACAGGTATGTCTGTTTGGTTTATGGTGTTTGCTTTCATGTTGGGGACGAGTGCAGTGATGGCAGAACATTCAGGGTTTGCAGGGCTGGTTCGTTCTGTGGCTTGTGTTTCCTTTATTTGGCCTGTGGTTTTCTTAGGGGCTGTGGCTGTCAATTGGTTTACTTATTTCCCTTGAGCTTCACTCATGAGTTGAAGCTTTACCCATGTTCTTGATTTTTTTGCGTGAGAATTATCTGTTCTTACCTTTAAAAGTGTGTATTTTGGCTCTCGTTTTTCGTTTCTGTTCGTGACCTATTAGTTGATATGATAGGATTCTTGTTTAGTTCCAGTCTCGGCAAGTATTCTAGAAAGAACGACGTGGTTTTGTGTAGCTACCTATAGCTCCTCTTGTCTTGTGTTATTAGGAAATGCCTGAGATATCTGACTTCCGTTGTTATCCCATAGCTTCATAGTCATTCTGTAGAGCTTCTACATAATTACCTTCTGATTGAGTGGTATCTGTTATAGTAGTTTGTTACTCCCATTTTGGGCTCTTGTTTCTGCTCGTGGCCTATTAGTTGATATGATAGGGTTCTTGTTTAGTTCTAGTCTCAACATGTATTCTAGAAAGAACGATGTGGTTTCATGTAGCTACCTATAGCTCCTCTTGCCTTGCGTTATTAGGAAATGGCTAAGATATTTGACTTCCGTTATTATCCCATAGCTTCATAGTAATTCTGTAGAGCTTCTACACAATTTCCTTCAGATTGAGTCGGTATCCGTTACAGTAGTTCGTTACTCCCATTTTTGGTTCTCGTTTAAGCTCGTGACCTATTAGTTGATATGATAAGGTTCTTGTTTGGTTCTAGTCTCGGCATGTATTCTAGAAAGAACGATGTGGTTTCATGTAGCTACATGTAGCTCTTCTTGCCTTGTGTTATTAAGAAATGCCTAAGATATGTGACTTATGTTGTTATCCCATAGTTTAATAGTAATTCTGTAGAGCTTCTACACAATTTCTTTCAGATTGAGTCGGTATCCATTACAGTAGTTCGTTACTCCCATTTTTAGCTCTCGTTTCTACTCATGGCCTATTAGTTGATATGATAGGATTCTTGTTTGGTTCCAGTCTCGACAAGTATTCTAGAAAAAACGACGTGGTTTCGTGTAGCTACCTATAGCTCATCTTGCTTTTCAAGCTTGCCTTGTGTTATTAAGAAATGCGGGAGATATTTGACTTTAGTTATTATTCCATAGCTTCATAATAGTTTTGTAGAACTTCCACGTAATTTCCTTTAGATTGAGTCGATATTCGTTAAAGCAGTTCGTTACTCGGTTCAAAGAATCTCTATTCCAAAACCGTATGTGAGAGTTTCATCTCATATGAGTCCCTCTTTATGTGACGTGAGAATAATACATAAAAGAAAATATAATATCGATTTCTTTTTCAAACATTTGTATTATCTTTTAACGAAATTGCTTTAATATTGTGCATAAACAAATAAACTCAATTATTTGAATAAATAATCATAACTATTTTGATATTTATTTTGATATTTAAATTAGCTAGGTAAAAAAAAAAAAATCAAATAAAGTAAATTTAGAATATAAGATAAGAAGGAATTATTTCTATAAAATATCTAAAATTAACATTCTTCAAAATTTTAAAATTTAAAAGTAGTTTTTAGCATTTAAAAAAAATTAAAACTTTTACAAAATTAAAGTAATTTATTTAAGATAAAATTAAAAAATTAAAGTGTATTTTCATTAATTAATAATAATAATAATAAAATAAATAAATAGAGAGACATTTTTAAATTTTGGAAACGGAAGAAGCAAGCAGACTAAGAATTTAGTAACATAGGGCTTCTTGCTCTTCAAGCTTTACTCAAGAAAACTCGATTCCGACTGCGAAAATGGCGGATGGAGAAGAAGCCGCGCGGCGTCATTCCGCTCTCAATGACTACCGCAAGAAGCTCCTTCAGCACAAAGAACTCGACGCTAGAGTCCGATCTCGTATATCCCTCCCTAACTACCTTTACAATCTATGCTCCTGTTCTTTACTTTTCTCAATTCTGGTACTAGACGACTCGATGGTTCTTTGCTGATTTGAGTAATTATTATAGGCTTTGAATCTTCCGCAATGGTGCTAGAATTTGAATTTTGGGCTGTTAATTCATCCCCCCATCCCGAATTTATAAATTTTGGTATTCGAAAGCCCTAGTATTTCCAAAACGCCTTGTATAGAGTTCTGGGGGAAATGTGAGAAGATATACATGTTGAAGGAAAGAAATGTAGAAATGATCTGTTATGAAAATACAATCACTTTGAAAATTAGAAAACGTTATGCTGGTTTCGTACTTAGCTAGGAAGTCTTGGGAAATGGGTTGTGTTCTTGACGGTTGGTTTATCAATTTCCTTTGCTACATTTCTACAGCGCTTACAATGTGACTTTTTGTTATTTCCCTAAAGCGGTAACGGAAGCTGAGATTCTTGTTTATTTTATGGAAGCCAGTAAGATTATGTTCAGTTTATGTTTCCAGTGAGGGAGAATTTACGAGGTGCAAAGAAAGAATTTAACAAGACGGAAGATGACTTGAAGTCTCTGCAAAGCGTTGGGCAGATTATTGGAGAAGTTCTCAGGCCACTTGACAATGAACGCTGTAATTCTTCTTTGTTATTACCTGTGCATTTGTTTTGAGATCAAATTCTCTCAAATTGGTTGATATTGTTGGATTATGGCTGCCTTTTTTATTTCAGTGATCGTCAAAGCAAGCAGTGGACCAAGGTATGTGGTTGGATGCCGTAGTAAGGTGGATAAGGAAAAATTGACTTCTGGTACTAGAGTGGTTCTTGATATGACAACACTCACCATTATGAGGGCTCTTCCACGAGAAGTAAGTTAAGATTTTTGTTTATTCTCGATGATTTTAAGGGAAAATAAAAGTTATATAGTATCCTCAAATGTATGATTGGCCTAAATGTTTTGATGTAATTGTACCTGGTAGGTAGATCCAGTTGTGTATAATATGTTGCATGAAGATCCAGGTAATGTTAGCTATTCTGCTGTGGGCGGTTTGTCCGATCAGATTAGAGAATTGAGGGAGTCTATTGAGCTACCTCTCATGAATCCTGAGCTTTTCCTTAGGGTTGGCATCAAACCTCCTAAGGTATTATCTCTCCATCTCTTTGATGTAATTACCAAATTGTAGTTTTTCGTTTACTCACATTATTTGTTCACTTTTCACTTAAAGGGTGTGCTTCTTTATGGTCCTCCTGGTACCGGCAAGACATTGTTGGCAAGAGCGATTGCGAGTAACATAGATGCCAACTTCTTAAAGGTAGAATTTTCTCCAATTACTGAAATGACTTTAATATTTCCCTCTTTCCCAACTAAAACTTAGCATCTAGCTTCTCTCCTCTTTATTGAATTATAGGTTGTATCAAGTGCCATAATCGATAAGTACATTGGAGAAAGCGCAAGGTTAATACGGGAGATGTTTGGATATGCACGTGATCACCAGGTAAGTTCTTATGTGGTCTGAACTTCTCTATGTATGAATCTATTAAGAAAGGTGTTTCATACCTCATGAACCATCCCGTTTGTGTGCCTAGCCCTGCATAATTTTTATGGATGAGATTGATGCCATTGGTGGTCGGAGATTCAGTGAGGGAACAAGTGCAGATCGTGAAATTCAGCGTACATTGATGGAGTTACTTAATCAGCTTGATGGATTTGATCAGCTTGGCAAGGTATGTCCAGATTTTTTGTTTACTGTGTGATGATATGATGTCATATAACTAGCTGAAATGGAAAATATAGGGTCTTAGATCTAGTTGTCGACTGTGCTAAGACTTGATTGTTTGTCTTAGATCTTATTTGGAATTTCGTACAAACATTTTGTTTTCCGAGTTAAAGATTAACTTGAAACTGGTAAAATTGTAGGTCAAAATGATAATGGCCACAAACAGGCCAGATGTTCTTGACCCTGCACTTCTTCGACCAGGGCGATTGGACCGCAAAATAGAGATTCCTCTGCCAAATGAGCAGTCCAGAACAGAGATTCTTAAAATTCATGCAGCTGGAATTGCCAAGCATGGCGAGATTGATTATGAAGCTGTTGTGAAGCTAGCAGAGGTAATCCTGCTAGTTCTTGTTTATTAATTTCTTTCTAGTTGTTTCTGCAATATATGGATGTTTGAAACTCTCATTCATTCAGGGCTTTAACGGAGCCGATTTGCGAAATGTGTGCACTGAAGCTGGAATGTCAGCTATTCGTGCCGAACGTGACTATGTCATCCACGAAGATTTCATGAAGGTAATCTTATTTTATTTTCTCCAGCACTGTATAGCATACTCAGGTTGAAAATTATTGAAAAGAGTATTCTCATATTGGCTAATTAAGAGGTTGATCATGGGTTTACTAGTAAGGAATACATCTCCATTGGTATGAGGCCTTTTGGGGAAACCAAAAGTAGAGCCATGAGAGCTTAGCCTCAAAGAGGACAATATCAAACCATTGTGGAGATTCGTGGTTTCTAACATACTCCTCCTTTGTTGAGACGAGATTAAATGGATTCCTACTGGGAGAACGCTTTTTCTTCCCGTATTCACTTTTATCATCTTTTGATGTTCAGGCAGTACGAAAATTGAACGAAGCAAAGAAACTCGAGTCGAGTGCGCACTACAGCGCTGATTTTGGGAAGGAGTGAAGTCATGTAATTTACCCTTTAGCAACCGAAAACATTTTCAAGCACAACACATTCCCTTCCGGGCAGGAAAACTGATATTTTCCTGGTATCACCGGCGCTTATCTTTCAACTATCGAAAAACAGTATGAACATCGAATGTGCATGGTCGTTTGTAAGTTTCAGAGTAGCGATGTTAGAATTTGATGAATTTGATGAATTTTTTATAATATATATATATAAAAGAACATTTCAAAAGTTGTTGACGAGCCACCTTTTTTCATTATGTTTTGAAGGGTTACAAATCCTAAAATTCAAAAGATCTAAAACTATAAACCTTAAATATAATGCATTTACATTAAAAGAATAAAAAACCTCTATTCGATAGCATGCGATGAAGAAAAATGAGTTAGAAATGAGTTAGATCAACATTTGTCAATTGAGTTAGAAATGAGTTAGATCAACATTTGTCAATTTTATATTGGGAACGTTAAAATTTGATTAACAGATATTGTCCTCTTTGGAATTATTTCCCTACCAGACACTAGGCGATATGTCAGGAAGAGGAGGTGGCCATGAGGAGGAAGAGGAAGAGGAGGTGGCCATGAGGCAGTATGCCAGCAAGAACTAGGCCCCGAAGGAGGGTGTAAGGACTAGGCTCCGAAGGAAGGAGGGTGTATTGACCACAAACCTGGAAGGAGTTTTTGAGGCCAAATCCAAAGAATTGAGACGTACAAATGTAGTTAAAAGCACAATCAAATTAATTTTCATCTAATCTACTCGCCTACCAAAAAGAGAATTTCTTGCAGTATCAAGTCCATCAAATCCAGATTGTATTACGAGAGCTGCAATATTACAAATAAAAACAGTTCATAAATGAACTTTCCAATCAACCGTATACAGTAATTGAGCCACACAGGCATCATGCTTTGGTAAATGACAATCATAGTGGGCATTCATCTCTAAAGCTTAGAAGGAAGAACGAAAAAAAAAACAGATCAAGAATAGCAATATTTTCACGAAATATTCATTTATCTTCCATCTTTTGATCGGATACAAGCACGTTCCTATAGTTGAAAGATAACCAGTGATACCAGGAAAAGATCAGTTTTCCCTCCATCCAAGGACCGCATCATCTCGCCAGTCAGGAATGTGTTGTGCTTGAAAATGTTTTCGGTTGCTAAAGGGTAAATTACATGACTTCACTCCTTCCCAAAATCAGCGCTGTAGTGTGCACTGGACTCGAGTTTCTTTGCTTCGTTTAATTTTCGTACTGCCTGAACATCAAAAGACGATAAAAGTGAATATGGGAAGAAAGAAAGTTTTCCCTGTAGGAATCCAATTAATCTCATCTCAACAAAGGAAAAGTATGCTATACAGTGCTGGAGAAATTAAAATAGCATTACCTTCATGAAATCTTCGTGGATGACATAGTCACGTTCGGCACGGATAGCTGACATTCCAGCTTCAGTGCACACATTTCGCAAATCAGCTCCGTTAAAGCCCTGGACAAATGAGAGTTTCAAACATCCATAGATTGCGGAAACAACTAGAAAGAAATTAATAAACAAGAACTAGAAGGATTACCTCTGCTAGCTTCACAACAGCTTCATAATCAATCTCGCCATGCTTGGCAATTCCAGCTGCATGAATCTTAAGAATCTCCGTTCGGGACTGCTCATTAGGCAGAGGAATCTCTATTTTGCGGTCCAATCGCCCTGGTCGAAGAAGTGCAGGGTCAAGAACATCTGGCCTGTTTGTGGCCATTATCATTTTGACCTACAGTTTTACCAGTTTCAAGTTAATCTTTAACTCGGAAAACAAAATGTTTGTACGAAATTCCAAATAAGATCTAAGACAAACAATCAAGTCTTAGCACAGTCGACAACAAGATCTAAGACCCTATATTTTCCATTTCAGCTAGTTATATGACATCATATCATCACAGTAAACAAAAAATCCGGACATACCTTGCCAAGCTGATCAAATCCATCAAGCTGATTAAGTAACTCCATCAATGTACGCTGAATTTCACGATCTGCACTTGTTCCCTCACTGAATCTCCGCCCACCAATGGCATCAATCTCATCCATAAAAATTATGCAGGGCTAAGCACAAAAAGGGATGGTGCATGAGCTATGAAACAGCTTTCTTAATAGATTCATACAAAGAGATGTTCATACCACATAAAAACTTACCTGGTGATCACGTGCATATCCAAACATCTCCCGTATTAACCTTGCGCTTTCTCCAATGTACTTATCAATTATGGCACTTGATACAACCTATAATTCAATAAAGAAGAGAAAAGCTAGATGCTAAGTTTTAGTTGGGAATGACGGAAATATTGAAGTAATTTCAGTACTTGGAGAAAATTCTACCTTTAAGAAGTTGGCATCTATGTTACTCGCAATTGCTCTTGCCAACAATGTCTTGCCGGTACCAGGAGGACCATAGAGAAGCACACCCTTTAAGTGAAAAGTGAACAAATAATGTGAGTAAACGAAAAACTACAATTTGGTAATTACATCAAAGCGATAGAGAGATGGTACCTTAGGAGGTTTGATGCCAACCCTAAGGAAAAGCTCGGGGTTCATGAGAGGTAGCTCAATAGACTCTCTCAATTCTCTAATCTGATCGGACAAACCGCCCACAGCAGAATAGCTAACATTACCTGGATCTTCATGCAACATATTATACACAACTGGATCTACCTAGCAGATACAATTACATCGAAACATTTAGGGAAATCATACATTTGAGGATACTATATAACTTTTATTTTCCCTTAAAATCACCGAGAATAAACAAAAATCTAACTTACTTCTCGTGGAAGAGCCCTCATAATGGTGAGTGTTGTCATATCAAGTACCACTCTAGTACCAGAAGTCAATTTTTCCTTATCCACCTTACTACGGCATCCAACCACATACCTTGGTCCACTGCTTGCCTTGACAATCACTTAAATAAAAAAGGCAGACAGAATGCAACAATATCAACCAATCTGAGGGAATTTGATCTCAAAACAAATGCACAGGTAATAACAAAGAAGAAGTACAGCGTTCGTTGTCAAGTGGCCTGAGAACTTCTCCAATAATCTGCCCAACGCTTTGCAGAGACTTCAAGTCATCTTCCGTCTTGTTAAATTCTTTCTTTGCACCTCGTAAATTCTCCCTCACTGGAAACATAAACTGAACATAATCTTACTGGCTTCCATAAAATAAACAAGAATCTCAGCTTCCGTTACCGCTTTAGGGAAATAACAAAAAGTCACATTGTAAGCGCTGTAGAAATGTAGCAAAGGGAATTGATGAACTAACCGTCAAGAACACAACCCATTTCCCAAGACTTCCTAGCTAAGTACGAAACCAGCATAACGTTTTCTAATTATCAAAGTGATCGTATTTTCATAACAGATCATTTCTAAATATCTTTCTTTTAACATGTGTGTCTTCTCACACTTCCCCCAGAACTCTATACAAGGCGTTTTGGAAATACTAGGGCTTTCGAATACCAAAATTTATAAATTCGGGGTGGGGGGATGAATTAACAGCCCAAAATTCAAATTCTACGGAACAGCACCATTGCAGAAGATTCAAAGCCTATAATAATTACTCAAATCAGCAAAGAACCATCGAGTCGTCTAGTACCAGAATTGAGAAAAGTAAAGAACAGGAGCATAGATTGTAAAGGTAGTTAGGGAGGGATATACGAGATCGGACTCTAGCGTCGAGTTCTTTGTGCTGAAGGAGTTTCTTGCGGTAGTCATTGAGAGCGGAATGACGGCGTGCTGCTTCTTCTCCATCCGCCATTTTTGCAGTCGGAATCGAGTTTTCTGAGTAAGCTTGAGGAGCAAGAAGCCCTAAATTAGTAAATTCTCACTCTGCTTTGCTTCTTTCCCCAAATTTATATTCTACGTTCTCGGAAGTTGAAAAGGCCGATAATATATTATTTTTTTATTTTTTATTATTATGGTTTATTATAAATTTACAAAATTTCAATAATAAATTTATAAAAAGTTTTAAAAAATATCTTTTTTTTTTATACTTTATTTCAAAAATATTTATCTTTTTAAAAAATTTATATTAAATTTTTTTACGACTAAATATTTATCCACCTTTCAAATAGCTAATTTATATATATATATATAAATTTCGGGAACAAGTTCATCTTCAAAATATTCTTAACAAAAATATATTTTTTAATTTTTGTGAATCTTGTTTTAATGGGTTTTATTATGCAACACAGGATAGTCTTAGTTTTTCGTTCGAAGAGTACATTGTGTTGTGTGACTGAGTTGGAACGCGAGTGACTCAAGATTTAGGAGTTGCCATTATAGCCGAGAGAAACGAAACGTAATTGATTTAGGCACAACCAGTTTATAAGAAGTATCTAATGAAAAGAGGAACGATGTATCGATTGAAGAGCAATCAGTTGAAGAGTATCGAAGATGTAATGAATACATCTTCAAACTCACGAACGATGCATATACTACCTAACTCTTAGTCACTCTTGTCTCTTGTTGCTTATAGGCCTCTATTCATTTATTTTCCCTCTAGAGAAAATCCCGCTATCACGAGCACGAGTCCCTACTAAGATCGTTTACACATACTCACCTCCTAACTTAACTGTTCGCGCAAAGGCAAACGATGGTTATCATGAATGCCCTTAGTTACTAAGTTAATTCGAGAACGATGAGTATCTCTCGCTTTTTCTTTTTTTCATTTCTCAGCATCAATTACAACCAATGATGTAAGCATTATGACCACAAAACTCACCCGCTACCCAAACTTAAGACGGGCGATATCCTCAAAGAAACAACAAAAGAGTGATGACCTAAAGATAGAAAACTATCCGTGCAAACCTTCGAAGCTAAACTCTATTAAGCATATTAGGCGGGACAGCCACGAGAAAATTTGGACACAAATATTTAAGGACGAAAATAAATTGATAAAGTTACGTTCCTTTTCAAAATTTTGAAATTTGTGTTTAAGCAACATATTAGTAAAGAAAACCCTAATTTTTCTTAATAAAAACGGTTTAAGAAGAATTATCCAAAGATAATCATTTCAATAACTTATTTTAAAAGCAAGTTTTTGGTTTATCACAAATTGTTCGCTACCAAAGAAAAAATAAAATATAAATTAAATTTGTGAGATCCCACATCGGTTGGAGAGGGGAACAGAGCATTTCTTGTAAGGGTGTGGAGACCTCTCTTAGCATACACGTTTTAAAACTGTAAGGTTGACGGTGATACGTAACAAGTAGTGGTGGACTTGGAATGTTACAAATGATATCAGAGTTAGTCACCGGACGGTGGGCTAACAAGAACACTGGATACCCAAAGAGGCTGAATTGTGAGATCCTATATCGGTTGGAGAGGAGAACGAAATCCTATCAGCGGTGAGCTTAGGAAATCTAAAATTTAGAAACTGAACAATTTTCTTTTTTTAGATTAAAAAAAAAAAAAAAAAAAAAACTGATGGAGAAGAGAGAGAGAGAGAGAGGAAAAATAGAAAACCGTAAAATAACGACCCGTAAATTTGCCGTGAATCTCCGTGGTGTTGTTGGGAGAGCCCGAAATCAAGAAATTAATTTTGGTTTTCCATTTCATTTCCAGGAGGGAATAAGTTTCGGTCAATTTTCCCCCCTTTAATCTGCAGCCGACCTTTTTCCCCCCTTCCTTCTCTTCCATTTTCTTTAATACCCTAAAAGAAAATGTGAATTTTTGAGTCCCCAATTGGTTGGATTGTTCAACCTTTTTGGTGGGACTTTTCTTTAATCATTCTACAAATAATCTCTTTCTGGGTTTTGTTCTCACTTTGCATCTCTTTTTTCCTTCGATTCATTCCCGGCTTCTCTTACGATAAACACGATTTCGTGGCCACGGGTAATTTTCCTTCCCTGAATCTGATGTTTGTTTTGTTCCTGTTCTTGGTTTGGAATTTGGGTTCTGATCCTTGAACTTTTTGTTCTGTTTTTATGTTGTTCTTTGTTGGGTTTGTGCTATGCTTGTCTTTTTCATGATTTCCTGTCTTTTCTCTCTTGATCTGTTGGGGTTTCCTTTGATCGTTTGTTTTATGATGCTTTGGATGCGTTATGATCTATAACGAGACTTTAGAAGACCTGGGATTTCTGTATTAGTAGCTGTTGATTAATGTTCTACAATAGATTTCGTGCTTTTTATGGTAACTTGATTGTGAGATCCCACCTTAGTTGGAGAGAGGAACAAAATATTTTTTATAAAGGTGTGGCAATCTCTCCTTAGTACACGCGTTCGTTTTAAAACATTTAGGGGAAGCTCGGAAGGGAAAGTCCAAAGAGGACAATATCTGTTAGCGATGAGCTTGGGTTGTTACAAATGATATCAGAGCTAGACACTAAACGGTGTGCCAGCGATGACCTTGGGCTCCCAAGGGGGGTGAGTTGTGAGATCCCACGTTGGTTGGAGAGAGGAACAAAACATTTCTTATAAAGGTGTGGAAACCTCTCCCTAGTAGACGCGTTTTAAAATCTTGAGGGGAAGCATGGAAGGGAAAGGCGAAAGAGACAGTATTACATTGATTGATTGTGTAGGCTTTTGAATTTATGGATTGGGTTGACTCCATTTATAGATCTCTTCCTGAATTTAATGGTTTTTCCCTTTCCCTCAGGTTTGGTTGATAGTTTTGGTACCAAAAATCTTGATATTGGGTGTTCTTCAATTCTTTTGAACTTGCACGATCTGACTCTGATTCAATTTGTTATTCTCATGGTTTGTTCAAGAATTCTGTTCTATCATCAAAGCCAAACTGTTTGTGTTTGAATCCTTTTGATCTTCCTAAACCTGGTTGTTGTTTGGGCGGTCTGAATCCGAGGAGACGGGTCGTATTCTTCATAAACTTGCTGTTTCTTTTTCTACACTTTGTATTAATCAGTGTTGTAACTTCTGTCTCTCCACAGTTGATGATTGGTTGAGTTACCTTTTCGACTACTCCGGAGGGGTGAAGTTTATGCACACGAGACGGTTAATTTATCCCGTGAACTTAGTTTTGTTGGGACGTTGACCGTAATGGGAACTTCATCTGCTAAAGCGTGTGCTCGAAAAAGTCCTGTTACTTCTTTGTTGTATGCTGTTTCTGAATGGCTGCTGATATTCATGCTGTTTGTGGATTCGATATTCTCGTTCTTCATCACAAAATTTGCTCGCCTTTGGAAATTGTGCACCCCGTGCCTGCTATGTTCGAGACTCGATCATATTTTTGGCTCGGAGAAGAAGGGGTACCTTTGGAAATTGATTTGTGGCAAACATAAGCTGGAGATTTCATCTTTGGTACTTTGTCATGCTCACAACAAACTTGTTAATGTTAATGAAATGTGTAATAGCTGCCTCTGTTCATTTGCAACAATCAATAAGTCAAATTTTGAGACTTATAGATTATTGGTTGGTAAACTGAGGGAGGATCCTCATCCTGCCATTGATAGATATGCTTTGAGCCAAAGACTTTGTTCGTGTTGTAAGGAGCCGTATGTTCCAAGAGGGTTCGTTCAACCGTTAATTCAGACCAGATCGAGCGGATTGGAGACGGAGTATCTCGATGTTCCCTTGTTGAGTTCTGTTTCTCGAAATCCATTACCTCATGTTCAATGCAGAGAGCTAAAGATCACTTCAGACACAGAATCTGATGGAAATGGATGCACTTCTAAGGACGATATCACCGATCAAGGTGTTCGTATGGAGGCTAACTTCATTTCGGTGGCCAGTGATTTAACCACGACAAAGCTAATCGAGCCAGCTTTGACGCCTGAACCATTGGTCTTGTTAACCGATACACTGCCTCCTGTAGAATGCGATGTCTTGATCGGGCATGGTTTGGATGAATTGACTCCAAAGCACGTCGAAAATAATGCGGTTTTCTCTTCATCAACTGATCTCCTTGCTCTTGACAATGTGGTTCCTTCTTCAAACACAATAGCAACCTCTGTTAAAGCTTTAGAAGAAAGCTGTGAGTTATTTTCTCCACTCATTTCTAGTTCTAGGACACCACACAAAATGATAAGAAAAAAACTCGATCTTTGTTGTTGTCGTCGTCGTCGTCGTCCTGTGTCATAAGGGTGTTGCAGCCAATGCAACCAGATGAAATTCTTTGTGATTATGACTGATGTATGTTTTTATAAACATTGTAGATGTTACTAGAGGCGAAGAATACGAGATGAAATGCAAGGAAACCGAGAAGACAGGTATTTTAGTGACAAAAGTGACATCTGAAGCACCTTCAGAAGTGCAATCCGTTTCGAGTGAGGCTGTTCAGATGGCACCAAATGTATTGGAGCTCGGTGATGCTTATAAGCTAGCTTTAGGTGCTCGAGGATTAAGACAAATGTCGGGCAGGCTTTCGCAACAATGGATCGGGAAGGAATCTTCAAAAGAGACTGAAGATCTGAAGCTTCTCTTGACACAAATCTCGTTTAATCGAATGAATGACCAATCACGGGATATGAGTCCGAGGATGTCTGTATATGGTGATGAGCCAAGGAGCTTTGATATCTCGAGCGCTGCTGGGATTCAGATACTACAGAGAAGGTTTTCGCTTGAAAGAAACGAGTTCAGTTTAGAATCTCTAGATGGATGCAATGTCGGTGAAATCAGTGAAATCGAAGGCGAAAACATGGTCGAACAGTTGAAACGAAAGATCGAGTACGATAAGAAGCTTATGTATTCGTTATACAAGGAATTGGAGGAAGAAAGAAATGCATCTGCTATTGCTGCAAATCAAGCAATGGCCATGATTACAAGGCTGCAAGAGGAGAAGGCAAGTCTTCACATGGAAGCATTGCAGTGTATAAGGATGATGGAAGAACAAAGTGAATATGATGATGATGCCTTGCAGAAAGCAAATGATCTCATTACAGAGAAGGACAAAAAGATACAAGATTTCGAAGCCGAACTCGAGTTTTATCGGATGAACTTCCCGAACGCATATACAGTAGATAATCTAGTGGAGACGTCTGATGTGAAGGAAAGAGATATCGGGGTTGTTCATTTAGAGTCGAACCAGATCGGAGCAACCGGTTACGACAATTCCGTTGCAGGTAAACCTGATATCCACGAGAAAGTTGGAAACGAAGGCAGCACGTACAACAAGTTTTTGTTGGAGTTCGAGGACGAAAAGCTTGGCATCATGCAATGTCTTGAGAAGCTGGAGAATATGCTTCATTTGTTTTC
The DNA here is from genome assembly GCA_033971965.1 of Cucurbita ficifolia. Taxonomy (NCBI): domain Eukaryota; kingdom Viridiplantae; phylum Streptophyta; class Magnoliopsida; order Cucurbitales; family Cucurbitaceae; genus Cucurbita; species Cucurbita ficifolia. The sequence goes on from CM066973.1 coordinate 8,702,609, forward strand.
AAACAATGGGGTCAAGATAGATCTTTTCAGCAATGAGCCAAAACATGTGGACAATCATCTTCCCTCGCTTGCTCGTCCTACGTTCGATAAAGAAAGCGGTGAACTTGATTGTGTCGATAGGAACTCCGTGTTGGCCACGGGAATGGCGGATTTCACCTCTCTAAGAAGTGAAATGGCTAATCTTAACAAAAGAATGGAAATGCTTGAAGCTGACAAGAATTTCCTTGAGAATACAATCAATTCACTCAGAAAAGGAGAAGACGGGCTTCGGTTTGTTCAAGAGATCGCTTCCCATTTACGAGAATTACGAAAAGTCGGGATAAGAAGTTGAAAGGACGTCCTGGTGATAGATACGCTTCAAAGAAACCATTCAAAACTGTGAGTTTTTCGACTCAAAATCTGCTTACAAAGCTCGTTCTTTCTTTCTGCTATACCATTTTTGTATTGACAAACTCGGTTTTCTACCAGTTACGTACAGGGGAGAAAGGCAACATGAACCGATCAAGATTTCGGGCAACTGTACAGTAGCTTGGAGCTTGTTTTCTCCGAAGGTATGAAGAATTTACAAAGGATTTTAACTCTTTTGGTGTAGAAACTGTCACTTTTAGGATATTTGAACTTTGTTCTTCCATTTGTGGAGTGGATTGAGTGGATTTAATGTAAAAAGGAGATGGTCTTGTGTGAATATTGTAACAATTATTTTCATCATTGTATTGGATGATGATCTATATCATTAATGAAAAGCGGTTTTGGCTGCAATCTCGGGAATGTTCTTACTAACCATTAGATATAGATTCGAAAAGACTGTTCGTGGTTTTGGTTGCAATGTCGGGATTGTCCTTATTAACTATTAGATGTAGTGTAACAGTCCAAGCCCACCGTTAGTAGATAGTGTCCTCTTTTAGCTTTTCCTTTTCGGGTTTCTTCTCAAGGTTTTAAAACGCGTCCGATAGGGAAGGTTTCCAAACTCTTATAAAGAATGTTTTGTTCTCCTCTCCAACTCTCCAACCGATGTGAGATCTCACAATCCGCTCCTTTAGGGGTCCAGTGTCCTCGCTGACACCCTCATGACCACCCCCTTCAGGCTTAGCCTCCTTGCTGACAAATCATCCGGTGTCTGGCTCTGATACCATTTGTAACGGCCCAAGCCCACCGCTAGTAGATATTGTTCTCTTTGGGATTTCCCTCTCGGGCTTCCTCTCAAGGTTTTTAAAACATGTCTGCTAGGGAGAGGTTTCCACACTTTTAAAGAATGCTTCGTTCTTCTCTCCAACTGATGTGAGATCTCACAATCCGCTCCCTTTAGAGGCCCAGTGTCCTCGCTGGCACACCCCCTCGAGGATCAGCCTCCTTGATGGCACATCACTTGGTGTCTGGCTCTGATACCATTTGTAACGGCTCAAGCCCACAGCTAGTAGATATTGTCCTCTTTGGACTTTTCCTTTCGGGCTTTCTCTAAGGTTTTTAAAACGTGTTTGCTAGGGAGAGATTTGCTTCATTCTTCTCTCCAACTGTTGTGGGATCTCACATATAGATTCAAAAAGGCTTTCATTTCTCTCTGTTCATGTTTACCGTATTCATCATTGGGAATCAAAAAAATCATATCAAGTTAGCATCGAATAAATTCGGTTCGATTTTCGTTTATTGGTTTAGTTCGACTATAGATCATTATCGTTTCAATATATTATTACACACAGACTTATGAACGAAGAAGTACATAATTAATCGTGTTTAACTTAGAACAATTCTACTTTATAAATGAGTATGAATTCACTCGGAAGAACCACGCTCAAACGAAATCTTGAATTTTCACTTTAAAGTTACTTTGATTTTGATATACATAGTTGTTGAATGTTGTATTATTTAGACGAAGAAGCTAAGGCGGTTCAAAAAGGTACAATAAAAAGTTGCTAATCAAACCTAACAACCCACTAGCTTTTCAACCTTTGATCATCACTCTTTTCATATCTATATTTTATTTATATATGTTGTTCAACCTTTAACGTGTATGTATATGTACACGTAGGTGATGCACGCTAAATTAATATAAATATTCGTAAACTTTGTATTTTGTCTAAAAATATCCATAAACTTTCAAAAATATATTTACGGTTAAAACTGTTAGTATTTTATTTCAAAAATACTCTTGAACTTTTTATTCAATCAATTTTTGAATATCTCGTTTAATTGTTGCGTTCAAACTGGTAAACTTTTTATTTGATGAATCAATTTCAATCTTCTATTAGTTGTTATTAACTAACCGTCTAATTATGCTTCACATATGTTCGTAGGGAAGAACAAACTTATTATCGAAAAAATTGGAAAAAAAAAGTATAATAGGTTGATTGCAACATAAACTATCTAATATAAATCGTAAAAATTTATAGTTTGGATAGTGTTGAGTTTTTAGAACATTAAAAAAATTCAGTTTGGTTCACGAGTTCAAACTTTCTTGGTCGGACCCGACCAACCCAACAATAGGTTTTCAACCCAATTCTATTTTTAAAATTTGTACGAAGATTAAGAATATTTGACGTTTCTAACAAATACTAGTAATGTATTGTAACTTATAAATGTTCCATATTAAATTTTATGAGATTTTAGTTAATAATGTGACACGTATTGCAACTAAGTAGATTGTTTTTTCATTAGAAAATGAATAACTCGAAAATCCAATCCAACCCAACTCGAAAATAGAGGGCTGAGTTGAGTTGTGAACCCTGTTCGGGTAATTCGAGTCAAAGTAGATTGTTTTTTCAATAATTAAATAATGAATAACTCGACAATCCAATCCAACCCATCCCGAAAATAGAGGGCTGAGTTGAGTTGTGAACCCTGTGTTAGGATCGCTCAACAACGCACATACTCGATCAAGATGAACACAAAGAACAGGAGAGAGAAAATTCAAGGAGGAATATTGGCTAAAATTTTTATTGATGACTTCAAGTATGTACAACGAGAGAATACAGAGAATGAAGAAAATACGTTTTGAAAGCACGGTTATATATATGGTTTCAACTTATTAAATATAAGTACCAAATATCTACTATATATATCTCTATCAGATCTTTACGAAATATCTACCAAACATATTTGTACCAGATCTTTAGTGTAAATAGGTATCAAGCTTCATATCCCAACAATCTCCCGAGACTGATCCAATCAACCAAGAATTTCATTCTCAATCTGCACCATACCAGTTGAGGCTTTATACAACTTCAATGTTCCAACAACAACACAACATGTTTGTTGGATTCTTTGTACCCTCTATCTCCTCCAAACACACCACAATCTTCCACTAGCCTCTAAGTGAAATGGTATCGCCTTCTGTGTTTTGTCTTTGAATGATAGATCGGGTTCCTCACCAACTGCATGACACTCTAACTATCTACCTAAAGAATCTTCTCGCGCTGCTTCTTGCCTAATTCTTCTAGATAGTATGTCATCCATATCATCTCTTTTCCAGCTTCAGCTATTACCATGTTCTCAGCCTCAGCAGATGAAAGAGCAACGCATTTTTGAAGTCTAGATATCCCATCATCCATGGCTTGCTCTCACTTAATTGTATCCTCCAACTTTAGAGCCTCATCAAGGAGCTCTTGTTCTCCTTCATCAGTCACCAACCGATAGTGTAAAGAAGGTACATGTACCTATCTGGTACTTTGATAGCTTTGGATGATATTTTCAACACCTGCTCAAGTGTCACTTGCTCCGCTTCTGGTTCCTCAGCAACAATCTCAGGAGTTTCGTGAGTATCTGCTACAACATCACTAGGTGAATCTTTCAGCAACTCAACCTCAACTCCCACTTGCGTCATTGTCTCGAAACCTTTCTTCAATTCTCTGACAGTTTTTGTGAAGCTAACTCGTGACTCAATCAACAGATTTCAGACCTTTCAAAACTTCTTTCGCAGCCAACATCTTCATTCCTTTAACGCTCATATGTCCAAGTTTATTGTGTCATAGATTTGAATGGGAAGCACTCTCAGCAACAATAGCCATGTTCATACACCCTGTAGTGTATAAGGTTCCAGATTTTGTGCCACGTGCTACCACCATAGCACCCTTCACAATCTTCCATGAACTCTTCCCAAACTCTGTTGCATAACATGTGCTATCCAACTGACCAATAGAGATCAGGTTCTTCGTGAGACCAGGAATATATCTTACATCCTTTAATGTCCACTGATTTCCTACCGAAGTTTTTATGCAGACATCTCATTTTCCTTCAATCTCCAAATCTTTGTTGTCGGCAAGATACACCTTCTCGAAACTTCCAGACTTAAAATTTCGAGACAACTCTTTGTTTGGAGATGAATAAAAAGATGCACCTGAATAAAAAATTCAGGATTCAATCCGACTGTCCACATTGAGGATTAGAGCATCCCCAACGTCTTCTGCTGAATGTATAGAATCATCGTCATCCTCTGATTTGTGATTATGCTTCCTCTTTGTACATTCTACTCGAGAGTGACCTTTTTCTTCACAACTCCAACACTTTACGTTTGATTTGTTTGGAGATTTTTCCCGGGTCTTTGATTTTGATCGCCCATTGTTTGGGCCCTTTGATTTACTTCTTCCCCTTCGATCAACTCTAAGAGCATTGCCGGATGAATCTCCAATTTTCCGTTTGCGAATACTTTCGCTGAGAACTACATCCCAAATTTCATCGAACTTCAGTTTATCATATCCTCGTGGACTGCTGATTGCGGCAACAACGTATCCCACGACTCGGGTATAGATGACATCAAAATCAATGCTTTAATTTCATCCTCGAAATTAATTTTCACCGAACTCAATTAACTTACAATCATATTGAAGTCATTTATATGATCAGCAACAAATCCACCTTCAAACATTTCTAGATTGAATAGCCTCCGCATCAAATACACCTTGTTCATAACCGACGATTTTTTGCATATTCAACAACGCCTTCAACAAATCTGACGTTGTCTTCTCCTTGATGATGTTAAATGCCACGTTTCTGGACAACGTCAATCGGATCAACCTTAAGGCCTGACGATCCTTGAGCTTCCAATGCTCCGTGGTCATAGTATCCGGCGTCACCCCCAACAGGGGTTCGTGAAGATCTTTCCGATACAGACAATCTTCAATCTGCATCTTCCAGAAACTGAAATCGGATCTATCAAACTTTTCAATTCTAATCTTTGAAATTTCCATCTTCACAGATCGAGGTGAATCTCACCTTGCTCTGATACCAGTTGTTAGGATCGCTCAAGAACGCACACACTCAATTAAGATGAACACAAAGAACGAAAAAATTCAAGGAGGAATACTAACTAAAGGTTTTATTGATGAGTTCAGTTATGTACAACCGAGAGAATGAAAAAAATAGGTTTTGTAAGCAGTGCCATATATACATGGTTACAGTTTACTAAATATAGGTTTAACAAATTGAATGTACAAGATATAATCCACCCGATCTTTACCAAATATCTAGCCTATATATCTGTGTATCTGATCTTTACGAAATATCCCAAACATATTTATACGAGATCTTACTAGATTTCAGGCTCTATATCCCAACACCCTGTTCGAGTAATTCAAGTCACAAGCTCAACAACTCGATACTTTTCAACCGAACCCATGCACACCAAGAAAGTTGACCCATTAAAACAATAGTTTAATGGACTATGTATTATGTCATAAAAATCCAAATTAAAATTCACATATCATATTTTATGGCCGTTGAATTTTTCATCGTTTTCGTTATTCAACTTTCAAACCCAACTACCCGCGGATTGTATCAGTCAACTCCGACCAAAACCCATTTCATTTTTAATTTCCTTTTCCTTATAAATATTTTATTCCTCTCACTCCAAATTCATTCCCTAAACCCATTTCAATTCCATGCCTTTGTCTGTTATGAAGACGACGGCGGCGGCGGCGGCGTTTGTTTTCATTTTTCTCTGTATTTTCCACGTATCGGCGGCCAGGGTCTTGACCGGAGAGCGGTGGCGACCAGTGTCCGACAGGATGCTACGAGGTCCGGTGCCTCCTTCCAGTAGGAATCCCTGTTCGTTTGTTCCCGGGCTCGGCCGTGGACGCTGCACGTTGAGCGAGGTGGAAGACGAAGCCGGCGGCGGCGGCGGTTCCTCCGCCTTTCCCGGCATGAACGTTGATGGGTTTGCGGCGGCTTCCATGGTTAACGGAACCCAGAAGCAAGATCCTTCTTTGAGGTCTTGAATCTCATGGGGGAATGGAATTTGAAGCTTATGTATAGTTCTTCTTCATACAAAGTTCTTATTTTTCTTATTTTATTTTCTTAATTCTTTTTTTGTTCGCTCCTGATGTAATTGGATTGGCCAAATTTTGACCATTCTTTGTTCCTTGAATCCCAAGGAATTATCAAAAAAAAAAAAAAAAAAAAAAAAAAAAGAAAAGAATTTATTATCTTTTGAGCGGATTGTTGCAACGAGTTTGATATACATAGTTTGTGTAACGCCCTATCTCTAAGATTCAAATCAAGATTTGGAATCTGGGGTCACTATCCGATGACTCCTGTATTTGCATGCATCTCTTGCGATATGATCACATTACTTACTTCTCTTGAATTATTTCTAAACGTGTAAAGACTATTTCCACAGACAAACACGAGCCATTTTTAGTATTGTTCTCACTCGCATGTTTTTTAGAGAAACTTTTAGGTCACCCGACATAAATGATTAAGCCACCAGAAAAGAAAAATGGATTTTATTGATACAGATAATAACTATCAATTCCCTATTAGGTTCATCACTGTAATAATCGAATGAATTGAGTTGTAAACATGAAAGTTTAAGAACTCAACAGGATCCCCTCAAATCGGAAGAAATAAAAGGTAAGTTTCGTTTAGCTCTTACTAATTAGAATTAGAATAATTTGTGAGATCCCATGTCAGTTGGGGAGAAGATCGAGTATTCTTTTTTAAGGTAAAAAAACTTCTACCTAACAGACACGTTTTATAAACCTTGCGGGAAAGCCCGAAAGAAAAAGCCTTGATAGAACAATATCTACTAGGGGTGGGATTGGGATGTTACAAATGGTATCTAGCGAGGAGGCTGAACCTCAAAGGAGGTGGACACGAGACGGTGTGCCAGCAAAGACGCTGGATCCCAAAGGAGGTGGATTGTGAGATCCCACATCGATTGGAGAGGAGAAAGATAATTCTTTATAAAAGTTGACGCATTTTAAAAACATTGAGGAAAATCTCAAAAAACCCAAAAAGATTAATATCTGCTAGCGGCGAGATTGGATGGTTACATAATTAGAGTAATTCATTTGTATAAATGACAAAATTGATCTTTCCAAGGTTTCAAACAACTTCATTTGCTCTTGATTCATATGTGATATCAGTTCATTCATTCACTCGTAACCACAAACAAAATTTACATAATACACTACAAACAAATACCTTAACTTGGAAAAAGAACACCAAAGGTTTGAATCCTCACACCATTGTTTACTCATAAGACAAAGCAAGTGCTTTTTCAGTAAGAAGGATTCTTCTCTTCTTTTGTCATCCTAATTCTACTTTATTCTCATACTTTCAGTTCCCATCATCAGCTGATTTCAAGTAAAGAGTCTCACCTCCATCGCCGCCATGGCTCCCAGAGCTTCCTCCACGTCCCTCGCCCGACCCGCTTCCTCCCATATCTTGCTTGCTCCCACCAGCTAGGCTGCGGTGCAAGCTATCAGCTGCAGCATTGTGGCTGAAATCTGGGAATCCTCCTCCTCCTCCTCCTCCTCCAAGTGCTCCTCCGTTGCCTCCGGCATTGGCGGCATCGTTTTGCAGCATGTTGAATCCTATGCCGCCTCCAGAGCTCATCCCAAGTTGGCTGTGTAGAGCTTGCTGCTGCAGGCTAGAAAATGGCTGTTGAGTGTACAACATGGAGGACCGAGCAGCCATCAGTGATTGTGGTGTCATCTGCTGAGCTTGTTGGTGTTGAATGTAATGTCCTCCTGGTTGGATTAGGCCACTAGAAGAGTACTGGAGAGAACATGGCAAAAGCAAAACATGTTGATTCATTTCAATTCAATTTACTTTGACATGTTTGGATGGATATAATGTAACCGCCCAAGCCCACCGCTAACAGATATTGTTTGCTTTGGTCCGTTCTGTATCGTTGTTAGCCTCACTAATAAGGGAGAGGTTTCCACACCCTTATAAAGAATGTTTTGTTCCCCTCTCCAATCGATGTGAGATCTCGCAATCCACCCTCCCCTCCTTAGGGCCCAACGTCCACGCTGGCACACCGCCCGATGGCTAACTCTAATACCATTTGGAATAGCTCAAGCCTACCGTTACCAGATATTGTCCGTTTTGGTCCGTTCCGTATCGCCGTTAGCCTCATGATTTTAAAACATGTCTGCTAGGAAGAAGTTTCCACACTCTTATAAGGAATGCTTCGTTCCCCTCTCCAATCAATGTGGGATCTCGCAATCCACCCTCCTTACGGGGGGTCCAACGTCCTCACTGGCACACCGCCCGGTGTCTAGCTCTGATACCCTTTGGAACAATCCAAGCCCACTGTTAGCAGATATTGTTTGTTTTGGCTAGTTACATATCGACGTTAGCCAAACGCGTTTTAAAACCGTGAGACTGACAGTGATATGTAACGAGCCAAAGCGGACAATATTTACCAGCGGTGGGCATAGGCTGTTACATATACCTTCTAAAGTCCGAGATTCAAGCAGCTAAATTTGTAACCTGACTTTAAGTTAGACAAAACCTCCCCAAATGATCATTAGCCAAACAAAACACGGCTAACTATGTTCATACCTGGGCATGCATGGCAGAAGGTTGAGGTTGAGAATCAGCAATGGCAGCCAGGTACATGAGGTTCCTCTGTAGCCTTGCTTGATTCCTGCAGATGAAAAGATATCAGAATTACTTTTGTTCTTCAAAACCTTCGTTTTCAGCCTCAAAACTTTGTTTAAGCAATATTAGGGTTGGTTTTGACTCTCGATCAACCTTTCAATATATGACTGCCATATCCCATGTGTGAGATCCCACATCAATTGGAAAAGGGAACGAAGCATTTTTATAAGGGTGTGGAAACCTCTCACTAGCAGACGCATTCTAAAACATTGAGTTGAAGCCCAGAAGGGAAAGCCCAAAGAGGATAATATCTGCTAGCGGTGGGCTTGAGTTGTTACAAATGGTATCAGAGCCGAACACTGGGCGGTGTGCCAGCGAGGATGCTGGCCCCCCAAAGGGGGTGGATTGTGAGATCCCACATAGGTTGTAGAGGGAAACCAAGCATTTCTTATAAAGATGTCGGAACCTCTCCCTAGCAAATGTGTTTCAAAATCTTGAGGGGAAGCCCTGAAGGGAAAGTCCAAAGAGGACAATATCTGCTAGCGGTGGGTTTGGGCGGTTACAAATGATATCATAGCCAGACACTGGACGGTGTGCAAGCGAGGACGCTAAGCCTCCAAGGGGGGTGGATTGTGAAATCCCACATCGGTTGGAGAGGGGAACGAAGCATTTCTCATAAGGGTGTGAAAACTTCTACCTATAGACGCATTTTAAAACATTGAGGGAAAGTCCATGAGGGAAAACCCAAAAAGGACAATATCGGCTAGTGTTGGGCTTGGGCTTGGGCTGTTACAAATGGTATCTGGCCAGACACCGGGCAGTGTGTCAACGAGGACGTTGGGACCCCAAGGGGTGTGGATTGTGAGATCCCACATCGGAATGAAGCATTCCTTGTAAGGGTGGAACCTCTTCTTAGCAGACTCGTTTTAAAACGTTGAGGGGAAGCCCAGAAGAGAAAGCCCGAAGAGGACAATATCTGCTAATGGTAAGCTTGCATTCCTTATAAGGGTGAGGAAACATTACATTTTCGTAGCAGACGCGTTTTCAAACCTTGAGGGGAAGCCCAGAAGTGAAAGCCCAAAGGAGACAATATCTGCTAATGGTAAGCTTGGGCGGTTACACCAAGATTACAACGTGATGCTTAATGTTCGGTTTTGAACAAGTCAAACTTACTGACTCACAACTAGAACTAGATGAAGACCGGATATCGAAACCCATGTTTCTTCCTCCTAGGAATCGAATTGATTAAACCCAAAAAGAAAATTCACATGTATCACAATGATTCTTCCATATACTTACTCTGCACATTCATTCAATTTTCCCGAGTTTTGGCTCTCAACAATCTTCAATATCAGCGACTTGTTCTCATCCAGATACTGCAACATAGATGGTCAAATAAGACATCATAAACCTTAAAAAAACATCAGCTGAAACACAAACAGAACCAGACAGCAACTTATAATACTGTTTCATGGTTGACCAATCACTATTCAACCTCTTCTGTCTTCCATTATAAACACTTTTTACTTCTTTTCTGTCAAAATTCATGAATGGTTCTTTTAAGAAACCAAAAGAATAATTTGAATCAAGAAGATCACATCAACCAAAAACATTGGATATCTATTTCTATTGTAATTAACGAAGCTGATATCACATCCATAGTTAAGAACTTCTATATGGTACATTCATTTACAACAAGTTTAGACCAACATGAAAGAACATAAAATCCAAAACCTTAAATTAACCTTATAGTCCTCAAAAGCTCAAGCTTTCAACAGTTTCATGAGCCACTTTTGCCCCACTTGATGAACAGAGAGAGAGAGAAGAAAAGGGGACAAAAAATGCACCATCCAACCAGTTCTGATTCCTTTTCCCATTAAGATTAAGCCCAAAAGGGTTCATAAGTCAATCATGGAATTGAAAGATAAAAAGTAATTAAGCGTTGACCAATATGGAAACAAATACTTAATCAGGAAAAGAGATAGAAATAAACAAGAGAAAAGCCATTGATGGACTGGTCTCACCTTTTGGTATTAGATATTAAAATCAGTCAATAGAGACAAGGGCACGTGAAAAAGGCAAAAATTGAACCCAATAGGCTAAAGGAAGCAAGACATTCTTATGAATCATCTTTAACATGAAGAACAAGGAAAACCCATATGAAAGAGATTTAAAAAAATGACAAACAAGTTATGAATCATCTCTAACATGAAGAACAAGGAAAACCCACATGGAAGAGATCAAAAAAATGGAATAAGAAGAAGAAGAAGATGTTATGAATCATCTCTAACATGAAGAACAAGGAAAACACACATGAAAGAGATCAAAGGAAAATGGAAGAAGAAGAAGAAGAACCTATTATGAATCATCTCTAACATAAAAACCAAGGAAAACCCACATGAAAGAGATCAAAACATTGGAAGAAGAAGAAGAAGAACCTATTATGAATCATATCTAACATGAAAAACAAGGAAAACCCACATGAAAGAGATTAAAAAAATGAAAAACAACTTAAGAATCATCTCAAACATGAAGAATAAGGAAAACCCACATGAAAAAAAAAAAAAAAAAAAAGGAAGAAGAAGAAGAAGAACATGTTATGAATCATCTCTAACATGAAGAACAAGGAAAACCCACATGAAAGAGATCAAAAAAATGGAAGAAGAAGAAGAAGAACATGTTATGAATCATCTCTAACATGAAAAACAAGGAAACCCCGCATGAAAAAAGTGAAAAAAAAGGAAGAAGAAGAAGAAGAACATGTTATGAATCATCTCTAACATGAAAAACGAGGAAAACCCACATGAAAGAGATCAAAACATTGGAAGAAGAAGAAGAAGAACCTATTATGAATCATATCTAACATGAAAAACAAGGAAAACCCACATGAAAGAGATTAAAAAAATGAAAAACAACTTAAGAATCATCTCAAACATGAAGAATAAGGAAAACCCACATGAAAAAATTGAAAAAAAAGGAAGAAGAAGAAGAAGAACATGTTATGAATCATCTCTAACATGAAGAACAAGGAAAACCCACATGAAAGAGATCAAAAAAATGGAAGAAGAAGAAGAAGAACATGTTATGAATCATCTCTAACATGAAAAACAAGGAAACCCCGCATGAAAAAAGTGAAAAAAAAGGAAGAAGAAGAAGAAGAACATGTTATGAATCATCTCTAACATGAAAAACGAGGAAAACCCACATGAAAGAGATCAAAACATTGGAAGAAGAAGAAGAAGAACCTATTATGAATCATATCTAACATGAAAAACAAGGAAAACCCACATGAAAGAGATTAAAAAAATGAAAAACAACTTAAGAATCATCTCAAACATGAAGAATAAGGAAAACCCACATGAAAAAATTGAAAAAAAAGGAAGAAGAAGAAGAAGAACATGTTATGAATCATCTCTAACATGAAGAACAAGGAAAACCCACATGAAAGAGATCAAAAAAATGGAAGAAGAAGAAGAAGAACATGTTATGAATCATCTCTAACATGAAAAACAAGGAAACCCCGCATGAAAAAAGTGAAAAAAAAGGAAGAAGAAGAAGAAGAACATGTTATGAATCATCTCTAACATGAAAAACGAGGAAAACCCACATGAAAGAGATTGAAAAAAATGAAAAACAAGTTAAGAATCATCTCAAACATGAAGAACAAGGAAAACCCAGATGAAAAAAGTGAAAAAAAAGGAAGAAAAAGAAGAAGAACCTGTTGAATATGATCAGTAGTGACGTTGTTGGGATAATAAGCTGCCATCATGGGCTGCATCTGCATCAGGTGCTGTTGCATTAGAGAGATGAATGATGGGTTTTCAAAGAAACAGCTAATTTTCTTATCTTCTTCTTTGTTTTTGAAACAGAGGGAAGGGAGAGGGGGTTTGGACGGTGATAGTGACAGAGAGAGGTAGCAGAGCTTCTGCAAATTACACAAACAGAAAATGCATTATGAGGGAGGTAGCAGAGCAGAGAGAAAAGGGGCTTTGGGGCAGCCGTTTTGGCTTTGTTTGTGGCCAAAGATGCCACTTTTTCCCCTCACAGAGCAAGGGAAAGGTGTCACGTGAGCCATAATGAAAGAGAAAATCCAAAGTTTGTTTGAATGTGTATGCAAATTTTAACTTTATTGAGGCAACCAGATGGGCTAAGGAGTTGCTGCTGTTCCTACCAGAGAAGCTTCTTCGAAGATTTTTCCTTCATCCTTCATGATGTTCTATCAACCTATAGCTAGCAGATATTGTCTTTTTTAGCCTTTTCCTTTTAGATTTCTTTTAAGGTTTTAAAACGTGTCTGTTAGGGGAAGGTTTCCACACCCCTATGAATAGTGTTTCGTTCTTCATGATGTTCTACCGACCCATAGCTAGCAGATATTGTCCTATTTGGCCTATTCCTTTCGGGCTTCTTAAAACGCGTCTATTAGGGAAAGGTTTCCACATCCTTATGAATGGTGTTTCGTTCTCCTCCCCCAACAAGAAGCGTCTGCGTTCATCTTCCAGCCGACCCTTAAAATTGAGACTCCCAATATGGGATGATGATTCTCTTGTTGGTGACAACAAAAATTGAAGTGAGATTGAGAGGAGATGATATGAATGATTGAAAGGGAGGTCATTTTATAGGACGGGATTTCATTGCTTCCCGGAGTTGGTTAAGATTTCTGTGGATAAAATTGCTTTCACCTCCTCATCCTCTGTAGCAACTAATTTGGCCAAGTCATTTCTATCTTTAGAAATGTATCTATCCCTTTAACACCCTCCATTATGTAGAAATCAGTTTAGGATTTCACTTCATCTTCTTGATATACATCTTGGATTCTGCACATCCCCATCTTTCTTCTAAGCTTCTCGAACAATGGTTGTTTTAAGGGTTTTGTGAATAGGTCTGCGATTTGTTCATCACTTCGGCAAAAGTTGAGTTCAATAATGCCTTCTTTACACAAATCACGCAAGAAATGAAATCGAACATCGGTGTGCTTACTCCTTCCATGCAACACAGGATTTTTAGACAACTTAACAGTTGACATACTATCACAATATATAACCGTCGTATCTGGTTGCTTCTGATTAAGAATTTCAAGCATTTTTCTTAACCAGATTGCTTGGCACGAGCATGCTGCTGCTGCCACAAATTCTGCTTCTGTAGTTGAGAGAGTTACAATAGGTTGCTTCTTTGAAGACCAGCAAATAGCTCCTGAACTCATCATGAAAATACTTCCTGAAGTACTTTTACGATCATCTATATCACCTGCATAGTCGCTATCTGTATAGCCAACTATCTTCGGATCATCTCCTTTCTTGTAGAATACCCCCAAATCAAAGGTTCCTCTCACATAACGAAGTATCCTTCTTGCTGCATTGAGATGTTTTTCCATTGGATGCTCCATGTAACGACTTATCATACTAACCGCATACATGATGTCTGGTCTTGTTGAAGTTAAGTACATCAAACTTCCCACAATTTGTTTGAAGTACCTATTATCAACCTCTCGCCCTTCAATATACTTGTGCAACTTCAAACCCAATTCTGATGGAGTTCCAAATGTGCACTCATCCAATTTAAATCTTTCAAGTAATTCTTGAGCATATTTCTTCTGACAGATAAAGTTACCTGCGGGAGTTTGAGTAACTTCTACTCCAAGAAAATATCTCATCAAACCAAGATCTGTCATTTCAAATTCCTTCATCATGCTCTTCTTAAAAAATTTAAACATTTCTTCATTATTGCCGGTAAATATTAAATCATCAACATATAAGCAAATAATGAGAATGTTACCTCCCTTTTCAGTTTTCACATACAACGTGTGTTCATACGGGCATTTAGTGAATCCCATCTTTTCAAAATGAGAATCAATGCGACTGTACCATGCCCTCGGAGCTTGCTTCAAACCGTACAAAGCTTTCTTCAACTTGTATACTTTTTCCTCTTTACCTTTTTTAACAAAACCTTTTGGTTGCTCTACATATACCTCTTCTTGAAGCTCTCCATGTAGGAAGGCCGATTTCACATCAAGTTGATAAATAGGCAAAGATTTCTGTGCTGCAATAGAAATTATAAGCCTGATAGTATCTTGACGTGCCACTGGTGCAAATACCTCCTTATAATCAACTCCATACTTCTGCTTGTATCTTTTTGCAACGAGTCGTGCCTTGTACTTATCCACCTCACCATTTTCATTCAACTTGGTTTTGAAAATCCATTTTACTCCGATTGTTTTCTGCCCTCTAGGAAGATCAGTGAGCTCCCAAGTCTTGTTCTTCTCTATGGATTTGATTTCACTGTCCATAGCTTCCTTAATAAGTACTATCACTTGATTCATAGTCCATCTTATAATCAACCATCCAATTTGGTCTCTTTCTTGTTCTTGGATTTCTTTGATTATGATCATGATCTTCTTCTACTGGTTCTTCTTGTTGAGCTTGTGATGAGCTCTCTCCATGCTCATAGTGAGGCTGAATAGGGGCTTCAATTTGTTCTTCTTCAAGATCTACAAGAATCTGCTGATTCACAGTGATCTTTTCTTCCCATGTCCAAGTCTTCTTTTCGTCAAAGATTACATCACGACTTACCACTACCTTCTTTGTCAAAGGATCATAGAGCTTGTACGCCTTGGAAGTCTCGCTTACTCCAAGGAACACACACTTCAAACTCTTGTCCTCAAGTTTCTTCCTTTTCTCATCAGGAATGTGTGCATATGCTATGCACCCAAAGATTCTAAAGTGGTCTACTGCAGGTTTTCTTCCGCTCCATGCTTCTTGTGGAGTCATATCTCTAACAGAGAAAGTAGGGCTCCGGTTGAGAATGTGAACGGACCACACAACAGCTTCTGGCCAGAATTCCTTCGAGACTTCTCCTTCATTTAGTAAACTTCGAACCATGTTGAGAATGGTCCTGTTTTTCCTTTCGGCCACACCATTTTGTTGTGGTGTATATGCTGTTATTAACTGCCTCCTTATGCCTTCTCTTCACAAAATTTAATAAACTCGTTCGAGCAGAACTCTCCACCTCTGTCAGTTCTTAAAACCTTGACTCTTCTTCCAGTTTCCGTCTTCATAGTAGCAAAAAAATTTTGAAGCAATCAAAGGCTTCTGATTTGGCGTGCAAGAAATAAGTCCATGTTTTCCGACTAAAATCATCGATGAGGGTCATGAAATATTTCTTGTCACCATTTGATGCTGGAGAGATGGGACCACATATGTCTGAATGAATCAACTCCAAAATTGCTTGAGCTCTTCTTGATTTTCCGGATGGAAAAGAATTTCTTTCATGTTTTGCTACTACACAGCTCTCGCAAATTTCTGTTGGAGGAGTAATATATGGCAACCCAGTTACCATCTTCTTTGAAGACAACGTCTTTAATACTTTGAAGTGTAGATGACCATACCTAAAATGTCAAAGCCAGGTGGTATCTTCTTTCTTCACCATCAAACTTTTGGCAACGATATTTAACGTCAACGGATATAGACGGTTGGTGGTCATCTTCATCTTAGCAATCGATCCTCTTTTGGAGTCATAAATCTCACATTCATCATTTTGGAATGTGATCACATACCATTTTTCTTGTAACTGACCGATACTAAGTAAGTTGGCCTTCAGATCAGGAATGTAGAATACATTAGAAATAGACTCTACAAAGCCATTTCTAGTCTTGATATCTACGGTTCCTTTTCCCCACTTGGATAGTTGAATTGTTGCCAAGAGAAACCGTAGTATGAAAATTTTCATCCAGAGTTGAGAAGAATTCCTTACAACCTGTCATATGGTTGCTGCATCCAGAGTCTACGACCCATACACCTTGATCTGCAACTTCATAGCATGGAATGACATTAACAATGTTTTTCTTCTCTTCTCTCCACGAAATTGGATTGATCTCTTTTCTCCTTTTGGAGCATGGTATAGCCTTCATTTTTGTAATGTCCAAGGCGTCCACATCTGTAGCATTTCACCTTAGACTTGTCAAAGTGTCTCTTGCCTTTGTTGTCATAATCGTTTCTGACTAGATCTGCTAACCTGCCAACATCTCCACTTCTTTCTCGACTGCCTCTCCCACGACCTCTGCCTCTTCTTTGCCCTCTACCTCTAGGGCTTGAAGTTTCACCTGGTGTGGATATCTTTAAGGTTGTCATCTCCTCTATTGCAGTTGTACGGTTGAGTCTCTGTTCATGTACTAATAGGAAGCTTTGGAGTTCATCTATTTGCATCTCTTCGACATTGTTTGCTTCTTCGATAGAACATACAATGTAATCGAACTTTGGAGTTAGTGATCGCAAAATCTTTTCTACGACCGCAACATCCGTGATTGAATCACCATGCATCCTCATTTTACTTGCAAGACTTATAACCTTGCCAATATAATCATTCACCGTTTCTCCCTTTTGCATTTGGAGAATTTCAAAGTCTCTTCTAACTGCTTGAAGTTGAGCACGCTTTACTCTCGTTGAGCCTTGATACTTCCTCCTCATAGAATCCCAAATTTTCTTGGATGTCTTCTTCTGAAGCATTGTTTCCAAGATAGTCCTATCAATGGATTGAAATAAATAGTTCTTGACCTTCAGGTCCTTCAACTTCGATGATGCCAACAGTTGTTGTTGACCAACTGAGAGTACCTCGCCTTCATTTGGCTCTTCATAACCCGTCTCCACCATATCAAAAAACTCCTTTGATCTGAGAAAATTTTCCATCAACATCGCCCAATGATCATAGTGACCATCGAACCTCGGGATGGCGGGCTGAACGTAGCTCTCAACTTATTTTTCTGCTGTCATTATTGCTGCTGCAAGATCGCTCTGATACCAGTTGTTGGTGACAACAAAAATTGAAGTGAGATTGAGAGGAGGAGATGATATGAATGATTGAAAGGGAGGTCATTTTATAGGACGAGATTTCATTGCTTCTCGGAGTTGGTTAAGATTTCTGTGGATAAAATTGCTTTCACCTCCTCATTCTCTGTAGCAACTAATTTGGTCAAGTCATTTCTATCTTTAGAAATGTATCTATCCCTTTAACACTCGTTCATGTAAGCCTTTAATGAATTCACTTAAAATGGTTTATAGATTTCCAAGAGATCAAAGAAATAGTTATGACTTTGTCCAATTCAGTTCTAAGTGATTACTCATGATTTAGAGGATTCCTCTTTCTTCATGCAACCAAAAAAATGGTGTATAGTTAGTCCATCGGACGAGTATAGGCTCAGGATGGTTGGGAGGTAATTTTATATTGGTCAATTAAAGTGATGATTTGTGAGATCTCAGGTGGTTTTAAGAGGTTTTAAGAGGGAAACGAAACATTCTTGAAAAGGGTGCAGAAACCTCTCTAGCATTTTAAAATCGTGAGGCTGATGACGGTACGTAATGTACTAGAGCGGGCAATATCTACTATCGACCCTCTTCATTACTTTGTCAAGACTTTATACGAACACTTGACTCGAAATAAAGTGTCAAGATTAAATTCACCTAAAAAATGAGTGAATCAATTTTTTTTTTAAAAATGTGTTAGACAAAATTGGATAGGACACATATTTTATGATTGTATTTTCATTCTCATATGACGTTGTAACACTCGAGTAAATAAACGTACATGAACGAATCAATACCACATTGTGAATGAGAGATTTTAAGGATATGATAATTAATAAAGACTTAAACGAATTGAAATTCACTACCTATACCAACAATGTGCATCTTCTTTTTCGATGATTCAATCATATGAATTTCATGGTTAAACGTATTTTACTTGAAGCAATCCTATATTTGGTAACCTCTTGAGAATTTTCGTAGGATGCACGTAACTGAGGACAAAACATATTGAAAAGACACATGCTAGTATGTGAGGATAGTCTTCACTCTTAAGAAATAAGGAATAGCTAACGTGAATATGTCACTGAAAATGTAGTGGAATGTCGAATTGGAATATAATTCAATAAGTAAAAAAAAAAAAAACGTAATATTTTTAATATTAAAATAGTGAGAAAAAAAAAGGAATATTCTTAGCACGGAAAATCCCCAAAGTGATAACTTTGAAAAGGAAGAAAAAACGAACATAAGTAACTTCTTTTAATGTGCATAGATTCGAAAAATTACCAAAAAATGAAGAAAAAAAAAATCTTTCTACGCTTTCAAATATATGCATTTTGTAAGTGGGTGATTTTTTTTTTAAAAATGTCGAATATTGAATGACCTATTAAATAAACTATCGAGAAAATCAGGTACGTGTTAAACCTAAATTTATTAGACGCTGTTTAAAGTTTAAGAATTTATTAGACACGTTATTCAAAGTTCTAAAAGCTTATAATTTAACCAAAAGTACGAGAGAACGATGATGGTCGAGTTTGAAATGGGAGAGGGGTGTCGGGACCCGAAAGGAAGATAGTCACATGGGTGTGGTTGATGGTGTTGTCCAGTCCATTTCCTTCTGTCCACCATTGGTCCCTCTCACGAAAACCTGTCTTAAAACTTATCCTCAAAGTTCAAACAAACCCACACATTCCCCAATACCCTTTTTCCTTTGTGTTTTTGTGGTTGTGGGTCACCAATCTCAAACTCTTACCTTTTGTCTCTCTAAACCCTACCAAAACCCTAGCTATCATACCCTTTTTCTTTCCTTTTTCAACGTCTTGGATCGGTTATATTTCACTCGAGTTGATGGAGTTGTATTCTCGAACTTTCAGTTGAGTAGTTATACCATTAAACCCTAGCTATTACACCCTTTTCCCTCCTTTTCCGACCTCTTAGATCGGTTATATTTCACCCGAGCTGATGTAGTCGCATTCTCGAACTTTTAGTTGAGTAGTTATACCATTAAACCCTAGCTATTACACCCTTTTCCCTCCTTTTCCGATATTCTAGATTGGAGATATTTCACTCGAGCCGTTATAGTCCAATTCTCAAACCCTAAGTTGAGTAATTATAACATTAAATCCTAGCTATTACACATTTTTTTCTCCTTTTCCAGTCTCTTGGATAAGAGATATTCCACCCGAGCCATTACAGTCGCATTCTCAAACCCTAAGTTGAGTAATTATAACATTAAACCTTAACTATTACACTATTTTCCCTCTTTTTCCAGTCTCTTGGATCAGAGATATTTCACCCAAGTCGTTATAGTCCTATTCTCAAACTCTAAGTTGAGTAATTACAACATTAAATCCTAGCTATTACACTCGTTTCCCTCATTTCCCAATCTCTTGAATCAGAGATATTCCACCCGAGCCATTAGAGTCGCATTGTCAAACTTTACATTGGGTAACTATAACATTAAACCCTAGCTATTCTCGATGTTTTAAATCGAGTAATATTTCAAACGAATATCTTTTTCTATCAGTAATCTCGAAAAAAGCTGTAATTAAACGAAATTAGGTTTAAAAAAAGAGAAAAAAAAGGGAAAAGTGGAGTCAAATCAATAAATGAAAGGGGAAAAGGTGGTGCTCCCATGTGTGGGAACATGATGGGTGGTTAGGGTTTCTCTCTATTTTTTGATTTGTGTACTCAAAATTCCAATTTTGTCTTTCCCTTTCATTTACTTTTCTTTACTTTATATTTCATAGCCATCCTTTCATCTCTTCCCTTTATCTACTCACGTGCCTCCAACATTGATGCCTTTCCGATTCTAGGGTTTCCAATATTAGAACTCTCGGGATGATGATTCCGACTTACGATTTGTCGGGAAAGGTATTGATATTTAACTGATTGAGTTCAGTGCATATCGATTGTGTTTGATCATGTTCGTGTTCATTTGTTAAGCTCGTGAATTTAGAGTTTGAGCTGAGGGTTTGAGAAAACAACATAAACCGTTTCTATAGTTTTGATAATATCAGTTTTTGTCATAGGGACATACGGTAACTTTTAAAATTGTACAGACGAACGTCTAAATTTGATGGCTAAGCAAGAAAGTGAAACGCTTCATGCCTAGGAGTTGGAATCTAGATTCGATACTTGATGGTCTAGACACTCTCTTGCATCTCCTACAACATAACTATGTTACCTACTTGACGTACTAAGAGCCTATAGACCAACACGGGTTCTGTTAATATGCTTTGTATTTTTTAGGAGGTCACCCAACATAAAATTGCTCAAGCTAAACACGTTTTATGTAACAGCTCCACCACTCGTAGATATTGTCCACTTTAGCCCGTTGCATATCGCCGTCAGCCTCACGGTTTTAAAACGCATCCACTAGGGAAAGGTTCCACACCCAAATACTCCGTTCCCCTCTCCAACCGATGTGGGAGCTCACGTTTTAACTTTTAAGTTCTTATGACTGAGCCACCGAAAAAAATACACTTTAGTAGTATAGATAGAGACATTAATTTTTTTAAAACATTGATCACTCATTTGATCGTGGTCTCGATCTATTTATATATTTCTCATTTATTCCGACGTTGAACGTAAGACTTAAATCTAAAATTATTTATATTAAAATTTTAGATAGTAGGGATAAAATGATATTAAAAAAAAATATTCCACGTACTAAGAATAAGGACCAAGTTGATAAATGGAATATATATATATATATATATATTATAAAGTATGATCTGACAATATTTTTGTAGCATATCTACATCGAGTTGGGGAAAAAGGACCAAGTTGGCTGGAATATGTCCTTTTATTAACTTAATTAATTAAACTTTTCTTTTCAGTCCTTCAATTTATTTCTACTTTTCACCCTGCCCCCTACTCCTTAAAATATTTTCATTTCCCCCCTATAAATAAAACTCACATCTCTTTAGGATAATTTAATGAAATAAAGATTTTAATTTCATTCCATAAAGTTTAATTGATTTTATATTTTATCTCAATTATTCTATTATTTGTGATTTAAAATATGATTAAAATATTGAGATTTCAAAACCAACCCGCCCTGCTGTAGCGGAGTAGCTTTTTTCTTTCACGATAAGAGACTTGGACGATTATCCCTACTCTTTGTAGCTTACGAGTTTATGTCCATCCTTAATAAGGTACAAGTTCTTTTCTCTTTCTCCTTTGTAGCTATTACTCGAATTCGTAAAAGTGTGTCCACACCTCCCAAACTGACTTCACGAAGAATCCATTCTCGTGAACAAACACAACCCCTACACACACCTAGGAGCACCTCTTTCTGCATATTCATACAAGACCCGAGTAGGCGGAGTGAGGTCTGACGAGGTACCCACTACTCGAAATACCCTCACCAAAGGAAAAAGATGTGTTTGTCAGATTCGGTTCTTCTTAGTTGGGTTGGACGGGTTCGACCAGAAATGTTATGCTTACACACAAGACTACCTCTCCAGAGCTCTGAGCATAATAAATGACAAAATTTTATTTTTATTTTTTAATTTAGATTTTTCTCTTATGGTATAACATTTATCCCCTCTTGTCACCGTCCTAAAATAAATGAAATAAAGAAATAAAATAATTTTTTTTCCCTCGTAAACCGCCTCTATATATCAAATAATTAAAATTATAGGGTCTAAATTCTATATTTATTATTTCAGGTTTTCAATTATAAACTTATTTTTAAAATAAAAAAAAAAAAACACATGAACTTGTCAGCCTTTCAATATTCTTTTTAAATTAAAGGATTTTTTTTCTGACAAGTTTTATGATGCTGAAAGATTATTCAAAGATCAATGAGAGATTCTAATTTAGGAAATTAGCATAAAATATATTATTTTTTTAAATTTAATATTTTAATGTAATCTAACCCACGTGTTGTTTTGTTAATGAATTGTCCTAGATTAGAGTTATCTAGCTCGACCATAATAAACACATGGAATCAACCCATATGCTTACGGAAATTCTCAAAAGCCATGAACTATTATCATTTGACCAAAATCAAAACTCTAATCTCCTTCTGAAACCATAAATTAAACACATAGACGATGAACTTATTCAGGACAGGTCTTGAGTGAGTGACCTTGTTTTAAAGATAATGGTCCATGTGGGTATCAAAGTAGTTGGCTCGGGCACGAGATCACTACACTCAAGATTATGAATATAGTACTATATAGAGACTACTAGAGAGTCGTCAACTTATCACTGTTAGTAAACTATCTAGATTGAAAGGGTTAGTATATGTACCAAAGTTGATTCAGCTATGAAGTCGTGCCTAGTAAATAGCGCACATGAATTAACTATGTATGAACCAAAATATAACACATGATAAGCTATGCAAGGCTTAGAAATGATTATGCTGAATTATCTATGGCATCAACCAACCTTACTATGTCACGATTATGTGTCTATGTGTTATGATGAAACTATGATGGTATTCTAGAGGGCTACTAATTACCTCTAGTTATGACGAAGTCATTTATGGTTGGTGCACATATATATTCTAGTTGGTATAGGCACATGGTCACTCCCCCACGTTTACTAGGTCAGGAATCTAGAGGGTTAATCTTTTTTAATAGTAGAGTCATTTATAGCTAGCCCATATATGTATCTTAGTAGGTAGACACTAGGTCGTTCTTATATGTTTGATGCTACTATGATGAGACTCAAGATACGTGAGATTCCACATTGGTTGGAGAAGGGAACAAAGCATTTCTTATAAGGGTGTGTAAACCTCTCCCTAGTCGACGCTTTTTAAAACTGTGAAACTGACGACGATACGCAATGAGGTAAAACGAACAATATCTGCTAGCAGTGAGCTTGAGCTATTACAAGACATTTATCAACTAACTCTAGCATTGATGGAGTCATTTATGACTGACCCACATTGATAGCTTAACTAGTTTGACAGAATTCCAGCTACTTGCATACCTATACCAGTTAAGCCTAGAAGTATGTATGCTATGTTTCAAGATAAGTACAAATGTTCGGTCAAGGCCCATTAAGTGCAAAGTATCTTAAGTACTTATGACTCTATAAATAGGCTACTTATCGATCATAATATATTTTACTCATGTTTTTTTAATGTCAAATTATAAAAACTTACATGATCTCGAGCTTCCACTTTCGTGATTTCTAGAGTTTGGACAAAGTTCAATCTGATTCTCTCTACATGTATCGGTCGTTAGCAAATTATGTTTTATACACTTATAAAAGTCATTTTTAGCTCTTATATTGATCCGACTTTTTCCACACGTACCAGTCGTAACCATTACTTAAGAACAAGAATGCTTTGAAAATAAGTAAAACATGCTCGAGATACTTCGTCGAAAGACCTCCGAAAATATATGCATTTATAACCATTTCAGTCATCACTATCCTTATATTATCGAGTATCTACCTAATGTCAATATCTTTCTAAGTGAATCTATGTAGTTTTATTATGCCGCTATCAATATGGTAATATACATATTCAAAATACCCCTAAACTTTGTGCTGTGTATAAAAAATATCCCTAAACTTTCAAAATTTTCAATAATATTCTTTAAACTTTTAAATTTTTTTTTTTAAATACTTATACAATTTTAAAAATAATATTAATATCGTTGACCTTTATAAAAAAAATCAATATATAGACGTCTCATAAATACCTCCAAACTTTTTTCTAAAAATTTAAGTATATTAATTTTACTTTTGAAAATTCATGAGTATTTTCTGAATGTCATACTAACGGTTTCTTCTATAACGCGTTAAAAGTATTAACGATTTTCATAAAAAATTAACGATAAAAATATTCTTAAATTTTAAAAAAATATTTTAAAACAAAGTACAAAATTTAAGAGTATTTTTATGAACGGAGAGAAAGTTCAAAACTAAATTCATTCCGAAGCGATCAATATAGTATTTTTAATTAAAAACAAATCCTAATAAATCAGGATAGTTTTCTTGAACCATTTTAGTTGGGCCTAGATCTGGCTGTCTGGATATAGCTCAATATGGCCCAAACATATATATATATACACACACATACATACACATACATACACACACATACACATACATACACACATACATACACACACATACATACATACATACACATACACACATACATATATATATTATTTTAATATTTTATTTTAATTCCACTCTTAAAGTAATTTTAAAATTTTTCGAATATAATTTTTAAAATATATATCGAAATTGGGTTCTAAATCTTAATTCAATATTTGAAATAAATAATTATATATTTTACCTATTAATCTAATGATTTTTTTTTAAAATCTAACCCAAATTAAATATATATAAATAATTAAGTAAATGCCCAAATAGGATTTAATTTTTTTTTTCTTTTAATCTTTTTAACATTTTTTTGGGTGATATATATAATAAAAAATTACTCCAATTTTAGTCAAAAGTTATAAAGATTAGATTGGACAAAACAAGATAAAATAATAATAATGATAATAATAATAAATGTTTTGTGGAATTTTATGTAAAAAAACCTTAAAATAATAGATTTTCATGGCCACATGTTTTTAATTTGTCAAAAGAATATATCAAATCCTTAAAAGACATAGATTTATTATTATTTTCTTTAATTGGGAATAATATAAATATTAGGAGTGTTAAATGTTTATTGGTCAATGTTTATTTATTATTTAAAAATTATAAATTGGAAAAAGAAAAAGGAATCATATAGAAAATTAATAGTCTTACAATTGAAAATTTTGCATGTTACTTCATTGCTTAGGTGGCTAGTTATCAAAGTTGAACAATCGGTCTAACGGTAATAGTGTGTTCGTATTATATTATTGGGTCTATATATCGAAACTTATCCTTCCCAGTAAAACGTGGTATGATCGAAGATTAGTATGACCAGCACGACAACCTCGAGCAGCTTTCTCGCTTGTTTTAGAAAGATGATAGTGTAGAATTTATTAATCCACGAATTGAGTTAAAAATAGGGTTCTTCTATCTGCTTTCCGTGGATCCTGAGCTAATCACTCTATTCTTGCTTATAGATATGGAAGGTGGGAGAAGGTAGGTCAGTTCAGTGGAAGATAAAACACCTTTATCGGATTAGAATCGATGACATCGAATGTGTTGTTCAGCTTCACGAGTCTACA
The DNA here is from genome assembly GCA_033971965.1 of Cucurbita ficifolia. Classification (NCBI taxonomy): domain Eukaryota; kingdom Viridiplantae; phylum Streptophyta; class Magnoliopsida; order Cucurbitales; family Cucurbitaceae; genus Cucurbita; species Cucurbita ficifolia. The sequence continues at coordinate 8,728,362 of CM066973.1, forward strand.
TGTATAATAGCCCAAGCCCACTGCTAGCAGATATTGTCCACTTTGCCTCGTTACCTATCGCTGTCAACTTTACGGTTCCACACCCTAATAAGGAATGTTTCGTTCCCCCTATCCAACCGATGTGGGATCTCACAATCCACCACCCTTGGGGGCCCAACGTCCTCGCTGGCACACCGACTGGTGTTTGCCTTTAATACCATTTGTAACAGCCAAAACCCACTACTAGCAGATATTGTCCGGTTTTGCCCGTCACGTATCACTATCAACCTCACGATTTTAAAACACGTCGGCTAAGAATAGGTTTCCAAACCTTTATAAGAAATGCTTCGTTCCTCTCTCCAACCAACGTGAGGTCTCACAATATGTCTTTCTCATCGCTCCCGACGACTTTTGAGAAAATTAAGGAAAGACGGGCAGCCATGTTAGAAAGGTAACAATAGGTTGAAAATCGTACACATGGAAACATTGGACAAGTACACATTCTATGTTTTTTCTTCAGCCACCAATTTTTTTCAAACATCTCTCCTTCTACGAAGCTCACATCAAAACCCTACAAAAACACCCATCTCCTCCTCCTTCACAAACACCCATTTTTTTTCCCTCTCTTTAATGGAGAATCTTAGAAGCCTTCCTAATCATCTTCGTCACGAAAAACTCGAAGCTTCGAATTACAGAGCAACAATGGCGAACAAACCCATCAAAGTTAAGTACATTTCAAGTCCCATGATGGTGAAGGCCAACAACGAGTCTGAGTTTCGAGCCATAGTTCAAAAGCTCACCGGCCAGCACTCGGGCGATGATGCTTTTGATCGATCACCTCAAGAATTCAACCTTGCCTTTTGTCCCCCGTCGTCTGCGGTGGCTTCTTTTGACTCGAAGGATTGTTATGGTTTGGTTTCCGGTGATGCTTACGATCCGATCGGGGTCGATGAAATGAAAGATTCTTTTTCTAGGTTTCAAGCTTCTTATGTTGATGTATGGAGATGAAAGTGAAGGAGAAGGAATGTTTTAAGCATAGTTTTTGTATGGGAATTAATATAATTTTCATTTTGTTTTACATTTTGTTTAATGGAATATTGAATGTGAACACGAATGAACTGAGACCATATTTGAAAAAGAGTGATCCTAAGACTTGAATGACTAAAACCGCTTAAAAGAATTGAAAGTTACTGCTTATACGAACAAGATATCTCTTCTTTTTTCTTTGCTTGGAACAATTCTGTGTTAGGTGACCTCTTGGGAATTTCTATAGAATGCACATGTGAGTGAGGACAAAACATGTTAGGATGACTCGTGTTTGTTGGTCTGTGGGGATAAAGACAGAGTTTCAAGTGGAAATTTTGAATCTAAGAAAGGAACATGATATCAAATGCCAATGAGATATGTCCACATCAGCATGTTAATATATATATTCAAATCTCGAGGCTCAACTCTAGATAAGCAGTGGGAACTATCGAACTCGAGTACAGTTCACAACCCAATAATAGCACTCGCAAGCAAAGACATTGTCTCCAAGACCAAGACGTGTATGGACGAACGGAGTAGACATTTCCATCCATTTTCGAACAATAAAAACGGGATCAATGAAAATTAACCCTGACTTTTTTTTTTGTAAGAATGTTGCAGTAAAAAGCGGAGACAGAATTTGAGAGGTTCCACATCGGTTGGAGAGGGGAACAAAACATTCCTTACAAGTTGGTTGTAAGAATGAAAATTAGGGTTGATGACGATATGTAAAGGGCTAAAACAGACAACATATGCTAGCAGTGGACTTCAACTATTACGGATGTTATCAGAGCTACGTCTAGAGAGATAAATTGGTTATATCATATATTATCGACCAAAATAAAATTTTATTTCATACCCATTAAATCAAAAGGGTAACTAAAAGGTTTTTTTTTCTTCTTTTGAATTGGGATTATGAGGATTAAGCAGACAATTTAGAAGGGGCAATTTTTCCAATTGCTTTCTTTTTCCTTAGATATTGTTTGTATTACCCACTCCCACTTTCCTCGAAATTAACCCTCTTTATCTACGATATATAATATTACAAAATTCTCTCAGCTCGGTAGTAATTGATGTGTACTTTCAATTGAGAAGTTAGAGGTTAGAATCGCTCCACTTATCGAGCCCTCTTTTCTCTTATAAAACCAAATTTATAGTTGAAGGCAAGGGTGTTCAAAAAACTCAGATGACCCGAAAAACCATGACCTCTAGTGCTTAAAGCATCCGTCCCAAACTTTGATCATAGTCGATGGGTTCGGTTTATAAAAGCATCCATCTATGGAAATTAATAATTGAAAGTGAAGGTAGAAATTTGATTTGTTTGATGAATTTGTTTATTTTTGTTTGGAAAAGATTGTGTTGATTGATAAATGATTGTGATTGATGTTGATTTTTGAATTTGACTAGTATTAGTATACCACATGAATTTCAAACAACTATGGCCATAGATGTGACTAGTAAATATATTATCAAAATTTCAATATTTATTCAAACTCCAAATTTGACTTCATTCTCTACTTTATGGGTTTTATTTATTTTTGTTTTGGTTTAAACTACATTTTAGTTCGTGTACTTTGAATTTGAATTAGGGGTGTAGTACATTGAACACGAGAACTCGAGAACTGTAAGGTTTGGGGTTGGGTTAGGTTGTGTTTTCAGGACTCGATCCAATTCAGGTCGAGTTCGAGTTCAGTGGCAAAAAGGATTAGGTCCACTCGACACAACCCGATTACATTAAAAAAAGAAAAAGAAGAAGAGAACGGAGAGTCTTGAGTTCAACTCAGACATTAAAAAGATTTCAGGCTCAGCACTCGCTAACTTAGTAGCGGGCCAACGACACCTTTTCATGTTTCAAGCTTAAATATATCGACGTGAGTTCTTCTTCCTCTCAAGTCCCGACCTGCGTTTTTGTTCCTCCTCACATCAAACTTCAACCGCCTTCGAGTATCAGACTCCAACACATTGGGGTTTTTGAAGTTCGAGTCTTCCATATATTCTTGTTCCCATGGTTTTAAAATTGTATTGAACGATTATGTAGTGTGGATAAATAAATCTTTTTTTCTCGAAACCTCTTCTCCATGGCGGGAGGTTGAATTAACTGATATAAAGATTATGAATTTATGAATTTGTAAGCAATTTGATCAAAACATTATTCTGAACTGATGACTTATTGTTATATATAAAGGTAATGGAAACAATCTCAAGGGAAAATACAACTAAAAATACAAAGAAAAAATGCCTTCTACTTCACTGGCTGTCTCAAGAACTCTAAAACTCTGTAAACAAAGCTGGGCTACAATGCTAGCAAGTGATTTCAAGCAATTTCTAAGCCATAATTTGGAATGGAGACACCTCAAACTGCAGGGAATATTTGAATCTGAGGAACCCTTTGAGGAAATAAGCCTGTGGGAGGTTCCAATTCAGTCTGAATCTTCACAGTTTATGCTCCGACAGGAAGAAACCGAAGATTCATCTGTTAGTCTGTTCGTGGTAACAAGAAGCTAAAGCCTGAGTTCTCCCGAATCAGTGGCGGTGGTTCGATGTCTCCGATGTCTATTTGTTCCATAGACTTTGATAAATCATCAACTGAGAATGGAATACTGGAGTACAAGCAAGCAACAAACATGTTAAGGTTGTTCTTGTTTTGTGTTTGCCAAAAGAAAGAACATTCGAAAGATAGATTTGTTGAGGATTAAGTAGTCCCACGTTGGCTAATTAAGAGGAAGATCATGGGTTTATGTAAGGAACACTATCTCCATTAGTGTAACAGCCCAAGTCCACCGCTATAACACATATTGTCCTCTTTGGGCTTCCCCTTAAGGTTTTTAAAACGCGTATGTTAGGGAGAGGTTTCCACACCCTTATAAAGAATGCTTCGTTCTCCTCCCCAACCGATGTGGGATCTCACAATCCACCCCCCTTCAGGGCCCAGCGTCCTCGCTGACACTCGTTCCCTTCTCCAATCGATGTTGGACCCCCCAATCCACACCCTTCGAGGCCGAGTGTCCTTGCTGGCACACCGCCTTGTGTCCACCCCCCTCGGGGCTCAACCTCTTTACTGCACATCTCCCGGTGTTTAGCTCTGATACCATTTGTAACAGCCCAAGCCCACCGCTATAGTAGATATTATCCTCTTTGGGCTTCCCCTCAAAGTTCTTAAAATGCGTATGTTAGGGAGAGGTTTCCACACTCTTATAAAGAATGCTTCGTTCCCCTCCCTAACCGATGGGGAATCTCACAATTAGTATGAGGACTTTTGGAAAAACCAAAAGCAAAACAATGAGAGCTTATGCTCAAAGTGGATAATATCGCACCATTGTGGAGGGTCGTGTTTTCTAACAAGATTAGTGACAATATTGTTGATACTAACCTCGAATCGTCGTCCAATAGAAATGAATTGCTAATTGCATGGTTCGAATCTTCAGTCATTAACACCCTCATATTGGATATAACCTAGGAGAACATTCAAACAATAAAAATCTATGCACTTTTGAAAGAATGAACATAAACAAGGGTGCTTCGTACAAAAACGATAGAATGTGTAAAATCTTACATCAGGGGACACACTATGAGTACCATACTTGTCGTCCCAGTACATCGTACTGATACGATACAGCTGCTGTATGCTTAGTACCTGCAAGCGAAGAATTTGGTTTCGTGAATTCCGAGGAAACGGTGAATAACTGCAAAAAACAGTACTCGTGTATAAGCAGTGAATACAAAATGCTTAGACGTCACTTACGGGGCATAGATCGTGACTTATTTCGTCTAACGTCTTCTTTGGCTTCTGATGAATAACCTATTACATTACAAAAGCAAGAATTCACTCCAGTTTCCTGTTTTCTAATTCAAAAAAATTTCGTACAAGGAGTTCAACATAGTAAAATGATGGAGAGATACCAGAAACCCGATCGCTTGTCGTATATGCTTTAGCTCGTCCCAAGCAGAACCTGCATACTGTAGTTTCATTTCATCATTTAGTAACTGTGTTTAACAAAGTAAACAAGGTAAAGCAGCATATTCAAGGTACCTCATCAGTAGCTTTATAACACCAATGCTCTAATTCAGACAGTCCAGCTTTGACGTATTCACCATTGCTAAACGAACAACACTCTCGTCGTAATAGAAGACTGTCGAAAAAGTAACCGACTGAGAAAAGTTCTTAGTCAAGTACTTCAGGAACAAGAAATGGAAGAGCTCAACACCTGTTAAATAGTTGAACGTTGATGAAAGAAAATATTTGTATGAAGACTTTACGAACCAAAAATGGAGGTACCTACAATGACATGAAACACATGAATGAATCAGAAAAAGAAAATTGTTTCAAAACAATCAAAAAGGCTTGGCATACATGATTTGCTTTTAAGGTGTTCAAGAAGTTCCCGAGGCTCTTCACGATTCCTTGCCAGTGAGCGATTAAGGCACGTTGTGCCTCCGTGGTGGCAACTGAACGAGAAGATCCCTTAACCAAACTTGCCCTTGATGTTCTTGGTGCCTTTTTCATATTACAAGAACAAAACTTAGTAATTTGGAAGAAACGAAACCAATGAAGTTAACCAGCTAACTACACATACCTGGATGCACAATCCTAGCAATGGAGAAATTTCTTTCTTCAAATTGTCTCTTATCATTCCATAAATTTTCTCTACATAGGCTGTCAGCTGCTGCTTGAATAGCAAAGCAGGGTACTTCGCTTCGACTTGTCGTAACGAGTCGACTCCACCACTAGTTCCACCATTGATTAAGGATAGACTAACTCCTTGTGGAGCTCCTCGAAAACTCTAGAAAAAGATAAAAAACGACATCGAATGAATTCAAGTATGATACTTGTTTATAAACAAGAATTTTTTGTTCTTATGCATTTACTTGAGTCATCCTCCCGAATAGCGTGGCTGATGACGATCGGCGACGTTGTGGAGCCATTCCAGCAGCGCCACTTGCTTTCAAAGTGCGCTGAAGCAGTAAGAGAAGCGTTGAAGCGTTGGACAACCAATAGGCCAAGACGTCGTTGTTATCCTGAGTCTGTGTATATTCATTTTAGCAATGGCTCTAATGTTAGAAAGAGATGGAAATAAGGTTAATCAGTATGAACCTCAATGGCATGGCCAATGGTTTGAATTATCCTATCGAATACACTGGTGCGTTCGACTTCGAACGACCTCCATTGAAGCAGGCATTTGTAGATGATACAAGCAGCTATTGGCCTGTTGGCTGCAAAGCCAAGGTGCTGTGCAATGCATCTAATGAGCAGTTCTTGATTCTCTTGCTGTTTCTCATTAAGTGATTTTTGTGGTTTGTCCTCTACTTCTGATTCCCTTTGGTTAATAGAAGGGCTGTGTAGATCCTGATTCAGTTCATGACATACCAACTTAGAAGTGAGAAACGTCATAATAAATTCTATGTTCAAGAAAAGCTTTACTAACCAAAGGCGTCCTCCCTTCCCCTCCATAATGACCACTTTCAGCACCTCTCTGTTATTTTGTCATAAAAATTTCACATATAAATATTGAGGCATTAATCTTTCCTACAATGCCAATATCTCACGATACCTGAAGAATCGATCTAGACCGTCCCGAGAGGATTTTATTAGGTGCCATAGACACGGCTTGTTGACGTAAAACTTGATTCTCTGATTCCAAATTGGAAAGCTTCTCTTCTAGCCTAATCAAGAGAGTGTTCAGTTAATCAATTCATCAAAGTCAAATTAGTAGCTCTTTCTCGGGTATAACATAGCTGAAGTGTCGTTAAACTTCGTTCGGGTTCAAAAGCATGAACTTATCTATCCATTCTCAAAATAATGATATTACCTGGTCAATGATTCCTGGAGCTGATGAGCTTTTTTCTCTGTGTCTTCTAACTTTTTGCGTTGTTCTTCTCTAGACTGTTCTACTTCACCATATTTTTTCTCATATTCATCAGCTCTGTTCTTCTCCGAATCCAGCGAGGTCTGAGACGTCGTAAAGTAAAGGTATTAATCAGTGTAGAAACCATGATGAACTCAAGCTAACAACAAAAAATGATTTAGCTAAATTCAGCTTATATGATGAACCAAATCATTACTACCTTTAAGGTTTCTACTTCTTCTGTCAAAGAATCAATTTTCTTAGTATCTTCAACCAGAACTTGGGTTTCTTGTACAACAGGAGGTGCTTCTTCAGTAGCCTTCTTCACGACCTCTCGCTCCTTTACAAGCAACGTGTTTGTTTCGTCAACTTTCGCCTGCAGTTCTTGCACGATATTTTGGAATTTCGCTATCTCCTGTGCTTTTGCCTCTTCCAGATCCGTCTGCATAGATGATTCAAAGGTTTGCAGGTAAAATATATATCTTAGCTCAACTTCAGTTTCTGGGTCAACCAAAATGGATGATAAAGACAACAAGTAATTGATTATTTCAAATTGAAGGCATTGACTGAATGGCTTCTTAGGGTGTAATTTTCATAGTTCATTATCCAAGGATAAGTTCTAATATAAAACATAATCTGTGACATACATTATCAAATTTAATATCAAAACAGTATAATATTACCCTTAGACGTTTTTCTAATTGTATGCGCCAAGTAAGTTCTTCCACTTTCTTTTCCAACTTATCCTTTGCTTCTTTAAGTGCACCAGTCTCCCTTGCAGCCTGACAAAAAAAAAAAAAAAAAAATTCAGTTGCCAAATGTAGAAACAGGGAACAAGGTTTGAAATTTTTAAGGATATGAGATCCCACTTCGGTTGGGGAGGAGAATGAAGTATTCTTTATAATGATGTGGAACCCTCCCCCTAGCAGACGCGTTTTACAAACTTTGAGGGGAAACTCAAAAGAGAAAGTCCAAAGAGGACAATATCTGCTAGCGGTGGGCTTGGGATGTTACAAGAAGTGTCTCGTGTTCATATTCATCGGGGGGATATTTGAAACTGATAAAATTTTAAGTATATAGCTATAATAAAACTCTATACAAGAAAATGAATTGATGAATGCTCACCAATTTGAGTTTTCTAAGTTCCTTTCTTGCAGTTTTTCCTCTCCATCTACATTGTGCAATTATTGAGCCTCTCTGAAGTTTTGTGTAGTATGAGGCAGCTTTGTGGCAACGCCATCGAGCCTGCAATTTTACATATCAACAGGAAAACATTTAATCTAACAACAACAAAGAGATCGCTTGGATCAACCAAAATATTGTTGCTAATTAAGGGGTTGATCATGAGTTTCTAATTAAGGGGTTGATCATGGGTTTATAAGTAAGGAATGCACATCTCCGTTGTTAATGAGGCCTTTTGGGGAAGCCAAAAGCAAAGCCACGAGAGCTTATGCTCAAAATGGACAATATCATACCATTGTGGAGATTTGTGATTCCTAACATCTGGTATCAGAGTCATGCCCTTAACTTATCAATAGAATCCTCAAATGTCGAACAAAGAACTTGTAAGCCTCGAAGGTGTAGTCAAAAGTGACTCAAGTGTCGAACAAAGGGTGTACTTTGTTCGAGAGGGTGTACTTTGTTCGAGGACTTTAGAGTAGTCAAGCCTCAATTAAGGGGAGGCTGTTTGAGGGCTCCATAGGCCTCAGGGGAGGCTCTATGGCATATTTTGTTCGAGGGGAGGATTGTTGGGAGATGAGTCCCACATCGGCTAATTAAAGGGTGATCATGGGTTATAAGTAAGGAATGCACGTCTCCATTGATATGAGGCCTTTTGAGGAAGTCAAAAGGAAAGGCACGAGAGCTTATGCTCAAAGTGGACAATATAATACCATTGTGGAGGTTCGTGGTTTCTAACAAATATAAGCATGGAACCTGAATGATAATTGCCGCCTTTGTCTGCTTCCTAAATCGGAATTCATTCCGAGCTGCCATTGCTCTTAAACCAGTTTGCACAATAAGCACTGAGCTTTGTAGTTTTTTATAGGCTGATCTTGAATGAAATCTTCTAGCATTTTTCTGAATTTTCACAGCAGCTGCCTCCCTCTTCAAATTCTTGAAATGTTTGCAAGCCAGTTTTCCTATAATCATGGCAGAAGCATGTAATAAAAAAAAAATATAGCAACCAACTTAACAGGAAGCTTATATACTGGAAAGTTATTTCAAATGGCTTACCTCTCCACCTAGATTGCACATGTATGGTCGCCTTTCGTAATGCAATAAACTGTTTGCGAGCGATATGAGTTCGTGTGCGCCGTTGAATAGTCTTTGCTGCATTACTCAGCACCTCAGCTCTCCGAGCATCTAATTCAGCCATCTGACCAGCTCTAAGGAATACTTTTGTCTTACCAATCTGCAAAATGCAAGTTTAAACATATGCCTCATGTCCACCGTATATGACTTCACGCTCGGGCATTAACTCCATTAAGAATAAGACGTGATGTTCGTAGATGTTTTGAACACATACAACCACTCCATCATTGTTGCACACACTTTACCTGAAACCCTTTAAGTCCCTGCTTTTCTAGTATCTTTTTGCACACACTTTTTTCATCATAGCTGCTCACCAAGAAAAAGAAGATGGTGTTTCAGAATGCAGAATATTAAATCCTTTAGGTTCTAAGATTTAGTAAACTAAAAGTACTTACTTTCCTTCCAGAGATTCTTCAGCTAAGATTCCGAATCGGTTAATGAACTCAAAGAACGCACGGCGAGTAGGGTACCCTGCACAACTGATTCTGATGGCTTCCAAGACACCCTATAAAAGCATCATGAAATTATGTAGAGAAGGATGAACAAATCCAGTTACTAGCTGAACAAAATAAGAGTAGTACTCACACCACACCGCAGTTGTTGCATTATGTTAACATTCTCGAAAATGGCAGGTTTTAAGAGGTTATTTGGCTTTACACATCTGATGTAGTGAGGCTCTGTGGAATTTAATGTCTCCATTAACTGTTGTAGTTGTAGCTGTACAACAAAGAATCCTTAAGGTTGAGGTACTTCAACAAAAGATATCCTCATACAACGATATCGTACGATCGAGAGAAAGTTACCTTAAAGCGAGACCCGATTGAAGAAAACTTGGAAGATTTTGCAGATTCTTCCTTTAGTGGGGGAAAAAGGCCAGCAACAAATGAACATTTGGAGGCACCCAACAGATCCTGATATTCAGGAACAACATAATCCTTGTTTTTGTCCAAAAACTGTTCAGATTGATATAAAACCTGAAAACAAGTACTTTAATGGTAAGCGTAAAATCGTCCATGGCACGAGCAAAATTATGCCTCGGAGTTGATATTACCTCTCCAGCATAATGAGCGATGGTAAAATCCGTTCGAGAAAGCTTTGGCTTTATGAACCGCTTATGTGTTTTGAAAGTCTGATAGAGCTTGTTAGCAAATGTTTCGTGTGTCGACTTCGGAAACATGCTGAAAGAAAATGGTTAGTCTCCATGAAAAGTGATGTTTTAGAGGAGAATTAGAATAACAATAGATTACCAAGCTTCATCAAGGAGAGCCACTATTCCACCAGGTTTCTGTAAGATAAAGAAATTATGATAATATGAATGAACAATAATTGAGTATAAGAATATATCAAAATCATATTTAACCTTTTCAATGAGATCTAACACATCTTGGTTGTCAACGAACTCAATATAACTCCAATCGATCTCTTCTTTCGTGTATTCTTCTTGTTCCATTTTGAAAACGTGCTGAACGGACACCGAAAAAAATGTATATTAACTAATGAAAACAAGAATTCGAATGGTGAAATGGTGAAATGATATCGGAATTCACCTGATTGAAATGTTGCTGTAACTTCTCATTTGTGAAATTAATACAGAACTGCTCAAAACTGCATAGCATGATATACTGAAATTAAGTTACAAGAATTTCCTTAACAAAACATAATCAACACAGTGAATAATGCTAGACCATGATAAACAACAAGTAATATAGCCATATGTTGAAGGAGGCCTGATCCATGCCAAATGATGGCCTTTAATGTGCATAAAATTTCACTGTAATACCAAGATTAAAAGAAGAAAACTACGCTAATAATGGGACTCCAATAAGAACTCATGTCATGTAACAGTCGAATCACCGCTAACAGATATTGTCCTCTTTGGCCTTTCCCTTTCGAGCTTCCCCTCAAGGTTTTTAAAACGCGTGTGCTAGGAATAGGTTTCCACACCCTTATAAAGGATGCTTCGTTCTCCTCCCCAACCAATGTGGGATCTCACAATCCACCCCCTTTGGGTCCCAACATGTCATTCACCCCATCAACCAGCAGGCTCTAATATTGATATTTGGGTTGATTCAAATACTTATTCCTTACCTGTTAGCTTTGAAGCTTTCAAAACCGTAGATATCAAGAACCCCAATCAAGGACTTGGAATTAGGATCTTGTCCAATTGAGACATTGATTTTATCAACCAGCCTGCATATGGAAGAAAACATACATTTAGTTTCAATCTTGTATGATAGTTTCAGGGTGGAGCTCAATGATTAGCCATTAAAGTGGATGATATCTTTCAATAGCAGGGATCTTACCAGTCAAATAACCGAGAATATATCGTTTTGGCCAAACCATCACGACTAATAGCCGCACTTTGAGGATCCAGGCTACGTTTGATCACTTCTTCAGGGGTGATCATGACACGCTTACATAATGCATCTTCAAGGCCAGCATTATCACACCTACAACAAGTGAAATTAGATGAATACCGAAAATATACAATGATGTAAACATTTGAAGCGACATTCTAATGCAGGATGAGTACATGAGAAGCTCTGAAGTCATTTTAAGATGAAACTTGGCTTTGTCGTCTTTCGGAACTGATGAGTCGCCGTCTTTGCCCTTCGTAAATTCAATGTTACCGAGATGAAGAATTGCAGCAACAACTCTAAAAATTGCTTCCTGAAAAAGAGAGAAGAGAGGAAAGACATAAGAATATAGCTAAGTATGCTCAAATTTTGCATTAGTTACAAGCTTCAGCAGATACCATACCTGCTCCTTGGCACTTATTCCAACAATATCCATAGCTCTTCTAGTGGCAAGGTAGTCATGAGCATCACTTACATCAACCAGTTCATAGCAATTTGATTGATTAAGATAATGAAATGATTTGGGATTTCCCAGCTTGTATTTTTCGATTTCCTGTTTTATCACAAACAACCTCGCTCACAAACCAAAACTATGCCATTTCACATGTTTATGTGTTCTAAATAATCTAAAACTCTCAGTTAGTGGTGTCAAAGAAACTGGTGAATACCTCCTGAGGTGCAGCACAAAGGAGGTAAAAGCAGTGATAATTTCGCTCGGGATCGGAAACTTGGCAAACACGAGATCTCTCAAGAAGGTAAGTTCGGATAGCTGCTCCTGAGATTCTTCCATGCTTGTCAAACTGGATTTCAACAAACTTACCAAAGCGACTGTATGGAGAGAATGATTCTCAGCAACAATTTGAGAAATGAAAATTTGTGGTACTTGAATTGGTTTCTAGAAATGAATTTTTGTTAACTCTCACGAAGAATTTTACCTGGAATTATTATTTCTGACAGTTTTAGCATTTCCAAAAGCTTCAAGCACTGGATTTGACTGCAAATAAAGTCAAGGGGAGAAAAAACCATGAGACTTAAATCAAAATCTAACTACGTAAGTGTAACGGCCCAAGCCCACCGCTAGTAGATATTGTCCTCTTTGGGCTTTTCCTTTCGGGCTTCCCCTCAAGGTTTGTAAAACGCATATGCTAGGGAGAGGTTTCCACACTCTTATGAAGAATGTTTCGTTTTCCTCCCCAACCGATGTGGGATCTCACAAACCACCCTCCTTTGGGGCCTAGTGTTCTTCTGGCACACTGCCTCGTGTTCACCGCCTTCGGGGCTCAGCCTCTTTGCTGGCACATCGCCCGGTGTTTTGCTCTGATACCATTTGTAACAGCCAAAGCCCACCGCTAGCAGATATTGTCCTCTTTGGGTTTCTCCTTTCAGGCTTACCCTCAAGGTTTTTAAAATGTGTCTGCTAGGGAGAGGTTTCCACACTCTTATAAAGAATGCTTCGTTCTCCTCTCCAACCGATATGGGATCTCACACTAGCTGTACTGGAGGAAAAAATAGTGGTTTGATATGGAAGTTCTAATTTATCATACCTCAAGAACTTGTTGCTCAACCGTTCGTCCTTCAGTGGCCGCCCGACCACCTAAAAATGCAAGGTACCTCATAAGCATCTTTGTGGTTTCAGTTTTCCCTGCTCCACTTTCACCACTGACCAGAATTGAATTACTTTTACCCTCAATAACCATTGCCCTGTTTCAATACAACTGTTAATCATTTGTGTGTGAAATTTCTTCAAGAATAACATGTTGAAATTTAACCTGTAAGCAACGTCAGCAACAGCAAAAACATGAGGACTCAGCTCTCCAAATGGTGCTCCTTTGTATTGATGCATCATGTGACCATCATAAAGATGAGGCAATCTTTGGAATGGATTAATTGCAATAAGAATATTGCCAGTGTATGTCTGCAATAACAAGGAATATTATATGATTTCATTTTTTTCATGAACAGATCTACAGTTATAATATAAAGGGTGAAAATTTACATAGATTTCGTTGAGTTCATATCGACTTTTTAAATTTTGTAAAACTCCCGGCTCGTGCAGGTAAGATAGCTTCGTCATATCATCGACGCCACCAGCGGGAGCCTCCATATCTTTTGGATATATTTTGGATAATTTTGCAACAACCTGAAATTCCAAAATAGCATGACACACAAATCATTATTTGAGAGATGTATAGAGCAGATATCGACAGCAGCTTTAAAACGAAAAGACGAGATCTTCGCCTACTTTTTTTCCATTGCTGGCTTCGATCTCGGCTTCCTGCCCTGTAATCTTGCATACCAGTCCATCAAGCCAAGCAACTTCTGGATCCTCAATCCAAACATGAGAACCTACAATAATGTTAACTGGTGTACCCTGCATATGTAGAAAACAAAAACATGCTTCAGAAATCATCTCATTTTCACTTTTTTACAAGAAATATAGTTCAATGGAAAGTGACAATTCTTCTACCCATACAAGGGAGGCATTTAACACAAACTCAGTTGTAACGGCCCAAGCCCACCGCTAGCAGACATTGTCCTCTTTGAGCTTTCCCTTCGGGCTTCCTCTTAAGGTTTTTAAAACGTGTCTGCTAGAGAGAGGTTTCCACACCCTTATAAAGGATGCTTCGTTCTCCTCTCCAACCGAGGTGGGATCTCACACAAGTGTTCCTCAAGTTCTTTATATTACATTCAATGGAAGGCAGCAACCCAAGATAGATATTTACTAGAAAATCTATATGACAGGAAGGCAGCAACCAACGAGCGCAAAATTTCGACCATTCGATTAAAAGATCCAGATATTAGGGAAGAAATGCCTTAGATTTACATTCTAACATTTCAGGGTATCACAAAATACATGAAAGAATAATCAACTACCATTACTGCATAAACAGACAGTTTTTGTAATGAAGGCCTGTTTGGAGATATGAACAGATATCAATTAAAAGACATTTGTAGCAAAAACATCTAGCAATCTAGTCACGAGCATCAAATCAGAATGCTATAAATGTTTCTGTGATCCTTTAGCGATTTTGATCTAGCAAATAAACATTACAGCCAAACATAAAACCGGCAAGAAACACAAGAAGATATTTGAGATAAGAAGACCACCAACCATTTGAAATGCTGCAATTCGAAGCTTGTTGACGATTGGGGACTTTCTTCGAACACTTCAGCTGCCTAATTCATACACCATACAAGAAACACAACAGCTGAAAGAAATCGCGTCTTGATCAAAGCTAGAATGACCCAAAATGGCCCATTGGGCAAAAATCATGGCTAGATTCACATAAAAAAGCAGGAAATCAAAGATGGGTCGGAGCGTAACATGAAAAAATGCAGAAAAAGGGCATTTCCCAGAAGAAATTGAGAAAAGGGAAATGAAGAAAATGAAGGAAAAGAAGGTATTGTGATGTGAGAAAGTAAAGAGTGTGTGCTTTAGAGAGAGAGAGGGAGTGAATGTGGATCGGATGAGATGAGGGAGTGACATTGTTCAGGAAGGCCGGTAAGTTCGGTAGCTCCCTCAATTGCGCGCGAATTTGGGGCTACCAAGTCTCTCTTTTCTCTCGCTTTACATGTCTCAGCAGGGTGTGCCAAATGCTACACTAACTTGCCATAAATCTACTCTTCATCCTCACCCTACGATTCAAATCATCATCAACGGACTAGACTAGATGCGTCCATGTTCGGTGGTACTAGAGTTGTCTACGAGACCGAGACCGAGACCGGTAATGCATCTTGTTATAATCTCTATTCTTGTGAAATTTTCTATTTATTTTTGTCACCAAGGATTAACAGAGATCGGGTGAGCGAAAATTTATTTTCTATATATATTTTTTTAAAAATTTATTCATTTTAAATAATCTTTTTAATGAACCATATAACTTATATGGATATGTATTAAAACCAATGGAAGTATAATTTTGTCTCATTCTCGGTTAAATGGACATCTCTAGGTAGGAAGTAACAAAAATCCAATTGAACAGCTATTTTTATGACGTTTGTTGGACTAAAAAATATTATGTTACGGCATTTTATTTTAATAATTTGGGGTTCTAGCTAACGAGAATCTTTCTCGAAGTTCGACCATTGAATTTTTTATTTATGTCCGTTTAGTTCCTAGACATTTAAAAGCGTCTAATAAACTTCTAAATAGTTAGTTTCATATCTCTAACGTATTTAAAATTAACAAATAATTGATCTATTAGATACAATATTGAATTTTATGTATAATGTGACTAAAATTTTAACAAAGGGGCATAAAATTTGAAAGATATATTAGACACATTTTGAAAATGTTCAACAGCGGGCTTGCTAGATACTTTTTAAAATTTAGAGATCAAATAAACACGGACCAGGGATATTAATGATCGTTAAAGATAGGTTGAGCTACAAATTTGGTCTTTATGTGTGACACTCAAGTAAAAGAAGGGTACATGAATGAACCGAGACTATATTCGAATGAGAGCGATCCTGAGAATATGACGACTAAGAAAGGCTTAAAGGAAAGGAAAGTTACTACATATACCAGCAAGGTATACCTTCATTTTCAGTGACTTAATCATAAGAACTTCATAATTAAGCGTACTTGAGCAATTCTATGTTGGGTGATCTCTTGAGAATTTTCCTAAAATGCATGCGAGTGAGAACAAAACATGTTGGGAGGAGTCGTGTTGGTCTATGGGGGTAGTTTTCACTCTTAAGAATTGAGTAGGTAATGTGACCACGTTGCAAGGGATGCAGGGGAATGCCGGGAGGTGCTGATTATTTAAGGAGTTGAGGACGTTGGGCCCTTACAAGGGTGTGGAAACTTCTCTCTACTAGCCCAAGCCTATCCCTAATAGACGACGCCTCTCTCTGCTAGCCTAGGCCTCTCCCTAATATACGGCGCCTCTCTCTACTAGCCTAGGCCTCTCCCTAATAGACGGTGCCTCTCTACTAGCCTAGGCCTCTCCCTAATAGACGACGCCTCTCTCTGCTAAGGCCTCTCCCTAGCAAACGTGTTTTAAAAACGGTGAGATGGATGCCTCTCTGCTAGCCTAGGCCTCTCCCTAACGTTTTAAAAACCGTGAGATGGACGCCTCTCTCTGCTAGCCTAGGCCTCTCCCTAATAGACGCATTTTAAAACGGTGAGATGGACGCCTCTCTGCTAGCCTAGACTTCTCCCTAACAGATACATTTTAAAAATCGTGAGAACAATATGTAACGAACCCAGACGGACAATATCTGCTAGCGATGAATTTGATCCGTTACATTATCAAACTTATAAAATCTTAAAAAACAAATTGCAATCAAGCACAATGATCATTAACAAAAGAAGAAATTGGCAATAGAACAGGCATCTCATGGTTGATATCAATTATTAAAAGTGTTTAAGGGGTCAGGGAAAGGGGAATAAGGCCATATCTTCTGGAAGTAAGGCACTACTTTACAAGAATCCCATGGAATAGAAACACCATCAAAGTGGTAAGGAATCACAGCCAATGTTTTGCTTCTGATATTACAAAGGTAGATGTTCGATCCCAATCTAATGAAAACAGATTCCGAGTTTCGATAAACGAATGATAATACTTGAGGTTCTTTAGTACGAATACCTGAATTCGGGTTCTGTTTCGACATCTCTTTGCAGCTCAGTCTGTGTCGTAATGTCCACCGGTACTCGTACCGAACGCGAGATGAAGAGCTATCTTGCTCCTTGTACAGAATCCATATCTCCAACCCCATCTTTCCACTTTGACCATACTGCAACAGCCCATCAGATGACTCTCCTAAAATGGAGTCCTCATAGTCATAAGTCAGCTGACCAACTGGTAGCTTGATCGAGTTTATGCTCCTTTCTCCGAATCCCGGATCATAAATGGCTAAGCTTCGATACGTTCCGAACCAGTATATAACTCGGTCGATCACGGTACCCACCGTCCATGGGCTCAAAGCAAAATCTGAAGAACAAACAAGACTGGATTGCTTCCATGTCCAAGTCAATGAGGAGAAAGTCTCTATAGAGATGGTGTTAATAACATCAACTTTGCATTCACAGCTTGCCCGAACGATTCTATATACCATATCTCCATCAGCTTCGCTACGGTTTTCAGTCATGAACGCGATACATAGACATTTATAGTGTTTTCGAGGTTGAGGAAGAAGGCATCGATACTTCGTGACAGAATTCCAGACATAATAATTCTTAGGATGCCGGCCACAAAGCACAAGGCCATCAGAGTAATCAATAAAATAGCCTAGCTTCCTTAAGAATCCAGATGACATTAAATCATCACCTTCTTTACATGTTGAAAGTAGAGGTAGAGCAGGCTCGTATCGCGGGCGCCTCAACCCGCCTTGTGGTCTGTCAATGTAAAGAAGATTGCATACAAAAAAGCCAAAAAGACGACTGTGTGTGCCCCATTGCATCTCATAACAACGGCGGAAAGGTAAATCACAGATCAGGTAAAGCCATTTTTTCGACACGAGTATAAATTTGAAAACATGTTTCTCCGGTAAACGAAGGAGGATTTCGGTGAGGATGTCATCACATGCCAAAGCTGAATGAATACTATCACTAACCATTTTCCTCCCTCTAAATCTGGATAAGCGTCCATTATAGCCTATACATATTCATTTGCTATCAAGTTAACATGTACTGCATTTCACATATGACAGCCACAAATATATGCAATGAATTCAACTAGAATGTGAAAGTTCAGAACAAATAGAAGATCAAAAGATTAAAAAGGTTCATAAGTACTAAATTGCGCGTGCCCAAGCCCACTGCTAGCCGATATTGTCCTCTTTGGGTTTTCCCTCCTAGGCTTCCCCTCAAAGTTTTAAAACGCGTCTGTTAGGGAGAGGTTTCCACACTGAATAAGGAATGTTTCGTTCTCCTCTCCAAACGATGTGGGCTATTACAAAACATTCCTTATAAGGGTGTGAAAACCTCTCCCTAACAGGCTCGTTTTAAAACCTTTAGGGGAAGCCCAAATGGGCCACCAAGGGGGTGGATTGTGAGATCCCACATCGGTTGGAGAGGAGAACGAAACATTCCTTATAAGAGTGTGAAAACCTCTCCCTAACCGACTCGTTTTAAAATCTTGAGGGGAAGCCCAAATGGGCCACCAAGGAGGTGGATTGCGAGATCCCACATCGGCTGGAGAGGAGAACGAAACATTCCTTATAAGAGTGTGAAAACCTCTCCCTAACAGACTCGTTTTAAAACCTTGAGGGGAAGCCTAGAAAAGAAAGCCCAAAGAGAACAATATATGCTAGCGGTGGTGGGCTTTGGCTGTAATCAGATCAAGATGAGGTCTAAGTATGAAAATTGATCAAGGAAGCCTCAATCAAGCTAGCAATTGATGATGGCAGACTCATATATGAGCTCAAGTTGTTATAACACAACATACTGATGAACAACGAAAAGCTACTTGATGAAACTTCAGGAATGCAAATCAATCACAAACAGAGCAATAAAAATCTGACATTGACGATATTCTTAACGACGATGCTTACGGGAGTATGCTTCCTGATCATCATAAAAGAACTGTCATAACTTGTTTAACTATTAATGCAACGTTTTAGTATCGAACGCCGAATAACAAAGAGTTAAATACAGAGCTACAAGAGACAGATTAAACATTAGAACCCCTTAGGAACCATCAAAATGCCATTCCATGATTATGTTTGCATCATGAATCAGAACATTTAGTATCATGAACTTCTATTGCATCTTTAGTCATCCAAAATTTATAAGAATCATAACCCATAAGAACAAGCAAATTGTTACCAACAAATGTAAAGGATGACACTGAACCGGGCCACATGATTCAACCAAAAGATCTTTGCCAAAAAACATATAAGGATGAACTACAAATTTGATCCCTTCAAAGGAGTTAGTTTCCACTTGAACAAAGATCCTGATTCCTAATAGAAGTCGAGGCAGCTTCATGAAAGTTCTCTCATCATTTCTAAAGTATTCCTACTTTCGACATTTCTAACTCTCATCAAAGCGAACGGTTAAAGGGTAAGTAGAAAACTTCATCCAAGCATTATAAATGGTTATCAAAGAGGAGGGTCCAACATTCAAGGTTCAAGCCTGTGAGATTCCACATCAGTTGGAGAGGGAAATAAAGCATTCCTTATAAGGATATGGAAATCTCTCTCTAGTAGACGCGTTTTAAAACCGTGAGGCTAAAAGCGATATGTAACGAGTCAAAGCGGACAATATTTGCTAGTGGGCTTGGACGGTTACAAAGCCCCAAATTGAAAACGTAATCACTACGAAATCTCCTCCCTCTCTGGAGGGTGCTCTGAGGCAAGCAAAGCTTCCCAGAGATCAGTGGGATAGGCCATGAGCATAACGTTGAGGATCGTTGGGAGAGGAGTCCTATATCGGCTAATTGAGGGGTTGATCATGAGTTTATAAGTAAGGAATACATCTCCATTGGTATGAAGCCTTTCAGAGAAACCAAAAGCAAAGTCACGAGAGCTTATGCTCAAAATGGACAATATCATACCATTGTGGAGAGTCGTGGTTCCCGACACCTTAGCTATTCAAAAAAAAATACTGAAAGCAAAACTAATAGTACAAATTCACATAGGATGCAATCTTTTGAACTCATTTGGTGTCAATTCCACATTGAGTATCCAGTTCAATACGTCTGCTGAACACCAAAATGAAGAAATCTAACGAAGATGACATAATATTGTCCAGCCAAGAACAGAGTACACAATGCAACATTAAACGCCTCGAAATCGTGCAAGAACATATATGTATAAATCATCACAGACCCATAACACTTCAACCTGAGAATCACATTACACCCAGAAGAAACATGATCAAAAAACAGATAATCTCATGAAAATCAAACGTCAACGAGAAACCCAAAGATGAACACGAATGAATGTTGGAATGCAAAGATGAACACGAGTAATCGAAACCCATCTGTATTTGACAAGAATTAACCCAAAAAAAAGAGGAAATAGAGAAAAAAATGGATTTAAAAAATTATTGATAGCGATTATAAAAGCGATCACCTCTGCCTGATGGGCGATTGCTTGCAGAAGTAGAAGCCGCCGCAATGGGAGAATTTTTTGCGTTAGCCATGTTTACGGAAATATGCAAATTGTTAAGTGAAAATAAATAACAAATTTATGGATCAAAATGTAATTAGCTCGAATTTATGGTTAATTTTTAAAAACAATTATTATGCTCATTAATTTTTTAAAAGTTAGAACCGTAATCCTCGTTGAGCGACAAACAGAGCCATTTTTCTACAAGTTCTTAAGGCGCCGCCATTTAGTTCTTCATCTCTCCATCTTTTATTCACAAATTCAATACCCACTTAATAAAAATGAGAGTTTATGAGCTTTGTTAAGGTAGGGCTTACCAATGTGGCGGTTGCACGGAGGGGCGGTAGCGGCGGTGGTGGCAGTAGCAGCTAGCAGCCAGGTGGTAGCAAATAAAGATGTCCACCGGAATAGCTTCCTCGTGAACCTTCCCATTTATTTATTTTTTATTATTATTATTTTTTTGCCGGGATGGGGCGGAGATTCTCAGCCGGCGAGGACGAAGAATATATTCCCTGTTCCCGTCCCATTTATCTAATGGGAAGAAATCTCTTGTAAGAGCTCAAGAGCACCGTTAGTAAATATTATTCTATTTAAGTTTTCACTTTCGAACTTCCTCTCAATGTTTTAAAACGCGTATGTTAGAGAGAGGTTTCTACACTCTTATGAATAATGTTTTGTTCCCCTCTTCAATCAATGTGGGATCTCACATCTCTCCTCGATCCCTCGTTCTCCATCTAAAATTGTTAAGGGAGATCCAATGCGGTATGTCTAAGGAGATAAAGTTCATAATATTTCGAGCAAATTCATCTAAAAATGCTCGTTATAACAAATTTATCTCAGCAACACCGATGTCTCGCCTTCTTCTTCATCCATAAACGAGCCAATGTCTCATTATCTTAACCTAATCCCGGGACTACAATTGTATAAAAAAATAAACAAGTCTTATAATCTAAAAGCTTTCAATCCTAAAAGATGACTATCAGTTCAACGACATAAGGTGCCTTTCCCAGCGGATATGACAAAACTTTTTCCTCGTGCAATATTAGTAGCTTTGTCCTACTTCCAGCTTCAACATGTCGAGATATTCAAACACTCCGAACCCATTTGAACACAATCTAATTAAAACTCAAAGGAATTGAATTACGATCAAGATTTCGAGACAACTATGAATCTATCAGTAAGATACTAATTATTTAATCTCAAGCCGTTCTAGACAATAGACACGCATGAATATTCATTATCATGAATATATATATGTATGCCCATGTTTCAATGTCACGAAATCCCGAAGATGTAATAGTAACTCTTCGTTAAAACATTTTATAAACTACAAATCACAATTCTTTTCACCGTTTAGTTTAACATGGTTTAATGTAATTTAATTTTTACCTCTAACTTTATATAGTTTAAACCACAACAAAATATGAGGGTATTTTAGTCAATTTAATAAATAAATTCAAAAGATAAATTAACTTTTAAAGATGATTCTTTTTTAACCTAAGTTTTATCCATTAAAAATCTTTGAATATATACGATTTATGTGACTTAATGTAAGAGGTAGATGTTATTAATAATAATGTAAAATTTGTTTAATATATTAATGAACATATATATGATAATGATAAGAAAATAATTGAATTTGGGAAATATAATAATAATAATAATAAATATATATAATATTTTATGGATAGGGTTAGAAGGTTGTCGTTTTGTGAGTATGTGTGGGAGTGGGGCCGGTAGACAAGGACGTGCATCCCACCATCTAAGCGCATGCCACCCCACTCACACAAACCCTAGAATTCTTAATCACCATCCCCACTCCCCCTCACCTCAAAAAAAATGAAGGAGAGAGAAACTAGAGAGAGAAAATTATTTAATGAAATCGTCATCGTTAGAGATGTCTACCGATGTTATCGGGAACAAGGAAGTCTTATCTATCTCCAATTTCTCTTTTTTTAGCTGATTGGACCATAAATTCTCCACGGGAATTTGTTTTGAAACGGGGCGGAAATGAGATAAGGAATGTAATCTTCATCCCTGACCCTGTATACGTAACGAAGAGATAATATAACATTCATCGATCACCCCATTTAGGTAACAGAGAGAAATCTCTCCCCACTCCCTCCGTATTTGAACAAGGATTTCTCATCTACAACCGCCTAAGGATACGGAATATAATTTCCATTCTCGGGCCCCATTTAGGTAACGGAGAGATGAAATTTCTAATCTACAACAATTCAAGCCTACAACTAGCAGATATTCTCCATATTTAAACAAGGATGTTATGTGTAAAAAGCCCAAGTCCATTGGTAGTGGATAGCTTTGACGGTTACATATCGCCATAAGCCTCATAGTTTTAAAATGTGTCTACTAGGAGAGATTTCCACATCCTTATAAGGAATGTTTCGTTCTCCTCCCAACCGATGAGGGATCTTACAATCCACCCCTCGAGGTCTAGCGTCCTCACTGGCACATCGTCGGTGTCTGACTTTGATACCATTTGTAACAGCCTAAGGCCACCACTAGTCGATATTATCCGTTTTGGTCTGTTACGTATCGTCGTCATTAAGACAAGTCTCTACATATTAAATAGACATTTCACATAGAAATCAAAGTAACTTTGGAGTTTTTGATTCATACATAAACAACCTTGTCACACACCCATCCAACCACTCCCCCAAGAGGAAGGTTAACCCAATCGTTATTTCGATGTATGGCTTCGGAATTGGCTTACTCGAGCAACTAAAGTAGGAGTTCAACTTACGACATCTCCTAGATGACTTGCCATCACGCCGTAAAATGTCCCGACCCGAAGTGGATTCTAGAAGAAGGGAAGGGCATGATAAATATTTCAGGAGGAGACGCTCTAAAAAAGAGTCCAGTCTAGAAAGAAAAGATAACTCTCAACTTTTGACTTTGCTTCATTCAAAAGACGAACAACCAGCGCCCTCGGCTAATCGTACCAGGCATGGTGGTAATTTCAAATTAATAAAAAAAATGAAAAAATCCTCTCGAGTTTCTCTTTCATTTACCAGTTCCATATCTACATTATCAGAAAAATACAATCAAAATACAGAGTCCAAAATAATATTTTTCACGGGAAAGAACGATAATTTTTTATTAAAAAAAAAAAAAAAACTCACTTTCTCTCTCGTATTCTCTCTCTCTCCTCACATACTTTCTTGTCCATCTTAACTCTCTAGGCATCTCTTTTCCTTGTCTCCTCCTTCCTCTTATCATCACTTCATCCTCTCTGCTACTTTCCCCTTTGCCTTAATCTTCCTTTAAATCTCCTAATCCCAATTAATTTAATCCTTTTTTCTCTAATTATCATATTAATTTCTCTATCTTTTCCCCCTTTTTTTAATTTCTTCACAATAAAAACCCTGAAATTCTTCAAGATCTGAACCAAAGATTTGATTTTTAATCCACCCTTTGAAGATGGCCAACCGGTGGTGGACCTCCGCCCAGATGGGTCTTCCCGGAGTTGATCATACATCCACAACCCCCTCTTCCCTGAGAAAACCAGATCTCGGAATCTCCATGAACGACAACGGCGGTGGGGGTGGCGATGACGATGACGATAGGGATAACGGTGGCGGCGATGAGCCTAAGGAAGGAGATGTCGACGTTCCCTCTCGCCGCCCCCGCGGCCGACCGCCCGGGTCCAAGAATAAGCCTAAGCCACCCATCTTTGTTACTAGAGATAGCCCTAATGCCCTAAAAAGCCATGTCATGGAGATTTCTAATGGCGCTGATATCGCCGAGTGTGTCGCTCAATTCTCCCGACGCCGTCAGAAAGGTAAAAGCTTTTAACTATGATCATGCGTTTATAAGTAAGGAATAAAAGTGGATAATATCATGCAATTGTGGAGGGTCGGTGGTTTCTAACAAATTTAATGTTTTATTCAGGTGTGTCGGTGCTTAGTGGCAGCGGGACGGTAACGAATGTGACCCTTCGGCAACCTTCGGCCCCCGGTGCAGTCTTGACACTCCATGGTCGATTCGAGATCCTTTCGTTGACGGGAACTTTCCTCCCTGGACCAGCTCCGCCTGGCTCGGCGGGACTAACGATCTACTTAGCTGGTGGTCAAGGGCAGGTGGTGGGTGGCAGTGTCGTCGGGCCACTCACCGCTGCCGGGCCGGTGATGGTGATAGCTGCGACATTTTCCAATGCCACATACGAGCGATTACCGTTGGAAGAGGAGGAAGACGGTGGAGGAGGAGGAGGACAAGGGCTGGCATCGACCGGAGGTGGTGGAGGAGGGGATAGTTCACCACAAGGCATTGGTGGCGGAGTGGGAGATCCGTCAGCTATGCCGCCGCTGTACAATTTACCGCCGAACTTGCTGCCGAATGGAGGTGGTGGACAGATGAATCAGGAGGCTTATTCTTGGGCTCACGGCGGCCGGCCGCCATTCTAAGGCGTTGGATAAAGGTTAGGAAGTGTTTAAGATTTATGGAAATATAAAGAGTGTGAAAAATGCTTGAATTGTTCTATGCAAATATAAGGAGTTAATTTTATATTTAATTTCTCCTTCTTCTTCTTTCTTCAAGAAAATCCATCATCTTTGAACTATATAATATACATTAAATTGATAAAATAAAATTAAAACTATGGCCCATTGGTTAAAATATATATTTTTTTTTGAAAATCGAGCTTAATTATATTGTATGATTTAAATAGTGAAAACTCTAAAGAAAACGGAAATTAGAGCACCGACATAGTTCAAGTGATCATTATCAGCATCTTTTCTTCATTCGAGTGAAAACTCGAGAAAACCAGAAATTAGGGCATTGAGCATAGCACAAATGTTTAGTCGTCTCGCCTATGAATTAGGGCATTGAGTATAGCTCAAACGATCAGATATTAGTGTTATCTCTCTTATATTGCAAATTTTGATTTCCCGTTCTTTCGTTATGAATGATAGGTCAAGTATGAACTAAAATCCAAGTTAATTAGATTGTCGTTGAATTCACCAGAAATTAGGGTTTGAGCTTAGTGTGAGAAGTCTTATTAATCTTTTAAATATTAAGATTATTTTTTGGGATTTTTTAAAAATATTTTTATGATATATATATTTTTTTAGGTTTTCTTATTTTGTTTTTATTTTTATGTATTGTTTAAAAATATAATAAATCTAAATAAAAAATATTTTACAATAAAACATAATTTTTTTTATTTCTATAAAATAAAAAACTATTTTAAAATAACTATCAATCATAAGCAACCTCTAAATTAAATAATAACTCTTTAGATTTGATTTTTAATTAAATATTTTAATAATTTAAAGTTATATATTATTATTATTATTATTATTATTATTAGTATTAGTCAAAGTAATTAATATTATATAATATTAAACCAACAAGAAAAAGGTAGAAAATGGGTGTAACTCCCAATGCTATGTTTTGTTCTTATATATATAATTTAAACAAAATATTAATATATTAATAATAAAAAATAAAGACAATTATAATTTTTCTCGTTTATCAATTAATGCAACCAATAATTCCACCATTAATTTTCTTAACATGTGATAAATAAGTAAAAATTTTAATTTCATTATATGAATTAAAAATTATTTGACAAAATAAGAAAACAGACAATTTTTTTTTTTTTGTGAAATATAAGGTCAAAAAGAAAAAAATATATGTGGGTCATGAGTTAATAAATAAATAATAATAATAATAATAAAATAAAATAAAGGGATTTAAGAAAAGGAAAATATATATTAAAAAATTAATATTTATATTTTTTTTTTGGTGTAAGACTTTAAGAAAGGTAAGGCCACATATATAATTTAATTTAATTTAGTGGGGGAGAGGTTTGGGTAATTAATTAATTAATTTATTTATTTATTTATTTATTTATTTATTTTATATAGGTGCAATTTCCCTAGACATTGTTGTTGAAGTTGAATAGAAAATAAAAAGGGATGTTTCTTTCAATAATATTATTATTAAAATTAATAATGTGAAATCTTACCTAATAGTTTTTTAAAAATTATTTTTTTTGTATATTTTATTTTGCTATGATTTGAATAATTAAATTGGCAAAGAATATGCATTGTTTATATTTTTTAAAGTTATAATCATAATTTTATTTTAAAATTTTAATTTAACAAAAATTAAAATTGCTTATGTAACATTTATATTCATACTTTTTTGTTTTTTTAGGAATAAATCTTATTTACTAAACTTTTTATTTTTTTTCTTTTAAATCCATTTTCATTTTTAAAAAAAATTAAACCCAAATTTCTAAAACTAAAAAAAAAAAGTTTTCCTTTTTTTTTTTTTGAAATTTTTTGAGTAAAATTCAAAATTATTTGCAATATATTAGGGAAAAAAAAGATATATATAAATAAAGACCATATATCTTAATTTTGAAAAATAAGTTAATATTTTTTTTAAAATTGTAACGGCCTAAATCCACCGCTAGCAGATATTGTTCTCTTTGGAGTTTCCTCTCGGGCTTCCCCTCAAAGCTTTAAAACAAAGGGAAAGTTTTCACACCCTTATAAATAGTGTTTTGTTCTCCTCTCAACCAATATCGGACATCCCATAAATTGACTCGAATTTAAAGACAATATATCTAAAAAAAGCATATATTATGGAACAATACCCTAAAACGAATAATTCGATCACCATAGTTTCTTAGCTAAGCTAAATTTAATGAAAAGAATATAAAAACATTAGGTTATATTAATTTAATTAAACGAGTTAATATGAATGTAACATTATGTAAAAAGAATCTTAGGGTTCTTGAGGCAACAAGAGAGAACCCTCTTCACATGGAATCACATGTCATTGTCTAATAAAAAAAACCCTAAAAAAATTTGATTAAAATAATATTGGAATTAAATAATAATAATAATAATAAATGGGAAATGTAGTGATTTAATAGTACTATTATTAATTAAATTAATAATTTAAAAGAGGATCCATTAAGGAAATATGGACCACTTGACAAAGTCAAGTTTGATTAAATTTTGTATTGTTAATGGGGAATCACTTTTATTATGTTATTAATTAATTAATATTCTTTATAGCTTTTTAAGAATTATTTACTCTTTTAAATGAATTTTTTACCATTAATTAAAAGATATGAATGAACTGAGATTACATATAAATAAGAGCGATTTTAAGGATATGATGACTAAGAAATGTTTAAAGTAAAGGAAAGTTATGTGCACTTACTTTTTTGGTAACTCGATTCCGTCGTTAAACATATTTTACTTAGAGCAATTCTATGTTCGGTGACCTCTTAAGAATGAGTAAAGACATAGCATGCTGAAATGACTCACGTTGATTTGTGAGAATAATCTTTACTCTTAATAAACAAATAGTAGGTAACGTGACCATAAGATATAGGAGAATGTCGGGACTATCCGACGTTTAATTAAGATTCTGAATCTTGGGCATGGATCTTTACCGATCGAATGTCGAAAAATAATAATTTTTATAATTTGGATGTCTTTAAATTGATTTTAAATAAAATAAAGTTAAAATAATGATAGATTACTAACTTCATTTAAAAAAACAAATTTTTAGTAAAGGGCATGGAAATATTTGTAACAAGTAGAAAATAATCAATTTATTATTAAAAAATTGATTAAATAAAAACTTTAATTATAATGATTATTATAGTTTAAGAATAGTTTATGCATTTTATAATATTTTAAAGTTTGATTGTAAATATTTAAAAATTTACGAGTAATTTATCAAATAAAAAATTTAAAAGTGTGATTATAAAAATAAATTTTTAGTAAAAGAATATAATATTATCAGTTGACATTTTTTTAATAATTATAATAATAAGAAAAAACACGTTGGTTAAAATAAAATATTAGTGAAAAGTATAATTAAACAATAAAATAAAACTATAGCTTCTTTTTAAAAAATAAATAAATAAATAAAACTGAAGCAAAATAATAACCTAATAAAGTAATATTAAATAATTAAAAGTTATTATTAAAACATGTATTTTATATCTGTAGTAATTAAAAATTAGTTAAAATACCAAGTTTTGGTTTTATATTTCACTTTTTTATAGAAATTTTAAAAATTTATTTATAAGAATTATTATTACTATTTAATTAATTTCTATAAAAAAAAAAATTTGATGCTCTAGCTCTCCGTGAAAAGGAGGTGATCCAGCCGCACCTTCCAGTACGGCTACCTTGTTACGACTTCACTCCAGTCACTAGCCCTGCTTTTGGCATCCCCCTCCTTGCAGTTAAGGTAACGACTTCGGGCATGACCAGCTCCCATAGTGTGACGGGCGGTGTGTACAAGGCCCGGGAACGAATTCACCGTCGTATGGCTGACCGACGATTACTCATGCAGGCGAGTTGCAGCCTACGATCTGAACTGAGGACGGGTTTTTGGAGTTAGCTCACCCTCACGGGATCACGACCCTAGGGCATAAGGGGCATGATGACTTGACGTCATCCTCAACTACCTTCGACTTATCACCAGCCGTCTGCTCAGGGTTCCAACCTCAACGATTGGCAACTAAACACGAGGGTTGCGTTCGTTGCAAGACTTAACCCAACACCTTACGACACGAGCTGAAGACAGCCATGCACCACTTGTGTCCACGTTCCTGAAGGCACCCCTCTCTTTCAAGAGGATTCGTGGCATGTCAAGCCCTGGTAAGGTTTTTCGTTTTGTATCGAATTAAACCACATGCTCTATCGCTTGTGCCGTTAAACCCCGGTAAGGCTTTTTTCTTTTTCTTTTTCTTTTTCTTTTTGTATATAATAATTATTATTAGAAGCATAGGACAAAGAATATGCCCTATAATTGGGGTTTTAAACTAAGTTATTCCTTTCTTTCAACCATTAATTATTAATGTTTTATTATTGTCTAAAGAATTTCCTTTTTAGCATTAGGAAAGGAAAAGGTGAGGTCTTAACCTAAATGAACCCTAAACCAAATATTATAATCCACATTACACCTTTATTCACTAAGCTTTCCACTGATTTTTATGTTTAAATTCTAGTTTTCAATTGTGTTACAATTTTAGGTTCGGTTTCATAGCTATTTATTATTATTTAACTGGGAATGGGCAAAGGACGACCAATATAGGAGGCCAGCTTACTTCCACCACTGGTGGCAGGTAGAGGATTCGAAGGTGTAACAATCTAAGTCCATCGTTAGTAGATATTATCTGTCTTTGACCCGTTACATATCGCCGACAGTCTCATAGTTTTAAGACGCATTTGTTAGAGAGAAGTTTCCACTCTTATGAGAAATGCTTCATTTCCCTCGAATCTCACAATATACCCCCCTTAGAGGCCCATTGTCCTCGCTGGCACACCGCTCAATGTCTGACTCTAATATCATTTGTAATAGCACGAGTTACTGCTAGTTGATATTGTCTGCTTTATCCCGTTACACATCGTTATCATTAAGGAGAGGTTTCTACACCCTCATAAAGAATATTTCGTTCTCCTCTCCAACGGATGTGAGATCTCACACAAGAATACGTAGCTGAAGCAAGTAAAAAATCCTCTTTTTAATCCATTACAAATCAAGATAAACCGAGCACTATGATGAGAATCATTTTGCACAATATAGTTCAATATAGTTCAAACCCAACCCAACGAAGAACCACTTGAAAGTTTGAAACCAAGCTCAAACTATTAGACTTAAAACAATTGATAGTTTTCGAAACATTTTTGGCTCGAAAGGTCAAACAAATGTATTAGAAACGCTGTGCTCAAATTGGCGACCGACCAAATCGAAACAAAATCAAGCAAGGCTTGGAACAAGAAGTACACTAAAACTCAACTTTTCTGTTGGGGTATAAGTAACTATACAACTAAATATGTAGTTCCTAAAAAAAATTGTAATTTTTAAGAAAGGTGAGTAATAAACTAAGAACAAAAAATATTGAAACATAAGAATCAGTCTTCTTCTCTTCTCCCCTAACAAATGTATACCTTCATTCCATCCTGCAATTTGGAAATGGTCTCACTTAAAATCATGTCAAATTCTCAAATATATCATATATTGCTAATAAAACACTAGATTTGTAGCTATTTGGAGCTATTATTTCAAACCGCCTCTAAAAATTATGAGGCCCAAGTAAAGAAAGAGCACACAAATGACGAGACGAGACCATATTCGTATGAAGGTGATTGAGACAGACTGAAAAAGAATTGAAGTTACTTCCTATGTCAATGGCTCAATCATAAAAACTCGAAAATTAAGCGTACTTAGTTTAGAACAATTCTGTTGAATGATGACCTCTTAGGATTTTTCCGAAGAAGCATATGAGTGAAAACAAAATATGTTGAAAGGACCCGGGTAGGTTTAGAGGATAGTCTTCACTCTTAGAAACGATAACAAGTAGGTAAAGTGATCATGCCACAAAGGACGCACGAAAATATCGAGGCCATCAGCGGAAAAAGAATTGAAGTTACTTCCTATTTTAATGGCTCAATCATAAAAACTCCAAAATTAAGCGTGCTTAGTTTGGAACAATTCTACGTTAGATGATGACTTCTTAAGAATTTTTTCAAGAAACATATGAGTGAAAACAAAATATGTTGAAAGAACCCGTGTGGGTTTATGAAGATACTCTTCACTCTTAGAAAGGATAAGAAGTAGGTAAAGTGATTATGTCACAAGGGACACAGAAAAATATCGAAGCCAACATGTGCCAAATCTTAATCTAAGTCCTAAGTATATCTGTGTGCACGCGCACGCACGTGTGAATAATCTATACACAATTATTAAAAAGATATAGAACAGTTACCTTTGAATTAGTATTCATTAACACGCATCCACTTTGTACATGACCATTTGTTCCCTCTAATGACAGGGCAAGCACCTATATATCACAAGAATGTCAAATTAATTCTACTTCAAAATCATTAAAATGATCCCACAGCCCTGAGAAAAGGCATTTATATTGTTCATTAGAATTGGTGCAGGAGATATCACTAACCATGCAAACTTGTAGGATCTACGGTATTATCAGGCCTCATGCTCCAGAACAATAATGCATCACCCATCTTTGGTTTTACAGAGAGTCCACCTTTACCACATTCAGACAGTTCATTCCACCCAGGCAACGAGCTGAAGTTTCCTTCGGCTGCTGGGAACACCGTCTCGCCACCTTCTTCGACGTCTGACCTGCATTCGTATCGGTCACGGTTTTAGAGAGAGAAGTAGAGAGGGGCAGATGAGTTTGAGAGATGTCTAAGTTGAATCTTACAGATACATGAGAAGGGTGGCTATTCTTTGGCCGCCATGTTTGATGTTGAACTCATCAGCAAAGTAATCATAGTGAGCATCATACTTCTGCCCGACTTCATAGTGCAGAATTTGAAGTCCTTCTCCATGCTCTGTTTGGAATAGTGAATATCAACATTAATACTAAAATTTATTGAGACCAAGAATGTCAGTGATGTCTACAAAGCATCAACAAGCAAATGAATAGTGTTCACCAAAGCCCTGATTGGTTTGGGCCTCAAAACTAGAATGGAAAACAAACCCACATTCTCTATGTTCTGTTGAATTTGTGAATATCGATAGTAATACCAAAATGAACTAAGACCAAGAATGTTACTAACATCAACCAAGCATCAACAAGCAAATGTGTGAGATCTCACATCGATTGGAGAGGGGAACAAAACATTCTTTATAAGGGTGTGGAAACCTCCCTAGCGGACGCGTTTTAAAAACCTTGAGGGGAAGCCCAAGAGGGAAAACACAAAAAGGACAATATCTGCTAGTGGTGGGCTTGAGCTGTTATAAATGGTATCAGAGCCAGACACAAGGCAGTGTGCCAGCAAGGACGCTGAACCCCGAAAGGGAGTGTGAAGGGGGGTGGACATCGAGCAGGGTCCAACATTGCCAACGAGGACGCTGGGCCCCGAAGGGACGTGGATTGTGAGATCCCATATCGGTTAGAGAAGGGAACGAAGCATTCTTTATAAGGATGTAAAACCTCTCCCTAGCCGGCACATTTTAAAAACCTTGAGGGGAAGCCCAAAGAAAAAGCCTAAAGAAGACTATCCGGATGACTTGTTCATTGGTTTGGGCCTAAAAACTAGAATGGAGAACAAACCCACATGAAAATGAGCTCATTTTTCAGCAAGGTTTGGCTAGTCTAACCATATTTTTGAACTATAATTGAACGGCTTGATGTTATTGAATATAGTGAAATAACTATCTTCACAACACAACGACACAGTCGTACAACCTATAGAACAAATCTTGTTTAAGTAAGGTCGTCAATCAAATCACTATCTAGTCCCACCAGACAAGACTAACACATAGAAACAAAATTTCAAAAACAATGATCCAAACATGCTTTGAAGCCCTTATAGATAAGAATCATTACAAGATGCATGAGAAATTGACCAAAGTAATATGCAAATTTGGATATCCTTACCTACGGGAATGAATGTAAAATCTGCTATTCTTTTCTCTATGTTGCTGATAATTTTGTTCTGCCCTCTATTCAGAAACATCCCTGAACTGGTGCGCACCCTGTGGACATGACATTGTAAGCCCCACCAACGTTAGTTCATAGTCAGGATTGACAAATTCTATTGATGACAAACATGAAAATGACAAACACAGACCTGCTATCTATACTCTTCCCAGTTTTACTGTCCACCACAGTTGATTTAGCCATGTAAGGTTTTGCAAGACTAATCAAATACAAGCATTCTTCCTTGGACTGTCCAAAAGTATTCATATCAGCAAGCATTTCAACCAAAAACATGACAAAAACCAAACAAAAAGCCAAAAGGAATTCTAAATTCTGAGAACTTACCAAGAAATTGTGATAAACAAAAGCCCTAGGCTCCCACGAAATGAACTCAACCCACTGATCCCCTCTCTTCCCCAACCCATCACTGCAACAAAAAAAGAGAGTTGGGCTCCAAGATCAAAAATCAAAATCAAAATCATTGCCAAAGTACCTATGAACGGCTCTATGCTGGACGGAAGCGAGACGGTGATGCAGATCACTATGAGAACTTTCAGGAGGAGAGAAGAATCGGAAAGCAATGAACATGGAAACCCCAAGTGCCAAAAGGAAGACCATGATTATCTTGGAAAGCTTGAATGTGGACCATTTCCGGCCCTGAAACTTGATGTATTTCCCTTTCAACACCGCCATTAAAGAACGAAGAAGCTTCAAAAGAATCAAACCCCGATTCCGATAAGCTGCTACTTCTGAAATTGAAACAAAGATTAATATATAGAACTGGGGTTTGGGGAGACTTGGCCATAGAGGAAACTGGGGGGAAATTTTTGGTGGGTAATCCGGATTTGTGTGCGCCCACAGGGAGATCGAAGACCGAGGAACTGGATTTATGGGTTTCGGACTTTTCTGGATTTTGGGAGACGTAGGCGTAACTGTTCCGAATGACTTGGTTTTTCATGGTAACTCCAAGATGATACACAATATCATTTATGTTGGGGATGACTCTAGCGTCATATTAAGAATTGTCTGCACTTTGATTAAAGCTCTAATGACTTTGCTTCGAGCTTACTCTTCGTACCTTCTTTACTTGTAAACCTATGATCTTCGTATCTTCTTTACTTCTAAACCTATGATCTTCATACCTCATTTACTTCTAAACCTATGATCTTCGTAGCTCCTTTACTTCTAAGCCTATAATCATTTCCTAAATTGAAATTCACTCCTAATAATCAATCAAGTCTGAAATCTTAGGTTTGTTTGTTTAAGAGGGAGAGGTAATGAGTCAAGGTTTTCCCATGGTCTATAATTTTGACCATGGGAGGCCTTAGAACCTTATTGCATATTTATTGTCTATAGTTGGTAGAAAATTTGTATTTTATATTTAAATTTAGTATTTATTAGACCTCCGTCTTTTATGGATGATTTTTGTACTTTATTCTTTATTATCCTATGAAATTAAGTTATATTAAATTAGGGCAATGGGAATTATATTGTAATTTTCTTTTTGGTTTGTTTCCGCTGAGAACTTTAAGTGGTTTCAAATGTAACGAAGTTTAAATGAATTTTGTTGTTTATTATTATATGAAATTAGATGATAACTTTCCTTATGTGTAATAGTTTAAAGTCACTACTAGCAGATATTATCCACTTTGATCCGTTACTTATCATCGTCAACCTCACGGTTTTAAAACACGTCTACTAAGAAAAAGTTTCTGCACCCTTACAAAGAATGCTAAGTTCCCCTCTCTCACTAATGTGGGATCTCACAATCCACGCCCTCTCCCTTTAGGGGCTGAATGTCCTCAATGGCACATTGCCCGATGTCTGGCTCTGATATCATTTGTAATATAGTAGATATTATTCGCTTTGGCCTGTTACGTATCGTCGTCAGCCTCACGATTTTAAAACGTGTTTATTAAGAAGAGGTTCCCACACCCTTATAAGAAATGCTATGTTCTCCTCTCCAACCAATGTGGGATCTCACAATCTACCGCCCTTAGAGGCCCAATGTTCTCATTGGCATACTACCTAGTGTCTAACTCTGATTCCATTTGTAACCGTTCAAGGTTACCACTAGTGAATACTGTCCACTTTGATCAGCCTCACTATTTTAAAACGCGTTCCCCTCTCCAACTAATATGGAATCACATTGTGTCTCACAAAAATTCCCTATTTTGCAAGATTTTGAAACTTTGAAGCAAGTTATTTGGCATCAATGTGCAAACTGAACTCTATGAAAGTTGGTCGGGTGAAACACTGAATTCCGTTAAAGTTGATACGGTGAAGTTATTTACTCACTATGTTATAATGTACGTAGATCAAACCGAGAGTAAAGTATTTTAGCTCACCCCATCGACCACCGACCATGAACTTTAAGACGGTTGACCAAACACTCCCTTAAAAATGTTCAAACCAAACATAATGTGACACACCTTTACAGTATGATGCATACTACAACCACATAATTAGCAAACACAGTGAAGCGAAGATTGTTGGCGTTGCAGCTGTTGATAGCTGTTGATATTGTACATTTATCTACGACAAACTTTGCAGTCACGTCTAGTCTCGTATGTTAACTCTCATTCAGGAATCTGATCGTAATCTCCGTTTATGGGAGAATGATGGTCTGTTCTTCCTGCACAAAGAAGTTCCCAACCTCATAAAAACACGAGTTCGACAAAGGGAAACGATGAACGGATTGAGTGTGCCTGTGTACCTGTAAAATCATAAGCAATGGTCATGGCATCGAGACCTGTTCTCCAGTCGGATCGAGATGTCAGGTTCACTCCCCACGGTTGAAGCAAGAAATTACTCTCCCCGATACCTTGGTGCTCATCGTTTCCCCTCGCTTGATTACCTCCCAAGTCAATGTTCGAACCATAGCGTAGACCTGACATCGATGTCCCACCCGTGGGTGAGGACAACTTGCCAACAGATGCATCGCCTTTAATACCAATACCAGCTTCCTTTGTCGGGTCGATTACAAAAATACCAACAATAACCTGATGTGGATGGGTTCGTACAAGAATGAACTAAGCAAAAGAATAATACATCTAAAACTCTTTATGCAATAAAACATTCAGACATTGACCGGTGGTAGGTCAGCAATAAATCCTCTTTTTCATTCATAAAAAATCAAGATAAAATGAGCATTCTACCGGTGATAGGTCAAGGATACGTAGCCGAAGCAAGGCCCCCATCGAAAATCAAGATAAACGGAGCATTCCACCCGTGGCAGGTCAAGGGTTCAAAGGATACGTAGCCTAAGCAAGTCAAAAATCCTCTTTTTCATCTATCGAAAATCAAGATAAATTGAGCACTACGATGAGACATGATCGTATTCCAACTTCGATATGTAGAATCATCTTGCACGACATGATCCAAACCCAACTAAGAACCATTTACAAGTTTGAAACCGAGCTCAAACTATTAGACTTAAAAAAGAAATCGATAGTTTATGAAACATTTTTGGCTCGAAAGGTTAAACAAGGAACTGTGCTATGTTCAAATTGACAACCGACAAAATCGAAATAAAAACAAAACGATAAAAGGACCGAATTGATTTAACATCTTAGAACAAGGAAAAAAAGTAGCAAAATTTAAAGTTGAAGCAAGGCTTGGAACAAGAAGAACACCAAAACAACTTTTCTGTGAACTACTCTTTTGTTTGCAAATGTAGAAGTAACTCTACAACTAAATATGTAATTCCTCAACAAAAAAAAAAAAAAAAAATTGTAATTTTTAAGGAAGGTGAGTAATAAACTAAGAACAACATAAGAATTAGTCTTCTTCTCAACAAATGTATACCTTCATTCCACCCTGCAATTTGGAAATGGTCTCACTTAAAATCATGTCATATACTCAAATATATAATTTATTGCTAATCAAACACTAGATTTGTAGCTATTTCAAACCCGCTTCTAAAAATTATGACACCCAAGTAAAAAAAAAGAGCACACGAATGACGAGACGAGACCATATTTGTATGAAAGTGATTGAGACGGACTAAAAAAGAATCGAAGTTACTACCTATACCAACAAGGTGCACGTTCCTTTTCAGTGGCTTAATAATAAAACTCCCAAATTAAGTGTTCTTAGCTTGGAACAATTCTAAGTTGGATGATGAAAACATACGAGTGAAAACAAAATATGTTGAAAATGCCCGTGTTGGTTTGTAAGAATTAGTCTACAACAACAAGTAGGTAATGAGATAGAAAATATTGAGACCATCAGGTACTAAATCTGAATCTTAAATCCGGATCAGAGTCCTAAGTATATATGTGTGTATATATAATATAAGAACATTGCGTACTAAAATTAGTCGATAACTTACCCTTGAATTAGTATTCATTAACATGCATCCACTTTGTACATGACCATTTGTTCCCTCTTATGACCGGGCAAGAACCTACATATCACAAGAATGTCAAATTAATTCTACCTCACAATCATTATAATGATCCCATAGCCCTGAGAAAAGGCATATATCTTGTTCATTAGAATCAACTAGATGGAATATTGAAGATTTTGGTGCAGCAAATATCACTAACCATGCATACTTGTAGGATCTAAGGTATTATCAGGCCTCATGCTCCAGAACAATAATGCATCTCCCATCTTTGGTTTTACAGAGAGTCCACCTTTACCACATTCAGACAGTTCATTCCACCCAGGCAACGAGCTGAAGTTTCCTTCGGCTGCTGGGAACACCGTCTCGCCCCCTTCTTCAACGTCTGACCTGCATTCGTATCGGTCACAGTTTTAGAGAGAGAAGTAGAGAGAGGCAGATGAGTTTGAGAGATGTCTAAGTTGAATCTTACAGATACATGAGAAGGGTGGCTATTCTTTGGCCGCCATGTTTGATGTTGAACTCATCAGCAAAGAAATCATAGTGAGCATCATACTTCTGCCCGGCTTCATAGTGCAGAATTTGAAGTGCTTCTCCATTCTCTGTTTGGAATAGTGAATATCAACATTAATACCAAAATGTATTGAGACCAAGAATGTCAGTGATGTCAACAAAGTATCAACAAGCAAATGAGTAGTGTTCACCAAAGCCCTGCTTGGTTTGGGCCTCAAAACTAGAATGGAAAACAAACCCACATTCTCTATGCTCTGTTGAATTTGTGAATATCGACAGTAATACCAAAATGAACTAAGACCAAGAATGTTACTAATATCAACGAAGCATCAAAAAGCAAATGTGTGAGATCCCAAATCGATTGGAGAGGAGAACAAAACATTCTTTATAAGGGTGTGGAAACCTCTCCCTAGCAAACGCGTTTTAAAAACCTTGAGGGGAAGCCCAAAGAAGACAATATCATCTAACGGTGAGCTTGGTCTATTACAAATGGTATCCAAGTCAGACACCAGGCGATGTGCTAGTGAGGACGCTGAACCCCAAAGGCGGGTGGACACCAGGCAGTGTGCTAGCGAGGACGTTGAGTCCCAACGGGAGGTGGACATTGGGCGGTGTGCCAGTGAGAACGCTGAGCCCCAAAGGGAGGTGGACATTGGGCAGTGTGCCAGCGAGGATGCTGGGCCCCGAAGGGGCGTGGATTGTAAGATCCCATATCGGTTGAAGAGGAGAACGAAGCATTCTATATAAGGGTGTGGACACCTCTCCCTAGCAGACACGTTTTAAAAACCTTGAGAAGAAACCCGAAAGAGAAAGCCTAAAGAGGACAATATCTGCTAGCGGTGGGCTTAGGCAAAAATGAATGATTTGTTCACCAAAACCCGGCTTGGTTTGGGCCTCAAAACTAGAATGGAGAACAAACCCACATGAAAATGAGCTCATTTTTCATCAAGGTTTGGCTAGTCTAACCATGTTTCTGAACTATAATTGAACAGCTTAATGTTATTGAATACAGTGAAATAACTATCTTCACAACTCAACGACACTATTGTACAATGTATAGAACAAATCTTGTTTAAGTAAGGTCGTCAATCAAATCACTATCTTGTCCCACCAGACAAGACTAACACACAGAAACAAAATTCCAAAACAATAATTCAAACATGTTTTGAAGCCCTTATAGATAAGAATCATCACAAGAAGCATGAGAAATTGGCCAAGGTAACATGCAAATTTGGATATCATTACCTACGGGAATGAATGTAAAATCTGCTATTCTTTTCTCTATGTTGCTGACGATTTTGTTCTGCCCTCTATGCAGAAACATCCCGGAACTGGTGCGCGCCCTGTGGACATGACATTGTAAGCCCCACCAACGTTAGTTCATTGTCAGGATTGACAAATTCTATCGAAGACAAAATGAAAATGACAAATACAGACCTGCTATCTATACTCTTCCCAGTTTTAATATCCACCACAGTTGATTTTTCCATGTAAGATTTTGCAAGACTAATCAAATACAAGCATTCTTCCTTGGACTGTCCAAATTCATTCATATCAGCAAGCATTTCAACCAAAAACATGACAAAAACCAAACAAAACGCCAAAAGGAATCCAAAATTCTGAAAACTTACCAAGAAATTGTGATAAACGAAAGCCCTAGGCTCCCATGAAATGAACTCAACCCACTGATCCTCTCTCTTCCCCAACCCATCACTGCAACAAAAAAAAGGGGGGGGGGTTCGATTCCAAGTTCAAAAATCAAAATCAAAATCATTTGATTCCGCTAATAAGCATTGCCAAAGTACCTATGAACGGCACTATGCTGGACAGAAGCGAGACGGTGGATTAGCTCGCTATGAGAACTTTCAGGAGGAGAGAAGAATCGGAAAGCGATGAACATGGAAACCCCAAGTGCCAAAAGGAAGACCATGATTATCTTGGAAAGCTTGAATGTGGACCATTTCCGGCCCTGAAACTTGATGTATTTCCCTTTCAACACCGCCATTAAAGAACGAAGAAGCTTCAGAAGAATCAAACCCCGATTCCGATATGCTGCTACGTCTGAAATTGAAGCAAAGATTAATATATATAACTGGGGTTGGGCGAGACTTGGCCATGCAGGAAATTGGGGGGAAATTTTTGGTGGGTAATCCGGATTTGAGTGCGCCCACAGGGAGATCGAAGAACGAGGAACTGAATTTATGGGTTTCGGATTTTTCAGGATTTTGGGAGATGTAGAAGTAACTGTTCCGAGATGACTTGGTTTTTTTTATGGTAAGGACAGCTAACATGCTCTTTGTGTAAATAAGAAGACGTCTAACAGATATATTTATATATATATCCCGCCGAATACATAATTAAATTGGTTTGCAACTTGCCAATCTATGGATATACCATGAAGTTACAAAGGTTGTACCTGTAAACCAAACTCCTACGGCAAAATAGGCACAAGAAAAGAGCAACAGACCGAACCAACCTACAAAAACGAAACGGTCCCTCTGTAACCAATCATCCATACCGATACATATCGTCATCAACCTCACAGTTTTAAAACGCGTCTACTAGAAAGAGGTTTCCACATCCTTACAGTGGACTCTATTGAAGTTGGTCGAGTGAAACACTGAATACTATTAAAGTTGATACAGTGAAGTTATTCACTCACTATATTATAACGTATATAGATCAAACAGAGAGTAAAGTATTTTAGCTCACCCCACCGACCAACGACCACCAAACTTCAAGATCGTCCGCCAAACACTCCCATAAAATGTTCAAACCAAATATAATGTGATAGAAAAGTGAGATTTGATTCTAAATCACCCTAGGGGTTTGTTTATATGATCAAATTGCAGATTGCAAACTGTAACAACTACACCAAACTTGTTCATCTAAAGGGGGAAAAACAGTAGAATTAGAATTAGACATTCAAGTACACCATGAAAGGTGGATGGATGGATGGATAAAAACTTCTGAAGAGTTTGCTATCACCTTTACAGTATGGTGCATACTACAACCACAGAATTAGCTAACACAGTGAAGCGAAGATTGCTGGCGTTGCAGCGGTTGATATTGTACATTTATCTACGACATACTTTGCAGTCACGTCTTGTCTCGTCCCGTATGTTAACTCTCATTCAGGAATCTGATCGTAATCTCCGTTTTCGGGAGAATGATGGTCTGTTCTTCCTGCACAAAGAAGTCCCCAACCTCATAAAAACACGAGTTCGGAAAAAGGAAACGATGAACGGATTGAGTGTGCCTGTGTACCTGTAAAATCATAAGCAGTGGTGGTGCCATCCAGACCTGTTCTCCAGTTGGATCGAGGAGATGTCAGGTTCACTCCCCGGGGTTGAAGCAAGAAATGACTCTCCCCGATACCTTGGTGCTCATTGTTTCCCCCGACTTGATTACCTCCCAAGTCGATGTTCGAACCATAGCGTAGACCTGACATCGATGTCCCTCCAGTGGGTGAGGACAACTTGCCAGAAGATGTATCACCTTTAATACCGCCACCAGCTTCCTTTGTCGGGTCGATTACGAAAGTACCAACAATAACCTGATATGGACGGATCCGTACAAGAATGAACTAAGCAAAAGAATAATACATCTAAAACTCTTTACGCAATAAAACATTCAAACATTGACTGAACTTCTTAGGGAAAAGACGAGAAAAACAATCTGTTGGTTACAGTACCTGCACGGGTCCAGCAGCCATCAACGGTCCACCCACTCCCCCTCCTATGATATGGCCATCAGCACTCGACAAACATACGCTAAGACCACCAGTCTTTCCTCCGAAGTCAGTTCGTACATAAGATCCACATAACGAAACAATCTCGAAACGGCCCTAATAGTAACATTACAATGCAAATAGTTATAATAATGCATTCATAAGCAAACTTCTGGAAGGAAAAAAACAGACATCATCATCCAAATGAGTAGCCAGTTATCTTTTGTCCATTTTCCGAAACAGCCCACAAAATATGTCAAGAACTCGATAAATTCATCCACGATTGCTACAAAGCATCATTCTTGTTATACTTTCTTCCACACACCAAGGAGGAAGAGTTACGATATCAAATAGGGAAAACAAAAATACCTCATATGTAACATTGCCACCGGATGTGGCCGGCTGACGGAGAGATGCATTGGAGATCGAACCAGATGCGGATAGGATACAGATTTCCCGCTTACATTGTTGCATAAACAGCATAATTTTCTGGCCCACATCCTATTCAATATGACCGGAGTGTGCGTTAGGAGGGTAAAGAGGACAAGGGATACAGCCATAGTTCATCAAGCATATAATATAGAGTATGCATGAGCCGATATTAAATGAAGTCGACAAGTAAACCAGTACGAAGCAGAAATCAAAAATGTGATTTTTGTACACAATGTGACAATCAGCTATGGAAGACGGGATCGAATTAAGAAATTCATCTGCATGTGGTTTCTGTAATATCCTTTGATTTGGGTGGGTTTCTTATCCTCCTTACTATTCCTTCACTTCCAACAAAAGGTTTGATACTCCCATAAACAAAAACAAAAACTTCATGAAGAACACACCAATGACAAATAGTCTATCAAGAAACAGCCCATATCGTCTCCTTGGAGATTCTCATATTTCTCTCGCCTTGCCCCCAAAAGGATAGCTACATGACATGTTGAGAATGAAGTCTTGGGCATCTCTAGGAAGGACCACCCGTGTAACAGCCCAAGCCCAAGCCCACTGCTAGCAGATATTATCCTCTTTAGGCTTTCCCTTATGATCTTCCCCTCAAGGTTTTAAAACGCGTCTGTTAGGAAGAGGTTTCCACACTCTTAAAAGGAATGTTTGGTTCCCCTCTCCAACTGATGTGGGATCTCACAACCTGCCTACCAAACTCACCGAAGAGGTTCCACCTACGAGCAATAGAAATACACTATTCACCAAATACAAGCAATACACTGAAACAAGTGATTTACATCTCTGCTCAACTTTACACTAGGATTGCAACCCGAAAGAGAGTATACTGATTCCTCTTTCGGAATAGATCCGTTATTGATGCCTCCAAGAAAAAAAGTCACAACACCTAATAAACCTTCTCCTGACCTTCAAAATTCAAGATTGCTTGGCAGAAGAACTTTGGGAGATGATAAAATCATTAGCAGCCAGGTTGTTGAACAATGACTTGACGAAAAAAATGTTCCAACCTATAAGTATAACCACGTCCTAGAATCACTCGAGTAAAGGACCTTGATCCAGATAGCCATACACCCTTCAATCTCTCTATCATTAAGGTTTCCCATGAACTTAAGCCGCCAGCCCACCACAGCTCCACTTTCCTAAAACCAAATCAGAAACCTGCCTGAACCCTCTTCTCCTTGTTACTGGACAGAAAACTTATAGACACAAAAGAGGGGAAAACAAGAGATGCTTTTTTAAAAGGGGCTTCTCAACCAGCTAAATTAATACAAATCCACAGAGAAACAAAAGAATGAGTTGATACAAAATAAGTAGCTATAATCACATCGAGATCACATCAACACGCAGAAAAAAAAAATTCCACAATAGGACCAAAGTAGATAACCACAAGACAAATACAAAGACCTTCATTTCAGGAAAGACTGTAAACGAACCAACAACGTAAATATAATCTTTCAAAATTTGATTGTTATCCCTTGTTTCAATTTGGACTTTCAAGCTTCCCTGTTCGTATGCAGCATATTATTCTGTCAGAAAACGAAAATAACCACAGTGGATGTTGCAGATTAGCCTGGCACTCTCTTACTCATATATGTGAATTCTACCAAAAACCATGTGATACACATACCTTACACATGTTCAAGAACATAAATCTATTACTTCCTTTGTGTGTGCATAAGTACACGAACATGTGTGCCGGTATGTGAGGGGGGGTAACGTGTGCCGGAATGTGAGAGGGGTACTAAGAAACCGTCCTCATCTGCAAGACACCTTTTAATTGAGACTTGGCATAAAAGAAACGGAAAGAGAGAAGAAATATATTCTTTTAATAATGTACCTGAGTAATTATTTTTTCAATTCCTCCAATATATCCAAATTACCATGTCTATTAAGAAGCCAAGAGATAATCTTGTTTTATGTTACTCCCTGACAAGAAGTTAAAGAATAACCTGCACCAAGAGTATTATCTTATTTTTCTTAATTTTCTGCACTCTAAAACACCCCAATCATTTTATGTACAATAGAACCAAATTTAGGACCAGTTCGATCACATTATTAAGATGAGAAAATTCATGGGACCAAGTGGTAGCTCGAAGATTCTCGATACCCAAGTCTCAACAATTTTTATCTCTTTGTTGGGAAGGGGAATTTCCCTTTTTTTGTAATTTCATCTTGTCAATGAAATATTATGTTCCTTATCAAGAAAAAGAAATCTCAACAATGATTGTCATGGCTTTAAATTCAAGTGCATCGCCACTGGATAGTAAGTAGTAAATAAAAAGAAGAGAGAAAAAAAACAGAGAGAAAAAACAGAAAACCATCTGCAGAACCTCTATAAGTGGACACTATGCCCAATACTTAACCAACTAGTGCTTCAGGCTGACACGTTCCTTTTAATTTAAAGCATTAAACATTTAATCCTTCAAAGAACATAAAAACATCACATGCAGAGACAATAGGTCTATAGTAGCCCAAGCTCACCGCTAGCAGATATTATCTTCTTTGGGCTTTCCCTCAAGATTTTTAAAATGTGTCTGCTAGGGAGAGGTTTTCACACCCTTATAAAAAAATGTTTCGTTCTCCTTCCCAAACGATGTGGGATCTCACAATCCACCCCCCTTCAGGGCCCAGTATCCTCG
The DNA here is from genome assembly GCA_033971965.1 of Cucurbita ficifolia. Classification (NCBI taxonomy): domain Eukaryota; kingdom Viridiplantae; phylum Streptophyta; class Magnoliopsida; order Cucurbitales; family Cucurbitaceae; genus Cucurbita; species Cucurbita ficifolia. Next base: position 8,773,077 of record CM066973.1, read on the forward strand.
CTGGCACTCGTTCCCTTCTCCAATCGATGTGGGATCCCCCAATCCACCTCCCTTCGGGGCCCAGCGTCCTTGCTAGCACACCGCCTCGTGTCCTTCCCCTTCGGGGCGAGCTCAGCCCCCTCACTGGGACAACGCCCAGTGTCTAGCTCTGATACCATTTGTAAAGCCCAAGCCCACCAGCAGATATTGTCCACTTTGGGCTTTCCCTCAAGGTTTCTAAAACGCGTCTACTAGGAAGAGGTTTCCACACCCTTATAAAGAATGTTTCGTTCTTCTCCCCAACCGATGTGGGATCTCACAAGGTCTGTAGTTTACCAGAACATAAACTGTTTTGAAAGAAAAGACTCCGGAAATTAAACTAAGAAGCTATCGATTATAACCATACGTTTTAAAAACTCGGAACCCAGATACAAACTAGAATTCAACAGAAAAGGGCATTCAAGATCATAGAAATTTTTATGAGATCCTTAATGGTCTTGCTGTCCTATCGCAGCACCATCATACTAGATGATGTATCAATACCAGGACAGCATAGGTTATGCCCCATATTGAGAAGTGTTGACTTAGTTTGATAATTCTTAAAAGCTAGCATTTCAAATGCATTAATTGTATATGACCCACAATTTCTAGCTATATCATTGTATGCGTTTATGCAAATGCCTGCACGTCACATGCACTTCCAAGTACATCAGTATAAATGGAATCAAATCTTTGGAAACTATAGAGAATGCATTACCTCACCAGCTGCCACATCAATAACCTGTGGCGCAAAACCTTGGCCTGCATTACCTACATGTCCAGTGAGAAGAATAAACTCCAAGTAAGTATTCGAGCACATAGTCAAGAGTGAAACAAAAACAAAAAGTAAATGAAACTAAAAAGATGAAACGATTCCTGATAAATCCCCACATAAGCAATTGCCAAGACTGGAAACATGTTATCTTAGAACATGAAACCATTACAAGCATACACACAAAATTGAATAATCAAGGTAAAGCATCTCTTTGAAGCTTTTGCTAAAAGACCAAAAGGGAATTAAGGGCTTTTGAGATTAGGGGTTAAAACAAAGAAAACCCAATTCCAAAACCCAGAAATCCCAAAACCACAACGAATTCCAGAACCCTAGAAAAATCCCCAAAAATCCCAACAAGAGAAAAGAAATTAACAGAAAATTCCTTCAAAACAAACACAAATAAGACGATAACCCACCAAGTGCAGCCAACTGAGATTTCTTCGAAGCGGACACGGCATTAAGAGAAGAGGAAGAAACGAGGTCCTTCTTGGCCTTGGAGGAAGAGTGAGACGACGCCGTAGCAGCTTTCTTAGCCGCTAAAGCCTCCTCCGGCGTGCCGTACTTCCGCGGGCGGCCTCTCTTCCGGCGGGCGGGCTCGAGAGGAGAGGAGGAGACGGCGGCGGAGGGAACCGAGTGAGGGTAAAGGACATGGGTGGTGGCGTCGGCGGAGGAGAGGTGGTGGGTGGAGGGTAGAAGGCCATTGGTCGGCGATGTGGTGGGACTTTGATGGTGGTGCTGATGGTGGTGGAAGTAGGAGCTGAGCTGGTTTTCATTGGGTTCCATTTTTGAGATGAGAGAGAGAGCGTGTGTTTTGGAAAATTAAAATAAATAAATAAAATAAATTTTTCCTTTTTTGTGTACAGATTATCATTTATCCATAATATTCCTATCTCTCTCATAAATAAATAAATAAATCCTTTTATTTATATATATATATTTATTTATTTATTTATTTATTATTATTTATGTCTTAAGAGGTAGAAAAATCTTACACAAAGGCTAAAAAATTGTGGATCCCACCCATATATATTTTATCTACTAAATTATATAATTATGTAAATAATTATTCAAAAGACCGATAATTCGACTAATTTGAACTACTCTGGGTTATTTTTTTATTTTTTTTATTTTTTAAAAAATTAAAACATCAAGTCAATTTGCAAGTTGACATTTTTTTGTCGAGTCAACCCGACCAATCGAAAATAAGGTTACAATCCTATGTAACTTTATCCTACTTTAAAAGTTATTGCGAATATTAAAAATATTTTACGTTTGTAACTAATGATAGTGATATGTCGTGACTTGTAAATGTTTGATATCAACTCGACAACCCAACCTGAAATTAGGAGGTTGGATTGGGTTGTGAATTCTTTTCAAGTTGTTCGGGTCACCAACCTAACCAACCCTAAATTTTGAGTTGATCTAAAAGATTTCTCCAACCTGAATATAACTCAATCTCAAATATATCTCTTGAACTCGTAATGGTTATATATTATTCTAAAAATGATACAAAAAACAAAACTCGTGATTTCTAGTTCACATATTTTATAACAAAATGATAAATAACTTTAACCATGAACCCTGAACCCTGAACCTTGTATTCCTCTATCCTCCTCCGTCTCATGGTAATATAAATACTTTAACATACTTAAAATTTTCTAAATGCTTATTTATTAATTTTAAATTTTATTTTTTGCTTTATAATTTTTCAAAAATTATCTGATATTTTCATCGACATCAACATTTAAACATGGATACTAAATAACTTATGGTAAGATTTTTTTTTTTACACGGATATATATAAAAGTTATGTTTAAATGATAATTTACATCTATAGGAAACTAGCAAAATATGATTGTCTTTAGACTAAACAATTTACAAACTAAATAACTTTCCAGACGACTCAGTCAGCACCTAAGAACGCTCTCATAAACTAAATTGAGACCAGCGACCACGAGTAATGCTCGCATTGCCATTTCGGTCGATCTTTTATCACAAGTAAATGTTTGTCAATACAAAAACCTTCCCCTACAAAGAAAAAGATATTCAAAATTGAATCTCCATTGCTTTAGCTTAAAGTTGGGTCAATAATTAGTGTTTGGAGCTGTGAGATCCCACATCGGTTGGAGAGGGGAACAAAACAATCCTTATAAGGGTGTGAAAACCTCTCCCTAGAAGAGTTTTAAAACCGTGAGACTGACAGCGATAAGTAATGAACCAAAACGGATAACATCTGCTAGCGGTGAGCTTTGACTCTTACAGGAGCGGGGGGAGGTTTGATTGAACTCTTTTAGATATCTAAAACTTTTGAGGAGCTAGGAATGCGAATGTGAGTAGCCCTAAAGTGTAATTTGGAGTGTTGTGTCAAAAGCTTCACCTTTTCAAAAGCCAACAAAAAAAGTTTTAAGGTTAGGTTGGAACCATTGTCTTTGGGGCCAGCTGCAAATCTAGCAATAATTTGGTCAAAAAGTGCCAAATGAAAGGAGGAATATTGAACTTTTTTCATTCTGAACACGAACTCAGTGGGATAGAAGACCTATGGTTAGTTTACAAGATGATAACACTCGCGAACGATGAGTTTGAAAAGGATTTTGAGAATATCGGGATATGTTCGAGAGGGGTTTTATCTAAAAGTCTTTTGCTACGTTATCGAGGCTTTTGGTGTATGTTCTGCTTGTAAAGGTCGTACCGTTTGAAGGTTAAGAGTTTTAATTTCATCCATTGTTTTGGAAGATGGAAGGTTGTTTCATCTTTGATGTGTAATTGTTCTAATCTCTAGTTTGAAAACAAACTAAGATAGTTTAGAGTTCTTAGGTAGGTGATCAAGGAGTTCTGATATGAACCACGACATCTTAATCGTGCAATATGTAGTTCAAGGAAGATTGACTTCATTTATTCTTAGATGGTTACAAATTTAGGGTGGATCACAATCTAGAGTTATAATGTTTCATTAATGTATTTTAAGACTTTTTATTTACTTTTAAGGTTAAATTTACATAGTTGCTAATTATGGTCATAAAGTGTGAGATCTCACATCGGTTGGGGAGGAGAACGAAGCATCCTTTATAAGGGTGTGGAAACCTCTTCCTAGCAGACGCGTTTTAAAAACCTTGAGGGGAAGCTCGAAAGGGACAATATCTGCTAACGGTGGGCTTGGGCTATTACAAATGGTATCAGAGCCAGACACCGGGCGGTGTGCTAGCGAGGACGTTGGGCCTCGAAGTGGGTGGATTGTGAGATCCCACATCGATTGGAGAGAGGAACGAGTGTCAGCGAGGATGCTGGGTCTCGAAGGGGGATGGATTGTGAGATCCACATCAGTTGGAGAGGGAAACGAGTGTCCGCGATGACGCTAGGCCCTAAAGGGGGGTGGATTGTGAAATCCCACATCAGTTGGGGAGAAGAACAAAACATTCTTTATAGGGGTGTGGAAACCTCTCCCTAACAGACACATTTTAAAAACTTTAAGAGGAAACTCGAAAGGAAAAGCCCAAAGAAGACAATATCTGCTAGCGGTGGGCTTGGGTTGTTACATGGGAGTTTCAACCGCGGAGATTATAGTTATGTTATTTCCATGGCACATGTACGTTTTCAGTTTCATTTTAGAATGAACACTAAAAACATCACAGCAAAACTAGCAGAACTAAAGTGAGAGTTATCAAAAGCAAACAATGTCAAAGAATCAAAGGTAAAAAGATAGACAAGCCTCATACAATTCAACATTCTAGCAAATATCATCCTACCTCGTTAAACGTTCATAACGTGAGATCTTCACATACCTTTAAGCAATAAGATATCACTTTCTTTTTCTTGGCTATCATACAGAAAATCCATCAACCTCCTATGTGCAACTCAATTAGTCCTTCATACCTTATCGTTTTCCTCCTCGTCATCAGTGGTATCCTTGGTAGACGTTGCCGTGACGTTATGCGAACTTTTAAGTCCTTCCAACTGCAACACAATATACTTATTCATTACATATATTCTTAACAACGTGCAATAGTATCGAGTCAGGTAATTTCAACGCTACCTCTTTACAGGTTTCCTTGTGGGTAGCTAAAAGCTCGTCATACTTGACTTGCAAATCCGCCATCTCGGATTGTAACTTCTCATATTCAGCTATAGATGGACCGCCAAGTCTTTGTTGAATAAATCTGTGAGAGTAAAAGAAAAAAAAAAGTCTATCAACAGTACTTCCTATTGGAATGTGCTATCTTGGAAAGTTTGGTATGATTTCATTCTCTTCAATAAAATCATTCATTTATTTTTAGAAAGGAAGAAGAAGAAAACTACACTTCTTGAGCATTTCAAATTACAAGCAAAAGTAAATGATAACTTTCACGAGAAAACTCTAGTCGAAAATATGTAACAGTCCAAGCCCACTGCTGACAGATATTGTCCTCTTTGGACTTCCCCTCAAAGTTTTTAAAACGCGTCTGTTAGGGAGAGGTTTCCACACCCTTATAAAGAATGTTTCGTTCTCCTCTCCAACTGATGTGGGGATCTTACAATCCACCCCCCTTCGGGGTCCAGCATCCTCGCTAGCACTCGTTCTGTAACGACCCAAGCCCACCGCTAGCAGATATTGTCCTCTTTGGGCTTTTCCTTTCGGACTTCCCCTCAAGGTTTTTAAAACGCATCTGCTAGGGAGAGGTTTTCATACCCTTATAAATAATGTTTCGTTCTCCTCCCCAACCGATGTGAGATCTCACAACCCTTATAAAGAATGCTTCTTTCTCCAATCGATGTGGAACCCCCTCAATTCACCCCCCCTTCGGTGCCCAGCGTCCTTGCTGGCACACCACCTCGTGTCCACCACCCCCCTTCGGGGCTCAGCCTCCTCAATAGCATATCGTCCGGTGTCTGGCCCTGATACCAGCCCAAGCCCACCGCTAGTAGATATTGTCCTATTTGGGTTTCCCCTCAAGGTTTTTAAAACATGTCTGCTAGGGAGAGGTTTTCACACCCTTATAAAGAATGATTCATTCTCCTCCCCAACCGATGTGGGATCTCACTAGCATATCGCCCCGTGTCTGGCTCTGATACCAGCCCAAGCCCACCGCTAACAGATATTGTCCTCTTTGGACTTCCCCTCAAGGTTTTTAAAACATGTCTACTAGGGAGAGGTTTTCACACCCTTATAAAGAATGTTTCATTCTCCTCCTCAACCGATGTGGGATCTCACACAATTTCTAACATGGCAAACACCTTGTAGTTTATTGTTTGACTTTCTAAACATAAAACGGCTTTGGTTGAATGCTTGACGGGATTCAGAAGGAGAAAGATTTGGCTTCTCCTCGCAACTTTCAAATAATTCTGAAAAACTAAACTAATCCAATCTCCTCATGTTCAAACAGACCAGAATTCGAATGAATCGTGCCATTATTTTCAATCAGAAAGTGATCAGAGAATTTGAAAATGGACCAAAACTGAAGTTTAGGGATCAAAATAAGATAAAAACATTGTTTATACACCTTGCAACTGAGATCAACTATTGATTGAACGATAGTAGTAGAACATTATGAGATTTGATAATGCCAAAAAAGATATTAGGTGCAAAATTAATAGCTAGAACAACGGTTAACTTCACCTATCAAAAGCTCAAAGCAAGAACTTACTCGAGAGCAGAGGAAGGCTTATCGTTTTGCTCAAACAACGCAACCAGAACTTCAACCAGCAAAAGAACGCAGAAGAGAAAATGTATCAAAATTCAAACGAAGAACGGATTAAAGCAGAGAAATGGTGAAAATCAACCTTTGGTGAGAGCATCAACAACGCCATTAGACTCCAAATACTTCCTAAATGCTTCCTTCTTCGCTTCTTTTTCCTAAATCGCAGAAAAGGGGTTCGAATTATGAACAAGATAGAGCGATTCAAGCAATTGGGTGAGTCGATTTCGCTAGATCTGACCTGGATGTGTCCCATGGGGAAGAAATGGAGGTTCCTCCTCCACAGTTGCTTGCTGGTTGGGTGTGCGATTGTTTGATGGAATCCGTCCCCATTTTCGCAAGAATATTGGTTTAGGGGCCTGCAGATGTCTGAGTTTTGCCCCGCATAGCGACTTGAGCCTTTGATTACCGTGGCCCATGATAGTGAGTTTCGCCATAGCCCAACATTACTGGATTATACAGTCGTGGAAATACCTAGAATTTTTTTTTAGAAATACCTAGGTTTCGTAAAATTAGATCGTTAAATATATCAACATTTATGGAATGTAATATTTCAATCCAAATACATTAGTTTGAATAAAATAGTAAGTCCCAAAACTTTTGAAAATGGAAAAAAATAATTAATAAGATATCGTTCACGATGGGACTCGAACCCACAATCTCCCGCTCCGGAGGCGAGCACCTTATCCATTAGGCCACGCAAACCAACTTGTGATAGAAAACCAGACCTCAAAAATTCTCTCTTAAATATATCAAAGTATGAAAAATCAAAGTTGTCGTTCACGATGGGATTCGAACCCACAATCTCCCGCTCCGGAGACAAGCGCCTTATCCATTAGGCCACGCGAACAAATTTCTGGTAGAAAAACTAGATTTATTTCATAATTTCTGGTAAAAATTAGATTTATTAAATATATCAGTGTAATATTTCATTCCACTTTTGAGAATGAAAAAAAGTAATAAAGTAATCGTTCACGATGGGACTCGAACCCACAATCTCCCGCTCCGGAGGCGAGCGCCTTATCCATTAGGCCACGCGAACCTATTGATAATTTTGTGCTAATATTTAATATAAATTTAAAAATCATTTTGATTAAATTGTTTTTAGGTTATTCACATGTTCTTTTCTTATATGAAATTATTATTATTGAATAAACTTTAATCAAAACTAACTTTGATGTATAGATAATTTTAAATTTCAATGAAAATGAGAAAGTAGATAACGGGAGGAGGGAGGGTTACCGTGTGCATATAAAATTAAAAAAGATGTTGACGATGACAGACATGAAAACGGTTAAAGGAGGTTGGTATTGTCATTGAAGCATCTGAGAATGGAGTTTCCTTCGAGACGAAAGGGGTATTTACAATGTAACAACGAGGTAGAGAATGGATTGAACTACGTAGATACATTCTCTGGTTGAGAGCCCGATTTAGTTAAGGAAGTGGCTAATTATCATCCTAAAAGTCAATGATTTGATCATCACTACGAGATTTATAAAATTTTATAGCGGAAATTATTAAATTTATTACCAACTCAATTAATATCGTATTAGGTATGTTTATTACGAGCCAAATTTAATATTATATTGAGAACTTAATTACAAAAAACGTTAAAAATATAAAAATATTAAATTGGAAATTTTAAACTAAGTAATTCACCGGAGAGTAAGACATATGTTTAAGAATATATTTTTGCTAATGATTTTATATTAAAATAATGTATTTATTCAAATTTAAGATGAAGATTATAACATTTATCATTGGAAAAGAAAGATATTAAAATTTAGTAAATACAGGCTGTAAGATTCTGCAAACAAAGAGTTCGCGTGGCCTAATGGATAAGGCGCTCGCCTCCGGAGCGGGAGATTGTGGGTTCGAGTCCCATCGTGAACGATCCTTTATTTTTTGATATCATGAGTTTTGTTTTCTTTATTATTATTATTTTTTATATTATAATTTTTTTTTTTGTTTTTTTTGATATCATGAGTTTTGTTTTCTTTATTATTATTATTTTTTATATTATAATTTTGGTATTCTTTTTAATTTAATTTTTTTCTATGATTTTTTAATATATGCTAATTTTTTTTACAAAAATTATACATAAATGAGGGTTCGCGTGGCCTAATGGATAAGGCACTCGCCTCCGGAGCGGGAGATTGTGGGTTCGAGTCCCATCGTGAATGATTATTCTTTTCCTATTTTTTTTTCTTTTTGTTGATGTATGAGTTTTGTTTATTTTAATTTTTTTTATATTATAATTTTGGTACTTTTTAATTTGATTTTTTTACAAAAATTATATATGAATGAGGGTTCGCGTGGCCTAATGAATAAGGTGCTCGCCTCCGGAGCGGGAGATTGTGGGTTCGAGTCCCCATCGTGAACGACTGTATTTTCTTTAAAAAGAAATTACACCCAAAAAATATTATATTATATTTTTGCAAAATAATATGTAATAGGATGTTTTACATTTTTTTTAAGTAGAATTTGTTCCATAGAAATTGTTTATTATAAAAAAATTAAACAAATATATAATTTTTTTTCTTACAAACAGATGGTTTGCGTGGCCTAATGGATAAGGTGCTCGCCTCCGGAGCGGGAGATTGTGGGTTCGAGTCCCATCGTGAACGACCGTATTTTCTTTAAAAAGAAATTACACCCAAAAATATATTATATTATATTTTTGCAAAATAATATGTAATAGGATGTTTTACATTTTTTTTAAGTAGAATTTGTTCCATAGAAATTGTTTATTATAAAAAAATTAAACAAATATAATTTTTTTTCCTACAAACAAAGAGTTTGCGTGGCCTAATGGATAAGGTGCTTGCCTCTGGAGTGGGAGATTGTGGGTTCGAGTCCCATCATGAATAATTATTCTTTTTTTTTCTATGATTTTGTAATATATGCTTTTTTCTTCTTTTTTTTTACATAAATTATACAAAAATAGAGTGTTTGCGTGGCCTAATGGATAAGGTGCTTGCCTCTGGACCAAGAAAATTGTGGGTTCGAGTCCCATTGTGAACAACTATTAGTCTCCTGTTTGTTTCTTTATTTTTATATTATCTTTGATATTCTTTTTCATTTGAATTTTTTTTTTCTATGGTTTTTTAATATATGCTATTTTTTTTTACATAAATTATATAAATTATACAAAAATAGAGGGTTCGTGTGGCCTAATGGATAAGGTGCTCGCCTCTGGAGCAAGAGAATTGTGGGTTTGAATCCCATTGTGAACGACTTTTTGTTTCTTTATTTTAATATTTTTATATTATAACTTTGGTATTTTTTTAATTTGAATTTTTTTTTCTATAGTTTTTTAATATATGTTATTTTTTTTGTTCTCGCCTTCGGAGCATGAGATTGTGGGTTCGAATCCCATCCTGAATGACTATTCTTTTCTTGTTTGTTTTTTTCTTTCTTTTTATTGATATTATGAATTTTGTTTTCTTTATTTTAATTTTTTTATATATTATAATTTTGGTATGCTTTTTAATTTGATTTTTTAATATATGCTATTTTTTTTTACATAGATTATATAAAAATAGAAGGTGCACGTGGCTTAATGGAGAACGTGCTCGCCTTTGGCTGGAGATTGTGGGTTCGTTCAAGTCCTATCGTGAATGAGTTTTTTTTTTTTTTTTTTTTTTTTTTTGTTGATATTATGAGTTTTGTTTTCTTTATATATATTTGGTATTTGTTTTAATTTGAATTTTCTATGATTTTTTAATATATGCTATCTTCATACCGAAATTATATAGAAATAGAGGGTTTGCGTGGCCTAATGGATAAGGTGCTCGCCTTCGGAGCAAGAGATTGTGGGTTCGAGTCCCATCGTGAACGATTGTTTTTTTTTTCAAAAAAAAATTTACAATCTTATTTAAATTTGTAATAATGCATCTAAAAGTGAAGGGAAAATGTGAACACCATACAAAAAAAAGGAAAAAAAAAGTTGTAATAATGTATATGCACTGAATAATTCTTGTTGGGACAGGTCAGTTTCTTTGAATCGTCACTACTTTTGATCAACTTTTCTCTGTAATTATCTCGCCAGCTTCTTTCATGGGGTTTTGATCCTTTTGATTCCTTCACAAACCCATTACTCATAATTTCACGTGGAATCTGTATGTAGGTGAACTCCTCATCATTCTTCTGCTGCTCAAGAACTGTAAGAATTCTTCCCCTGTTCCTCCTCCTCCGAAGAATTTGGATTTCTTTTGGGGTTTTGATTTTGATTTCCAATTTTTTCAAATCATTTCAAGAGGTGGGTTTCTTGAATAATCGATAGAAACTGAGGAACCCCTTTTGTCTGAACTGATTTTTTTTGTTACCCTTTGTTTCATTTAGTAAAATGGTGTCGAGAACTGTGGATCTTCGTTCAGACACCGTCACGAAGCCATCAGAGGCGATGAGGGCTGCAATGGCGAGCGCCGAGGTTGATGATGATGTATTGAAAAGCGACCCAACTGCGCTCCGATTGGAAACAGAAATGGCGAAGATCATGGGGAAGGAGGCGGCTCTTTTTGTGCCTTCGGGCACTATGGGGAACCTCATAAGTGTTCTTGTTCATTGTGAAATTAGGGGTTCTGAGGTCATTCTTGGGGATAATTCTCATATCCATATTTATGAAAATGGAGGTATTGCAACAATTGGAGGGGTTCATCCGAGGACTGTTAGGAATAATGGAGATGGAACTATGGACTTGGATTTGATTGAAGCTGCCATTAGAGACCCTCGTGGAGAGCTTGTGTTCCCAACTACAAGGCTTATCTGCTTGGAAAACTCACATGCTAAGTAAGGATTTGTTTTTTTAGAGGCTTATTAGATACAAATTGGAGAGTTTAAAGGACAAAATCTATAATATAACTTGATTTTGAACTGCTTTGTCTAAGCTGCACCGAACTCGGGACTAATTACTCTTATGAAAATGCAGCTGTGGAGGTAGATGCCTCACTGCGGAATATACAGACAGGGTCAGCGAATTAGCTAAGAAGCATGGTTTGAAGCTTCACATTGATGGTGCTCGTATTTTTAACGCCTCAGTTGTATGTAGAACGACTGAACTCCTTATTAGTAATAATGCCAATCGTATTCGAACCTTAAGCTTCTTGTTTTGTTTAATCATGTTCAAACTTGGAAAGTTAAATTCGAGTCGCTCTTGAATTGATAAATAGTAGAGATATGCATTTTGGTTTGCCAATATGTATGGCTAAAGATGAACACATTTGTTCTGCATCTGTTTAGAATGGTGTGTGTTAAACATGGGTGATCACAGATCACTGACCAGAATTCTTTATGGCTTGATTCAAGAATCCTTGAGAAAAACAGAGGTTTTTTAGCTGCTATCATTGAAAACTCTCCATTTGATGTAGTTTTTGCTTTGTCCTTGTTCTAGCAATGCTTTTCGATGTAAAATCTGTGTATTGCTTCGTACTTTTTTCCTCCATTTGTCATCATTTAGCAAATCTTTAGCCTTCGAAGTTCACGTATTTGAGGACTGGGATCATCTATATTTTATTTTCGCAGGCGTTTCGTTTGACAATAATCATCAATCCATTGTTTTTGTGTTTCCAGGCACTTGGTGTTCCTGTTAACAGGCTCGTGCAAGCAGCTGATTCTGTATCGGTATAATTATTCACCCAGAGTTGTTATCCTTAATCAATTTCATTCTTAAAAACTCTATCCCCTGTTTTGTTCGTCCAGTCTAGCAAGTTTCAAGGAAGCTATCTATTAAATTATCGTTAAATCCAAAAGTTTGAGCCGATAAATTTGAGTACATGTAACAACCCTAAATTTTCTACCTAATCTAGGGTCGTTACAAATGGTATCAAAGCCAGACACCGGGCGATCTGCCAGCGAGGAGGCTTAGCCCCGAAGAGGTGGACACGAGGCGGTGTGCCAGCAAGAACGCTGGACTCCGAAGGGGGGTGGATATGGGGTCCCACATCGATTGGAGAAGGGAATGAGTGTCAGCGAGGACGCTGGGTCCCGAAGTGGGTTGGATTGTGAGATCCCACATCGGTAGGGGAGGAGAACGAAACATTATTTATAAATGTCTAGAAACCTCTCCCTAGCAGACTCGTTTTAAAAACCTTGAGGGGAAGCGCAAAAGGGAAAGCCCAAAGAGGACAATATTTGCTAGCGCTGGGCTTGGGCCATTACAGTATATTTACTCTTTTAAAGATATTCTTCAAATTATCGCTCCTCGTCTCTGACTGAAGTAAGAAGCATTGCTAATACATGCTTTTGTTTGTTTTACTGAATTTTTGAACCAGGTATGCCTATCTAAGGGTCTGGGAGCTCCGGTTGGCTCGGTTATTGTTGGTTCAAAAGCCTTCATTACCAAGGTATATATTCACATTCTGCTCTTAAATTTGACTGCCAACACTTTCTAACAACTTGTCGTGCTTTCATTCCAGGCGAGACGGCTGAGGAAAACGTTGGGCGGTGGGATGAGACAGGTCGGTGTTCTTTGTGCTGCAGCATTGGTTGCAATTCAAGAGAATATTGTAAAGCTTGAGGGAGACCATGAGAATGCTAAGATTTTGGCGGGTAAAACCTACTCCGTTCGCAATTAGATTTCGTTCTCGCTCTCTTATTTCTCGATTCTGGATTCTTCCCAGCAATGAGAAAGCTAATGGATATTGCATTTGTGAATGATGCAGATGGAATAAATGGAATCAAAGGATTACAAGTGGAAAGCCATTTGGTTGAAACAAACATAGTAAGCTTTTGTTCATTGTTTATATGACTAGATATGAAATATTGCTTTGATATCTCAACAACTTGGATATCAATTCGAATTAGGATTCAAAATTACCGACCCGTACATTAACGAAACATTACAAATCTGTTCGATACTGATTTTGTTTTTTATTTTCTGCTTTCGAAAACGATGCTGATTTACTAGTTCTCTTCAGCCTGTATTTTGGTTTTTGAAATTTGACTAAGATTTGATGTGTAACGGCCCCAAGCCCACCGCTAGTAGATATTGTCCTCTTTGGGCTTTCCCTTTTGAGCTTCCTCTCAAGGTTTTTAAAACGCGTCTACTAGGAAGAGGTTTCCACACTTTTGTAAAAGAATGCTTCGTTCTCCTCCCCAACCGATGTGGGATCTCACAATCCACCCCCCTTCGGGTCCCAGCGTCCTTGCTGGCACTCATTCACTTCTCCAATCGATGTGGGATCCCCTAATCCACCCCCCTTCGAGGCCCAACGTCCTTGTTGGCACACCGCCTCATGTCCACCCTCCTTCGGGGCTCAGCCTTCTCGCTGGCACATCGCCCAGTGTCTGACTCTGATACCATTTGTAACGGCTTCAAGTCCACCGTTAGTAGATATTGTCCTCTTTGGGTTTTCCCTTTTGGGCTTCTCCTCAAAGTTTTTAAAACGTGTCTATTAGAAAGAGGTTTCCACACTCTTATAAAAGAACGTTTTGTTCTCCTCCCCAACCGATGTGGGATCTCTGATGGGACTTAGAACAATTAAATAGAAGCTGGTCTGATTTCTTGTCCATGCTCCAGATTTCCTTCTTTTCTGGTCCATGATTTTTCAATCTATATTGACATTGAAATTATAATTGCTTTCAATCCAGATATACGTAGACATAAAAGAAAACTCAACGATTACAGGGGAGAAACTATGCAAGATCTTGGAAGAACATGGCATACTTGTATTGCCAGAAAGTTCATCAAGGTTTGTTTTGTCTTTCGATGTCCCGTAACTTTTCTGTCTCATCTCGTTGTCTCACGATTGTTAAGATCCATAAACCTCCATTTTTGAAGCGTGCGATGAACACTCACAAAGAAACACAAAAACAAACTCCTTTGCATATTAGAAATTTCTTGGTTTACCACTTTGTCTAAACTGTGTGTGTGTGTGTGTGTGTGTGTGTGTTCAGGATTAGAATTGTTCTCCACCACCAAATTTCAACAACTGACGTACAATACACCTTATCCTGCTTCCAGGTGATCAACACTAAAAACTCCATCAAATCTTGTTTGTTTTTTCTGTTTGTTTAAGTTCTATGATCCATCTTTGAACTCTCATCATATCTTTTAACATTTTTGTTTTAGACTTGAACTTAGCATAAAAAAGTCTTTTTCTTCTTTCCCTCTCGGGCTTCCTCTCAAGGTTTTTAAAATGCATCTACTAGAGAGAGGTTTCCACACCCTTATATGATATTGAAATATAACACGTCTTTCGTTCATTTATCGAATGGGCGGATATCAAGAGTTCAAAGTTACATTCAGTAGAACAATCATTTATTTGACTAGTAGGTGTTAAAATGACTTTCCATGCAAAGTTAAACACTAGAGCGAGAACGTTTATAAGTAAGAACGAAATAGAACTAAAATAGAATTTGAACTTCTTTTTAAAGCTAATGTACATAATTCCTCTCATTCTATTGTCACAGCTTGCAATGGCTGGAACATTTAGAGATGAAACCGGCGTGTAAATGGACGACAAGGTGCTCGACTCGAGCCTTTTCTCTGTTTCTCTTTAGATGTACTTTCTCTGTGATCTGTAAGTAGTCTGTTTATACAATACTATTACATAGCAATCTCTGAAACATCATGACAATCAGTAATTTCTTTGTGAACTTGTTAAGAGTATACTTAGCAAATATTCATAGAATTTGTGGATAATGTGGAGATATTCTGTGAGATTCCATGTCGATTGACATTCTTTATAAGGGTATGGAAACCTCTCCCTAGCAGACGCGTTTTAAAAACCTTGAGGGGAAGCTTAGAAGGGAAAATCCAAAAAGAACAATATCTACTAGCGGTGGGCTTGGGCTGTCACAAATGGTATCAGAGCCAGACACCGGGCGGTGTGCCAGCGAGGACGCTGGGCCAAGGGGAGTGGATTGTGAGATCCCACATTGGTTGGAGAGGGGACGAAACATTCCTTATAAGGGTGTGAAAATCTCTCCCTAGTAGACACGTTTTAAAATTTTGAAGGGAAGTCTAGAAGGGAAAGCTCAAAGATTACATTATCTGCTAGCGGTGGGCTTGAGTTGTTACATATTCATCGTTGCGCTCTAATTATTATTTGGCTTGCCGACCTTATATAAGTTTTGAGCATGTAGGTAGTTAAATAATACATATCTATGGTAGGTCTAGCTGTCCTGATTTGAACAAACCTACCAACCTAAACAGCTTCTTTAATGGCAAAATTTTGGTGATAGAAGATGCCAATCTGATCTATTCATTTTAGGGTATCCCTCTGATGTTTAGGGCAGCCCTAGAATGTAGGGTTTACATTCCCAGGTGTGTGTAGAATAGCCTGTTTCATCTTCATTGATCAAACATGGAAAAGCTTTTGGAACCCTTTTTTTTAGTTTTCTTTGTGTCCTTTTGGAATGTCATGCCTTGTAGTTTGTAATTAATGTCTGATATGATATGAGGGTTACCTGTTGACTGTGAATAGAGATATCAAATGCAGCCACTTTGTGATTAATGTTGGACTATAGCCCTTTCAAATCCTTTACCTACTTCTTTTGGTTCTTCTAATCTCGAGTTATTACTATTTTAACTTCGTCTGGTTTAGTTCTCGAGAGCTTTTTAAATAACTTTTAATCGTTTGAGCGGTGTTAAACTGGGATGAAGTGAAAAAGGAAGAACGGGTATATGCACCCGTCTCGACCTGTTTGAGATGGTTGAAGTTAAACATCAATGTATTTTCACATTTTCTTCACTAATTTTTTCGTTACCCTAATTTTGTTTTGGAATCGAGTTAGAGAATTGAAATGGAGTGAAAGTGAGTTGTTTAGAAATTATTTTTAAGAGAATATTCAAAATTATGATCGATAAATGTTATTATTTTGTTCTTTTTAAGGTTTTGAATCTCGTCTCTCGATAAAAAGTATCTTTTGATAATTTTTACAAATTTAGAAATCAAAACAAAAAGATCAAAATAAAGTAATAAAGTAGTATGAGAGCTGGAACACTAAAATTAAGTGTCAATCACTTTATCATTATACGAGCCTAAACAACAATAATAAATTGATAATTTTTTAAAAAGTTGAACGGAAGATTAAAACATCGACCTTTGTATGATAATCAGTGATTTATTCATTAAATTATGTTTGAATTGACCGTTAACATTATACAAACAATTAATATTACATAAGTTATATAGTTTATACATAAGTAATTTTCGTTTGTAATTCATTTTCTTCTGGGAGTGAAAACAAAGGAGAAAGACGGGCAAAATGGAAGACGCTTACTGAACGACTTAGTGTTGTTCTTAAAAAATTCTGATAGCGTCTTATGCAACATCAAACACATTTTTCTCTAATTCGCTAAAACCTTATGCTCAAACATCTTCTATTTTCTAACATCTTATTCTCAAACATCGTAAACAAAACCGGGAACGGTGGAAAACCCTAAGGAGGAAAAGAAGAAGTGGAGCGTGTAATGCACGCGCCAGAGAGTGAATGGGTGACAGCACAAATGTCCTTTTACCAATGGTCACCATCAACTCTTTTTCTCTGCTAAAAACTTGTCATGTTATGTTTATATGGCTCTTACTGTTCATCTTCTCTCTCCTCTTCTCTCTCTTAATCTAACACTGAACAAACCCACTTCCCCCACTGAACCACCACTGATCATTACTCATTTCTCCCTTCTTTCTTCACTGTTCATCTCTCACTCCTCTTTCCCCCTTTCATCTTGTTCTTCCTCTTCTAAACCCAACAAAAACTCACCTCATTCCCTCTTTATCAATGCATTCCTCATCATTTCATGCAATTCCAACTTCTTGGGTTCACTTTTTTTTCCATTTTTCTCAACTGGGTTTGTGTTTTTTTGCCTTTAATCCTTCAAAAACCTAATCTTTCAGCTCGTCTCTCTCTCTAAAACCCTAAATTTCTCTTGTTTCTTTCTTCAATCTTCTTGTCTTTCATTTGGGTTTTCGTCTTTAATGGATTTGTTCTCAGAATCTTCCTCAAATCCCACTCCTTACGACACCACCAACACCGCCGCCGCCGTTGTTACAGCATGTCCTTCACCATCTTCCTCCTCTTCCGCCGCTGCCGCCGCCACACCTAGCCGCTACGAGAATCAAAAACGGCGAGATTGGAACACGTTTTGTCAGTACCTTCGCAACCATCGTCCACCGTTGTCTCTACCGATGTGCAGCGGCGCTCACGTGCTGGAATTTCTCCGGTACTTGGATCAGTTTGGGAAGACCAAAGTCCATAACCAAACCTGCCCGTTTTTTGGCCTTCCTAACCCACCTGCCCCTTGTCCCTGCCCGCTCCGGCAAGCTTGGGGCAGCCTTGATGCACTCATTGGTCGCCTCCGTGCTGCCTATGAAGAGAACGGCGGCCGGCCGGAGTCTAACCCTTTTGGAGCTAGAGCTGTTAGGCTTTATTTAAGGGAAGTTCGTGATTTTCAGGCGAAAGCGAGAGGGGTTAGCTATGAGAAGAAAAGAAAAAGGCCGAAGCAAAAGATCGCAAATTCAAATCAAGACGGTGCAACTTGAGAACAAGAACAAGAACAAGAACGAGAACGAACACACAATCAAGAACATTGATATAGTTATTTATATGAATTATGTGCAATCTCATTTGTAACCTATCGCTTATTTTTATGTCCAATTCGGAATCGCGTGAAAGTGTAGATTTGAACCTTCGACCTGTATGAGCTACGCGTAGCTCGTGTTAGCTTTCTATAACGATGATTGTGTTTTTTGTTTTAATCTTCAAGATCACTTTGAATTGATACTAAATTGATGGGTTGGTGGATTTTTGAGGAAGAAAATAGTGTTTTTGACATAAATTAGTGGGAAATTATGGATAAATTTTGGTGGGTTTTGTCCATTTAGTGATTTGCGTATCAAAGATTTGATCTTTATAAGCTTATATATGTATAATTCGAAGGAAATTCGAGTATTTTAATGATTTAATGATGACCCAAATGAAGAACATGAACAAAATTGGTGTAAAAAGCTTATCTTTTTCTGATTTTCTGGGTTATAAAGATGAACATGTTCAAAGCTAGGGCTTTTCAGATTCTTTTTTCATGTTCATTAGGTAAAGAAACAGAAGATTGGGTTTTTGTGGTGGGAAATTCAACAGTTATTTGAAGAAGAAAACAGTCAAGACTGTTCATTAAGGTTGTTGTTGTTGTTCTTGTTTTGGCTTTAAAAACACAATCTTTTTGTAAAGATTTGTAACAATTAGGCAACAAGACAAAACCCTAATTAATATTGTTTGTGTTTTTTTTATAATGTTTTGAATTGAAATGAAAATCCCAGAAAGAAAGAAAAAAAAAAAAAAAGAGACAGCCACATCCCCCATGTCTTGAAATAATTGAAACTCTTCCCTATGGCATCCATTCTTGAACATAACATTGATTAGAAGGAAACTTTTTGTAATTATTGAGGAAAAGATGAAAAGAAACACAATCCCCTATTAATTTTCTTCTTGAAATTGTAATTAGGACATGATTTATAGATTTAATTGATGAAAATTTGATGTAACGATCACCTAGAACGACGTAGCACCAAATGAGACGTTCTCTTGTTAAATTTGAAAGAACGTCATTCATATATGTTTACCTAATCCTTTTCTCAAGGTTACGAATCCATTTTCCCGACTTTTCAAGAGGTTGTTCATCTTGAAGACCTGATGCAGTTACGAGTACTATCGGACGTGGGTGACACTCGGTCCTCCAGATTTTCAAGGGCCGTCAGGGGCGCACTGGACACCATATCACATGCGCTGCTCTTCCCGCCTTTCGTACAATATTTAAACGAGTTTAAGATTCTAGAGATTGTTGAAGTCTCACGTTAGTTTAATAAGGGGAAGATCATGAGTATATAAGTAAAAGACACTATCTCTATTGGTACGAGAGTTATGCTCGGAGCGGACAATATCATGTTATCGTCCAGATTTAATTTATTTTTACTATTTATTCTTTTGGACTATAAGACATATGAGATGTGTTTTTTTTAATTCCCCTTTCAAATGATATGACAGTTTATAAAGTTTTTTTGAATTTTCTATCTTTATAACATTAAAAGTGCAAATTATTACATCTTATTCTTTCCTACCTGATTTTGCATAAATATTTGGAAAAAATAAAAAAAAATTATATATATCATATTAAATTGTTTTTTTAATTATTAATTTTTTTAAAAACTTGAATGAATTAAAAGTGTTCGTGGGGTTGATTAGGTCGTGTCGAGTGAATACATTTATTACACTCCACTCAATTGTTTGAATTGCAATTTTTTTTTAATCACAGCTAAATCCGACCCCAATATATTTCGGTTGAGTTAGTTTAATCTGTCCAGATCATTTATTCAAAATTTTATTTCACAAAAATTAATTTTAAAAAAACTCGTGAACTAATTTAATTCACAAATTTTTATTCATTTAAACTCAATTCAACCCAAACGGTATGAATTAGATTGGATTGCTCGAGTTTTTTGAGCCACTATATCTTTTGAACATTAGAACGTGTCTTAATTGTATTAATAGTTCCTAATTTAATATATATTATTTTTTAAAAGAAAAGATGCATGTTTAACTCACAAAATAATTGCAATTAAATTATGTCGTAATGCCTCGATTAATTGAAACGTCACAATTATGGTACCTAATTCATAAGATTTTAATTATTTTTAAGCATATGATCCATTTTTAAAATTATTTTCAAATACATAAATATTGCTGTCTTACATGATATGACTACGTGTGGGAAGAAACTCGATTTTTCATACTGATTTGTATAAATTTTTATATATATTTTTTATTTTTTTAATTATTATGTGTTATGATTTTGTAGGGCAATCTATAATACAAAAGTCCCTAATTTTTTTTTTTTACTAAATTATAAAAATAACTATGTTTTTAAAAAAATTGCAATATTTACCTAGAACGACGTGACAATGATTACGACGTTGGTTTCGATTAATTTTGAAAGAAAAACATTCAAAACACTTCAACTTCTCGTTAGTTTTTTTTTTTACTCTAATGATAGCGGGAAACATTTAGGAAAGGTTAAAAGTAATATAAACTTTCTACTTTATCTAAAAAAAAATATTCGTGAACTTTCAAAATTTTCAATAATACTCTTAAATTTCGGACTTTAAAATTTTAATATTGTTTTAAAAATACTCTTGAACTTTTTTAAAAAATTCATTAATACCCTTAAATTTTTTAAAAAAACCTTTATATTTATAAAAAATTTACCTTTAACATTAACATTATTTACCTTTATAAAAAAAGAATTAAACTTTTTTACGTTCTAACATATGAAAGAAAATTGTCTATCGACACATTATAAATTATCTTCAAGCTTTTTAATGTTATTTTTAAAAGTTCACGAGTATTTTTGAAACATAGTATTAATGGTAAATATATTTAAAAAAAAAATTTTAAGGTGTTTTTGAAGTCTTTAAAAAAATTTAAAATATTAATAGAAACTTTTTAAAATTTAAGGTATTACTATTTTTTAAACACTATTAAAAGTTTAAGGATGTTTTTAAAATAAAATATTAACGGTTTTTATCGAAATTAATAATAAGAGTTTTTTTTTTAAATTTAAAATATTATTGAAAATTTTAAAATTTGAGAGTATTTTTTAGATAAAGTGGAAAATTCAACCTCGAATATGCTTATTCATTTTTTCGTGTTTATACTTTGATTTAATTTTATATTTTTTTATCTCTCTTGCATTTAACAATAATCTTAAATAATTTCTTTTTTTAAACCTTAATATGAGATGTGATTTTAGATAATAAACATTTTTTTGAAGAAAAAATTTAAAAATTCTCATGAAGTCTTAAATAAGGTAACAAAAGAATTCAACATGCTAATGCATGTTTTAGGGTTTATAATGTAATTAAGATGCCTAATGCATGTAATATGCCATGCCTAATGCATGTTTTAGGGTTTATAATGATGTTAGACAATTATTCTCGTTTAGTTAATATTAATTTTTATGAGGTTTCAGGGAACAAATCATTTTTTATTAGTGTGTGAAAATCTCTCATAATAGACACGTTTTAAAATTGTAAAGTTGATGACGATACGTGATATGGAATTAATCCAAGGGAAAGCTCTGATACCAAATGATATGGAATCACCCCAATGGAAAACTCTGATACCAAATGATACGGAAATCCCTACAAAGGAAGTAAGATTCGGATTACCTTGTTGATCGAATATCTCAAAGCAAGAACACTTGTTTGAGATTCGAATCACTCCACAAGCAAGATCGATAATGTCTAGCTTGAATGATTCTTGTTGATCAAATATCTTAAGGTAAGAACACTTATTTGAGATTCAAATCACTCCATAAGTAAGATTGATCGTGTCGAGCTTGAATGATTCTACATGCAACCTAAACTACATAGAATTGCAAAGAAACTTAGACATTAGCTAAAGAAAGCACAAATGCTTCTTTTACTGCATTTTCCAAGTCTCCTTACAAATACAACATACATGGCTTTTATAGCCTCAAAATGAAACTATTAAAGGCATTCCAAGAGTTGTAATATTCATACTTTATGGTTATAATTAACTATTACATAAATGTAACTTAAAATAAATAAAAAGTCATAAAATATATTAATGAAATACAATAACTCTAAATTACTCTAAATTGTAATCCACCCAAAATTTATAACAATGAAACTTCATTATTCTTTAATGTACTATGAATTGAAATATATTTTGATAATTTCAACAACATTTTCTTCACATCTTCGTTGAAGTATATTGTATGATTGATGTATTTTGATTGATATCAATACGTAACGAGCCAAAATAGATAATATCAACTTAGTCTGTTACAATGAATATGAGATTTTTTTAAAAAATAAATGGGATAGTGTTAGATAAAAAAAAACATATATATATATATAGTATAAAAATAAGCAAAAATTAAATTAAATTAAAATTTTCATTTAATTTATTTTCAACCGTGAAGCAGACACGCACCCCCACCTGGGGACACACAAGCAAAAAAATAAAGGCCGTACAAAGATCCCGCAATCTACGGTCAACTGGATGGGACGTCGGTGGTTGACACGTGCGCTTCTTTGTGGTCCCCACACTCCTCGTGATCCCACGTGGATCCATGTACTCCTTGTCGGCAACCGAGGACGCTGGCTTTACTCTCGTCTCAGCTCGACTCAGCTCGGTCGGCTCTGCCACGTAGGTAGAGAAGGAGCCGTGGATTTGGTTGGCAATGCCAACTCATCAATCGTACGGCTCAACATGTTTCCTTCCGACAAGGCGATGTTTTCCATCTTTGGTCTTTGTATCGTTTGCTATTTTTAGGATTTAATTTCCTCGTAATTTGCTACTTTTAGAATTTAATTTCCTCTCTAACTTAAATTAAATTAAAACTAGTCTTTTCCCAACTACTAATTTTATTTTTTGCTTTTTAGTCCTTCTATTTTGCAAAAATTGCCCACCTTTCTCGTTTTAGTTCTCGATCTTTTTTATAATCAACAATTTAGTCTATAAATTTCAATTTATTCTCTATACTTTCAAATTTGTAACGGTTCGGTCCCTATCGTGAAAATTATTGTTAAAATTTAATAAAATATCTCACAAATGTATGCAGAAACTCGATATGTCGACTTGAGAGGGAAATGAAAATTTTCGTATAAGTGTATCGAACCTCTCCCTAATAGGCACGTTTTAAAACTGTGAGGTTGATGGAAATATGTAACGGACCAAATCGAACAATATCTGCTAGCGATGGACTTGAACTGTTACAATATGTTTACAAGAGTTTCAAAGTCTCGATCGAGGAATAAATAATAAACACAAATATTTAATTTTGATGATTTTTTTACCATTGGGATTAAGTCGTACATGGATTAATTTGTTATAAACTAAAGTTTATGGACCAAATTATTACCTTCTCGAGAGTTTATAGACTAAAAAATGATTTTTAACCTTTTCTCTTTTTACCTCATGACACTATACTCATAATTTTTTTTAAAGTAATACCGTCCTCGTTTAGAATTTTGAAAAGCTAAAATTAATTTTTTTTAAAAAATATAAAATATGAGGTTCAAAATAGACGTTTTAAAAGTACGAACACTAATGAATATAAGTCAAAAGTATAATGATAAAATAAAAAAATATATCCCACTTTGCTGTCTCATTAAATTTTTTGGTTTGTTTGCCTTGATTAATTATTATTATTATTATTTTTTTGTTCGTGTCTATACAATTATTGGACTTTAATAATTTTGTATCTATTTAATTTAAATGCAACCAAAATTGCGAGTTGTAGTTTGACTCAACCCGACAGGAGAGGGTTGGGTGAAAAGATGAGAACAATAAGATGCCGAACACTCTCACGACTTTTTTTAGGGTTTTTCCAAAAAGTTTCATACCAATGAAGATAACGTCTCTCACTAATATATATCGATGATCTTCCTCTTAATTAACCAATATGAGACTCGAACAATCCTCAACAAATTGCCTCTAAGAGAAGAGTGAAGACTATTCCTCACAAACTAACATAGAATTGCTCCAAGTCGAGCATACTCAACTTTGGAACTCTTATGACGAGCCACCAAAAAGGAAGATGTACCGCTCCTTCACTCGGGCATCACACGTCCACCAATTTGCACATTGGTTCATTCTCGAACCACATCTTTTAGGTAAGAGTTCTGCTTTGATATCATTTGTAACAACCCTACGTACGTCTAACATAAGATTAAATCGTTACTACATGCATGTCATGGGTAGTTTTGGTAACTCAACCCTACATACGTCCACCATAAGGACTACGAGGTTTAGTCGTTTCTGCTTAAATTTATTGAAAAACCTTGATGACATGTATACAGTAACGTTCTAATCTTATGCCAAAAGTAGGATCGTGTTGCCTATTTGCCCTCCTGTTATCTCTCTCATTGTCTACCAAATAAAAGGCAATACACTCGATCCTTAATTTTGTAGAAAAACATACATAAAAAATTCAACTTGTTCGTAAATTTGGAGAAGAAAAAAGGGTTTTATTGGGACTAGAGTTCTTTGCATAGAAACTCATAAACTTATGTTATATTAATAAGTAAACGATTTAATCTATACATTGATTTTGTCACATGTACTTATAATAAAGTATAGTTAATTATTTCAAATAATGAAGAGAAATTATTTTATATTATTTTATGCAAAAATAATAGTTTCAATTTCCAATCAATGACAGTCTTCAAGAAATTCATCACTATTTTACTCTAATATTAAATCAATCATCATCCTTCCTTGATATAAATTTGGTCACCAATGGGCATTTTATCATTAATTAATCTTGTTAATTCTCTTGTTTAAGGGTTTTCATAGTACAATTAAGTAAGATAATTAGCCCTGCTGCATTGGCTCCAACATAGGCATTGGTTTTGATAAATATATTTTATGTTCTCTCTCATGCTCGGACAAGCATACCCTAATTTACTTCATTTTGCATATACTAGAGAGATGTTTTAAATTATCGTTTTGATCCTTAGTCTGCTTTGGCCCGTTACGTATCGGCATCACCCTCATTGTTTTAAAACGCGTCTACTAGGGAGAGGTTTCTACACCCTTGTAAGGAATGTTTCGTTCTCCTCTCCAACCGATGTGGGATCTCACAATCCACCCTCTTTGTGGGTCCAACGTCTTCGCTGGCACACTGCCTGGTGTTTGGCTCCGATACCATTTGTAACAGCTTAAGCCCACTACTAGCAGATATTGTTCGCTTTGGCCCGTTATGTATCGTCATCAGCCTCACGGTTTTAAAACGCGCCTACTAAGGAGAGGTTTCTACACCCTTATAAGAAATGATTTGTTTTCTTCTCCAACTGATGTGGGATCTTATAATCCACCCCCCTTTGGGGGCCTAACGTCCTCATGGCACACCGTCCAGTGTTTGGCTCTGATGCCATTTGTAACAGCCCAAGCCCACCTCTAGTAGATATTGTCTGCTTTGACCCGTTACGTATCACCGTCAACCTCATGGTTTTAAAAAGCATCTAATAGGGAGAGGTTTCTATACTCTTATAAGGAATGTTTCATTTCTCTCTCCAACTAATCTGGGATCACATAATCCACCCCCCTTGGAGGCTCAATGTTCTCGCTGGCACACTGCTCGATGTTTGGCTCTGATACCATTTGTAACAGCCTAAGCCCACCGCTAGCAGATATTGTCTGCTTTGACCTGTTATATATTGCCGTCAGCCTCACGATTTTAAAATGCGTCTACTAGAGAGAGATTTCTACACCTTTATAAGAAATGTTTTGTTCCACTCTTCAACCGATGTGGGATCTCACAAAGATGGTCCCGATATTTCTGTACGACATGATCATGTTATTTACCTGTCTTAGACTATCATTACAAACCAACCTGGGTCGTTGGGTTGTTGAGGAAGCCCACTAGTATTCACTTCAAAGCCCATTTCTAAGGGCCTTTTCAAATGTTGGGCTTGTTTTGTTTTTATTATTTTATTTATTATTATTCTATTTATATGAGAGGGCTAGGCGAGGCGAGGGGCTACTAGGACAACGAACCGAGGTAATATTATATATATATTATTGGTTCAGTTCAGGTCAACTCGAACATTTGTCTACTGAACCTGAAACTCAAATTGAACCCGTTCGATTTCATGAAAATAATTTAACCCAACCCAAGATGTTATCTAATCTAATTCAAGCTTTATGATTCGGATGAGGTTGGTCGGACACTCCAAAAAATTCAAACTTAAAAAAAATAATAATAATAAACTTTGAACCTCAATTTCTCAAAACATATTTTCTCAAAAAAAAAGAAAAGAAAATAAAAAAATAAATATATATATATATATAATAGAAAAGGAACTATTTTTCGATTTTCAGAACAAAAACCCCATATAAACCCTCTCTAACATACCCCGCGGAGCAACTCCGGCAATGAACCAATTTCGTGCAGCCCTCCGCCACTGCCGCTCTAATCTTCACGGCGCTCTCCGGCGATGCCTCCACTACAAGGCACCAAAGACACCGCAGCCTCCGTCACCACCGGGGCCGCCAAAGCCTCCAAAGAAGCCACAGAGCTTCACTATGCACGACATCACTTGGGAGGATCCGTACAGTTGGATGTCGAGCTTGAACGACAAGGTGGCGATGCGGCATATGGACGTTTACATGGAGCAGGAGGAGAAGTATGTGGAGGCTGTAATGGCTGACACAGAACGACTCCAGAGTAAGCTTCAATCTGAAATGGCTTCTCGCTTGGCTTTTGACCTCTCGACTCCTCCACTTCGTTTGGGTCCTTGGTAGGGTTTTTTGGTTATGAACACTTTGCATTGTTGTTAATGTTTTTCATGCCGATTAGAATCAATCTCTTTGCCTCAATTATTGTTGATCTCTTTGAAGGCGAATGTCAATCGCCGCAGGTTGTATTATCGAAGAGTCGAAGAAGGAAAGCAGTATCAAGTTTTCTGTCGCAGATTAGCGAGCTTACATGAAGAGTTCATTTCTAATAAATCTCCTTCAGCTGGATTTGATTATGTTTCCGGCAAGAAAATTGAGCAGAAGTTGCTTGATTATAATCAAGAAGCTGAGAGATTCGGAGGTGTTGTTATCTTTTCCCTGATCCTCCTCTGTTTCCCTTTGGTTAAAAATGTTCTTTTGTGGGATTCACTTAAAAACAAATCATTTTGAGAGAATTCTATTTCGTGCTGCTTCCTGATAAACTTTGTTTTGCCTCATAACATGAAATGAAACAATCATTTGCAAGAGGAATGTTGAGGATTGTTGGGAGGGAGTCCTACACTGGCTAATTTTGGGAATGGTCATGGGTTTATAAGTAAGGAAGGGAATCCCAAAGCAAAGCCATGAGAGCTTATGATCAAAGTGGACAATATCATACCATTGTGGAGAGTCGTTATTTCTAACATGGTATCAGAGTCATGTCCTTAACTTAGCCATGTCAATAGAATCCTCAAATGTCGAACAAAGAAATTGTGAGCCTCAAAGGTGTAGTCAAAAGTGACTCAAGTGTCGAGCAAAGGATGTACTTTGTTCGAGGAATCCAAAGAAGAAGTCGAGCCTCGATTAAGGGGAGACTGTTCGAGGGCTCCATAGGCCTCAGGAAAGGCTCTGTAGTGTACTTTGTTGGAGGGGAGGATTGTTGGGAGGGAGTCCCACATTGACTAATTTAGGGAACGATCATGGCTTTATAAGTAAGGAATACATCTCCATTGGTATGAGGCCTTTTGGGGTAGTCCAAAGCAAAGCCACGAGAGCTTATGCTCAAAGTGGACAATATCACACCATTGTGGAGAGTCGTGATTCCTAACAAGGAAGAGCTTGGTTTCTGATTATATTTTCCGCATGCCATTATTTATTCCCCCTTTATATTTGAATCATATTGAATCTCACCCTCTTAATAATTATTGTAGGTTATGCCTATGAGGAGCTATCAGAAGTATCTCCTGATCATCGCTTTCTTGCATACACCATGTATGACAAGGACAATGACTACTTCAGATTGTCTGTAAAGAACTTGAGTTCTGGTTCTTTATGTAGTAAGCCTCAAGTGGATCGAGTTTCTAATTTGGCATGGGCCAAAGGTGGCCAGGCATTGCTCTATGTTGTTACTGATCAAAATAAAAGACCATGTAGGTTGGTAAAATAGTTTCTCTGCACAGTTACTCCTTATCAGTGTATTCTTCAGTTTTTTCCATATTGACGACTATGGTTGTGAAAATGAGATGGAATATGCTTTTTTTTATAGATTATATTGTAGCATGATTGGATCAACTGATGAAGATACTTTGCTTCTGGAAGAACCAGATGATGATGTTCATGTTTATATTAGACACACAAAAGACTTTAGTTTTGTTACTGTTAATCGATTTTCTCCTACATCTTCCAAGGTATGTATGACATCTGAAGAACTTCGTAGTTGGTACCTAATGTCAGTTGCAATTATATATTTATTGTGAACCCTGCATTTTAGGTCTTTCTGATTGATGCTGCCGATCCGTTATCTGGTATGGAGTTAATTTGGGAGTGTGAAGGATTAGCTCATTGCATAATGGAACATCATCTAGGAGTGCTTTACTTGTTTACGGATGCTAATAAAGGTCACGAAGCAGTAGATTCTCATTATCTTCTTCGTAGCCTACTTAGTGTTGAATCTACTTCAAGAACATGGGAGGTTGGTTTTGTTCATAGGGACTTCTTGTCCTTTTTTATCCCCTTTTACTCTGAATGATCCAAAAACTTCAACATTTTCATGAACATGGTTTTTGTTTTCTCCATCTTGATGATTCTCAACCAATTTTCTAATGTGGTGCAGAATGTATTTGTTGATGATCCAGACTTGGTGATTGTGGATGTCGATTTCAGTCACACGCATTTGGTTCTTATTCTTAGGGAAGGACAGAAACTTAGACTCTGTGCTGTTCGGCTACCCTTGCCTGTTGGTGGAAAGGTCTAATTTCTGGAATTTTAGGACTTTTAGGACTATCTATGCCTCTGGTTGCATATAATGTGCAGCAACACTAGCAGTTACCATATAATTAAGCAGGCCCTTGACTACCATTATTTATTACTTCATCTGTCATTTTTTATGTGCCAGGGATCAATCAATCTCAAAGAGCTTGAACCACATTTTCTGCCTCTTCCTAAGCACGTATCGCAGATTTCTTCAGGACCAAATTACGATTTTTATTCATCAACAATGCGATTTACCATTTCATCACCTGTGGTATGTGAATTTCTATTGTTCGTATATTCTTAAGATTGTTTTAACGCACGTGGTTGCTCATAACTGTATAGTGGCTGAGGCACCAAACTTTATGAAAATGAATTGTAGATTGCTTAATGGTAAAAGTTATGTCGATTATCATATCTTATGGAGTGTTGATGGGCAGTTTGATTCGTCTTTATTGTTCAAACTAGAACTGCTGGTTGCTAGAATCAGTAATGTGAACTAGAATGATATCTATCCTTTGGAATGTAATGATTATAAGACCTTAACCTACTTAGACTTTAGGACAAATGTAATAAAGTCTGACCGTTTGCTGCCCACTGATTGTTATATAACTTTCAAACAGATGCCTGATGCTGTGGTTGATTATAACCTATCAGATGGAAAGTGGAATATCATTCAACAGCAAAGCATTCTTCATGAAAGAACACGAATTCTTTATGGAACGACTTCCTCTCCAGCAGCATCAGCAAAAATATCTAATGAGTCGGAGATTTCTACGGGTGAAGCCAACGTCGATGATGATCAGATGTGGAACACCCTCTCTGAATTTTATGCTTGTGAACACTTCGATGTCTCATCACATGATGGAGTTTTGATTCCTTTAACGGTCGTATACTCTTACAAGAGTAAAAGAGAAAATGAAAACCCTGGATTACTTCATGTACATGGAGCTTATGGTGAGCCACTTGACAAACGGTGGCGCAGCGAGTTGAAAAGCCTTCTTGATCGTGGCTGGGTCATTGCATATGCTGATGTTAGGTTCGTAAGCATTTGGAAATTGTATTAATTCATCTTATGAAAGTTAAACTTATTTCAGATTCCATCAAAAGTTCTATATCTCTAATTTGGCATCTCATTTCCTGTTGTTTTGTTTGCTTCCAGAGGTGGAGGTGGTGGGGGTAAGAAGTGGCATCATGATGGTAGGCGTACAAAGAAGTTTAATTCAGTTCAAGATTATATTGCGTGTGCTAAATTCCTTGTTGAAAGAAAGATTGTAAATGAGGAGAAGCTTGCTGGTTGGGGCTATAGTGCTGGAGGACTTTTGGTTGCTTCTGCCATCAATCTATGCCCAGAATTATTTCGATCTGCTATTTTGAAAGTATGCTTCTATCTTCTGCATTTTATATGTTTGTTCTAAAGTTGGATGGAAAGATTCGTTTCTATAAGATTTTGTTCTTCTGCTATGATCAGTTTGTTTTCTTCTTTCTGCTTCATCTGCCTGTTTTAGAACTTTTCTTCAGAAGAGCATGGCTAATTTTTGTTTGGTCCATTTTATTTTTACTAAATCTTTCATTTTGTTCCAGGTTCCATTTCTAGATCCAATAAACACACTCCTTCATCCCATTATACCACTAACACCAGCCGAATATGAAGAATTTGGATACCTTGAGGAGGATATAGATGATTTTCATGCAGTTCGCAGATACTCTCCGTATGATAACATACAGAAGGATGTCGCCTACCCAGCTGTTTTGATAACCTCGTCCTTTAATACCCGGTAATTTTCTTTTCATCTGCTAGCGAACTTCATATTATTGCAGATCCATAAACTAGAAAGTTTGCATATACTATGTGAGATCCACATCGGTTGAGGAAAAGAACGAAACATTCTTTATAAGGGTGTGAAAACCATTCCCTAGCAGATGCGTTTTAAAACCTTGAGAGGAAGCCCGGAAGGGATAGTCCAAAGAGGACAATATCTATTAGCGGTGGGCTTGGACCGTTAGAAATGGTATCAGAGCTAGACACCGGGCGATGTGCCAGCGAGGAGGCTGAGTCCCAAAGGGTGGTGGACACGAGGCGGTGTGCCAGCAAGAACGCTGGCCTCGAAGGGGGTGGATTGGGGGGTCACATCAATTGAAGGGAATGAGTGCCAGCGAGGACGCTGGGTCCCGAAGGGGGGTGGATTGTGAGATCCCACATCGGTTGGAGAGGAGAGCAAAACATTCTTTATAAGGGTGTGAAAACCTCTCCTAGCATTCTTTATAAGGGTGTGGAAACCTCTTCCTAGCAGACGCGTTTTAAAACCTTGAGGAGAAGCCCGAAAGGAAAAGCCCATAAAACAATATCTATTAGCGGTGGGCTTGGGCCGTTACATACTATATCGAGGAAAATGTCAGGATTGGACACTTGACATTACTCGAACATGCTCTGAACATGTTATTTGGAGTATCCGTTAGATCATTAAAATCTTTGGCTAAGTAGGGACACACTTGGAAGAAAATTCATTGTTCTTAACATGTTATTTGGAGTATCCGTTACATCATTAAAATCTTTGGCTAATTAGGGACACACTTGGAAGAAAATTCATTGTTGAATAAGTCTATAATGCATCATTGTCCATGTTTCTTCCTCGAAAAAGAAGAATGGTTTAGAAATCATTGTTCAGGACACTGCTTTTGGCTGAATTAACTGTGTTAGAATTCGATCTTATTCTGACCATTGATTGTTCAGCATGTTAAAAATCACGCTTCTCTACCATGATATGATATTGTCCATTTTGAGCATAAGCTCTCGTGGCTTTGCTTTTGATTTTCCTAAAAAGCCTCATACCAATAGAGATGTATTCCTTGCTTATAAATTCATGATCAACTCATTGTTTCATACATTCATCGAGAAACATTGTTCATAGTCCATTCAATCCACCTTATCTCTCTGTGTTGTGCAGATTTGGGGTATGGGAAGCTGCAAAATGGATCGCTCGAGTGCGGGATTACAGTATTTATGATCCAAAATGTCCGGTAATTCTCAATATAACAACAGACATAGTGGAGGAAAACAGGTATTTGCACTGTAAAGAATCAGCTTTAGAGACTGCATTTCTTTTGAAGTTTATAGGATCGTAGGCTTCATTGTTTAAGAACTAAGTTCACATAATGAAAATCACCTCCCATTGTAATATAAATCAAATCAAACACAATGGAAATGAGATTTCTTGGACACTATTTACTTGGAGATCGCAAAGGCATTGTTTTTTTACATGGGTCATATCACTCACAAATACGACCAATGGCCAATAATTACAAATGCTAACTCGATCTAGAAACTGATATCAATCCACGTCTGGATTTAGCTCTCGTTATTCCATATAAGTCAAAATTGTTATTTTCTTCTTGGGTTCGACACCATTTTATCCAACTTTGTTCATTATTTGAAAAAGTCATGATTTACATAGAGTCGATAATTGACCATAAATTTAAGATGCTACGAATATGGTTTTTTGTCCTAGTCAAAACAATGACAGGTGGGGCGTTGATTCCCATTGCAAATGTGATGAACACAATCAATGGTAATGAAACGAGACCAAATTCTAATATTTTCATTGATTCGTTACGATTCGAATCGAAGAAAGCAACATATGGTTCTTGGATATGCATAAAGCAGCTTCAACTAAGGAAGAAATCCTTATTTCATCAACTCAAAGAAGGTACGAAATTAGCAAAGGGTTAAATATATATATATATCTGATTTCACAACCAAAGTTAAACTGGAAAAGGAATTGTCATTTATGAACACAATCTCTCTCTGATTACACACTCAATTAAAGAGAAAAGAAGACATTTACCATAACTAATCCACAACCTGACCTTGCTTGGAAACTCAATTTGCCTCCCAAACTCAGCTTAACTCGACTCGTGTTAAACGAAACAGGATTCATCTAAGGTTGAATGCGAAACAAAGGCTGCAAAGAAACCACAACAAAATACAAGACCATAAGGAAACAGTTTAGCCATCCATTACAATAACTTTAATGGTTAGAACTACTTACCGTGTCGACACTAACGGGCTTCCCATCCTCTGCAATAACCTCGACTATGGTCCCTGATTGATCGGCCTGAAAAATTAGAAGTTTTTAAGAGATGACATTAGCCGTCCCTACAGAGACATCCCATAAAATTGGAAGAGCAGACATTAGCCAGTTTGACTGAAACAAATGGTCTGGGTAGCTGCCACCAGACATCATGCATGGAGATTTGCCTCTATTTGACTTAAACTCAACATGTCTGTCATAGGACATTTAGGCAGTACTAATAGAGGATTTACTACTGATTCACATATATCCTCAGGGGTAAATAGTCCTAAACTATAGTGGGTAAGAAACAAACTATAGTGGGTAAGATCTGAATTTGTTCACCATAATTGTGAGACCTCACATCAGTTAGAAAGGGAACGAGACATTCTTTATAAGGGTGTGGAAACCTCTCCCTAGCAGACGCATTTTAAAAACCTTGAGGGGAAGCACGAAAGGGAAAGCCCAAAGAGGACAATTTCTGCTAGTGGTGGGCTTGGAGTGTTACAAATGGTATCAGAGCCAGACACTGGGCGGTGCGCCAACGAGGACGTTGGGCCCCAAAGGGGGGTGGATTGTGAGATCCCGTATCGATTGGAGAGAGGAACGAGTGTCAGCGAGGACGCTGGCCCCCAAAGGGGGTGGATTGTGAGACCCCACATCGGTTGGACAGGGGAACGAAACATTCTTTATAAGGGTGTGAAAACTTCTTTGTAGCAGACGTGTTTTAAAAACCTTTGAGGGGAAACCAAACGAGAAAGCCCAAAGAAGACAATATTTATTAGTAGTGGGCTTCAGGTGTTACAAATGGTATCAGAGCTAGACACTAGGTGGTGTGCCAATGAGGACGCTGGGCCCCTGGGGGGGGTGGATTGGGAGATCCCACATCGATTGGAGAGAGGAACGAGTGCCAACAAGGATGCAGGGCCTTGAAGGGGATGGATTGTGAGATCCCACATTAGTTGGAGAAGGGAACAAAACATTTTTTATAAGGGTGTGAAAACCTCTCCCTAACAGACGCGTTTTAAAAACCTTGAGGGGAAGTCCGAAAGGGAAAGCCCAAAAAGAACAATATCTGCTTGTGGCGGGCTTGGGGTGTTACAAATGGTATCAGAGCCAGACACCGGGCGGTGTACCAGCAAGGACACTGGCCCTGAAGGGGGGTGGATTGTGAGATCCCACATCGATTAGAGAGAGGAACAAGTGCCAGCAAGGACGCTGGGCCGGGGGTGGATTGTGAGATCCCACATCGGTTGAAGAGGGGAACGAAGCATTTTTTATAAGGGTGTGAAAACCTCTTCCTAGTAGACGCGCGTTAAAAAACCTTGAGGGGAAGCCCGAAAGGGAAAGCCCAAAAAAGACAATATCTGCTAGCGGTGGGATTGGAGTGTTACCGAAATTATTGTTCGATCTTTCCTAAGATTCAGTCGCATCCATATTCTTTGAAACATAACAAGACAGGTGATTGTTTACTACAGAGGAGAAACAGAGGTTTGTTTCACCCATAATCAGGCTATTATAAACAGTAAATTTTTCAGTTTATGTGAATCCAATACTGTTTCGAACATACTCCCACATCAGTAGACAATACTATGGAAAGTAAGGAATATACTGTTAGCAAATCAAACGAAGAACATGATATCAAACTAAATGGAAGACAAGGAGATAGCAATGCTCCATATGGATGATAAAATTCAACATAACTTTTCACATTCAAAGATCTAAACGTATAAAGAGAGAAAATCTTACCTCTATTTCGTTCATTAATTTCATAGCCTCAATGATGCATAAGATTTGTCCCTTCTGTACTTTATCTCCAACCTATAAGAACAACTCCTCAAAACAAGCTCCAATGAAAGACTTACGAAATACCATTTACTATACTAAAGAAACTCACCTTAACAAAAGGTGGTTCTCCAGGCCCGGGACTACGGTAGAACGTGCCCGCCATAGGGCATTTGAGAGGTGGAAGAGATGAACCGGTTGACTTGGCAGCAGGAGGTGAAGATGGTGAGCTTGAAACTGGAGAAGCAGGTGCTGGTAGTGCAGCAAGACCAGGCACAGGGGCAGGAGCTGGTGGTGCTACCAAGGGCGAGGGCGGGGGCGCATACATCATAGGAACAGCAGCAGGAGGTGGTGCTTGAGGTAAGGCCTCTTTTTTACGTATTGTCACTTCGCAGTCGAGCTGTTTCAATTGTAACTCGACAATATCTCTTGAATCAACAAGTCTGGAAGTAGGGAGAAAAAATGTTAAACCACAGCCATATGTAGAGGAAAAGTTCAGTGATTGAGCTAGCTAACTTGATAAGGCTTGAAACTTGAGTAATGAACTCGGAGATTGATTCTTCCGTTGCCAAAGGTTTAGAAGATTCATCACTCAATGATTTAGCACTTCCATCAATAGTATCCTTCAATGAAATGGATGACTTGAAGAACAGCAAGTTAGGAAGGAGTCAATACTTAAACAAAAGAAAATGCTTTTGTAATAAAGCTTTCATATAAGCATACATACCTCATTTAATTGTGCTTGTATGAGAGTTGAATGCTTACGAACAGGCTGCACGCCCTGCAACGTAATGCTTATATCACATGCTTTTAATCACGACAAAGAGTTAATGCTATGGCGTCGAAAATAGTTCTATACAAACAAAAAAAAATCACTATGCTTGAACATGATCTGTCCTATAAGTTGTACAAAGAGTTAACGAATGCTTCGTTCTCCTCTACAACCGATGTGGAATCTCACAATCCACCCCCCGAGCGTCCTCGTTGACACAACGCCCAGTGTTTGGCTCTAATACCATCTATAACAGCCTAAGCTCACTGCTAGTAGATATTGTCTGCTTTGGCCCGTTACATATCGCTGTCAGCCTCACAGTTTTAAAACGCATCTGCTAGGAAGAGGTTTCCACACCCTTTATAAAGAATGTTTCGTTCCTCTCTCCAACCGATGCAGGATCTCACAATCCACCCCCCTTTGGGGCCAGCGTCCTCGCTGGCACTTGTTCCTCTCTCCAATCGATGTGGGATCTCACAATCCACCCCCTTTTGGGGCCAACGTCCTCGCTGGCACACCGCTCGGTGTCTGGCTCTAATACCATTTGTAACACCCCCAAGTCCATCGCTAGCAGATACTGTCC
The DNA here is from genome assembly GCA_033971965.1 of Cucurbita ficifolia. NCBI lineage: Eukaryota > Viridiplantae > Streptophyta > Magnoliopsida > Cucurbitales > Cucurbitaceae > Cucurbita > Cucurbita ficifolia. Next base: position 8,809,183 of record CM066973.1, read on the forward strand.
TCTTTAGGCTTCTCCTCAAGGTTTTTAAAACGTGTCTGTTAGGGAGAGGTTTCCACACTCTTATAAAAAATGCTTCGTTCTCCTCTCCAACCGATGTGGGATCTCACAATCCAACCTCCCTTCGGGGCCCAGCGACCTTGCTGGCACACCACCCGGTGTTTGGCTCTGATACCATTTGTAACACCCCAAGCCCACCACAAGCAGATATTGTCCTTTTTGGGCTTTTCCTTTCGGACTTCCCTTCAAGGTTTTTAAAACACGTCTGCTAGGGAGAGGTTTCCACACCCTTAGAAAAAATGCTTTGTTTCCCTCTCCAACTGATGTGGAATCTCACAATCCACCCTCCTATGAGGCCCAGCGTCCTCGCTGGCACACCGCCCGGTCTTTGGCTCTAGTACTATTTGTAACAGTCCAAGCCCACCACTAGTAGCTATTATCTGCTTTGGCCAATTACGTATCGTCATCAGCCACACGACTTTAAAACGCGTCTCCTAGGGAGAGGTTTCCACATCTTTATAAGGAATACTTTGTTCCCCTCTCTAACCAATGTAGAATCTCACAATCCACCCCCCGAGCGTCCTCGCTGGCACAGCGCCCGGTGTCTGGCTCTGATACCATTTGTAAAAGCCTAAGCTCATTGCTAGCAGATACTATCCGCTTTGGCCTGTTACGTATCGCCGTCAGTCTCACGATTTTAAAACGCGTCTGCTAGGGAGAGCTCTCCACACCCTTTATAAAGAATAGTTTGTTCCCCTCTCCAACCAATATGGGATCTCACAATCCACCCCCTTCGAGACCCAGCATCCGCGCTGGCACACCGGCCGGTGTTTGTCTCTAGTACCGTTTATAACAACCCAAGCCCACCGCTAGCAGATACTATCCGCTTTGGCCCATTACATATCGCCGTCAGCCTCACGGTTTTAAAACGCCTCTCCTAGGGAGAGGTTTCCACACCCTTATAAGAAATGCTTCGTTCCCCTCTCCAACCAATGTGGAGACCACGACAGGGAGATTTGAACCTGTCTAGATAATAGATAGAGAAAAACAACTTTACTAAACTGTGGAAATTCAGGGAAAGAAAGTACAAAATACTCCGAACTACTTACTAACTTATCACTAATTATAGTTTTTTTAATGGCTACTCAAAAGGTCCCACTTTCCCTTTCTATCCATAAGTATATCCACACCTTTTAAAGTTTTGGGAGCTTCTGATCGTATCCTTGCTTCTGTTCTCAAACTACAAACCATAGCAGAAGTTGTAGGAGTTGGTTTTGTACACATTTCCAGTAATTTTACCCCTCAATTATATGCATTTAATCTACGATTCTCTTTCATTCTTTTAAATCCCTTTCCAAAAGAATCCTCCAAGAACAGTCTTCCAGTCACAAAACCAATTAGCAGCAAGTACACATTAACCCACCAACGAATTCAAAAGAAACCCACAAATCCACAGACCAGGACAGTCATAAATCGAAACCCAACACAAAAAACGACCAGAATTGGCAGAAATTGGGACATACCCTGGTGAAGATTCTGAGTTTGGGGTTGTGGGGGAGCCGAAAAGACAAGGCGCAATGAGAGTTCTTGTGGTTGATACAGCGGCGAGCAAGAGATGGGCAGGTGGGCTTTGCCACTGCTGAAGCTGACGTGACCGAGGAAGCCATTGTGGTTCAAGAGAGAGAGCTTAGGAGAGTCCGTCAATGGGGGAATGAAGGAAAGAGGGGAGGGAGTTGCAGGGGGCGGGTGGAAGAGGGTGGGAGAAGGTCGATGAAACCAATGAGACGGGCGAGTGGAAGATGAGATTAAGTCGCTCTCTCACTCGCCCTTTGCTGCCACTTACTCGAACCAACCGGCTCCTCTTCTTACCTACCTACGAAAACATAACATCTAGTGTTTTGTTTTTTCTTTTATTTTTAAAAATAGATCAAATATTTTAAAACTTATAGTATTACTCTTCGACACCGAATCGTGAGAGGTTACATCCGAGCTAATAAAAAAATTTGTTCTTTAGAATTTCGTCGTTTAATTATAAACGAGGATGTTGGGCCTTCAAGAGGGGTGAATTTTGAGATCTCACATCTTGGGAGGAGAACAAACATTTCTTACAAGGGTATGGAAACATCTCCTTAGTAGACGCGTTTTAAAACCATGAGGTTGACGGCGATATGTAACAGGCTAAAATAGATAATGTCTTCTAGCAGTGGGCTTGGGTTGGTAATAGAGCCCGGCATCGGGTGATGTGTCAGCGAGGATGTTGAGCCTCCAAGGGGAGTGAATTGTGAGATCCCAGATAGTTGAAGAGGGGAACTAAACATTCCTATAAAAGTATGGAAACCTCTCCCTCTCCTTAGTAGATGCGTTTTAAAGCCGTGAGGCTGACGACGATATGTAACGGGCAAAAGCAGACAATATCTTCTAGCAGTGGACTTAGGTTGTTGCACAAACCTTCCACTTGATAAGAAACTTCAAGTACAAACACACCCATCCTCATTCTCTCAAACGCAGGGCTGATTCATGTGCTTGCTTTGTGTCGATGACGTTCAAAGTGATGCCTAGTAAAGGTGTACACTGGTTGAGTTAGGTTGGAAAAATAGTTTGAATCAACTTAAATTTTGTGTTAGATAGGTTGGTGACCCGAGCAGTCCGAATAGAATTTACAACTCAACCCAACTTTTGATTTTTAGATTTGGTTGGGTTGAACCTGAATTTCGAGTTAACTAGGTTGGTGACCCGAACCACCAAAATAAAATTCACAACTCAACCCAACTCTATATTTTTGGGTTGGGTTGTGAATTCTATTCGGACGGTTCTTTTTCTATATAATTATTTTAAAATCAATCATATTTATGTACCATACATGTTACCTTAATTACTAAAATCTCATAAATCTCAAATATCAAACATTCACAACACACAGTGCATCACTAACATCGGTTATAAACGTAAAATATTCTTAATCTTTATAATAATTTTAAAAGTAGGGTTTGGTTGAGTTACGATCCTATTTTTGAGTTGATCGGGTAAATGTCAACTTACAAACCAACCCAAATTTTCGATTTTCTACAAATTCAATCCAACCAAATTGAACAAATGTAAGTCAACCTATCCAAGTTCTCGAATCATACGAAAATCGTAATCAACCATGATTTTTAACCAAAATTCAATCCATTAGTCCATCAATCCTTAAAAAACTTGCCAGAATAATTCTATTTAATAATTAAAAAAAAAAACAAAAAACATGGACCCACATCTATAATGGTTGCCACATTCATTAATTAATATATAGAAAAGAATTTAAAAATAGAAAGTAATTAAATTTGAGGTCTTTTGTTTGTCCCAATGCAATATAAAGTGGTCAATTCCACATATTCCTTTATTACGTGCACGTTTAATTATTAATTTAATAAATCTTTTTTAATCATTAATATATTTTTTAAATATTGGTTTTCTTAATTTTTATCATCCCAAAATATACATATTTTTCTAAAATAATAACGGGGCAAAATGGGCATATTCATAAAATAAAATAATTTTTTTTATTCGTCAGCTATATATATATATGTTAATTACTGTTCAACTATGCTCACTTTTAGAATAAACGAAGATAAAGAAAATTTATATTTATATATTCTTAATTAAATATAATACACATTTAACTTAATTAAAAATTATAACGAATAAAGATGGTATGAAATTTATTATATAAAAACACAAATATCGAAAAGTAAATTAAATAAATTTAAGTATCATTAATTTTGACGTGATGACAATATAAAGTGCTTAGTCTGCACGTTTAATTATTAATTATATTTTCCTAATTACTCTCATTTTTATATGTCGGTGGAATGGATGACCGTTGAGCACGGCCTATTACTGCCCTTCCACCGCCCTCTGTCGGCCTGTCCCTACCTTTTCCGCCGCTACACGTTCAACGGGCACCAACTTCCGACACTGCAAATTCAGTCATTTTTTCGGTTTTCGAGTCGTAACTTATCAACTCGGTCGATGGATAGATGGATAAATATTTGGATTTTCGCTCACAACGGTTGTTGAATATCACAAATTTATTACACAAAATTTCATTTTTTAGGACGAGTTAGGAGTACGGTAACAAACCATGAGCTATTAGGGCCAGTATTGTACTCGTGTTCGTGAATTGGGTTAGGTCAGGTTGAGACCTTTCCTAGACTCAACCCGTTTCTAGTTGTCAATTTTTTTCAATAATATTATTATTAAAGGATGAATCCAACTCATTCCAAACATAATTTTTTTTTATTGAATTTGTTGGAGTCGTTTATTTAAATTTTTATTCTTAATAAGAAGGGAATGTTAATTCATAAAATATATATTTATTTATTTTTAAATATTTAATTGAGATACACCATCTTTTGAAAAATTACCTCTAAAATTTATTTATAAAAATGGTTGGAAAATAAATAATAGAAAAATAAATATGAAATTATATCATAAATAAAAATATATTTTTTAAAAAATTAAGAATATTTTCATTTATTTAAATTAGAAGGAAATAGAGTGACGATGTCGTGTAATATATGGTAACTATAGATATTGAATTCGAATTTCAAACCCTAATTGGTTCGAAAATTTTACACAAAATTAAAATTAATAAAATAAATGGGAGCGTTTTAACGATTCATCCTATAAAATTTTAATATAAACAGTCCTTTCTTCTTCATCACCGTTTGGCATTCACAAACAGAGAATTCTCTGTTTTCTGTTCAAAGCTTGGAGTTCAGAACTGGGGTTTCCTCACCGCCATTTTTACACCTTGAGATTGGATTACAGAGGGTTTTTGTGGTGCGTTCGTAGGCGGCGGCGATGGATTTGAGCCGGCGGAGGGCGGAGGTGGCAAGGGGGAACGTGGTGGCGGGGTCTGTTTGGGAAAGCAGAATCCGATTCGATGAAGTCCGTGGTGGGATTAGGGTTTTCAATGGAGACGATGAAACTGCCGAAGGTAGGGTTCCGGCCGCTACCGTCGGCAGTGCAAGGAGGAAGACGTGGAAATCCGATGAGGGTTTTAACTCGATTCTAATCGCCGAGGAAAAACCAGAATCACCGAGTAGCGGCGATGAACAGAATCGGAAAATCCCGATTCCGTCCCGGAGATTGAGATCGAACAACAGTCCAAACAAACCGGTTCGAATAACAGAGAGAAACTCGACGAGGAAGAAAACCGATCAGTCTCGAAAATCGGCCGTCGGGATTACCAAACCGCCGACGAACACGAACGGAATCAGAAAAATCTCCCCGGCGAAGGCGGTTTCATCGGTTTCATCTGCTCCACCTCAAGATTTCTTCGATGCATTCGAAGAGATTAAGAAAGAAAGCTTCGACGTTAAGGAAATCAATTTTCCAGAGCAGAAGAAAACAGCACAAGAAATTTTCCCGGGAAACAAACAGAAATTACAGAGACTAAGTGAGAAGAGAACCTCCCATTTTCATTACAGAATCTCAAAATTTAATTTCCTTGACTGTTTGATTTCTTGCAGTGGATTTGATAATGTGGAGAGAGTTTTCAAGATCCGCCATGGCTTTTGGAGCGGGGAATTTGGTTTTAGCCCTCTCTTATTTCATCAAGAACATGAATATCAGGTAAAAACAAAAAACCCCAAATCCGCCATTGTTGAGGTGAAGAAGAAGAAGGGTTGTTGAGATTTGTTTTGTTTTTGGATTTTGCAGCTTTATCAGTATGATTTCGCATATGGGTCTTCTTTATCTGGCTGCCATTTTCGTCCATAGCTCCATTTTTAGCAGGTGCTCGATCAGTTTGACGTTGTTTTGTTTAGGTTAAGCTCTGGTTTTGCATTTAATTTTCCCGGGAAAATTACAGGGGAAATGGAAAAGGAATTGATAGTGATGATGAAAATTGTGTGGTTGAAGAAGAAGTGATTCGATTGGTTAAAGGGTTTGTTCCTTTCGTGAACGAATTGCTGCAAAATCTTAAGCCTCTGTTCCATGGAGATCCTTCTGCAACTATGAAGGTAATTTTCTTTCCTTTTCTTTTTTTCTTTTTTTTAAATTAAAAAATATATACTCTTAAATTTTCTATTTTCTTTTACTGAATAACACGTTTTTTCCGACTAAAATTATTTTATCTAAAAAATACCTCTAAATTTTTAAAAATTTCAATAATAATAATAATAATAAAAACATTTATCATTAATATTTTTTTTAAAATATTCTTATATCTTAATAGAATTTTAAAATATTTCATTAATATCTTCCTAAATATCTTTACTATTTTTTAAAATATACATAAAATTTTATAAATAATATTAATACCATTTACCTTTATAATTCCACATTTTATACATTATTTCCAAACCTTTTAATGTTAGTTTTAAAAATTTATGCATATTTTTAAAACGTGTTACTAACGTTAAAAATATTTGTAAAAGTTAAACGATATTTTAAATATATATATATATATATTATATATATATATTTTTTTGTAAGTGTAAGAATATTTTTGAAATACAGGATTAAGTATTTTCACCTAAAATTAACGTTAATGATATTTTTTAATTTTTTTAAAATTTAAAAGTATTTTGATAAAAGTAAAATTTATTGTTATTTTTAACCATTTTTGAAGAGTGTTAAAATTGGGCAATTATGGTAAGAAATATAGAAATATATGGTAAAAAAAAAAAAGTAATAAATATTATTAAAATTTAAAATTGTTTGGTAATTTGCAGATGGGCGTACTGCTGTTCGTGTTGGCAAAGTGGGGCAGCTTCATCACCTTTCGGAATATCCTCCAATGCGGTAAATTTTTCTTTACCATCTTTTTTTCATCCACCTAATTTCACTTTCTTTTTTTTTCTTAAAATACATTTATAGTCCATTTCCAAAATTTAAAAATAAGCTTTTAAATATTGAAATATATAATTTTGTGGGTTTTTTTGGGTTCTGACAAATGGATGTACTGATTGACTGGCACAGGATTCGTTGCGGTTTTCACCCTCCCCAAATTATTTACCCACGGTAAAAAACACATCTCCACGGACTTAACTTTTACATCTTTATTTTTTTGGGTTACAATTCAATACGGCCGAGTACAACAAAACACCGTACTCCTCTGTCTTTTCATCCGTCGATTTGTTTGTGACCCTCTTTTGTTCCCTTCATAAAACGACCACGTTTTAAATTCTAAAAATTCAAAAAGGGAATAAAAATAAAAATTGTTATATTTTATTTGTCGGTAATTTATTTTCTTCTCTGTAAGTTCTCGTGTCAGTTCTGTCGGATCGGATGATTTGATGTTTGATTCAATCTCCACCCTTCGTTTTTTTTGTGTGTTTTAATTTAAAATTAAAAATAAATATTTTATTTTCATCTTTGGATTCTAAAAACTTTAATTTGGTTCGTGACTTATTTTTGTTTTTATGTATCCATTTGAATCACATGAAACTTTAGCTTTAAATATCTAATTATTCTTAGGTAGCATCTACTCCGTTCTTAAATTTTGAAACGGGTTTAGATCCTAATAGGTACCTTATTCATCCAACTATCCTTAGGTTAGTAGAAACATAATGACTTGCTAATACGAGGGAGCTACGTGTCTTCCAACTTGCCACGCGAAAATGGTTTCAGTCCCGACCAATTTTCGTTCGACCGACGTCGGGGTATCATCAGACAGTTCTAGAACCGTTCTGAAAAGTTGTTCCTTTTTCCAATATCTTAATATTCCCTTGGGAACCAGTGTTAGGACTCGAATTTCGTACAAAAAAGAGCTTATAGCACTATACTTACGAGCTTGAAACCGAGACCTTAATTGGGCTGTTTGGAGCACACGTGAAGAAACTGAGCACGGTCGATAGTTTTTCGACATTGTGTATGAAAAATGAAATATAATTTAATTGTCCTCCCTTCTCTCAAGTTGTTGGTCCCTCACTACTTGTATGAAGAAAGTAAGGCTCCCTATGACGCCCTATTTTCATAGGAATGGGGTGCCCTAAAGCCACCATGTGACCCTTCTTTAAGCCTCTACCAAGCATTTACTAGTCTTTGCTATATGAACTTGTTAGTTCATTTTAGGCTTTAATCAACCTTCACTCTTGCCTTTTGTACTTCATATTAAAGCTTCTATGATCGTTCATCTTTTATCCCCCCATCTCGTGCCCTTTTGATCGGGACGATTGAGGTTTTTGTTTATCGACTCTTTGTTTGTCTGTGTGTTTCTTTTACTTTACTCATGCGGGAGAAAGGAAGAAACAAAAATGAAGAAACTAAATCGTTATCAAACAAAGTTTGTTTAGAATATGAAGCGGATTTGTGTTGACGTTTTTAAGAGTTCTTTTTTGTGAATTAGGAGAACACTGGTTGAGACCTTGTGGGAGTTCTTCTTGGCAGCTGAGTTCCCACAAGAAGGGAATGATTGTTGCCATCTTCCTTATGGTATGGAACTTCTCTTCGATTCTATATCGCGTTTGGGCAGGTAAACCATTTCGAATCGAAATCTTAATCTACTATAGATTACAAATGACACTCGTTCTTAGATTGTTCAATGATTTTCGAAATGTAGATTACGTTATTGAAGTTACAAGTACGATTTTTTGCAGCTTTCATAGCGTTTGTGAGCTTTCGCTACTACCAGGAATCATTAGGGAAAGATGGTTGGGTTAAAAATGGAGAAGCAGCTCGACATAACGACACGGTTTCGGGTAAGTTCAAAGCTTAAGAGATAAAATTGATCAATTTTGAGGCTCTTTTTCTTTGCTTTCTTTTGAGCTATCTTGAAAATTACCATGTAAATTAATGGAATATGGTAGAAAGCCATCTTTGTTACTTAAAAAATGGAAAGGGTTTCTTTTTTTATTCTTTTTATTTGGGTTTGAAAGTGAGAAAATAATGATTATAATTTGTGACACTCAAGTAAATTAGAGGTACATGAATGAATCGAGACCACATCCAAATGAAATTGATCTTGTGAATAGGATGACTAATAAAAATTTAAAAGAATTGAAAGTTACTACTTATACTGTGATATCTCACATTGGTTGGGGAGTAGAACGAAACACCCTTTATAAGGGTCCGGAAACCTTTCCGTAGCAGACAAATTTTAAAGCTTTGAGGGGAAGCCTGAAAGGGAAAACCCAAAGATGACAATATTTGCTAGTGGTGGGTTTAGACCGATACAAATGGTATCAAAGCTAGACACCAGACTAGGAGGCTGTTCCCCGAAGGGGGTAGACACGAGGCGGTGTGCCAGTAAGGATGCTGGGCTTCGAAGGGGGATGGATTTGGTGGGGTCCCACATCGATTGGAGAAAGTAACGAGTGCCAACGAGGACGCTGGGCCCTGAAGGGGGGTGGATTGTGATATCCCACATTGGTTGAGGAGGAGAACGAAACACCCTTTTATAAGAGTGTGGAACAAACCATGTTAGAAAGACTCTGAGTTGGTTTGTGGAGATAGTCGGAATGTTAGGGCCATGAGTACAAAACATCTTACAACTGTGAGAATAGTTGGAATGATGTTAGAGCCAACCCTTGTAAAATCATTTTTTCGAAAATATTTTTTTTTTGTGGTTCGATATTGAAAATATAATATATATTTTTTTGCTTATTAATTAAAAAAAAAAAAAAAGGAACATGTGATACACATTTAATTCATATGGAGTTGGCTTTAATGCAATGAATAGGGACCAACTTTATTTTTATTTTTTTTAAAAAAATAAAAACTTTATTAAATTTCTCTTTTATTGACTTTTCTTCCCCATAATTATATTTAACATTCCAATTTGTAGATTTTTATTAGAAAAAGCACTTCAAATATTGTTTTTCTTTGTCTTTCACTATTGTTTATTACAATATGAGGAGAGAGAAAATTTTACAAATTTATTATTAATTTTTTTTATACATATATTTTAATTTGTTCAATAGTCTTCAAGGTGGTGATAGTGGATGGAAGCTCAATCATGCTTAGAAACTATGTCTAGTGGATGTTATAGATCATATTTAATTCAATTTATAAGATTATTTTGTTCTTCTTCACTTGATGCCTATTATTTATAATACCATGTTGTATATGTAATATAATGTAAAATAATCGAGCATAAAAAGGAACCTATAATTACCACTCTGAATATAGCCCACCTCCCGCCTCAACCTCAAAAGTCAAGATTCAAACTAAATTTGTACACGTGGGTTCTGGAGCCAAGTCTGTCAATATGAAAGATGAAAACATCAAACACATAGATGCTTTATGTTATAATTTATGGAGCAATTATGGTTCAAAAAAAGACGATGACTTATAGTTTAAGTGGGAGAGAACGTTTGATGAGATTATTATAGTTTAATTTTGTCCGGTAGCTGCCGACGGGGGCGGGGTGGTCCAGCGGCGGAAGAGGCTATATTTGTTGAATTTGACTAAGTTGTGGAATTTAAGAATGGCCGCCGCCGCCACTAATTCCGACATTCAGTTGCTGACGAGTGGCCGCCATCTGCGTCGTGCTTGGACTTCCCTCCAATTTTTGGCATACGTTTTTTTCCACCTTAATTTAATTCCATTATTTTTGTTTATTATTTTTATTAGAAAAAAAATATTAAAAATATCTGGAAAATATCGTTCTTTTATTACCTTATATTTAAAATGTGATAGTCGAGCGCTTAAATTTAATTAAATGATAGATTATAATAATAAAACTTTTAAAAAAAGTTATTTAAATATATATATCTTAATTTCTGTTGCACATGCCACCTCGTTCTAATCTTATCACATCCGTCGCATCACAAATTATTTGTGATGACACGTGTCAGTCCAGAGTTAGGTTAGGTTGGGACCAGTGGGCCCGTGAAAGTTATGAATCAACGGAACATATATTCTCAGACAGCACAGCTAATCAAATGAACTTTTAGCGCTTTTACAACTTTACCCCTTCACGAAACGGCACAAAAATCTGTTCATTTATATGCTGGGGTAGAATCGTAATTGCGTGTTTTTCTAGTTTGGTGGGCTGGCTCTTGGCGGTTTCGAGGAAATCAGACGAAATAACGACGTCGTTTCTATTTTAGTTATTTTTTTTATTTTTTTAATGGAATATATCGATAAGAAGTACACGTAGTTAAAAGATTTCATATTTATCTTTAACTCCAAGTTTTGTTGGTTTTTTTATTCTGTTTAATAAAAAAATCTAATTGTTGATTTTTCTCTAATTTTTTTAAATTTAAATTTTAGCTGATTTTGCGTTAAAAAAAATACAAAAATATTGCCTTAAAATATAAAATATATTTTACCTCTATATTCAAATTCCTTAATTTAGTACAAATTCAAATTAAAAATAAATATACTACAAAAAAAATAATAATAAAGGAAAGTAATTTTGAGTAGATTTATTGAAGATTTTTTTTTTCAAAATTTGTTATAAATATATATTTACAAATTTTATGAATAAGTGGTTTCATAAAAAAATTATTAAAAAATTTAAATATTTAATTAATAATTACTTACTATTTTATTGGACGACAATATACAAGTGAATCCCTTTTTCTTTTTGATAAGGAAGCGGAAGCGATAAAGAAGGCAACGTCATGGGGGTATAAGAGTAATTTCATATCCAAAATCCACTATTTAAGCGATGAGGCGGCTTCAATGGTAGAAGAGAGCAGAAGAAGAGACAGGCCTGAAAAAACAGAGAGAAAAAGTTATCAGTAGATCGTCAATCGGAAATTGTAGGGTTTCAGAACTCTGCAGGGAATGCGGAAAGATGAGATTAGCTTCGTTGATTCAGTCTGAGTTGATCGGGAGATTCAAAATCTTCATCATCGGCGGCAGAAACTGTCACCGGAAACACGTCGAGGACGGGTGATCTGATTCCTCTCTTTTCTCTTTATCCTCCCTCTTTTTCCTCTTTTACTTCAGCTTAATCTGTATCAAAACAAAGAAAAAGTTGAGTGATCTCGAATCCGGCGGCGGATATGGCGGATAAAGGCAGAGATGGTGGCCACTCGAGTTTACTCGACGGGAAGTACGAATTAGGCCGTCTTTTAGGGCACGGGACTTTTGCAAAGGTTTACCATGCACGGAATCTGCGAACGGGGAAGACTGTTGCGATGAAAGTGGTTGGGAAGGAGAAGATCATCAGAGTCGGCATGACGGAGCAGATCAAGAGAGAGATCTCTGTGATGAAAATGGTGAAGCATCCGAATATTGTTGAGCTTCATGAGGTTATGGCGAGTAAATCGAAGATCTACTTCGCGATGGAGTTTGTGAGAGGCGGTGAACTATTTACCAAAATCGCGAAAGGTCGGTTGCGAGAGGATGTGGCTAGGGTTTACTTTCAGCAGTTGATCTCTGCGATTGATTTCTGCCATAGCCGTGGTGTTTACCATCGCGATTTGAAACCGGAGAATCTCCTCCTCGACGAAGACGGTAACCTTAAGGTCACTGATTTCGGCCTCACCGCCTTTTCGGAGCACTTGAAGCAGGACGGATTATTGCACACTACATGCGGAACTCCAGCATACGTCGCGCCGGAGGTCATCGGAAAGCAGGGATACGATGGCGCCAAGGCGGATCTGTGGTCTTGTGGAGTGATCCTCTACGTTCTTCTCGCTGGATACCTTCCATTTCAGGACGACAATATGGTGGCGATGTACAAGAAAATATACAGAGGCGACTTCAAATGTCCGCCGTGGTTCTCATCCGAAGCCCGGCGTCTCGTCACGAAGCTTCTCGACCCGAATCCAGTGACCAGAATCGGGATCACGAAGATCACATCATCGTCATGGTTCAAGAAATCGGTACCGAAGTCTATAATTACGAAGGAAGAACAAGAACGAATCGAGGAAAATTTCACGAAATCGAAGCAACCAGCGGAGACATTAAACGCGTTCCACATAATTTCCCTATCGGAAGGGTTCGATCTGTCGCCGTTGTTCGAGGAGAAGAAGAGGGAGGACAAAGAGGAGATGAGATTCGCGACATCATCGCCGGCGAGCTGTGTGATATCGAAGCTTGAGGAAGTAGCAAAGGCGGTGAAGTTCGATGTGAAGAAGAGCGAATCATGGGTTCGATTGCAGGGACAAGAAAAGGGGAGGAAGGGGAAACTTGCAATTGCGGCGGATATCTTCGCCTTGACGCCGTCGTTTGTGGTGGTGGAGGTCAAGAAGGACAACGGAGATACTTTGGAGTACAACCAGTTCTGTAGGAAGGAGCTTCGGCCGGCGTTGAAGGACATTGTTTGGACATCTCCGACTGGGAATTCGACCCCAGCTTGAAGAACCTGATTATTATCAGATTGGAAATCGAAGGATTTATGAGACTGTGATTTGTAATTGGAAAAGGTTTGGACTTCGTTTCAGTTATCTAATGAAATAATTATTATTGCTATGATGGTTTTGTGAAATGGAATGATTTTGTTAATTTATGCTTTTGATGATTGTGATGAATGTATGATCGTTCGCTTTTTGTTTCATTTTGTGGGGATTTGTGTTTTGTGTTGTTTATTTTGGATCTTGACAACCCTTATTTTCTTGTTAACTTAGCTTTCCTTTTATTTGAGTCAACATAATATCTTTGCGTGCTCTTTTGGATGGACGATCCAACTCGAGTCCTAGCAATTTTTGAGTATCCTAAGTATTTAAAAAATTCAATATACAAGCTTGTTTGATGATGATAAGTAATAAACAAAAACCGACAATATAATATCTGCTAGAAGTGGGCTTGCTTGGGTTGTTATAAAGGGGTCAGACATCAGCTAGTGAGGACGCTGACCGCTGGCCCCCAAAGGTTGGATTGTGGTAGTATGCCAGCGTTGCTTGGGTTGTTACACAGGGTATCAGAGCTGGGTTGTTACAAAGGGTATCAGAGTCGGACATCAAACGATGTGCCAGTGAGGACGCTGGCCCCTGAGTTGGATTGTGAGAGTGTGCGAGTGAGGACGCTGGCCTCTGTGGGCTTGCTTAGGTTGTTTCAAAGGGTATCAGAGCTAGACTCAAACGGTGTGCCAGCGAAGACGCTGGCCCCAAGGGTTGGACAAGACTCAAACGGTGTGCCAGCGAAGACGCTGGCCCCAAGGGTTGGACAGTGAGAGTGTGCCAGCAAGGACGCTGGCCCCAGGGGTTAGATTGTGGGGTTAGATTGTGAGGACCCACATTAGTTAGAGATGAGAACGAAGTATTTCTTTCAAAGTGTGGAAACCTCTCCCTAATTGACTCGCAAGGACGCTGGCCCAAAGGGAGGTGGAATTGTGAGGTCTTGAGGACCCACATCGGTTGGAGAGGAGAACGAATCATTCCTTGAAGCGTGGAAACCATTCCCTAGTAGATTCGTTTTAAAAATCGTGAGTTCGACGACAATACGTAACGAGTCAAAACAAATAATATCTACAAGCGATGAGCTTTAACTATTAGAAGTTATGAGCCTAAACTTCTAGTAAAATTCAAGTAACGAAGGCTCGAGAATACGAAACGTTTAGCTAATTACTTTAATATGAAAGTATAAGCAATGTTATCAACATCATGTCTTTAATTTGATAAGAATCTCTAAGGATGATTGAAAGCAATAAGAGGCACAGTAACCCATGAACAATAAAGGACTTCAAATAAGTTTTTAGCCCCACACAACTAACTCTTTTGAGCTTGGAGATCTCTCATTATTGGCCTCATATCTCCCACAAAATGAAATGCAAGCTGTTCTATGTGGACCAATTCTGCAAAGATATGAACACTTTCATCCATGGATATCTCGATTTTTGCAACGCCTTCACGCTTATTGTTCAAAAGCCATTCATTTCTATGCTTAAATGTGTTCGATTCAATTCGATGATATATCTCGTTGGAATGAAACAATCTAGTAATCTCGTTCTTTGAAACCTTCTAGTTTGATTAGAGAAACTATAGAAAATGAATCTGCTAATGAAGATTGCACACTCCGTCAATCGGAAGAAACTTATAATATCGTAGCTGTTCATGTTAGTTTCAACAACTCTCGTTCTTTACATTTCTTCTTAGCTGCTTGGCCAATAGTAGGTATCTAATTCACTACTTTAGATATCAACTATGACTTTTAACATAAATGACTTCAATTTCAACCAATCGTCGGAAAAAATAATCTCCCAACAACGCCGTAATCGACTCTACCTATGCCAACATAGTGCTGCAAACTCCCAACGAGATTCTTTTGACGACCCTTTTCAATCACTTCTTTTTGTCTTGGGAGAACCCTTCTCAACCCATTTTTTACTTTTACTGATGCTTCATGGTGTCACGAAAACCCTAAATTTTTGTAGCGATAATCGAACTCTTTTTTTTAGTAACCATGATACTATATCCTTCGAAAAGAACAAAAGAGAGAGTTAATGAGTAGTAGCTGATATCATAAACAAGCTAAACTCTAGGATACAAATCAACTTGACACTCAAAATTAACTTGTCTAAGTATCTAAAACTAATCGTGCAACATTATAAAAAGAACCAATACTTGAATCAGTCTATACAAGCGGAGTTTATAGTTTCATTCGTTGAAACGTAACGCTCATAACGAGTATATTATAGGTTCGAGCCCTACTAAACCTACTACAGGCGGGGTTCATGACGAGTGAGCATGAACTGTAACCAAACAAACAAGAGTCAACCAACCACAAATTCGTGAACCATAAAGGAACCCACCTAAGAGGCTCGTCTAAAAGACCAAACCCGAAGCTAAGAACAAAATTGAAAGCACATAATATTTGGTTTCTTTATGTAAGTTTCGGTTCTCGTGTTAGTTAGCCCATGAACCGACCTCTCATAATAAATGGTCCTAAAAGCTTCGAAAAACAAAACGAGAATCAAGATATAGGCTTGATGATCTCCAACGTTTTCCATTATGAATCTCAAGAAATCACCATTCATGATTGAATGAACTTAAAACCCATCATTTTTTCCTTCAAAATAGAAAGTGATTTGAAAGTTGTACACAGAAAATTAACTCCAAATGTGTTATAAGAAGTAAGCACAAAAGTAGAATATACCTTGGAAGCACCATATGCAGAATCTTTCCTTCTAAATAGCAATCCAACAGCTCCAAATCCTTCCAACAAAAAAAACTTGAACAAACGAAGAACATATCACAAATGAATCTTTTGTAGCCCAACAAAAGATAGATTACCAAACAAATCAAACCCTTTAGCCATCACCTTCATAGTTTTAAAACGTGTCTGCTAGGGAGAGGTTTTCATACCCTTCGGTGCTCAGCGTCCTCGCTGGCACACCGCTCGGTGTCTGGCTATGATACCATTTGTAACAGCCCAAGCCCACCGTTAGCAGATATTGTCCACTTTGACCTGTTACGTATAGCCATCAGCCTCACGGTTTTAAAACGCGTCTGCTAGGGAGAGGTTTCCACACCCTTGTAAAGAATGTTTCGTTCCCTTCTCCAACCGATGTAGGATCTCACAATCCACCCCCTTCGAGGCCCAGTGTCCTCGCTGGCACACCGTCTTGTGTCAGGGTCTAATACCATTTGTAACAGCACAAGCCCACCGCTAGCATATATGGTCCGCTTTGGCCTCGTTTCGTTCCCCTCTTCAATCAATGTAGGATCTCACAATCCACGCCCAGCGTCCTCGCTGACACACTGCCGCTCTGATACCATTTGTAACAGCTCAAGCCCACCGCTAGCAGATATTGTCCGCTTTTGCCCGTAACACATCGCCGTCAGCATCACAGTTTCAAAACCGTCTGCTAAGGAGAGGTTTCCACCCCTTTCTCTTCTCAAATCGATGTAGGATCTTCAAGAGAGAGAATGGTAAGAGAAGGCTGACGGAAAGAGACATGAACACACACTAGTAAAGGTGTGAACTTTTTTCACACAATTGCTCGGAGTGTGTGCTCACTCTCTTCTGTCAGCTCTTTCAATTCTCTCATCTTCTTTGGCTGTCGGTGTTTTGTGCTTTAAACAAAGATAAGATATTAGGGTTTGTTCATTGTTCTTCCTTTCAATCAACAAAACCCTAAATTTGTGTCCCTTCTTTTTTGAGCTAAGAAGGTATATAAAGACACTCATACTCATCCCTTTACATCCACCACTCAAAATGCTCACTCATTTATGATGATGTATGAAACAAAAAGAAAAGGAAGGTGGGGAGGAGAAATTATGGGAGTCGCCGTCCTTTAATAATGGTTGGATGTTAGTTCGAGATCAACGTATCTGTCATGTCATGTCTTGTCTAAATTTGAAATGAATTATGTAACTTTTTTTTATTACATCGAACCATTTCTTAGTTGTGTTGTTTTGATCTTTTCAGTGGGAGAGAGAGAGGGTAAATAGTACATTGCGGGCAAATTGATGAATCAAGTCACTTGTAACAACTCAACTTTCTAAAATCCTAGACCGTCTAAGTTTCGTTACCAGTTACACAATAATGTCATCTTTAAAGCGGAAAAACAAGAACACGTAAGTTGTAAACTCATATAATGTTAGAGAAAAACATTTAACTTTGTACGGGGTTCCTTTTTTTAAATGCGTGTCAGAAAACAACTCATTTTCGTCCATTAAGAAACAATGATAAATAAATGGATATTTCGTGTTTGCAAAAACGGACTGAAAAGGGTCTTGGACCATTTGGAGTAAATGAACCAAATAATTTGGAAATTGAGAGCAGCAAGTAGTCCCTCTCTCGTGGTCCTTGCATGCTCTTGACCTTACCTACAAAATATTTTAGAAAGTATGAGTATCACTCAATAATACGTTTACACAATAAAATATTGCAAAGTTGAGGGACCTATTACCTACAAAACTGATCAACTCCTATACACACATTTGAATAGTAGGTCATCCAACGAGAAAGTGCTTTACAGTAAAATGATAGCAGTGATGTATTCGCTCGTTCCTCAACCTCCTTGGCCTCAAACTATCTAACCTAATAGCTTGTTGATTTGTCAATCTCAACTCCGACTTCGCCGACCCAAATCCAAACACAATGATACCTCTACATAATTTATGCGATTCCCATGAGTTAGACTATAACTAACCAACCATGAATCCTTTAGGAACGAACCCTAATTCAGTTCGATGCTAGAAATCCCAACTCGTTTACTATGTAGGTGTTTCCAAAGGTCGCAGCCTCATAGCTGGTTGTGCGCAACACAATCTTGGCTACCATTTGTGGCCGTCACCAATTCATACACGAAAAATCCTAACACTACGGTGATAACCCACAATCCATTGACTTTGACCCACGATCGAAATATATCGAAACAAATAAATGAAGTAGAAAGAACAACTTGAGGGAAAAGCTTCTTTGTACTCGGAATCTTAAATCACTTCGCTTTTCAGTTCTTTTATGTTGCAGTGAATAGAACATACATTTGATGAGTATTTATAAAAGAGAAAAACATTAATACATCTGATTATATATGTCTTATATATAGTTGAATATTAAATTTTGACCCAAAACTTTTTATTATTAATTTTGCTATAAAAGTTTAGTCACAAATATTATCATATGTTACAATAAATGTGTTGTACATTTCAAGCCTTATCTCTTCCATAGATTGAATTTGAAATTTGTTAGGAAAGACTCACCTACTTCATTTAATAACAACCAGAGAATGACAACACATTCAAAAATTTTGAAAATAATTCATCAATCATAAATTCTATGTTAGGTCTGTTTACGAGAGCTATGCATTCATAGAGAGGATCATTCCGGGAATATTTTCTATTTCGTTCTGTAATTGCATCCCGAGCCCTTTTTCCCCTTTGTAATAAACTTGAACAACATCGTCTTGTAATTAGATTTTATTTTATAATTAGTCTTTATTTTAATTAAAATTTATTGGATTTTCAACTTTTATTTTATTTACTTTTATCTTCGTGTCATCGTGACAGTTTAGTTTAAATTGGATGATAAAATTTTTATGAATTAGATTGATTCAAACTTATATATATTTTTGCTTACCATATAAATATATAATAAAGATATATTTTTCGATTATTTATTCTCCAACTACTATTAAAAATAAAATTTAAAGTTAGATTATTTATTCGTCCTATAAAATAAAAACAAAAAATTCTAATAAAATTAAACAAAACCTATTATTTAATAATGTCAACGACAAATTCCCAATAACTAGACAAAAAAAAAACATTAAAATGGAATCAAAGATTAAATTTCTGTAATTATGGATTAAACAATAACCGAAACACCTAAACTTGCTTATTAAACAAATCAATTAAAATAACTAGGGGTTGACTTAACTCCTAATCTACACATATTTATAAAAAAAAAAAAAAAAAACCAACCATAATTTATTAAATTAATTAATTATTTATTTTAATCTTCATATAGTGGGGCCTATTGTCCACATAAAAACAATTATATCAAGGTTAATCATAATGTTTTTTAACTAACGCATTATTATTTTATATTTTATTGATTTTTTTAAATTTAATTATAAGATGACCAAAACAATCATTTTCATTCAACAAAAGGAAAATATACATAAAAAAAACTAGAGAGAATAACGTAAGTTTTTTTTTTTTTTTTTATAATTAAATTACAAAATTCTTCCCTACATTTTAGAAAAAAATTAAAATTAATTTTGAAAATTAGAATTTTGTATTTATGATTTGATAAAATAAAATTCATAAATAATAATTTTATCAAATCATAAAAACTATTTTTAATATTTTAAATTATTCCGATTAAATTTTAACTTTTTTTCTTAAATATAGGGACTAAATTTGTAATTTAAAATTTTGCTTTTTTTTTTTTTTTTTTTTTTTTTTTTCGTTAACACCGTCATGTCACGGCCGAGAAATATTGGCCTTATCTTTGACGGTGCCGTTACCCAAAGCTGTTGACTGAACGGTCAACGCCGACAGGCTGGGTGAGGTGGGGCGATCTCCGCCGCCTCTAGAGGCCGTAACAGGGCGGCTGTGACATGTAGCAGTGGAGATAGCGGTGGCTAGAGAGATGGGCATGAGGCAAAGGCCTTTGCCTTGTAAGTACTGCATGGCGGAGCCCATATCCTTCTCCATTAACTTCACCACCTGATGCTCCGTCACCGTCATCGCATCATTACTCGACGGAGCTCCGGCGAACGTCTGTCCGGCAGCTCCTCCGGTTCCATTGGACTGGTTACAGTCAATCCCACCCTACAAAGACGAGATAATGTTGCCCAAATTCAGACTAAAAATGTGTAATCAATGAAATCTTGGCACCATTATCAACCAAGGTGGGTAGAATCATGAATCTTCAGAGCAACAAAACATGATCATGAAATCCCATGATACGAATCATAAACTAATGATGATTCCAAATCCAAAAAATATAATGGATCTTATCTTTTCCATGACAAAGAAATTAGTTGAAAAAGTGAACATTTGGTAGTACCTCAGAGTGGGAGGACATGTCGGCGACAAGCTGGGAAGGCATGGATGCGGTGGCGCCGCCCAGCCTGCTCATGCTCAGAACCTACAACCACACACCCAGCAATGAAGATCAGTAAAATTCATTCTATTTATGTTTCTCTTGAACTGTAGTGAGGCGAGGCAGATTACTTTGACTTGAAGCTGGAGGAACTTTACGTAGTCTATGATCTCATCCAGCATTGATGCCTTGTCTGTCTGTCATTCCAAAACAACATTTTCAAGCAACAAAAATCAGCCAAACTTAGCATCAATAATAGCTCGACCGTTCTTTGTTCTTATCATCAAATCGAGTATATAAGTGAGGTACACTATCTTCATTGATATGAGACGTTTTGGAAAAACTAAGTACACTTGTGTTCAAAATGGACAAACTATTGTAGAGGTTAATTGTCCCTGATATCATAGCCATATCCAAAACATTATTCAGCTACACATTAGTATGTATGTATCTTTCTTGTAAGAGCTCAAACTCACCGCTAATCGATGTTGTCCGTTTTGGCCCGTTACGTATCGATGTTAGCCTCACGGTTTTAAAATGAGTCAATTAGGGAGACGTTTCCACACCCTTATAAGGAATGCTCCAATCGATGTGAGATCTCACAATCCACCCCCTTGTGGTCCCAGCGTCCTCGCTGACACACCACCTAGTGTCTAGCTCTGATACCATTTGTAACGACCCAAGTCCATCGTCAGCAAATATTGTCTAGTTTGGCCCGTTACATATCGCCGTCAGCCTCACGGTTTTAAAACACGTCAGTTAAGGGAGAGGTTTCCACACCCTTATAAGGAATGCTTCGTTCCACCGATGTGAGATCTCACAATTCACCCCATTGGGAGTCCCAGCATCCTCGCTGGCACACCGCCCGGTATCTAGCTCTGATACCATTTGTAATGACTCAAGCCCACCGTCAACAGATATTGTCTAGTTTGGCCCGTTATATATCACAGTCAACTTCACGATTTTAAAATGTCACTAGACACTCTTAAAAGAAATGTTTCGTTCTCCTTTCCGTGGGATCTCACATTTCTATAGATCATTACTAAAATTTTGAAGTAGAAAATGATAAATTAAGACCAAATATGGTTCGATCCAGCATAAAGTTGATAAAAACAAACTCGAATCTAGCTCAAGAAGGCATATGCATATGTTTTTAAAGTGTTTTGAGATTCGGCAAACATATTCAACAGCTCATTACTTTTCTTATCTAAAAACACATAAGTTTTGTAATTAAAGCTTATTCTAAAATTTTGATCCCTTATAATATTTTATCTTAGTCAATAATAATAATAAAAGTATATAAAATTTAAAGCTGCAAATCCCGCCATGTAAGAGTATGGTCTCCGGCCCCGAATACAAGGTATTAAAAAATAAAATAAAAATAGAAAGACAACATGGCAGAATTAGAACCGTTGGATAAATAACAAACCAAACGGGATGTTGACACGTGTAAGAGGTAGGAAATGACGAAACAGACCTTGTTAGCGTTGGGAACCAGTTCTTGTAGAGCTTTCATTCTCTCTGCAATTCGCTCTCTCCGTAACTGTTACAAAATAATTAAAAAATTAAAATAAATAGAGGAAATTAATTAGCGTTAATTAATTTATTAAACTTAATTAATTACTCTTTCCGCAATACTGTGAGGATCCGTCGCTTGTCCTCGCCGAGCTCTGACTCTCTGTCGCGGCTGCGCCGGTGCGGTAGCACCACCGCCGGAACCAGTCCCCACCGGAGGTGGAGTATTGGCTGATGCTGGAGCTCCGAAGCTCTGTTTCTGTGAAGTTGAAGTTGAATTTCCCTGTGGATTGATGAAATGAAATTTTAGGGCAGAGTGAGGTTATGAATTTGAAGAAGTGTACGATCGAATCGAACTACTTATTGCCTGGGATTGATTCTGGTTATGGCTATGGCTGGAGCCGGAGGCGTTCAGGAATCCGGCGAATTCGTTGAAGAGAGACGGATTGACGGAACCGTCGACGATAATCTGCAAGATTACGCAAATAATTTACAGGAATCGAAATGATTTGGGAGTATTTCGTAACCTATTTTCGAATCGAATGATTAGCGATTAGATTTGAGAGTTCGATTTTGAGTACCGGATTAGGGCATTTGAAGGACGAAGAGCCTTCGACTTCAACGACGTCATTTCCAGGCAATGTAAGGAGACTGGAATCTGTCGCGGTGGCGAGTAACTGCTGGTGAAGCATGGCCATGGCCATTTTGGCGACTGGAGTGGTGTCCCCGATCTGAAAAGCGGCATTGTCGGGATTTTGCGGCAGTGGCGGTGGCTGAGGAGGGAGGTTGGAGTGGAGATTTGAGAGACCGACTGGGAGTTCCCAGGGAAGGGGGGCGGAGGAGAGGATTTGGTCGAGGAAATCGTCGGAGGAGAAGGAAGAAGGATGGAGATGAGAGGATTGAAGGTGACTTTGGTGGTGGTGGAGTTGAGAGGCATCGGTCTCTGGCGGCCGGTTGTGGCGGTTGCTATGGCGGTCGGGCAGGGAGTTGGTGAGTCTCATATCAGTCCGGCGAGAAATAAACAGAGGAGAGAGGAGCCATTAAAAGTATGAAGTTACTGAGTTTTTATAGAATGAAGAAGATGACAATTCTGTCATGAAAAAAAAAAAAAAAAAAGCGTGAGGTTCACTCTCTCTTATCATATGTATTTACCAAAAATAATGTATTTTAACTAAATAATATAAAATGGTTGTTTTTTTAGTTCTTAATTTTTAAAAATGTTAAAATGTTAAAATATGTTAATAAAATGATATATTAATTTGACCCAATTCGAACCAAATGTATATATAAATAATAGTTTAGGGTTGCCTTGTTGTCTACTCCCGTGCCCCTTTATAGAACTTCAAACCTTTTCTTATCTGCTACTATCAGCTTATAAAATAGACAAACCTCACTTACACTAGCAGTCTAGTAATAGTTATTCGCAGTCCAATTGCCTCCATTTAGTCGTTTAGTCGTAGTTGTTTGCTATGAGTTTGCAATAACAGTTTTCGTCGTCGTTTAAAAGTTTTTTTAAAAAACTAAAACAAATTGAACTCGATAACTCAACCCGACCCAACCCAAAAAAATAGAGCGTTGAGTTGGGTTGGACTATGAAATAATTTCGGGTTGGGTTGGCTAGATTATGAAACAATTTTGAGTTGGGTTAGGTTTATAAGCAAAGAATATATCTCCATTGGTACGAGACATTTTGGGGAAACCAAAAGCAAAGCCATGAGAGTTTATGCTCAAAGTGAACAATATCGAACCATTGTGGAGAGTCGTTATTCCTAACATGGTATCATATCAAGAGAAGGAGTCGAGCCAAGTTCAAAAAAAATTCTCAACTCGACCCTAAGTACACCCCTATTAAATTGGATGATAGTCTCATCTTGCCATGTCTACGACCAGTTCAGACATCTTTATTAATAGACATTTATATTATAATAGTTATACTAAATTTTATAACAATAATAAAAATAACTAAATAAATAAATTTTGAGCGCGTGAGTGAAAAATACCTAAGGAAGCGAGTGGAGGTGCAAGAAACTTAGCCTAAGAATAGTCCCCACGAACTTCATTTTTCTTTTACATTATTTTTATTTAATTATTTTTTTCCGCTAATTTGAACACAAATCTCGGAGGGCCCATTTGTTAAACTAATTTCAGGAGCGTCAAATTTTCAAATAATAAATCAATTTTAATTAAGAAAAATAAATAAAAATAAAATTTAAATTTGAATTATGAAATTCCAAAACATATTCCCTTTCCCATTTAACAAATTTTCATTTTTACAAATACATTGTTTTATTAAAATATTTAATTATGAGATATAAATCTCGTTTTGATTATTAATTAAAATTTTAAATATACTATATTATTATTATTTATTATTTGTCTCTGTATCTGTGACCGAATTATCTTAAACGATCTTTTTATTATTATCAACAATTTTTATATGCATCGGAACGATTGAAATTGACAAAGAAAATCAACATTATTTTAAAATTTTAAATTGGGATTCTTTAGTTATTTGTAATCTCTTTAATTTTATTTAATGGGTTATTCAATATCGAGTTCATTGATTTGGATTTGGAACGTGTTGTAACGATATTATTTATATATATTTTAGAAAAGGAAACGAAACATTTATTAGAAAGGTGTGAAAATTTCTTTCGAATAGACGTGTTTTAGAACTTTTCCAACATCGGGCAGTATCAAAGTCAGACACCAAGCGGTGTGCTAACGAGAATGTTGGGTGCCATCACATCAGTTGGAGAGTGGATTTTTTTTAAGAGGAAGTCCGAAAGGAAAAATCTAAAGAGTATAATATTCAGCTGGCTTGGATGGGTTACACCAACCAAATTATTAGGGTAGGTTGGATTGGGTTCCATTAGAGTTGGTTAGGTTGGTAACTGAGCAACTCAAATAGAATTTACAACTTAACCCAACTCAAATGGTTGATTTTTTTTAAATTATTTCAAAAAATCATATTTATCGGCAATATATATTACATTAATAACTAAAATTTTGTAAAATTTAAATATCAAATATTCACAAGTCACAACGCATCATCAATCACCAACATTAAAATATTCTTAATTTTTTAAAAAGTGGAGTAGATTGGGTTGCGTTGGATTGTAACTCTATTTTTCGAGTTGATCAGGTTGACCCGACCAAAAAAATGTCCACATACAAATTGAACCAAATTTTTTGTTTTAAAAAAAATTAAACCCGACCCAAACTGAGTTAGATAAATCGGATCATCAAATATATATATATATATATATATATATATATATATATAAAAGGATATATAATCTCACATGTGTCATTTAATATCATATCTTATCATATATAATTAAGAGTTTACAAACTTTAGAGGAAACGAATGATTAAAAGATGGCATAATTTTTTTAATGACATATCATTAATGGATAATAAAATAAAGATCGTGGGAATATCTGGGCATAATTCAATAACCCTGAAAGTAAAATCTGGGCTGATATTATATTTCTTTTTCATCGTGATAATAATAATAATAAAGCCTTACCCCTTTTGAATTTCAACGAGAGATCTCATTGGGTAGAAAAATTAATTAAAAAACAAATGATTTTTTACTTTAAAATATTGAGTTTGACTTTGAATACAACTTATTATTTAAATAATGCATCGGATTTGTTACTTTATCGAGTATTCTTAAATATAAAGGCTATTAGTATTGCCTTTGTAACCGTCCAAGCTCATCGCCAGCAGATATTGTCCATTTTGGAACTTGTTTACTAGGGATAAATTTTCACACCTTTATGTTTCCCCGATGTGGAATCTCACAGTCATTCGATGTCTGGCTTTGATACTATTGTAACAACCGAAGCCCATCGCTAGTGATATGACTCACAACTTTAGAATGCGTCTACTAGAAAGAGGTTTCAATACCTTAATAAGATTTTTTTCGTTCCCCTCTCCAATCGATGTGAGACCTCATAATCCACCCCCTTGGGGCCCAACGTCCTCATTGACACACCGCTTATTGTTTGGCTCTAATACCATTGTAACAACCTAAGCCTAAGCCCACCGCTAGCAGATATTGTCCACTCTTTTCAACTACTTATCGCCATCAGCCTTACAATTTTAAAACGCAACTGCTAGGGAGAGGTTTCCACACCTTTATCAAAAAATGTTTCATTCCCATCTCCAACCGATGTGGGACCTCACACGTTTAGCCCCTAAACTTATGAGGTTTGAGTCAATAGTCATTGAACTATTAAAATCATAAATTTAGTCTTTGTTTTTAAAAAAAATTTAAATTCACGAACCTAATAGACACAAAATCGAAACTTCAAGGATGCGTTAGACATAAAATTCAAATTTACATCTACTAGATCAATTAATTTCAAAAACTGAATTTATCAGAGATATATTAGATACAAAATTGAAAGTTTATGAATTTATTAGACTCAAAATTAAAAGATGAGAGACTTATTAGACACTTTTAAAGATACGAACGAACATGAACATGAACATCTTCAGGCTTTTCGTATTTGTAGCACTGTTTTCTGCCCACACTCTGAAATCCACTCACAATTTGGACCCTATGGCTCTCATACTAACAGACTTGGTTCCTAACAACAAGCACACAAGGGAGCCAATCAAATGGCAATAATTAACAACCATACAACTCAGCTACTTGCTAATAACTTCATTACACAAAGGTGGAAGAGAAGAACTAATTTAAGAAGATAGCATACATTTGAAGAGCTACAAACAAAACTCATACTAAATATTTCATTTTCAACACTATTTAGCTTAAGGCTAAGGCAGATAGCGAGCTAGCTAGCAGGCTCCTAAAAGCTAACAAATAAACTAACCCATGGTGTAGGAAGGTGTTGGCAAGTTGATCACTGTGGTCTTCACTTTGGTCATCATGTTGATGCTGTTGGTCACGCCTTGAGAGCCAATTCCACTGTCCTTGATTCCCTGTTCCACATACCCAGGTTCGTAAACGCGATATTCGTTTCGATATAATGCTGGGAATGTAGATATCAACTATACCTGGAATGGGAAATGATCCGGTCCTCGAGCGGGCGCAGAGTTGATTTGAACTGTCCCGGTTTCCATTGCGTCGCTTATCAATATCGCCTTGTTGATGTCCTTTGTGAACACACATCCCTGTTTTTGAACATGTTACTCATACTCAAATTGACAGTTCTAGTTAGAACACACTACAAAAACAATTATCAGACACGTTTTTAACCGTTTTCGAAACGACGAAGTTTTGGAACAACTAGGTTGAGAGAGAGAGTTGTTTTTATACCTGGAGTCCAAAGTTGCTAGCATTGCAATGGTGGATTCCTTCTTCAATAGAGCTGATTCTTATGACTGGTAAAACTGGTCCAAAGGGTTCTTCCCATGCAATCCTCATATCAGGCCTAATATTATCTAACAACAAGGGCCATATCAGGTTGCCTTCTCTTCTGTACTCTTGGCAAAATGTTGCTCCCTTTTCCTTTGCATCCATTACCAACCCTTCGATGAAATTTGCCGACGACTCGGTCACGACTGGAGTAATGTCTGAGTCGTCTTCCGGGGCACCGACGGTTAGTTTAGCCACCCGAGCATTTACTTTCTCAACCAAAGCATCTGCTACGGACTCCATTACCAAAACAACCTTGACGGCAGTGCACCTTTGGCCACTGTCATCAAAAAGAAAAGAAGTATAAGCAGTTTAGTTGATGCCTGAAATATAAATGTTCCAATATGGTTATGATTTTGGTAGGAAGAAGATCAAGTTCATTTCACTAAAGACAACCTACTCTGTTCTAAGGATGAAGAACAAGAACAAGTTATCTTCTTTCTAGCAAATCAGCCAAGCGGTTTAGATTTTCATTCATGTTAAAGAACACGTTATCTTCTTTACCCGTGTGGGGTCTGATCTCTGTTGAGGATTGTTGGGAGAGGAGCCCCACATCAGCTAATTAAGAAGTTGATCGTGAGTTTATAAGTAAGAAATACATTTTCATTGGTATGAGGCCTTTTGGGGAAACCAAAAGCAAAGTCATGAGAGCTTATGCTCAAAGTGGACAATATCATACCATTGTGGAGGTGCGTGATTTCTAACAATCTCACCTGTAAGAAAAGCCTCCCTTTATGATGTTTGCAGCGACCAAATCGAGATCTGCATCCTCGAGAACAATGCAGGCGTCTTTGCCTCCCAGTTCCATTTGAAGTGGTATCATGCCTGCCTTTTTTGAAATCGCAATACCAGTATCTCCACCAGTAAAGCTGCATAGAGAAAAACAAGTATAAAATTATGAGATCCCACATTGGTTGGGGAGGAGAACGAAACATTCTTTATAAATAAGGGTGTCGAAACCTCTCCCTAGTAGATGCGTTTTAAAAGGTCCAAAGAGGACGACAATATCTGCTAGCGGTGGGCTTGGGCCGTTACAAAAACAGAGTCATGCGAATGGGAGAAATCGTAAATCATCATCATACGGAAATGAAGCAGTGTTATGTTTACCTTATACAGTCTACACCCGGATGCATCGTGAGGAAATCACCAATCTCAGAACCTTTACCAGTGACACAACTAATAAGGCCTTTAGGAAAACCAGCAAGATGGAAGCAATGCACCATATGAAGAGCGGAAACAGCACCCTGAGTTATGGTAAGAGCATTATACAGATGACAAACAAATTGTACAGTCTCTGTCATCTGTATTATTCAATCTACTACATGATCCACTTGACAGAACCGAGTTAAATGAAACAGAACAGGAATTTATAGTCAGTTCCAAGCACGTCGAGTTATTTGATTCATTGTTCATCAATGGAGATTGCATTAAAGAGACAATGATGAGCTAATTTAGTATTAGAGTACCTGAGTTGGAGGCTTGAGGACGATCGAATTTCCAGCAATCAAAGCCGGTGCAATTTTCGAGACAGCCAGATTGACAGGATAGTTAAATGGAGGAATGGCTAAGATCACACCAAGTGGGATCTGAATATTTCATGTTCAAAAGTGAAGCATAAAACAGATTAGGAACATGAAATTGTGTTTTATAATCTAAAAGTAGTATTGTCCCATAAGAACAAAGAAGAACAGAACATGAACCTTGGAAGTAAGGCAATATTTGGTCCTTTCATTTCCAGGAAAACTATCAGAAACCAAGAACTTCCCTTCTCCCAAGATCCTAACACCTTCTTCAGCACAATATGAAACAAGATCCCCAGACCTCACAACCTTCACATCATTCAAATCATTATCACTTCACATTTTCAACAGTAAGAGCTAACAATCCAACAAGGACAGCAGTAACTCAGTAGTACCTCAGTCACTGCATCTTTAGCTGGTTTTGCAATTTCCTTCACCAAACACTCAGCAATGGGTGCTTTATGTTCTTTCAAAATTGCAGCTGCCTTATGAAGAAGCTCAGCTCTCTTCCACAATGGAGTCTTAGCCCATGATTTCTGAGCAGTTTTGGCTATTTCCATCACTTGATTAACCTCCTCTTGATTACAAGCTATTTTAACAAACACCTTATAGGCATGAATAACCCTTTAAACAAACAAAATTCACTAACATTTCTACCAACCCACAACATTAATGTCAACAAATTTCTCATACATTCAGCCACATAATCTCATAATTCATTGAGAAGAAACAAAATTCCATGGAGAAATGGGATTTGTCGTCATACCTTGAACTCTGTACTGCGTCTTCCTCGTAGTAGGGTTGATAATGGCGACGCTCTTCCCCGAGGAGGAATTCTTCCACTCACCTTCGGAATAGTATTTATAAACTTCACCATCGAGAATCTCTGCAAAAATGCCATTACCCGCCATGGAAAATGATGAGAAAAGAAATGGAAATTGGGGAATTTGGGGGAGATTCTTTGAGAGAGAAGAAGAAATTGAAGAGATGAAAACAGGGGAGTACGTGGATGAATTTGGGAGATGGGTTTTGGTGGATTAAATAGGAGGAAGAAAAAGAACCACGCTTTTGATTCTGAAAGTCTCAAACCAGGGAGTGGCTTCTCTTTCGCCATGTGAGCGTTCAACTGTTTTTACTGTTCACTGTCTTTTTATGGCAAATGAGATGTTTTTTTTCTTCTTAATTTAAAAAACACTAAAATAAATACATATTTGCTTTTCTATTTTTGGATTTTTAATAAATATAATTTTTTAATTTTTTAATTACAAAATTAATAAAAATATCAATAAATTTTGTATTTGTCTTAAAAATATACTTAGTTTTGTATGGAAATTAATAGTATTTTTAAAATATATTTTTAAATTTTAAAGAGTTATATTAACGTCCTTCACTTTTATAAAAAAAAAAATTTAACTTTTTTGTTATTGTTATCCATAAATTTTTTAATATTACTTTAAAAAATTAATTAATATTTTTTAAACCGATCGTAAACATATTTTTTAATTTTTCCTAAAAAGTTCGGAAGTTTCTTTTTAAAAAAAAAAATTAACATTATTACTAAAATTTTGAAGCGTATATTTTTTAAAATATTTTTAAAAATTAAAGGGTATTTTTGAAGCCCTTATGAAAATTTAAGGGTATTTTAGAATTTTATCATGGTTTGATAAAATTTCATAAATAGTCCCGACCATTAAAAGTTATGACAATCACATATTTAATCTATATTCATAAGTTTTATAAAACCATAGAGACCAAATATCGACTTAATTATTCGTGACATGACATTTTTTTTCAGTATAAATACTAATTAAAAATTTTGATTTTCGAGGGGAATAACGAGAACAAAATCATTAAAAAAAAAAACCTTAAATTTATATTAAAATTTTCAAAATTTTAATTAAAAACGACCAAAGAAAGATGAGAAGTACATAGAACACATGTTTCATGTGTAAGAACTTGAATTTATCGTGTTACACGAACAAATTAGATAACTTGGTTCCTTTGTTTGAGAGATTAAAAAAAAACCGTGAAAAATACTATCTATTCATTTCGAATCATGTCTTTTTAAGACTATTTTGGATATTCAATTCAATTTCAGTTGTAATGTTCTATTTTAGTCCGAAAATGTATTCACATGTTTAAGGTAGTGTAAATGACCAAAGGGTAGTAACTCGTATTACGGGAGAAAATTTTGTGCAGTGTTCCATTACTATTAATGGTGGCTTCACGGTTTTTTAGGGGCACATGCATCCCAAGTGCACGTGTTTT
The DNA here is from genome assembly GCA_033971965.1 of Cucurbita ficifolia. Taxonomy (NCBI): domain Eukaryota; kingdom Viridiplantae; phylum Streptophyta; class Magnoliopsida; order Cucurbitales; family Cucurbitaceae; genus Cucurbita; species Cucurbita ficifolia. Next base: position 8,840,257 of record CM066973.1, read on the forward strand.
ATGGTTCATCATTATCTGCATGTTCATTTTGCATGAGACACCACGAAAATGTACTTGTCAATCTAAACATAAATCGACGGTTAGAGACTCGAATCCCCCCACTTTCAGATGTTGAACTAAAAATGATGTATCATTCCACAAAATCTATAACCCAAAATCGAAAATTAACAAATAAGATGTTAAACATGGGTAATACGAATCTTAAATATTTGAATTCATTGAGCGTTCTTGTCACTCCTTAGGAAACAAAACTCAATACAGTTCCTTTTTTCTTTCATTCTATTACACTTTACTCGTGTCTTCGTGGTACGAAACATAGAATCTTAAAAGACAATGACCAAGAGAAGAGGATCGAGAATATGTTTTGTGGAGAAGAGAGGATCGACCTACGACCAAGCTACGAGTACGAGTAGGTAGGCGGCTAGGGAGAGAGGCGGTTGAGCTTCCTTCTCAATCAATATTTGATTGACTCCTAAATACTGACCCAAAGAATAAATTGGTCCATACAATGTTAATTCAAACATAACTCAATAGATAAGATTATCGGTCCCCTCCATGAACCTTGGAATATCCACTAACCCGACCATCAATTATGAGCTTTGGGATTGGTTTGAATTGATAAGGTATGTGTGAAAGGGTTGGTTCTCTTTATGGGTAAAAGCCCTAAACCATAACTTTCCCTTTGTCACACATCAATTTCTACATAGAGAGTAGTGCCTTTTGTTATAACTATATCTCTTCACATTACCTTTCAAATTTAGTTGCAAACAAACCTATTCCAATTAGGAATTTGGTGCTAATTATAAAAACAAAGACTCGAGATTCAGCAACACCCACGCACGTAGCTTGCTCCATCGAGCATGAGACTCAAGAAAATCGACTCGAGCATGAGATTCAGACTACAGCAACACCCACGCACATAGCAATGCTTGTGAAGGAAATTCAGCCGAATTCCGACTCCAAATCGTGGTTTGAAGTGGATTTAGACTGTCTGTCACTCTAAAAAAATCTCTGAATTCTACTCTTTCTTTTTTCTCTCTTTCTTTTTTTTCTTCCATTCTTAGCAATTTGATTAAGGCTAATCCATACTCCTAATTAAGAAATAATGGTCAAAATGACCAATTTACCCCTCATAGTTGACTTTGACCAATGTTCTCTTTTTTTGTTTTAACACAGTTTTATCGACTTTAAAAAGAAAAATGGAGTTTTTAATTTCTGGTTGGGCTCAAGTGTTAGAGTAGATTACTCCCAAATCAGACTCACTAGTATGTTTACTTTACAATTTTATAATTTCCTTTTCAAAAAGTTCCATCTCCTCCAAGAAAGTCGGGTTGGTGCTCGAGACATGTTTGTCACCAACCTTATTTAGAGAGAATATATAAAGACAAACCAATTTTCTTAAATGATATTTCATGTGGTTTCTAAGGCTTTGGGTAAGCCAAGTTTGTGGTGATTGTGAGAGAACATGAAGCCAAAGTGACCCACCATTTCTTTATCTCTATTCCATAGCCATATGTTCAATAAAGCTAAAGGAAAATTGAATTTCTAGAATATTCCATTCATTTCTTACATTTACCCCATTCATTATTTTTCACTTACCTACTATGGAATATTATGCCATGGAATATTCCAACTCTATGTATAAAAGATTCCATTACTATTTGATTCCGACTTGTTCTAAAAAAGTCGAGGCATGTGGGTTGTTTCTTAACTTTGTAAGTTCTCATGCTTAAATTGAAAATTATTCTCACAAGCCAATACAAAGTTTTTTTAACATGTTTTGTTCTCACTCGTACGGAAAAATTCCTTGAAGGTCGCCCAAGATAGAATTGTTCAAAACCAAGCACGCTAAAATTTAAAGTTCTTATGATTGAGCTAGGATGACTAAGAAAATCTTAAAAGAATTGAAAGTTATTACCTATACCAACAAAGTGCACCTTCCTTTTCAGTGGCTCAAGCAATTTCATATTGGGTGACCTCCTAAGAACTTTCCTAGAATGCATGTGAATGAGGACAAAACATGCTGGAATGCATGTGTTGGTCTATGGGGATAGTCTTCACTCTTAAGAAGCAAGAAGCAAGAAGCAAGAAGCATGTAGCTTGACCATGTCACAGGGAAAACAGGAGAATGCCGGAGTCATTAGGTGTTGAATCCAGATTCCAAATCTTGGTCCAAGTCCAGGACATGGATCATTACAGATGTAGTCTCAAATCATTAACTCCTCTTTTACAATACGGAAACTAAATTTACGAAAAAAACCCTACTATTATTTGGGTATGGATGGATAAGTATTGAGGTTGTTCTATGATTGAAATTGTTAGGTGTGTGGTCCTAAAAGACATTTCTCCATATCAATAATGGGCTCTCCACAAAGAGGGGCAATAAATATCACTCCTACGAGTGAATTGCACTCAATATTTATCGACTATCCAACCACTTTTTTTTTTGCTTATTATTAACATGAAAATAAATATTTATATAGCTTATTCAAATTTTCTCGATCCCTCTTTTTTATTATCAACGTCTCACTTTATTAAATTATGTTCAAATCAGCTTTTTCTAAGTCAATCTATTAATAAATATAGTTTTACCGATAAAGTAGACTTTTTTCCAAGTTCTTTTTAACTTCAATAAAAAAATAAAATGAATTATTAATAAATTATAAGAAAAATATTGATATAACATAGTTATTATTATAATTTGTAAAATGGAGATAATTGAACTAAAATAATAAGTTGCTTTCATTGAGAGTTGAACTCAAGACCTCCCGCTTACTAAACGGGTGCTCTAACCAACTGAGCTATGAAAGCTTTTGTTTGAAGTTTTAACTTTAATTAATTTATTTCCTATATACATTTTTTTGTTTCCTTTTTTCGAAAACTTGTTATACTATTGATGAAATTTATCTTTTTCAAGAAGCATTAGTTTTGAATGAATCTATCTTTTAACCCACAACGGAGGAGCCGCCCCCACCAGACAGGCGACCACGGGTCATAACGCACTCTTCACACAACAAATCTACTTTAAAATTGACTGATTCGTTCGGCCAATCGTCAGAATGTGTACTATATACTATTGTGGCTCAATATCTCAATAGAACCTTTGTCTAAAGCTTCGAATGAGACTGAATACCCGAAACGCAAGAACAATCTAACTAGAAAGTCACAATTGGACATAAAAAGTCGTAAAAACTTAAATACACACAAAATTTAGACAATCGAGTTAAATGTAAAAGAATGATAGCAACTAAGATCGAACATGAATTAATCCGAGCCTAATGATGAAGTAAGGCGACCAATAAACCCATAAGCTCATAAACCCGACTTGATTCAACGTTAGATCAATCAAGCACCGTTTTACAATTTGTGTTCCAAAAAATTAGTGGTTCTTTATTTAGATCAAAGTTGTAAAAGAACAGCTTGGATTACATTCATAAACCCTAAAAAAAAGACCCAGAAAAGTATTAGGTCATGTTGAAAAATATACAGGAGGCCGAGGCTGCCATGGATATCTCTTTAACTCAGCTGCGAACAAAGAGCTTTGCAGAAGAGCATCGAGCCGAACAGCTGAACCAGCACGACAAAAACCCCGACACGCCCAAAGCCGCTTGTGAAGAACTGACTTCCCTTCTCTGAATCACTCTCACAAACTCATCCGAGCTCAAGTCGCCATCGCCATTCGCGTCAAATATGTGAAATATTATGTCCACAACATTGGCCGTGATCGAAACTCCACAGACCTTGCTCGGAAAAGCCACAAGAATCATGAGATTTTATCAAGTTTTTGAATTGAGTTGCATAGGTATCATATTTGACTTTTTATTATAGTCAAATACCTAGGATTTAGGGTTTATGGTCGTTCAAGATTTTTGGTCTCTATCTGGACCCGATAAAAAAAATGGGATCACTACTTATAGACTCGTTGAGAATCACTTATGGCACTCTGTTGGGATTGGGATCCTCACAGACAGAAAAAGATTGCAGTCGATTTGATAATGATCGAGTGACATTGCTTATTCAACTCAAACCTAGGAATCCCTTAGATATGATACAAAATAGATCTTTTTCTATCGTTGAACAGAGATTTCTTTATGAATAATAAGAACCGAAGTTTGAAGAAGGGGAAGGAGAAGGAGTCCTCGACCCGCAACAAATAGAGGAGGATTTATTCAATCACATAGTTTAGGCTCCTAGAATATGTCGCCCTAGGGGTTTTCTATTTGATTGTATCGAAAAGCCCAATGAATTGAGATTTCCCTATTGGGCTAGGTTATTTCGAGACAAGCGAATCATTTCTGATGAAGAGGAATAAACCCTAAACCCTAGATACTTGACTGTCATTTCTGATGAAGAGGAATAAACCCTAAGCCCTAGATACTTGATTGTAGTAACTGTTTACTATAGTTATCATGTATTGCTCTTTCCATATTACTAATTCTCACCACTATTTAGATGTGGTGGTTTTAGCAAATATTCTCACGTGATACTTACATGGGAAGCTGCTCGTTGGAAATCTTGTTTTGTGAGCTCTCCATTTACTTTTCCATAGCTGAAAATGGCCAATGAGAAGGGTTCTAGCTTCTTGCGTAGCTCAGCGAAGTGTTTGAATTCTTCGTATGTGATTCGGATGTTTTTGAAATGGTGTTCTTTGTTTAATGCTTCGACTCGATCGAGTAGTTTGTCAATGTGGTTTATGTCGGCTGATGCAACGATGGAGAGTGCAAAGTCTTTGGCTGATATGCTTCCTTGTGACTTCAAATCATAATGTGAGAACTCTAGTTTAAGTATCTGCAAAATCACCCGAATTACGAACGTTTTGAGTTGGATTAATGGAATTTTCGTTCCCAAATTACAAACGGCATAATCCGCTCGAAATTCGAACATTTGATATCTTAGTAGAAAATATAAGCTTTGACTTGGACAGGTCAGATATGGAGTTTAGGATATAAGTCTTAGCATGGGACTAAGAGATTCAAATATTTGATATCTTAGTTAAGGATATAAGTCTAAACCGATCTACTAAGGAGAGGGAGAAGTTTTCCACACCCTTTAAGGGATACTTCGTTTCCCTCTCCAACAGGTCTGCTCGGGAGAAGTTTCCACACCCTTATAAGGAATGCTTCGTTTCCCTCTCCAAAGGTCTGCTCGGGAGGACTTTTCCACACCCTTATAAGGAATGCTTCGTTTCCCTCTCCAAAGGTCTGCTCGGGAGGACTTTTCCACACCCTTATAAGGAATGCTTCGTTTCCCTCTCCAAAGGTCTGCTCGGGAGGACTTTTCCACACCCTTATAAGGAATGCTTCGTTTCCCTCTCCAAAGGTCTGCTCGGGAGGACTTTTCCACACCCTTATAAGGAAATGCTTCGTTTCCCTCTCCAAAGGTCTGCTCGGGAGGACTTTTCCACACCCTTATAAGGAATGCTTCGTTTCCCTCTCCAAAGGTCTGCTCGGGAGGACTTTTCCACACCCTTATAAGGAATGCTTCGTTTCCCTCTCCCACAGGTCTGCTCAAGAGAACTTTTCCACACCCTTCTAAGGAATGCTTCGTTTCCCTCTCCCACAGGTCTGCTCGAGAGAACTTTTCCACACCCTTCTAAGGAATGCTTCGTTTCCCTCTCCCACAGGTCTGCTCGAGAGAAGGTTTCCACACCCTTCCAAGGAATGCTTCGTTTCCCTCTCCGACAGGTCTGCTCGGGAGAAGGTTTCCACACCCTTCTAAGGAATGCTTCGTTTCCCTCTCCACAGGTCTGCTCAGGAGAAGGTTTCCACACCCTTATAAGGAATGTTTGTTTCCCTCTCCGACCGATATAGGATCTTACAATCCACCCCCTTGGGGGCCCAATGCCCTCGTTGACACACTGCCCGGTGTCTAGTTCTAATACCATTTATAACAGCACAAGCCCACAGCTAGCCGATATTGTCCACTTTGGCATGTTACGTATCGCCATCAACCTCACAGTTTTAAAATGCATCTGCTATAAAGAGGTTTCCACACCCACGAATGTTTCGATCCCCTCTCCAACCGATGTGAGATCTTACATATATGCTTTTACGTAGGCAAATCACTATTGAAACTAACCCATTTCGTTTTGTATTGTTAAGGAATTCGAATATCTAATATAACATGTAATTACGAGATGACGATATAATCAACTTTTCTTAGGGTTTGGAAGATTTGAATACAAAATTGGAAGGGAAATCATACCTCATCATGAAGTTGTCTTAAAAATTGGACAAACTTATCATGGTGAAGAGAGCCATTGCCATCTTGACCAAAGAAATACTCAACCAAACCACCATTTTCAACGCAAGCTTTCACCCCAAGCCTTCTCCCATCTCTATGATGAGCTCCTTGCCTGTTTTGTTTCCTCATCAAACCCATCACTTTCTTGAACTCCTCCCTGTCTATTTCTCTATTTCCACCACCAAAATGGTTCAAAAATGGCTTAAAAAAACATGAAAAAACATGAAACACGACACAAATAGAGAACAAATTGTCTAACCCATTGTTGTCAATATCAAACATTTTGAATGCCACTGAAAAGCTCGACTCTGGTATGCTCAAAAGTGTAACAAAAAAGATGTACCTGCAAGTGTTCATTTAGCTTTAAATTGAGTATTAGATATAACAAGGAAAAGGGTTGAGCTTTATACTCTGCAAAGGAGATGAGTCCATCATTGTTGGTGTCAAAAAGCAGGAAAAATTTAGAAGGAACACAATAAAGCTCTCCATGAACTCTTCTTTCTCCTCTTAGAAACCCTTCTCTAACACGATTCGACTCCGATGGAGGAAATACGGGAACGATGGCTCTCATTAGATCTGACGGTGTCATGAAAATTTCTCCTTCCGCTGTGTGAATAGATGCAAAATACTCGAACACCTTCTCGGGAGGGCTTTGGATTCTTATTCGTTTTTCGTAGTTGAAAAACACCCGTCTTCTGTAATCATCTGAAAACGATCGGACACAAAATATGAACAAAAGATTAAATTTACCGTGACCCATTAGGTTAAAATGCTGGATACGATATGAAAAACACTCGTCTTCTGTAATCATCAAGAAGAGATCGGACACAAAATATGAACAAAAGATTAAATTTACCGTGACCCATTAGGTTAAAATGCTGGATACGATATGAAAAACACTCGTCTTCTGTAATCATCAAGAACAGATCGGACACAAAACATGTACAAAATATTAAATTTACCGTGACCCATTCGGTTAAAATGATGGATACAAAAAACACCCGTCTTCTGTAATCATCTAGAATCGTTCAGACACAAAACATGAACAAAAGATTAAATTTACCGTGACCCATTAGGTTAAAATGCTAGATTTGAAACTGACTTCTGTAATCTTTGGGCTTTCCTTTCACGTTTCTTCTCCCCAACTAATGTGGGATCTTACAATCCACCCTCATTCAGGCCCAGCGTCCTCACTGGCACTCGTTCCATTCTCCAATCGATGTGAGACCCCCGCAATCCACCCTCTTTGGAGCCCAGAGTCCTTACTGGCACACTGCCTCGAGTCCACTCCTTCAGGGCTCAGCCTCCTCTGGCACATAGCCCAATGTCTGACTTTGATACCATTTATAATCAACCCAAGTTCACCGATAGATTTTAGGTTTCCACACCCTTTTAAAGGGTAGTTCGTTCTCCTCTCCAATCAAGGTGGAATCGTACAAGATCATATTAGAGTTAATGAACATTCTCTTACCTCCAAATAAAAACTTTGGTTTCTTCGTTGCATTTTGATTCGGTGATGGGTATTGAAACCGATCTTCGTTCACCGTCCATGTCGTTTGTTTTGGAAAGTCAGCAAAAGAAACTTGCAAATTTGAGCTAAAAAACGATCCAACTCCGACAATCAAAGCCCCTGAAGCAATTGATTTGGTTAAGAAGTCGAGTATGGAGCTTCTTCTATTGTCTCGTTCGGAGCCAGTTTGTTGAGATGTGATTGACGACGAGGAAGACAATGGAACAATGGTAAGTTGTCGTGAAGCTATAACTCTATGGATCGATTTGGAATTAGATTTTGGAACTAAAGACGTCAAAGAAAACATACTATAATTCAAATCGATCTTCAATGTCTCCAAGAAAAAATGGCTAAGGAACAAGAACAGAGAGAAATAAATAGGTTAAGCAAAAATTGGATCCGAAAACGAGGCATTTGATTTGGTCATTGGTTATAACGGTTTTTTCAAAAGTTAGTTGGTTTTTGTGGTGTAAGAAATTAATTTTTTATTAAATTAAACAAATTATATATTCTTTTTTATTCAGCAATATATTTGATTAAATTTATATTTATTACCTCATTTGGGTTGGGCCTATAAATAATGGGCTTTGTGGAAATGAAATAGAGGGTGTTGTTGTGAATTGAGGCCCATTAACTTGTTCGGGTGTTCATGGGTTGGGTTGAATTTGTTCGGTTTATTTGAGTCATTTATTCAAAAACAATTATTTATTACAAAATAAAAAATTACCTTCCAAATAGTTTTAAAAAAATTTATCCGAGAATAAATAATCAAAAAAAATAATTATGCAATAAAAAGGTATATATATATAATTGTATCGTGAGAAAAAATGTATATTATAAAATTAACAATAAATTCGAACAACTTTATAACATTTTCATTTATTTGAATCTAATTTAATCTAAATAAGTTCATAACTTAACTAAAATCGTACGGGTTAAGTTTGGTTGTTCATTTTTTTTTGGTAATTGAACTTTTCGAATATCCCGTAACAAATGAAAAACATGTTTAGTCTCCGATCAGTTTATCAATCTAAATATATAAGAAATGTCATAAAATATTTACAATATTTTTGCATTAAATTAAACTAAATTATTAAATTGATATTTATTTATTCCAAAAAAGATCCTTTTTTATTTTTAGTTATATAAAAATATTTTTTAGGAAAAAATATATAGAAATATAATATGTTCAAAACTTTAAAGATTCTCATTTGAAATTATTGGGGGAAAAAATGTGGCCTTGTCGTGTTGTGACATGTGGGATGGTCCCCACATCTGTCATTTTTTTGAGGGCCTTATCCATTATTTTCCTTTTCCAAAAATAATTAAAATTGAAGGAAATAAAAAGAAAAATATGTCTTATCAACTCTAGAAAGTGACGTGGAGGTGACCCCCTTGTGATTGTGACATAAATGATAAAGTCATTATATATCTAAATTCTATAAATAAATAAATAATAAGTAAATACTAGTTTAAAATTAATATATATTTAAAAATAATGGCTGACAACTCTTATTTTTTTAAAAAAATAATGCTTACATGACTTTAAAAAGTATATATTTGTGAGATCCGATCCTTTACTCTATTCAGATTGTGTACATTTTATATCGGTTTAAGAGTGGAATGAAACATTGTTTATAAAGGTGTGAAAACTTCTCCCTAATAGACGCATTTTAAAATCGTGAGGCTGACGACGATACGTAATGAGCTAAAACAGACAATATCTATTAGCGGTGAGCTTAAGTTGTTACAAATGGTATCAGAATAAGACACCAAATTATGTGCTAGCGAGGACGCTAGACCTCTAAAAGGGATAGATTGTGATATTTCACATTGGTTGGAGAGGAGAACGACTTTGTAAGAGTGTGAAAACCTCTCCCTAACAGAAGCGTTTTAAAACTGTAAGATTGATGGCAATGCGTAACCGGTCAAAGTGAACAATATCTGTTAGCAGTGAGCTTGGACTAATACATTGATACTCAGATTCTTCTCTTACAAGTTATAGGTTGTTACTCGATACTTCGATACTGACCAAATTTGTAGATTAGGATTTGTTCGAGGGTCATACAATGGTGTGTGAAAAAAAAAGAGGTGATATATGTCGAGCCTATCAAAGGCTTGGAACTTCAATTTCTGAGTGGCATTGAACCGAGATCATCCCTCTCACCGTGAACACCAATACATGATATTCTAAATATTTGCTTAAACCCCATTTGACACACCATTTTATCTAGTTGAACCAATTTAAACATAGTTTTAGCCGACTCACCGTCCCTTATTATTTATTAAACTAAAATATAATTTTTCTTTTTCTTTTTCTTCATTTACTTTACATATTAGTATTTCTTTCCCTCATCTTTTTGCAAAACTCATTCAGTGCACCACGCTGGAGCTGACAAGGTATGACCCCTCCCTCTAAACAAAGAAACAAAATAAATAAACGATCTTTTTTTTTCCAAAGAAATAAATAAATAAAATAAATTATCTTTTAAACATATTCTTAAAGAATAATTAAGAAATCATCACTTCAAGAACAAAAAATAATACCAGAAATACAAAAAATACAAAATTACTATGATTAAAAATTGGGTTAGATTATTTTTTTTAATTTAAATTGAATTAAATTTTTTAAAAATTCAAAAATTAAAATTCAAGTTTGACGTCACAGTTTTTAGTGAGTCAATTTGACTAACCTGAAAATAATACGCCTTATACATCTCCATAGTTATTTTCATGTACCGTGTGTATATATATAATTTTTTAAAAAATTAACCAAATAACCCTATTCAATTAAAAAAAATCAACCAAATCCGATGCAATCCCTATACACCTCGATCCTGCAAAAAAAATATATATATATGATTAAGAAAACAGAAACAGAGAGAGACATCACAATCACAAGAAGAGAGAAGAAAAAGCACAACCATATTACCTCTTCCAGGCAAAAAGCAAGCACTAAGCAACCAATCAAATGGCGGTAGCACGCTGGTGAAATAGGCTGATCACTGCCCTACGCTTATCTAGAACTCACCCGCCGCCCACGCCAATGAAAGCGAAATGTATTAACAGAAACCGTCTGATTACACGGCGGAGATAACGGAATGCACGGACACGGAGAATGCAACAGAGACAATCTGTTAATGGAGCATTTTCCGAACCCTAAATCTCCGTCTAGTCCGATCAGTGAGATTTTAGACCTTTTTAGTTCATGCGAGTTCGATTAATTTGGTTTCGGTTTCTGGATTTTATCGCAATTTAAGGTCTGAGCGCCGATTGTCGACGAACACAAACAAATTCATATTCTGTATAACATATTAATTTGTACAGAGGTGATTTCCAGAGTTCTTAGTGATGAATAATGTCCGTCACGGTCTCCGAAGAGAAAAAGATAGTACCGTCCAGAACGCAGGTCCGTATGATTCCTCGGAACTTGATACCGTTCCCGCCACCGCCATCTGAGATCAGGAGAAGTTCATCTCCGGAAACTCGGAGATTAGGTAATTACTAATCAGAGTTGTTTCCAATTTCAACATACCGAAATCATTATAATGTTTCTACGGCCTTGGACATAATCGACAGCCGGCTACTCTTCGGCTTAAAATCGACTCTGCGCCGTTGTTGATGAGAAGAAGGCCGAATCAAAGCCGCTAGCGCTCGCTTCACAAGATCGCCTTCAACACCTCCGATTCTAACCAGAGAATTCGTCATAGCCGATCTACGAGCATTCAACCTACTCGGCGAGTACGGCGCGTGCGGTTGCGAAATAATACCTTTATGGAGGCTACACCGGAACGAGCCAGGGTGAGTTGTAGGAGAACACATACACGTCCTCTTCGAACTGCTCTGCCTCTGCACCACTTGATTCTTCCCACCGCTGCGAGAAGAAACAGACACGGATCTGTTCGGAGATATCGCACGGTCAACATAAAACCGCACCGACGGCACGGAAACTGAAGACGTACCGTTAAGCTTCACGCGCGACGGCGAAGTCGATCTGCAGAAGAAGGAAGTTGCCGATCCGGAGGAGAAACTGGAAGTCGACGACGCGAACGCCGACGGAGATGAATTCCGGTAACCGTAGAATCTTTCAGACGATGAGAGCGATCGTAGAACTGATCCGTTTGATCTTCGAGAAGTTGCCGCCATTTTCGTCACAGTAGAGAGAGAAAGAGGAAATGAGAATCTTGAGCTTTCTGCTCTAATTCTTCCTAATTAGCCGTGCTTGGCTATTGAGTTTGGCAAACCCGTCTTCACTCGCACCATGTATTTATAGGGATTCAACGGAAAATATAAAATATTTAATTTCTAGAGTGGCGTCTTTTTCCATCATACCCTTCATCTTTTGCATATTTGTGAAACTGTAGAAAAATAGGAGGGAAAATTACACAAACCACCCTAGTGTGTTACAATTTCTCTCTTAATACTTTTAATTTTATAAATTAACCCCTAAACTTTGTTGATATTTCAACAAATTAATATTAAAAGTTGTAGGGTGTGATGGTTACAAAATCTATAATTTTAGGGGTGTATTATGCAATTTTTTCAAATAATTTAATAAATATCTAAATTTTAATTCTGTGTGTTAATATATGGTTGGTATATTTAAATTTTTTTAATTTATGTTAATATATAATAATCTATCCACGTATGATTCCACTAATTAAGAATTAAAAAGAAAATTATAATAATATTAATAATTATTGAAACGGTGAGAAATATACAAAAATAATTTAATCATGTAATTCCAATATGGGGGACAGAAATACATGCTATGTTTCCTTGTTATTATTGAACTAATAATTCAGCGAAAATCCTTTTTTTTAATTCTGTATTTAATTTTTTAATTTTAAAACAAGATTCGTCATTATTATTATTATTATTAAATAATGGGAGCATCTTTTTATTAATTTATTCGTCTAATTTATATGCCCTTATGCTCCCTAAAAGCTTATGATTATTTTAGGTTAATTTATGTCTTTATACTAAAATTTATTAATTAGTTAATGCCATTAAAAATGATGTTACTAATATCACATTAATTTAAACAATAATAAAACACTATTTTCGAAAAAACATAGTTTTTCTATAATTTAACTAAAAATTTAAATATTTTATTAAGAAAGAAGAAAATATGCATAATTTTCCATAACTAAAAACAAAAATAAAAACAAGATGTATAAATTAAAATAGACTTAAATTTTAAAATAAAAATACTTTTTTTTTATTTTTTGAAAATTAAAGATTATTCTACTTTTATCTATTAGTAATAAAAAATAATTTTTTATTTTTTTATTTTTTTATCGCTTAATATTTATCCAATTTTGAATATGTTAGAAAACATATTAAACAATAACACGCATTCACATATTTAGAATCACATTATTTGCAAAAATTAATATATATATATATGTATATATATATAATTAGAGATGTGGATATTTGGATTTAAACTTTAAAAAAAATTCCAAAAATATCATTACGGGTAGTTTTTTTTTTTATGAAACGGTTAGTAATTTGTTTATAAAATATTATTAAACTTTTAATAGTGTTTCAAAAATACCTTTTAACTTTAAAAAATTTATTTACTATCTTTTAACTTTTAAAAAAAAGTTTAAAAATATATTTACCGTTAATATTATGTTTAAAAATACCTATAAAAGTTTAAAAGCAGTATTAACACATTCTATATTTATAAAAAAAAAATTAAAAATTATTACTATCAATATATAGCGAAAATTATCTGTCTACATTTTATAGATTATATACAGATATTTTAATATTATTTTCTAAAGTTCCAATTTAAAATTTTAAAATTTTATGCATATTTTTTAAATAAATTATAAATTTAAAAAGTATTTTTATTAATTTTAACCAACCCTCGGCGGTTGGGTTAGTTGAACCGGTGTGTGGTTGAGGTACACGAGCTTTCAGTTTTAAATTAATTAATTAAATTTTTTTTTTTCATTTCGGCTGTTTAAACCAAAAATATCAAAACGACAAAAAAATGGCACCGTTTGGTATGACAGCTGTCTTCCTATTTTACAGTTGTTTGCCACGTAAGATGTCAGATCCGCTTTGGATTACACGTCCTGCTGAGCAAATCCAATCCAATAAAGCCTTTACATATTTCATGCCCAAATTGCCCTCCATTTAAATTAAAACTATTTAAATTTTAAGAGAGAATTAATTCCTAATTTCCTAAAACAAACCATGGTAAGTTGTGAATTTTTACTCTAACCAATTTTACGGTGGACTTTGCATCATGTTGGTTCAACTTGTTCTACCCCTTGATCGAGTCGGGTCAAGTTGCTTGACTCATCATCTGACTTGTTCGACCAGCTTAAATCGACTTGCTTGACTCAATTCTGTTGGCTCATTTCGACCTGCATCGCTCAACCTACTTAAGTTGGCTGTTTAGGTCAGTCTCCTCAGCTCTACCATCAAAACTACGCTCTCAAGATTCTTGGTTCAACCTATTCGACCTAGGCCTCTCGACTCACATTCTTCCTAGCCTCCATTCGAGGCGAGCTTGAGCCCATTAAAACTTCTCTAGAATACAAATAATTACTAGTGATATGTTCTCAAATATTTAATATTTTTGTGAACAAGGTGTAAATGCCTCTCAAGCTATTCTCATGATCTATTACAAACCTTCTCTCACTCAGTCAAGAAATGTTTAGGGACTTATTTGAAATTTTTTTGAAAGTAAAGGACGCATGAAATACAAAATTAAAAATTTAATAGACGTATTTAACCTTCAAAATCGTCCCAAATAAAATAATATTTATGAATAAAAATGACACATTTGAGAGGGTATTTATGGTAATAAAGAAGGTTGGTTTAGGCATCCTTATCTAAGAATAATTATAAGTAGTTGAGTGTAACATTATAAATTTAATAACATTCTTTGCCAAACCAAACCAAAGTTCAATTCAATTAAATTTTTCTCTTTTAATCTAAAAAAAAAAAAAAGAAAAAAAAATTGTTTGAATTTTCAAAATTATATTTTAATCATTTAAAGCAAAATTTTAATTTATATGATCATTAATTATTAATATTTAAAATTATATTTCAACACACACTTGACATTAAAAAATATATGATTTTATGACATGTGATTAAATATTTTAAATTTTTATTTATTGAATTAGATAGGCTTGAAAGTGTATATTTATTTAAGGGATAAATATCATTTTGCTAATAATTAAAAAGTGTTTGATAAGGATCACTCTATCCATAAAGGTAGATCTTTCCCTAATGGAGAGGGAACCATTGTTGATTTAGAACTCTCTTTTCAAACCATTCAAATACCAAATAATAGCTCTATAGTATCGGATTTTGTTTATGTAACGATATGATATTTTAAACATATTAGATATCATTTACGTAATTCAAAAGGTATGTCTTTATTTGACTTTGACCAATGTTCGATAGATAATGATAGCATGTTCTTACCTCACGACCACTGTCTTGATTTAGTTCATGCATTAGGATTATTATCCACCACCGTCTAGGGCTGGAAATATTATCCATTTTGACTCGTTACGTATCGTCGTGAGCTTGGACTATTACAAATAGTATCAAAGTCAAACACAGGGTCATGTGCCAGCAAGGACGATGGACCTCAAAGGAAGTGGATTGTGAGATCACACATTGGTTGGAGAGGTGAACGAAACATTTTTTATAATGGTGTGGAAACCTCTCCTTAACGGACACCTTTTAAAATTATGAGATTGACGGTAGGAAATCAATCATCTTTTATGAGAAGAAGAAAAGTTTAGGGTTTTTTCTTGTTGAATGAGTTAAATCAATTTAATCATTTAATAAACATTTTAATTACTTAAATATTCCACTTTATTATAAATTGTCACATAGGGACAATAAGCTCTCCACTTTGAACCTTATCCATAATGTTCCACTTAAATAAATATATTAAAAAAAATTATTAAAAATTAAATAGTCAATTCTAGTTTGGTTTGGATGCAACTTGGATGCCTTTCTTCTATCTTCATTAATATCATATATTTAATATCTTATACAATTTTAAATATTTTATTACTATTATTTTAGTAATTTTTGTCGACTTTAATGTAAGACAAAAATCTAGACATGTTTTGCATTCAAACAGCTACTGTGTTATAAGACGGTTTCAGACATTTATTCAAGTAAACATCAGCTAATCAATTAAGAGAGGACATGTCAAGTGAGGCATTAGTGGACCCGTCATATGATTTTAATCATATAAAACCACTCAATCGTCGCTTAGGGGTTCAAAAATATCCCCTCCAATCGGTCATCACATACATATAAATATTATTTCTTTATCGATAACATAAAAGAAAATATTTCAATGGATAAAATGATGAAGATTCACTTTAGGTAGAACAACGACATTTAATTTATAATACTTTTTATTAAAATATCTAATAGGCCGATAATACCGATGACTATAGCTCCCCAACAATTTTAACAACGTACTTAATCAGTTGTCTACTTTTGATTATCTAAGACTTATCTGGTGGTAGGTTGTCGTATTTTGATTATCTAAAGCTTATCATCTTCTATAAAAATGGTTTCACGGGATTTCTCCAATTGTTTTGATCGTGAGATATCATTAAGAAATAGGAATTCATGTTATCAAAGGATTTCGTGCTTCGATCATCCATTTTGGTTTCTTACTGAACAAAAATAGTGATATTGTTCCTCCATTGATCTAAGAATTTCGATTTTTGGGATGTGTCATGATCATCCAATAAGAACGATTTTTTTTTCCGATCATTTCATTCATTATAATAAAAAAAAAAATTTAACCAAAACTAAGGAGGTTAAGATCATGTGATGGATGTAAGTTAAACAACTATTTTAAGCGACCGTAAATGACTCCGCCCTTACTTTAAACCCTAATGAGTAACGATTGATAATCGTAAGAGTAGGGGAAACCATTAATGTTGATGGTAATAATGTGTGAGATCTCACATTGGTTGGAGATGGGAACGAAACATTCCTTATAAGGGTGTGGAAACCTCTCCCTAGTAGACACGTTTTAAAACTGTGAGGCTGACAACGATATATAACCGGTCAAAGCGGACAATATTTACTAGCAGTGGCCTCGAGCTGTTACAAATGGTATTAGAGCCAGGCATCAGGCGGTTTGCCAGCGAGGACACTAGCCACCAAGGGGAGTGGATTGTGAGATCCCACATCGGTTGGAGAGAGGAACGAAACATTTTATAAGGGTTGGGATAATATCTACTAGCAGTGGCCTCGAGCTGAACCAATCCCATATTGGTTGGAAAGGGGAATGAAACATTCCTTATAAGGGTTTGAAAATTGTGAGGTTAACGACGATACATAACAGACTAAAACGGACAATATCTACTAGTTGTAGCTCGAACGGATAAGAAGTAAAGAACGGTTGAAATGGGGGAAGATGGAGGGGCCCTCAATAGGAACTAAAGAGGATGATGAAGACATGATACCAATCTAAGCAAGTAGGCAATTTGGTGTGAAGATTCAATTTTTGGAAGAGAACCAAAATATTGGTGTTCTACATTATTTGTCATATTACATTCCCTACATCCTTTAATGGGCCTACTTCTCTTTTTGCCAACATTTCAAATGTGGGCCTCCAAAACCCACTCCCCTTCTAAAATAAGAAAACAAAATATGCTTTTTTTTTTTTTTAATTTTTTTTGGAAGATAATACATTTTGGTGGAGAGATTTTGATTCTAAGTTAAGAAATGAAGAGAACCCACAAATTTTGATGTTTAATTGATTGTTAAAATGGAAAAAATGAAGTGATTATTCAACGAGAAACGAAATGATTAAGTAAATTTTAATTTTTCGATTCAGGTATAGGGTAGGTAGTACATAAAATATCTATTTCATTTCAAAAGATCGAAGGTTTGGTTCTTATATCTTATACGTGAGAATGGATTTTGGAGTGCTAAGATCCAAAATGGAAAGGGAAATAGTCCCAATTGGGTGAAGGTATGTAACTTAATCTATTGAACTATACTCACGATAGCAACTGAACTTAAGAATCTGCTTTTTGAGACTTTTTTTTTTGTAACAGCTTAACATATTGTTTGCTTTGACCCATTACATATCGTTGTTAGCCTCACGGTTCTAAAACGTGTCTGTTAGGAGATGTTTCTATACTTTTATAAGGATTTTTTCATTTTCCTCTTCAACTGGCGTGGGATCTCACAATCCACTCCCCTTGGGATCGAGCATCTTCGCTCGCACAGTTTCTACACCCTAATAAGGAATGCATCCACCTCCCTTTGGGGCCAACGTCCTCACTGGCACAGCTTCCACACCCTTATAAGGAATGCATCCATCCCCTTTGAGGCCGAGCGTCCTCGCTGGCACAGTTTCTACACCCTTGTAAAGAATGCAGTCATCCCCTTGAGGCCCAGCGTCTTCGCTGGCACAGTTTCCACACCCTTATAAGGAATGCAGTCATCCCCTTGAGGCCCAGCGTCCTCGCTGGCACAGTTTCCACACCCTTATAAGGAATGCAGTCATCCCCTTGAGGCCCAGCGTCCTCCTTGGCACAGTTTCCACACCCTTATAAGGAACGCATCCACCCTCTTTGGAGCCCAATGTTCTCGCTAACACACCGACCAATGTCTAGCTCTAATACAATTTTGTAATGGCCCAAGCCCTGACCCGTTATGTATCACCCTTCAACCTCACGATTTTAAGACATGTCTGTTAGGGAGAGGTTTCTACACTTTTATAAGGAATGTTTCGTTCTCCTCTCCAACCGACGTGGAATCTCACATTTTTCCACCCAAATTCTAAATATGTTTGTGAATCCCAACCCTATACTCTTCATTTAAAAGAAGTAAAGCTTCAAAATTTTGTTCATTAAGAGAAAGAAGGTAGCCATTAAAATCACATCAAGTCATCAAATAGATGAAACTCGTCAGTCTTGTTATCATTAAATAATGTACATTGAAATGAAAACACTCCATAGTGTTTAATATAATACATACGTGATTGAACGAAACTGACCGATGCATCAGTTGACATCTAGCTACGAGTTCGTGCAATAAACTGCTTAGTATAGACTCGATGTCGTCGCTCTCTTGCATATATAATCCAGAAGATCAGGGAGAGCATGACAGAACCAGACATCATAAGCAACCCAACGTATGTCAATTCCATGAACAGTCGGAGACCAGGGCAATGATTTTTACTGATGTCCATAAACACTTGACGAACAATTGTACAATCTATGAGGTCCACAAAGAACGGTCCAAACCGATACAAACCATAACTCACGCTTGCTGCAGATGTCATTTGGTCGTAGAATGTTGGGGTCAACCGGCCAGTTGTGGTGCAAATGTCATTGCCTGAAACTTGACAAGTGAAATCCTTCCAAACCTGCAAGCAACAATCCGAGATCCCGTTGAGCTATTCGAAGAAAAATGCATCGTTTTTGACGAAGTCATCGTCGTAAGTGTTTCAAAAGCTACCTTGTTTGAGCTATAGCTATAACATAGAAGATTCTTTACCTTGGGAGCTTTGCTCAGCTCTACTTCATTAGCAGAGCAGTTTCGGTCAGTGAGATCGGAATTGAACGGAATGCAAAGGGGTGGCACCGACGGGCCAGATTGGTTATAGTTCATAGGGGGCTTGACATCTGGAGGAGGGTTGGCATTTGCGAGTGTGTTGATCACTCCATTGACCAAACTGACGAGCTGGTAGTTCACATTCATGGCTACTGACTGAATTTCTTTGGCAGTGGCCTTTTCGACACAAGGAAGAATCTCATCTAACGCCGTGTGGGCTGTGGGATTCTGTAGCCAATCTTCCATCGCAACACACGTATCTCCAATCACACTAATGCATACAAGGAAAAGAACATGATCAATTCAGAGAGCTGACAGAGACCACATTCAACAAAATAAGAACATTTCACCATTGAATCCGAACTCCGTTTAACTACCTATCATATTGAATATCCTACAAGTTACCTAGATGAGTATATTGTATGTTGAGGATTGTTGGGAGAGGAGTCCCACATCGGCTAGTTGAGGGGTTGATCATGGGTTTATAAGTAAGGAATACATCTCCATTGGTATGAGGCGGGAAAACCAAAAGGAAAGCCATGAGAGCTTATGCTCAAAGTGGACAATATCATACCATTGTGAATGTTCGTAATTCCTAACGTGGTATTAGAGTCATGCCCTTAACTTAGCCATATAAATATAATCCTCAGATGTCAAACAAATGGAGTATTTTATTCGAGGGTTCCAGAGAAGGAATCGAGCCTCGATTAAAGAGAGATTGTTCGAGGGGAGAATTGTTGGGAGAGGAGTCTCACATCGACTAATTGAGGGGTTGATCATGAGTTTATAAGTAAGGAATACATCTCCATTGGTACGAGGCCTTTTGGGGAAACCAAAAGCAAAGCGATGAAAGGTTATGCTCAAAGTGGACAATATCATACCATTGTGAAGGTTTGTGATTTCTAACATTGTAATCTTTCAACATACATCATTTTGATTAAAAAAAAAACTTCATGGAGATTCTTACTTATTTAGAAGAAGAGAAACCGCGCACAAAACGAACGTGACCGTAACAAGAATCCAGCCGAGGATTGCCAAGCTACAGCCATTAACAATGAAAGTGTTCAATAGATTACAATATGTTATGATCAACCAAGAAAATGGAACAGTTGATATATACTTACATGTATACAATACACTGCAATCCCAAGATGGAACATACTGAATCATGTAGAGAAAGGATTGAACAAAGGTTCCAATTATGATCAGCTCACATAATTCATAAAGCCACAGAAATAGAAACACTTACAGAATCCAACAAATGCCAACGCGAGCATAACAACAGCAACAGAAATGAGCATGAGTCGCCTGCAATGAATGGATATCGGTTAGTCGGAGCACGGAAAGCACTGGAATTTGATACAAGAGGTTATACTTACGTTGCATCCAAGACTTTCTGTATGCTGGCAGAGCTAGCAGCAGTTGTATTAGTAAGAACGGAAGAAACAGAACTGATAGTTGAGTCCATGTCGTCAATTCCTTTCTGGATTTCTTCAGGCAGAACTATGGAATTGACTCCAATGGATTTTGCTGCTGAAAGGTGAACGGACACATCCTTGAGGCTTTCAGCTATGACATCTGCCTGATGTACTAGATAGTCCAACGTGTTTGATATATGGAAATGAAACTGGCCTTGACCAACGTAGAACACGATGCATCCAAGACTGATTCGAAGAACGAAAACGAATATAGATATCTTCATAGAGGCAGATTATAAGATTTAGACAGCAGTTTGGAGGGAAAGAGATGTTTACGTTGCTGGGATGGTCAAGAATACGAGGAACGCAAGGGAGAAGGCATAGGCTGTTCGAGAATAGCCATAAGGCTCCCTCGGACAACAGCAACGACAAAGACAGGTGATCAACAAGCATATCGCAAAGAGCATGAACCAGGCAATAGCAGTGGCAAATAAGGGAGCAGCAGTAAGACCAACAGACTGCATTAGATTGAAACAAGACAGAAGGCTCCACGGTTAACATAATAATGTCAAAGGACTTGAGAAGTAATGAAGATGGAACCCAAGTTCATATTTAGCTGAAGTTAGCCACCAAACCGAGCTAAAACAAATTCGCCAAAGAATTAAACTTCAACAGATCGTATTTGGGGTAAAGAAATCTATCTAAAACTTCAAAGAAATCCTATCACGATCATGAAAATGGAATCCCAACGTAGGCCATATACGATTCCTTTGGTGTCAAGAAAATTGTTGGTATCACGAAGAAGAAGAAGAATAGTACGTTGAGGATTGTTGAGAGGGAGTCCCACACTCGCTAATGAAGTGGATGATCATGAGTTTATAGTAAGAAATACGTTTCTATTGGTATGAGGCTTTTTGGGGAAACCAAAAGCAAAACCATGAGAGTTTTGCTCAAAGTGGACAATATCATATCATTGTGTAGAGTTGTGGTTCCTAACATGATATCAGAGTCATGCCCTTAACTTAGTCATGTCAATAAAATCCTCAAATGTCGAGCAAAGAAGTTGTAAGCTTCGAAGGTGTCGTCAATGTGACTCAAGTGTCGAACAAAGGGTGTACTTTATTCGAGGGCTCCAGAGAAAGGAGTCGAGCCTTGATTAAGAGGACGCTATTCGAGGGCTACATAGGCCTAAAGGGAGGGTCTATGGTACACTTTGTTCGAGGGAGGATTGTTGGGAGGGAGTCGTCCCACATTAACTAATTAAGTATATGATCATGGGTTTATAAGTAAGAAATACATTTCCATTGGTATGAGACCTTTTGGAGAAATCAGAAAGAAAAACCAGGAAATCTTATTCTCAAAGTGGAAAATATCATACCATTATGGAGAGTCGAGTTCATACATAGCCATTGCAACTTATAGAAACCAATGAGATAATGAACTTACAGCCCAATAATGTTTGTTGCCGATGTTCCATCCACCCGTATATGGTTTAAAATTTGCAAGGGGGTCTGTCCTGTTAGTTCTTTCCCTCGCCAAAATCAGAGACGAGTTCACCGCAGGGTTCTGTTCCGCAAGGCTTCTCCGACTCCACCATGGCTCCGAGACCTTAAAAACCTCAACCCCACCAGAGTTTTCTGCATTTCAACAAAACCCAGATAAGAAAATTCTCAGATTAAACAACATTGGAGCTTTTTTCACAAAAAATATGAAAGATGAGTACCGGAGATGGGAATGGCGGTGATTGAAGAATGGGAGAAGAGGGAAAGAGAGAGAAGAAGAAGGGAGATAAGGGAGGCGGGTCGGAGGAAGAACATGGTGGGAATGTTCTTCAATTCAGAATGATTTCTCTTTCGATTTGGCATTTCATCATACAGTTGGGGATGTTAAATAAAACAAAAGAATTACAAATTTGGGGCAGAGGAACAAACAATGGACAAATTTGGGGTGTTTTGTCCAGCAGGAAATTCCTGTACAATGATCATCGTTTTTCCTTTTTCTAAAATCATCCCTCGCTGGCTTTCTTCCCTTCCTTCCAATTCCTTCGGCGATCATTATCCCTTCCCTTTTCCACTTTCTGGGAAAATCTCCTAATTTTCTCGAGAAAATTTCCAGTTCCCCCCTTAAATGTACAACCCTAACCATCCCGCATCGTACGAATCGGACCGAATGGCAACTATTATAAAGATTAAAAGAAACGAAAATTACCGCGATTGTAGGGATTTCGGGAGAAAAAAATGGGTTCGTGTTGGCGATTGGCGAGAACGACCAATGAAGAAGTTGCCGTTGATTAGCGTGGATGAAAGATAACACGAAAAAGAAAAGGCGGCGGCGGCGGCGGCGATAGAAACGGGCAGCGTCCACTCCATTTAGTGAAATCTCTCTCTTCAACAAAGTTTCTTCACAGTTTGTTCCCGCCATTTTTCATTGTTAGTTAGCCACATTTTTGTACACTCTATTAAATAGTTTGGGTTATAACATTTTTTTTAATCTAAATAATTTTTTAACACGGTAACAGCTCAAGCTCACTACTAATAGATATTATTCGTTTTGGCCCATTACGTATCGTTGTTAGCCTCACGATTTTAATACGCATCTAGTAAAGAGAGGTTTTTACACCCGTTCCCCTCTCTAAAGGGGTTGAAGAGGAGAACGAAACATTTTTTGTAAGGGTGTGAAAACCTCTCCCTAGTAGACGCGTTTTAAAATCTTGAGGGAAAGCCCGAAAGGAAAAGTCCAAAGAGGGCAATAATATCTGTTAGCGGTGGGTTTGGACTATTACATACACCGACCTACGACTACTTTTCGTTATTTGCAAAAGGTCCCTATCTCTGTTTCATAGTTTTCGAAAACCCTAAATTTTAAAAATCTTCGTAAACTCATGTTATTAACATAACACTTGAAACCAATGTCAAACGTTGTATCAATTAATATCTTATAACGACGTTATGATGAAAAATTTTAATAATGTAGGGACTAAATTGTAATAAAACTTGATCTTTATGCCAAAATAGTAATTTAACCAAATTTATGGTCTAATTAAGATATTTTTAGTGTTTTATAATCATTAAATTAGAAGTATTAAAGTATGTTAAGTACGGATTTGACCAGTCAAATCATGGGTTTTAATTCCTTGTTTAATACATTTTAAGTCAAAGATGACAGTTTAATCTTAGTTTATTCATTAGAATATTGTTTTGTTCATACAATAACAAGAAAAAGCAAGATTTGAACTCAACATCTCCTCTCAAAAGTAGAGAAAAAAACGTCCTTTTCATAACAACAATCAAGAAAGTGTTTAACACACCAAACCTATAGCTATATAGGTGCTAATTTACTCGTATAGAACACGATCGAACCGTTGTAAAACGCTAGCGGATATTGTTGTCTTTTTTAGGTTTTCTTTTGGGATTTCTCCCTCAAAGGTTTTAAAACGCTTCCACTAGGGAGAGGTTTCCACACTCATATAAAGAATGCTTCGTTCTCTTCTCCAACCGATCCACCTCCTTAGGGGTCCAGCGTTCTTACTGGCACACCGCTCGATGTCTGGCTCTAATACTATTTGTAACAGCTCAAGCTCACCGTTAATAGATATTGTCCTCTTTGGATTTTTCCTTTTGGGTTTCCCCTCAAGATTTTAAAACGCGCCCACTAAGGAGAGGTTTCCACACTCTTATAAGAATGTTTCGTTCTCTTCTCCAACCGATCCACTCCCTTGAGAGGGTCCAGTGTTTTCGCTGACACACCGCTCGGTGTCTAGCTCTAATACCATTTGTAACCGCTCAAGCCCACCGCTAATGGATATTGTCCTCTTTGGGTTTTTCCTTTTGGGTTTTCCCTCAAGATTTTAAAACGCGCCCACTAGGGAGAGGTTTACACACCCTTATAAGGAATGCTTCGTTCTCGTCTCCAACTGATATGGGACCTCACATAAGGCGATCTAGAGTAGAGGCAAACCGGCTATGAACATGCACGGACAAGCGATATGTATGGCTTAACAAGCTTAGTTTCTGCATGCATTATGTTCGATTGGTAAAGGAAAACCTCATCTAAGGTCAACGAAACATAACAAAAAATAGTAATAAAGTTTGAGAACGCTACACGGCTCAACAAGTACGACCACGACCGCCTTTTGATAAAAAACAAATAGAGAGATTTGAACGCTTAATTTCTTATTTGAGAATATATACTTAACCATCACACACTTATATAAAATGGGTATTGTAATATATAATGTATTAGAAAATTGGTGAAGCCAGAACTTGGAATTGGGAGCCACGTGAAGCCATTAAGACAAACCCCCCGACCAATTGATAGATTAATTAGGGTTTTGAGTCAAATTGTCAAGAAAATGAGGAAAAAAAGTTAGCCATTTAGATGAAAAAAAGAGGGGGGTTTTGTGCTTCTTAACACAAAGGAGAACGATGAGGGATGCCTTTTCTTCTACTGATGCTTATACTCGTTGTCATGTCTTCGTTAGAAATTGTCGAAGCAGATCTTCCCCACAGATAAACACCGGTTCTTTTCTTTCGAATTATGGGTGTGTGAGGGATGCTCATGGTTTCAGATCCGGAAGACGACGAGCTCATCGGTTCGTCGTAGTCGACAATGGTGGAATGAGGAGTCTCGTTCGTCATCTCGTCGTCTCCCATGTCTTGAACTAAAAAATCCATACTGAGTGGAAGAGAATTACATGGTTTAAGATACGAAGATAAGTTCTTCTTATGCTTCACAACGAAATCCACCTGATGATGATCATACGTTCAAAATTCAACAACCCTTTTGATATTAATGTAAGAACGGATCAAATTTCAAGTTTTAGTGAAGAATACCTTGCATCCAAGGGAGCAATGAATATAAGGTTCTTGGAGACTTCGAGCACAAGAAGTGCAGTAATTTCCCGACCCTTTGAATTGTCTATTTTGAGGTCTTTTCTTGATGAACACCACTTTGGCACTATTAATGGTATAAGGCTAAGAACAAAAACAAAACCATATGCTAAGAACACGAACACAAAACCATGAGAATTCAAGAATTCAAAGTCTTTCCAATATACTAACCTGAACGTTAGAACAATCTATAAGTTTTTGAAGATCTTCGAGTCGAACAACGTCATGATAAACATATCGACGAACTTGAAGAAGGCGATGAAATCGGTGCGATGATATACAATGAGGGCAAATGCTAATACAACAATCTAAACAACAAATGTTCTTCTCGTTCTTCTTTGCAGTCTCGTGAAATGAACATCCCACGAAGAATTTCTGAGTGTAAAGCGCTTCTAACCATGCAGGCTTTTGAATTCCCTGGAAAAAAACATCATCATTAAACAAAATCCCGAAAACCCATCATGAATTGAACAATCAAAACGCAAAAAAATACAAAATCGAAGAGAAAAATGAGAGAAAGTTGATACCATGATTGTCATAAAACACTTGAAAAGTTTGAAGAGATGGAATAGGGCAAAGATGAAGAGAGAAAATGAGTATTTATTGAGTTACACGAAGGAGCAAAGGACATAAAAATTAAGTAAATTTATTCCTTGGGGAACTACACAACATTTTGTCAATTGGGAGAAGTAAGATAAATGAGGAAGAACATGGGTGCTGTTTTTTGTGTCTCCCATTTCTAAATTTAAACAATTGTCACTAATCTTCTTGGCTTGAGTGCTTAACTAATCTCGTATAATTCGAGAATTCAATTGATTCGGATTACTCAATTTAAACCATGAAGATTGTGTTCGGATACATTTTTTTCGGTTTGAATTAGGTTGAACTTTTGGATAACTGAATATTTGGGTCGACTTGCGGGTTGATATTCTTTTGGTTAAGCCAACTCAACCGACTTGAAAATAGAGTTACAATCCAACTCTATCTTACCCTACTTTTAAGATTATTATGAAGATTAAGAATATTTGATATTTGTAACCAATATTAGTGATGTGTTGTAAGATCCCAGGTTGGTTGGAGAGGGGAACGAAGCATTCTTTATAAGGGTCTGGAAATCTTTTTCTAGTAGACGTGCTTTGAAACTGTGAGGCTAATGGCGATATGTAACGGGTCAAGGTGGACAATATATGCTAGCGGTGGGCTTGAACTATTACAAATGGTATTAGAGCCAAACACCAAGTGATGTGTCAACGAGGACGCTGGACCTCAAGGGGGTGAATTGTGAGATCTCATATCAATTGAAGAGGGCACAAAGCATTCCTTATAAGAGTGTGGAAGTCTCTCCCTAGTAGACGCGTTTTAAAACCGTGAGATTAACGGCGATATGTAACGGGCCAAAGCAAACAATATCTGTAGCGGTGGGCTTCGACTGTTACAAATGGTATCAGAGCCAAACACCGAGCGATGTGTCAACAAGGACGCTGGAACTCAAGGGGGGTGAATTGTGAGATCTCATATCAGTTGGAGAGGGCACGAAGCATTCCTTATAAGGGTGTGGAAACCTCTCCCTAGTAGACGTGTTTTAAAATCGTGAGACTGACGGCGATATGTAACGGGTCAAAGCAGACAATATCTGTAGCGGTGGGCTTCGACTGTTACAAATGGTATCAGAGCCAAACACCGAGCGATGTGTCAACGAGGACGCTAGACCTCAAGGGGTGTGAATTGTGAGATCTCATATCAGTTGGAGAGGGAACGAAGCATTCCTTATAAAGGTGTGAAAACCTCTCCCTAGTAGACACGTTTTAATGTAACATGTATTATGGATATGTAGAATTTTTTTAAAAAAAAAAGAACAACCTGACAACCGAATCTAACTCGAAAGAGAGGATTGGGTTGGAAACTTTATTTGGAGTGTTCAGGTCACCAATTCAACCAACCCGAAATCTCAAGTTTGTCTAAAATATTATAAGAGTAATTAGAGGAGAACAAAAGGGAGAAAGAAAAAGACAAGACAAGGAGTCCCATGGTGCACAGTGTTCAATAGGAAGCCTTGTTGGTCCCATAGACAAAGTTTATAAAATAGAAGAGAAGTTGAGTAGGTTTTGACTACAAATAATGAGTGTAAAGAGAACAAAAAAAGGGGAGCTTGTCTTCATTTAGTGGTGTCAATATCAAACTCATTCATACTATTCAATAAGGAGTAGCCTTATTAAACCCTAATGTCACCTCAATTTTAAATTATATTATTGATTTAGAACGTGGGTTGAAAGATTGAACGATGATCGTTCCCTGTATGGAATTTGGATTGAAAGGACGAGTACGTAAACAAAAAAGCTATTGGTCTTCGAGCTACGATTTAGGCTTCTTTCGATAACTTGCCTAAGTTTATGTAACAACTAATATATGTTTGTAGTTAGCTCTCTTTTTGTAACGTCTCATACCCAAGATTCATATTAGAATTTGGGATATGAATTCGATACTTGACAGTTATGTCGTTCCCTTGCATCCTCGTGACATAACAATATTACCTACTTGTCTCAAATTGCTTCGAATATGTTTTCTAAGAAAATTCTTAAAAGGTCACGGAACATAGAATTGTTCTAAGTTAAGCACGCTTAACTCTGGAGTGAGCCACGGAGAAAAAAAATGCATATTATTTTTTTTTAACATTTTTTAACCGTCGTATTATCACGATCACTGTCACACCCGAAGAAAAAAAAAAGTACATGAATGAACCAAGACCACATCCAAATAAGAGCGATCGTAAGGGTATGATAGTTTATAAAAATTTAAAAGAATTGAAAGTTACTATCTATACCAATAAGGTGCACTTTCTTTTTTGGTAGCATCATAGGAACTCCAAAGTTAAACGCTCTTAGCTTAGAGCAATTTTATATTGGGCGACCTATTGGAAATTTTTCTAAGAAGCATGTGAGTGACTGCTGGTTTGTGGGAATAGTCTTCAGGGAATGTAGAGCCATCAGTGCTGAATCCAAATTCTGTATCCTTGTGAAAATTCTGGGCATAGGTCGTTACAATCACTTTCATTCAAATGTGGTCTCGGTTCATCCATGTGCCCCTCCCTTACTTGGACGTCGCTTGTCATCAATCTTTACCCCTTTTTCAATCCGACTTTATCATAGCTTCCAAACACATTAAAACTTGAAAAAAGAAACTCAAAAGTGGAAGTTCTTCCAAACACATTCAAATTAGGGTTTTGAATTTGGATCGAAAAACCAAACAAACATTACTTTTCCGAGTTGTTGTACATACTTTTTAGCTTCAAATCCCTCATATTATGTCTCTTCTTTTTGCAAATAATGGAGATGGAACAAGACATATATTCATTGTACCATGAACTCCTGGTTTAAAGGAATCAAACATGGAAACCAAACGCAATTCAAAAAATAAAACCCCAACCACTCCACTAATGAAAGAAAATTACATAAAAGAAATAACCTTGTTGTTCAAAAACTTGTGTGGTTTAATAATGTTTGCTTTGTTTTGTTTTGTTTTATGTTTTTTTTGAAACTATTAACTAATATGTTTGACAGAGAGACAAGCACAACTCACAAAGCACTAGTTTTAGGGCAAAATGAATAGCTAACCCTAAATTATTGTTTTTTGGCTTCAATTTTTAAGGAACAACATAGAAAACTCCCCACATTTAAATATGTTGTCATTTTTTTTTTGTTTTTTTTTTATGGCTCTATGTTCTAACCAAGGGTTGATCTCGGGGTTTGCAATTTTAATTTGCTAACTAAACTCGTTTTTAATTTAGATTTTGACTCAAAATAATCGTGTTTCTTTCGAAGATTTAGATCAATTTCCATTTTTACCCTCTAAACTTGTGACGTTGTATATCAAATTTTGCCATAAACTTGTTTCTTTCAAAGATTTGGACTTTGGATCCGTCCCGTTCAACTTTTTGGTAAAGTTGAATTTCAAGGGTATTTTGGGATTTCCATTTTTTACCTCTAAACTTGTCACATTGTATATCAACTTTGACCTTAAACTTATAAGTTTATCAAATTGCGCCATGGACTTCGTTAAACGTTGCAAGTTCTATCATCTATTGAACTATTCATTGGCGGCATATGAGAATACCTTCTTAAACGTTGCAAGTTCTATCATCTATTGAACTATTCATTGGCGGCATATGAGAATACCTTCTTAAGACAAGGAGAGATGATCTTCAAAACGAGAAGAAATTGAATTCCATGCTCGATCTATTGCTTCTACCTCTACTCGATTTCGAGATCTAGACTCTGACTAAAGCAACTGTAGTTTAGATAAGTAAGTTGAAGAGAGCTCTAACAGGCTTTGGAGGACCAAACCCACATATGTGTCAAAATACGAACATAATTTATATTGATAATTAATTAGCATAGTTCAACTGTAATTGACGTGTATACAAATATTTTTTAAATTTAAATGCATATTAAATCTAAAATTTAAAATTAAAAGTTCAAAAATTAATTATTCAGTGAAACCATAAATTATTTTTTAAAAAAAAATATTGTTTAAATAAGTTATAAATTCATTTAAATTCTAAATAAAAGTTCAAATTAATTAAATAATCACGAGAACTCTGCCAAAATATTATATAAAATGATTGAGGGCCTTTCTTTTTCCTTTTATTGTATTAGTTACAAATTTAAAATTAATAAAAATGAAGAAAATGATGCTGAAATTTAATTATTTACTTATGATTAATTAACATATTAAAAAAAATTATTATTTGTTTAAGTAAGTACTTTTTTAAATAATAATAATAATAATTTGAGCATATATCTGGATTAGATATAGCATTGAGAGGCTAAAATATACTTTAATTTTTATTATTTTAATGCCTTAAACTAAATAATATGTTTCCTTTTTTAAGGAATAATAATAAGTTTCTTATTTGTGAAGGAAAAAACAAAACTTTGATATATAGCGTATAGTTCAACCGGTTAAAAAACATATATTTTGTGTAACAGTTCAAGCCCACCGTCAATAGATATCGTTCGCTTTGACCCATTACGTATTGTCATCAGCCTCACAATTTTAAAACGCTTCGACTAAGGAGAGGTTTCTACACTTTTAAGGAATGTTTCGTTCCCCTCTCCAGCGAACGTGGGATCTCATATTTTGAAAATATTTTTGAATTTTAAAACGCGCCTGTTAGGGAGAGGTTTCTACACCTTTAAGGAATGTTTCGTTCCCCTCTCCGACCAATGTGGGATCTCATATTTTGAAAATATTTTTTGAAATCTTAGCAAAATTTTGAAAATTTTTAAACATTTAGAAAATGTTTAGCGTCATTAAGGTAGATATTAAGTTGATTTTTGGAATTTCGTTCCTGTTTCGAAAATAGATAGAAACATTGTTGATGACACTAATCTTCGTTGACGTACGATGATCTGAAGAAGAGAGTTGAGTCGGTTAAGGTGACGATCATAAGAACGCACGTCGTGTATTGGGGTTGTGTTGAATAAGCCTAGAGGGCGTGTGAGACACGTTCCACTGTATGTCATATCGTTCGTTTGTACCTCACGTTGGAATGGAAAAGGATTTTTTTTTCTCACTCGTAAAATAATATAATACAATAAATTTACTTTATTGTCATATCGTTCGTTCGTTTGTACCTTTCGGTTGATAAAAGCAAGTTAATAGTCCAATTAAAATTGTTCCCCACACGTGCAAACCTGATCATCGAATCAAATATTTTTCCAATTATTCTTTTTTAAACTCTTCTATATGAAGAAAAATATTTTTAAAAATAAATGTAATTAAAAAAAATGGCCAACCCCACGTGCCATGACAAAAGAAAAAAAGAAGCACATAAAGCTTGGTCACGTGCAAGAGATCTATTATTGGTTCCCCTAATCATTTAGGGTTAGATTTGAGTAATTTGATTATAAAGAGTTGAATTTGTATAATTTGATACATGGGTTCTTATCGGTTTTCAAGACTGACTCTTTCAACGGCTCAAACATCCATCCCCTTCGTGTTTCACTCGCTCTATGTATCCGTGTGTTGGCTCAAACATCTATGCTTGCTAGCGCCTATCCGACGAACTGATTCTATAGCATACTGGTTACCAAAGATATAAACGTCAATAATAATATTAGAGCTTTAGTTTTATGGTTATATCGATAAGATATTTATGTTTTATACGTATTTGTAACTGATATTGAAGTTTTTTACTTACAGATATATCGACATATCAATGAATATTTTCATCCTTGGTTTTAATTATTATATACTATGAATTTTATAACCTTACAAGTTATCAACTTATCCGTCAATTTGAGCATAGTTCAATGCATAAAAGACAAATTACCATTCTAAATGATTCCATCTCTTTACCTTACCATTCTTTAACTTAAAAAGACCATAGAACTTCTAATTCGAGCATAATTCGATTGACAGAATAAATATCATCATTCTATCGACAATTCAATCATTCAGTTTTACAAACCGTAAATATACTACTCAAATGCAAAATAATTGATAAACTAGTGTGAGATCCCACGTTGGTTGGAGAGGAGAGCAGAATATTTTATAAAAGTATAAAAATCTCTCCCGAGTAGATGTGTTTTAAAACTGTGAGACTGACGACGACACATAATAGACCAAAGCGGATAATATCTCCTAGCAGTGGACTTGGGCTGTTACAAATGGTATCAGAGCCAGATATCGAGCGATGGGCCAACGAGGACGTTGGGCCCCAAGGGAGGAGGAATGTGAGATCTCACATCGATTGGAGAATGGAACGAAACATTTTTTATAAATGTGTGAAAACCTCTTCCTAATAGACGCATTTTAAAATCGTGAGGCTAACGACGATATATAACGAATCAAAGCGAACAATATCTACTGGCGGTAGATTTTAGGTAAGTGATTATGTTATTAACTTGTTTATATTAGTATAATTACTATGATTAACTCTTTTTTTTCATTTTTATTTTTAAAAAAGCTATGAAAAAAAGTTGGTCAAAGGTCAAAGAGGGGGGGGGGGGAGGGGGAGAGTGGAGAAAAGCGCGTGAGTAGCGCACGTGGGGATTGGACTGGCTTTGTGTCAGTCTGAATTCTGAAACCCCACTTCTTCTCCTTCCCAATTGCCCGTTCCCTATTTTTAATTGCTTAATCTACCGACCTCCCACCCTCCCCTTCTTTTGTTTTTATCCCTTTTTTCCTCATTTTTTATATTTATTTATTTCATTAAATATTGCCATGTTACTGCTATTTTTCATTTATTAAATCCACCGAATTAAACATTATTCAAAATATATATATATAACCTCATAACATGGTAAGTTACTGTACATTTGGTTAAGCAATATATGGATCCTCACCTATGTGGCGTTATAGCATATGTTTAAAAATTAAGAAAATAATTGCAATAAATACCTCTAAGTTCTACATATTGTTACAATCACACCCTTTAAACTTTAAATTTAATCTATGAACCCCTAAACTTACAAAATTACAATAAAACATTTAAATATTGCAAAGTGCACAAACCATATACTAAATTCAAACTCCTACACTAATTCTTTGTCTTCTTAAATCAATATGCCATTTTAACTTGTTTTTTTTAATGATAGATGTTATATTTTTTAGATAAAACATGGGTTCCCACAAACACAAAGAACTTATTAATAATAATATTTTTCAAATTAAAATTATATGTTTGTTAGATGAACACGACTCTCCTCCTCAGAAGGCTTTATATCAATGGAGATAGTATTCCTTGATTATAAA
Source organism: Cucurbita ficifolia (assembly GCA_033971965.1). Taxonomy (NCBI): domain Eukaryota; kingdom Viridiplantae; phylum Streptophyta; class Magnoliopsida; order Cucurbitales; family Cucurbitaceae; genus Cucurbita; species Cucurbita ficifolia. Next base: position 8,873,655 of record CM066973.1, read on the forward strand.
CTCATAATCATTCCCTAAATTAGCCAATGTGACACCTCCCATCAAACAAAGTACGCCTCCCTTAATTGAGGCTCGACTCTTTTTTTTTTCTTTTGGAGTCTTCGAACAAAGTACACCCTTTGTTTGATACTTTAGTCACTTTTTTACTGTGCCTTCAAGGCTCACAATACTTTATTCGACATTTGAGGATTCTATTGACATGGCTAAGTTTAAGGCATAGCTCTCATACCATGTTAGATGAACACGACTCTCCACAATGGTATGATATTGTCCACTTTGAGCATAAGCTCTCATGACTTTGTTTTGGACTTCCCAAAAGGCCTCATACCAATGGAGATAGTATTCCTTGATTATAAATGCATGATCATTCCCTAAATTAGGGCTTTCATCCCATTTTGGAAATCAAATAAATCACACAAAGAGAGAGGTATTTCTATTATTATTACAATTTACATGTCTCTTCTCAAGATTAACAGTTGTGTAGTATATTAACAAATGATTCTATTCAATTCAATTAATTATCATTTTCAGTTCCACCAATTTCAACAGTATTGTATTCAATTATCGTTTTAATTTTTTAGACATCACAAATGAAGATGAGATTGAGAGCTTACTTTCATGGCTTCTGAGCAGAGAACATAATGAAAGATTGCTGAATTTTGCTTGAATAGTTGATCAGACCGCAGGATTTGCACAAATCCTCTATTTCTTTCTCTGTTAAGTAGCCGAAGTTTTGAAAGGCACGCTGCAGCATATAAAACTTATAACGCTCAGAAGTCCATCTTCAAAATTGAGAAACAGAATTAGAGGAACCTAGAATCTCATCAACATTAATGCAGATTGTTCAGAGAGAGAAACTTATCATTGATTCACTCGTAGTCATTAAACTGCAATTGTTCATCATATGATGATGGTGGGCAGTAATTTATATGGTTGTTTTGGTGGATTAAAACAGAATTCAGGAGTGAAACTGAAAAATATAAGCCAGCAACAGGTTCAATTTACCATTCAGGAAGCTAGTTTGTTTACACCACCTTAAAGGACGTCCAAATACTTTATTTGTGAGATCCCACGTCGGTTGGACAGGGGAACAAATCATTCTTTATAAGCGTAGAAACCTCTCCCTAGTAGTTGCATTTTAAAACCTTGAGGGGAAACCCAGAAGGAAAAGCTCAAAGAGGACTGACAATATCTGAGAGCGGTGGGCTTGGGCTATTACAAATGGTATCAGAGCCAGACACCGTTCGGTTTGCCCGCAAGGACGCTGAGCCCCGAAGGGAAGTGGATTGTGAGATCTCACATTGATTGGGGAGGGGAACGAGTGTCAGCGAGGACGATGGGCCACGAAGGGGGGTGGAGTGTGAGATCCCATATCGGTTGGAGAAGGGAACAAAAACAATCTTTATAAGGGTGTGGAAACATCTCCCTAGGAGACGCGTATTAATAAAACCTTGAGGAAAAGTCCAAAGGAAAAGCCCGAAAAAGTCCAAAGAGAACAATATCTGCTAGCAGTGGGCTTGGATTATTTATCTGGAACAGGAAAATATGCAAGGACGGGCTTCATGCATACAAATGCATGATAACCAAATTCATGACTCTGGGAATATCAATCAGATAACATAAATGTTTGCCATAGCTGTGCTTCTAACTAGTGATAGTGATTTTTCAGCTGATCAGATATCTAGAATTGCAAAAACGAGAGAGAATAGAGATTACGGGTATACCTCTCTAGAAATTCTTACAAACCAGGGAGTGGATGATGTGTACCGCAAAAAAGTCGTTCCCACAAATACTCCACCACTCCGCATTACACGAGTGATCTCAGCAATCTGATAAGAAGAGTTAAAAGAAACCATTACTAACCTTATAATGATCCCGACAAGTGAGAATCTGAACTGAAAACGTCATAAATGAACGTGTCGTTGCTAACAATGTATAATATACCCCAGAGCTAATTCCTAGTGATTTCAATTAAAACTTCCTAAAAGGAATGCATTAGTCAAGAACATATATCAAAATATAATATACCCCAAAGCTAATTCCTAAAGATTTCAATTAAAACTTCCTAAAAGGAATGCATTAGTCAAGAACATATATCAAAATACCAATGGACCGGTAGAACGTGTTGTTGTTTCAGACACGACGACCTATTTTGTGAATTGAGTGCATATGACTGTTGTGAAGGGTAAGCTTTGATCACTTCCTTTTACTGGACTAAGTAGTAAGAGGAATTGTGGCGAGCATGGAGAGAGAAATTTAAATGATTTCAATGACATATGCTGATTGAGAAGAGAATTTCTACAGTGAAAATAATGGGATGAAGTCAACAGTGATATTCTATAACCAGGTTGCATTCAACGGATTACGACTACGGGTTAATCAAATGATATAACAGCTTACAGCATTGGAAGGAGATGGCCAACAATGCAATGCTGCACCAGCATGAACAGCATCCACTGATCCTGATGAAAAGGGAAGCCTAGAGATATCTGCTCTCACAAGAGCAAGATTACTGCATATTTTCCAAAAGAAGATAAACGAATTAGGATAGCCTTCACTTCCTAGCAAGAGGAGAGGGCTTAACAGTATTGCAGTTTGAAGGAATTAATTATAAGAGAAGAAAAGTATTACCTGTTCAAAAGAGTAGCATCTTTCTTGATGAAATCATAACACTGGAGGAGCATATTCTCAGAAAAATCAAGTGCAATAACACCTGAAAAAGCCTCTGATTTTGCAAATTTTCTGGAAAACAAACCACTACCACAGCTTGCATCCACTAAAAGACCACCTTCAGCAGATTTAAAATATTCCATAGCCATTTTAAACTGCAATAGTGTATAGTTACAGAAAAGATATCAGTTCAAATTTGTAACAGCCCAAACCTACCACTAGCAGATATTGTGCATTTTGACCCGTTACGTATCACCATTAGCCTCACGGTTTTAAAACGCATCTGTTAGAGAGAGGTTTCCACACCCTTATAAGGAATGTTTTGTTCCCCTTTCCAACCAACGTGGGATCTCATAATCCACCCCTCTTGGGGGCCAGTGTTCTCACTAGCACACTGTCCGGTGTTTGGCTCTGATACCATTTGTAACAGCTCAACCCCACCGTTAGCAGATATTGTTCACTTTGGCTTGTTACGTATCACCATCAGCCTCACGGTTTTAAAACGCGCCTGTTAGAGAGATGTTTCTACACCCTTATAAGGAATGCTTTGTTCCCCTCTCCAACCGATGTGGGACCTCACAAAATTCACATTATCCAAGGAAATGAAAAGACTATACATCCAATACCAAGGCAACTCATGAAACAATACAATAAGACTTGTTTTTCTCCAAAAAATAATCTTTGGAGTGGCATCAAACTATAAATCTAAAATCATCGTACAATTGAATGATAGTGTTATAATTGAGAGGAAGCATACTTCTTCATCAGGGCCGGGGAATCCACTTCGGTTGAAGTTTTGACGCCATCCTCTTTCATACAGAAATGAAACAAGTGGACTCCTGCAAAGTACAAAGACCAGAAGCAATTAAAAATCGTCTCCTTTAGAGGGGAAATGGATATGATACAGTACACCATCATTTTACTAGACAAATTGTAATGGTTGACATCAAATTAATACTTAACTGATGAAGCAAAGAAGGAAATCTTAAAAGTGATTGGAATACTAACAAGAAAATTTGAAAAGAAAATATCAAACAGATACCGAAACAGCTCAGTTCCCCCAGGTTTGACTTCAACATATTCCTTCATTCCAGAAGTAACTGTGAGATCCAGAAAGATGTTTTTGCTAGTGTATGACTTATTGCATCTTCCACACTTGAAACCAGACCTATAAATAGCTGGCCTGCAAATTTTCCACTTCACTAAGATCAAAATATCATACAATTAACAAGATGAATATCAGAAGATCAAAGATGGTAGACATCACAATAAATCAACTTACAAGTTAAAACCTGACGGGCCTTTTCTCAACAGTGGTTCAAAACAAACCGGGCATGAAAACACGTCAATTTCTGAATTACGATCCTGCTGAATGCTTAAATCCTAAGAGCAACAAAACAACAACAATAATCATAACTCCACAATCGACCTAATGAAACAGTTCGAAGTTGAGCTACAATTACGAATTTCCTAATGCTTAAATCCTAAGAGCAACAGAACAACAACAACAATAATCATAACTCCACAATCGACCTAATGAAACAGTACGAAGTTGAGCTACAATTACAAATTTCCCTAACAACCAAAATCAGATAGCATTCGACATAATAATCAACTCCAAATTATAGCAGAATTCAGCCTAATGTCAATCGCAAAGCATACATTTCCGAATCGTCAACTCCAAATCAAAATACAATTCAACTTCAACACACAACAGAAATTCATTTTAACTACAAAACATAAAAAATTCGAATTATAAACGATAATTAGAACAAGAAAGATAAGGTAAAGCCTACCGACTCAAGAACAAGCGTCGAACTCGCCCGAACAGTAAAGGAGAAAGAACGACGAGTGGATACTCGAAGAGGAGAACGAAATCGAGTATCACGAGAAAGAAAATGGCGATTGTTGAATGAAGTTTGATAAGGAAAGAAAGTAGCTACCGCCATGAAAATGGATTGAGAGCTTCTCGGAACTCTGTTTCTCCTTCCCCTTTCAGGAATCAAAGGCGCTGGGTTGAGTGACGTCGATTCTTTATAATAAATTTCTAAAAATTTTGGCGTCAAAAATTGATATTTAAATGTAATGAATAAATCACTCACTTTTAATATCTCTAGAAACTAATATGTGGATGCCATAACTTTTTTAAAAAAATTAGCTTATTTTCAATCTTTAATATTATTGGAAAATAAATACATTTTTTATTTGGGTGCATCTGAATTTTAATAATAAAAATTTATTAATTTTGTCTTTATATAATTAATTAAAAAAGTGGGCCCTTATTTTCAAATTAAACAAATATTCGCATACTTATTAATAACTAAATAAATATATTTTTTATTTGTTGTCTAAATTTAAAATATTTTATTAAATATTTTATTGAAATTAGCATATAAAATTATTTTCCTGTTTTATTAGCTATTGAACCTTCCAATTACCTTCAACCATGTTTTTTTTTTTTTAAAAAATTATCTCTTTCAAAAAATATAAATAAGAAAAATAAAATTGGAAAATTGATTAAAAAAATAAAAGAAAGAAAAAAGTTTTTTTTTTTTTAATTATATGAAATCGAAGGTTGGAACGCAGAACCACGCGCTCCACAGCCGGAAAGTAAAGTTTTTTTAAAAAAATAAAAAATAATAATAAAATAATTTTAAAATAGGATTTATGAAATTTTCATCTAAATAAATAATTTTTCGTATTTCTAAAAATTATAATATTTCAGTGTCAAAAATTAGTGCAACTTATTGCTTAAATTAGTCAAGTTGTTAAGGTATTTATCTTTATTAAAAATCAGTTGAGAGGAGTATTTGTAAGAGCTGAATTTATTATAGGTTAAATAGAAGTCTTATTCTTCAGTAAAACACAAGCCACAGTACAACACTTCATTATTTCTGTATTATCTCTTTGAATAATAATAATTTCACATTTATTCACACTTTTGTGCGTAAATGAAAGATACATGAATGAGTCGAACGCAGATTTAAATGAGAGAGATTCTTAGAATATAATAGCTAATAAATGCTTGAAAAACAATTGAAAATTATTACTTATACCAACAATGTGATCTTCTTTTTAATTGGCTTAGTCAGATAGACTTTATAGTTAAGCTTTCTTATACCAACAATGTGAATGAATCAATATCATATACGAATGAGAGTAATCATGAGAATATGATAGCTAAAAGAAATTTAACATTATAGAAAATTATCTATACCAATTATGTGCATTGATTTAATAAGCAATTATTTTGAAGAACTAAGCTAAACAAACCTTAAAATTACGTCTAAGAGGAAAATTTGAGTTCAATCGGTCCAACCAAACTAGACAAATCGATCTAACTAAACTAGTTACGATAGTCCAAGTGAATTAGTCAACAATCCAGGTGAACTAGTCAATGGTCGAGCGATGGTCCACACGAACTAGTGGCATGCGCACGATTTTCCACGTGTGCAAGCGAGTCATTCGTTCCCTTGGCACTTCCTCCGATGATCATGGCGTTGTTCCTCCTCCCTCAACCACGGTGGCGACTACCCCTCACGGTGACCTACACAGATCTAGTTTAAAAAAATAAGTGAAATGCATGAATTAATTTAAAAAAAAAAACATTCCTAATAAATATAATGAATTTATCACCCACCCACGTGTAGTTCACTTGAAAAGAAAAAAAAAAGTACATAACCCCTCAAATTACTCCAATTAGCAGCTTTTGAATTTAAAAAATAATAATTTAAATTAGCAAGTCAAGGAAAATAAATCGTATTAATATAATTATATTTGATATTATTTTTTTAAAAAATAAAGCATACGTATTTTACGACGACATGACGCACGTAATCGGCTGGAACGACATGACGACAATGAAAACCAATTCCAACAAACAGGCAAAACATGTTTTCCTGTCTCAGTTGTCTTCGGAAGTTGGGATGCATGTTGAAAAAGAAAGACCTTTTTTGAAAATAATTCAACCAAATTGACCGGTCAACGCAGAATAAAAATTAAAAAATAAAAAAACAATTAATTTTAATAATACATGCTTACTTTTATTCCTGAAACTAATTAATTTTACATTTTTAATAAATATTTGGATTTAAAATATGAAGTAAAAACTAGGTAATTTAATCTTATATAGACATCAAAACATAGTGTAAAAGGAAAACATAGTGTATGATCATATACTATGCTGTCTGTTAATGGGTTGTTTTTTTTAATGTAAGTTTGTCCCAATGTTCTTGTACCTTATGCACTTAGGTAATTTTGATATTACATTACATTTTAGTGGGAGCTGAAAAGTGGCTTCAAACTTTATTATAAGCAACTAATTAAATTCTTGATTTATTTCTATCTTACTATTATTCTCTTATTTTAAATGCAAAAATAATTCAAATAATCCAAGTTGGAAGAGACATTGATTTGCCTTATAAGCTTGTTTAATAGGAATTAATTGTCAAACGAGACTTTGACTTTTCAGATGTTCTTAAAAACATGAAGAAATATGTAATGATGGTCCACGAATAGAATATTCAATAGCTATGGTGGCCTCAGTCGATTTTCGTATTGTAACGGTCCAAACACACTGTTAATAGATATTGTCTGTTTTGATTCGTTATGTATCGCTGTCAACTTCATGGTTTTAAAACGTGTCTGCTGGAGAGAGGTTTTCACACTCTTATAAAGGATGTTTCGTTCTCCTCCCCAACTAACGTGAGATCTCACAATTCACTCAACTGGGGGACAGTGTCCTCGCTAGCACACCACCCTGTCTCTTATACCATTTATAATAGCTCAAGCTCATTGCTAGTAGATATTGCCCAATTTGGTCCGTTACGTATCGTAGTCAGCCTCACGATATTAAAACATGTCTACTAGGGAGAGATTTCCACACTCTTATAAGGAATGTTTCATTCTCCTCTCCAACTAATGTGAAATCTTACACATACGATCTCTTATCGTGGAAGTTGTAAATGATTTATTGGTTATCCCAACTATTTTATTGGGTCACGAGAAAAAATTTGTCAAAGACAAAAAAATCCTTGTAGTACGTTCATTAAAGTTTAGGAGTATAAATTAATATATCTTAATGATCAGATCTTACTAGTATTTTAATTATACTTTGAATGCTTTGACCATAATTTTATACTATAAGATAAGAATTAAAAAACAAAAACCAACCCACATTCCACCAAGTAATGTATCAATGATTCTATATTCCTTATAAAATGATTGATTTTTTCTCAATATTCAGACCTTGTTCCCCATCTTCATAAGACAAGAACATAAAATATTAAAAAAAAAAAATCTCTCTTATATATATAACGTTTGCCAAAAAAGTTCATTGGGTTCAAGTTGTTCTTGATTTTCATCTTCATCCGCCATTGTTGCACCAGGCGAAGCTTTCTTCAGTTCTTCAAATGAAGCCTTCTTCAATGGCGGTTCTTCTTCTTTTCCTCATCATTTCCGAAGCTGAAGGTACCATTCAATTCCTGAGCTGATTTTCTGAACTGGGTTTTGTTTTGTTTTTGCAAAGGATTTGTTTGATGAATAAAAATTGAATCTTTTTGGGTTTCTTTTGTTGAAGGGATTCGGTTGCTTGATAAAAGGATGAGCAAAGAGGATAAGAAAAATGGGGGAGATTTGTTGGTGACGATGAAATGGAGAGCTCCAAATAAGGCATGGAGAAAACCCTATTCTCATTGGCTACCAGGCATTCAAGAAGATTATCATGGTCCAAGAAGCCATAAATCTAGGCACCATTAGGGTTTTTTTAGGGTTTTTCGAGACGTAAATAGAAACCGAACATCTTTGAGATGATGTTATTCATTTTGTAGGATTGACTGTAACCGATTGATTTAGTTAGAACAAATTATTTGAAGAGCTGATGATTTCAATGCGTTGATTGTACGAGAAAAACCAAAATGGTAGAGGTGTTCATACCACAGAGAAACTAATCAACCTCAAACTACCCGACTCAAATCATAAAAGTTGAGTTGGGTCGGATCTTTTAAACACCGAAAAATTCAGGCTGTTCCTCCATTAACCCAACCCAATCTTACCCTACTTCTAAGATTATTATGAATAATTAGTTTGATTTTAGTTATTAATAACAAGTAAGATTTTTTAAAAATAATTAGGAAAAAAAAACAACTCAACAACCCAACTCGAAAATAGAGGGTTGAGTTAGGTTGATTCGTGAATTCTATTCGAATTGTTTGGGTCGTCGACTCAACCCACTCGAAATTTTAGTTTGATCCAACAAATGGGCACCGTTAAACGTTAGGATAGGTGACAACCGAGTAATTTTTTTTAGTAGTAGCTCGAGAAAAATTGAGGAAATAATTATTTTATCTTCAATTAAATGGTTATAAAATAAGATTTGGGAAAATTTTGAAAGCTAATTGGCTCACACTTCATTTAATATATATTTTTCTCCCGCCATTTTTATGTTTTTTTGACCAGGGTCAACTTATATTAAATAGAAATATTTAATTAAAAGTACTGATTAAGCTTAGTAGAGATAATTAAAATGAATTAAAATTAAAAAGAATATTTTAATATTATGATTATAGTATATGCTCACATTAATCAAGATCAATCTATCTAGCTGGCTACCATTTTCAAGAAATTCAAAGCTTTTTCCTCTTTTTTTCTTTAAATAATAATTTAGTATTATACTATTATTTAAGTGTTAATCATATTATATAGTTTAATATTTGGGTTTATTTTATAATCCTTTTTATGAATATTATATAGTAATTATAATTCGTTTTTATTAATGAATAAATAAAATATGATTGTTAATCGAGGAAACGGCCGAATGAAACCCGTAGAGGGGCAAGTATACGGAAAATCTGCAACATTTATGGGGTCTTTTTGTCATTTTATATATTATTTTTTTACTAAATTAATAAAAATATATTTTAACTTTAAAAACACTCTTAAACTAAAAATAAATAAATAAAATGCTTGCAATTAGTTTCAATGAAAGGGGTAAAAAATACTTTTTAATTTTTAAAAATGTTAAAAAAATATTCTTAAATTTTTAAAAATTTGGGTCGATTTTTTTAAATTTAAAAAACACCTCTAAACTTTTTTTAAAACTTAAAATATATTTTTATCATCAGTACCGTGTTTCAAAAAAAATCATAAACTTTCACATGTAACGTTAAAAAGTTTAAAGATAATCTATGAGGCGTCAATAGCCTCGTCCGTAATAATAATTTTTAAATTTTTTTTTATAAAAACAAAAGGTCTTTTTTAAACATAGTATTAACCGTAAAAATATTTTTTGACTTTCAAAGTTGGGTATTTTTTTAAACGCTATTCAAAATTTAATAGTATTTTTTAAATAAAAGTATTAACGGGTCCCGTAAAAAAATTAAGGGTAAGAGTATTTTTTTTATTTATTTTTTAAAAGTAGAAAGTTTTATTAATTTTTTTAAAAAGTTTTTTAGGTATATTTTTTAATTTAAATTTACTTGGATTTTCTTAATATCTATTTTGGAAGGAGAATTATATTATTTTAAATGTTTGGATTTCTATAATTTAATTTAATATAGAATCATCTATATACAATATATGGATATCTTATTAAAATTAATAATGGGTAAATAGTAGAGTATAGATTATATTTTTTTTTAACTTTTAACCTCTTAATAAATAATGTGTCGGAATTAATTGAGTTACGTTTAAATTCACATTTTGTTTGGTTCATCAACATAGAGTTTGATGGCGTGGACTATAATAATTCGATCCATGTTTGGCCCACAAACATTATAAATCAATGGTGAATTAACTTCACTCCACCGATCAGCTCACCCAACTCAAATAAATATTTTGACCCCATTTTCGCTACACGTGTTTTTTTTTCTCTCATGCGTATGCAATTCTCGATCCTAATGCTTTCTCGTTTCTTACAAAGGTTTCTACTCTTTCATTCTCCCGTCTCTAAAATCCTAGCTTAAGTGTTTTCTCCGCCCTTCTACATAACCCTAAAGTTTTCATAGACGTCCGATCTCGATATAGGCCCACTTCTAAGAAAATTTAATGAGAAATAATTTTTTTTAGAAATAGTCAATAACACCTTTTTAAATATAGTGAAATGGTAAAAAAAAAAGGTAAAATAGTATGAAAAAATAATTTGTAAGACATATTTTTACTGAAAATATATTTCAAAATAATCAAATATTCTAGGGTATTGTTAAAGTTTTTTATTTAAGTTTTATGATTTAAAATTTTAATTTATTACGGTCTGAAAACGAGAAAGAAACTTTTTGAAATGACCTTTTGTACCCTTTAAAAATGACAAAAACAGGTAAATGGCCCTCTAAACTTTTGGGATGAGAAGAGATGTTCATGTCGTCGAATGAACATGTGGGGACCACTTGAACGTGGTGGGAAATCTCTGTTGAAACCGAGCATAAAAAAGGGACGAAAAAAGGTTTCTCTTGTTAACTAAACGATGTTGAAGACGGAGATTATATTCTCCATTCTTGCCTCTGTCGAATCTCTCTCATTCATTTTATATACGTACGTGTGAAATACTATATTATTTTATATTGAAATTAAGTTTTTAAAATTTTTATTGAACATCACACAAATACTTTTTGGTTATAACATATATTATTAGATTTATTAGGATGTTTTAATAGAAAATTATATTAGAACGTGAAAATTATCTATTAAAATTTTAAAATAAATATTATTAAAAAGAAAAAGAAAATAAAAAAAAGATCCCATTTTCTGTTGCGAGCCGCAAGAAATTCAGTCACTAGTTGTGAAATTCGGCTAGTACAAAGCTCTCGCGGGCCTCCCCATCTCCCCTCCTCTCTCCCTCGCAGGGTCTCCCCGCCCCTTCAGAATTACCACCGCCACCACCCACCTTCACTGTAAGATTTTGCCTCTCCTTTTCCCTTTTAATTGCTTTTTTCTCCTCTTCCTGGAGATAATCACGGAGAGGAACCTTCAATATCCTCACTGCGCTTCGTTTCTTCAAAAGGGTATTGATTATAATCCCTGTTTTCATTCTGTGTTGTTCTGGGTTCTTCATTTTGTGTATCTCATCAGGGTCTTTGAACTTGGGTTATCGTCTGTGTTCTGTGTTCTTGTTTGGGTGAATCTGGAATCTGTTTGCTGTTGTTTTGATTCTGGGAATCCTAGGATTGTTGTTGCCTTGATTTTCGTTTTTTCTCCTACTGGGTTTGATTCTTGAACTGCTCACTTGTGTGCTGTCTTTCCTGCTCATGTGGAGAATACTGAATTTGCTTAAGGGATTGGATTGTGTCTTTTCTTTTTTCCCCATTTCTTGAATTCCATGGTTTTTCGTTTTGAATGGATGATTGATATTGAAAGGGGTTCTTACTTATGTTGAGGAGAATTGCCTCAATTTTCTTTGATTTAGGTGGATGAACGTAATTGACTATTTGGCAATGTAAATGGCATGTGCTTTGGTCATTGGCTTGGCATATCAAAGCTTTTGTTCTTCATATCATTCTAAATTTTGTTCAGAAGTTAATTTTACGTTTTATAGCAAAAAGCACGTTTACCCATTAGTGATATCAGAAAACACATTGCAATTAAGCTGTGTGAGTATCTTAATCTTTTCGCTTCGGTTTTCAGAGTATGGGAAGCAATGTTGTTGATGAAACTACCAACTGTGGTGAGGCTGGTGGATCTGAAACAACTATTGAGATTAAGATAAGAACTTTAGATTCAGAAACCTATACTCTCAGAGTGGATAAACAGGTTAATATTTTCACCTTTTCTTAGATCATAAAGAAATGTGGATTTAAATTTTATACAAGTTTTCTAGCTTCAATGAAGAGTTATTACATCAACATACAAGTAGATTAATTTTGTGTACTTGTATAGATGCCAGTCCCTGCATTGAAAGAACAAATTGCTTCTGTAACTGGTGTGTTATCAGAACAACAACGTCTTATATGTCGAGGAAAAGTTCTCAAGGATGATCAGCTCTTGTCTGCCTACCGTATCCTCTATCTGATCAGCTTTTGATATTCTTTGTGGTATAAACTGCTTTTTTGTGTAGGATTTATACCGAGTTGTAAAATAATTTGAACCTTGGAGCACCCTTTTGTAACCTCTTAGTTGGTGGGGTCTTTCATCCCATTCTTGTACTTTTGATATATTTGCGATGAAAAGTTTTCGTGTTTCCTACTAAAAAGAACTTTTAGATGCAAAAAATTTCAGACCAAATTGGGTATAGTATTTCTTATGAACTAAGCTCACAAATAGCTTGAATCGCTGTTCAACTGCTAGTTCGTTCATTGCATGATCCTTTTTTTTTTTTTTTTTTGGTGATATTATGTAGTCTGCTTGGACTGTGGTCGGTGAATATGTTGTTTTGGATTAATCTTTTTGTGTACTGTGGATTTTCATACTGTATTGCAAACTATTTAGTATTATGTATGTGAGATCCCACATTGGTTGGAGAGGAGAACGAAGCATTCCTTATAAGGGTGTGAAAACCTCTTCCTAGTAGACGCATTTTAAGACTGTGAGGCTGACGACGATACGTAACGGGCTAAAGCGGACAATATATGCTAGGGGTGGGCTTGAGCTGTTACAAATGGTATCAGAGCCAGACATCGGGCGATATGCCAGCGAGGACGCTGGCCCCCCAAAAGGGGTGGATTGTGAGATCCTACATTGGTTGGAGAGGGGAACAAAGCATTCCTTATAAGGCTGAAAACCTCTCCCTAGTAGACGCATTTTAAAACTGTGAGGCTGACGGCGATACGTAACGGGCTAAAGCGAACAATATTTGCTAGCGGTGGGCTTGGGCTGTTACAATGTATCTAGTAGTCACTTGTTCTTTCAGTTGGAAATATATCTTTGGGTATTCCTTAATGGGCGCTAGACGTTGAAGATGGTCACACCTTACATTTGGTTGTCAGGCAGCCTCTTCCCCTATCAGAGACATTGTCAAGTCATCCAGGTTCAGTCTGCTTTCATGCATTAGTACTCTTGTATATGTATTTCTTTCATTATCGACACTTCATTGAATTTTTTTATAACCCTTAATATGATTGAAGAACCCTTGTTGCACATCTCTTGAAAGCAAAATGTGCTACTTTCAATTGTTATAAAAGACTGAAGGCAACCTTGAGGCATATATCTATGCATAACCACATAATTCTTAAGTACACTACTAAACTTGTACCCATTTGCACATTTTTAATGATATTTGACTGTCATACACAGTCAGATAGATTCAAATGAATGGGCGAAATTTCTTATTTTGCTTCACCACCTAGATCACTTCAAACTATGCTGCAAACTGACATGTTTATCATTTCTGTATCAACTAAATTTTGATTGCTGAAAGTTGTTTGCAGAGGCTGATCCAAATTCAAGTACAAGTCGTGTTCATAGCAATCAGGTGGCTCCGGGTGTGGTGATTGAAACCTTTAGTATGCCTATTCAAGGGGATGGTGCGTCCCCGGAAATCAACAGGGTTAGTCTATGGAGAATGTAGCTCTTTCAGGTCCTTAGTGTAGTATGTTTTAAGTGTGTAATTAAACAATATCTTTTTGCTGCACAGATTGTATCTGCTGTTCTCAGTTCAATTGGACTTTCAACGTCTGTAACTGGCAGTGAAGGAACGGATGTTGTCAGGGTAAGCTTTCATTTAGAACTATAGTCTCCTAAATTGTGTTCATTCGGTGCTGTCGTATGTACAATTCTGTCTTTCTCATCTGATTTATGATGGATGCTGAAGGAAATTGACCAGCAAAGATCTGGAGAACGTGTGATCGCAGCTGGGGTGATAGATTTGAGCCAGCATCAATCTGGTGATAATGGCCCAAGGCCTCTCTCTGATAGGTTTCATGGCACTTCTAGACATCCGTCAATTCCTTCTTTAGGGTCGTTTCCTCCTCCTGTAAGTTGAGATTTTCTTTGTGTATTTCCAAATAGTTAATATATCCAGGATTCTTATGGAATCTATGGAAAGAAAGAAATCAAAGAGTGTTTACGGCGAAGACAGAGACTTATACAAAGCTCTTTGACAACGTTGTTCACCACGCTATATCTTGGTGTAAATTGTCTAATACTTTTGCTTCCTATATTCACACATCTCTCATTGTAAATAGGGAAGGTCGGTCTTTTTAAAAACCGAACCAACCCTTGAAAGCATAGGCTACTGATATTATTCTTGGGCGTTTATTGTGCTTTATTTCTACCTTCTACAAGTTGATTTTTCTGAAATTCATCTGGTTGACACAAATGGTAGTGATTCTTGGTGTTTGCAGGCGATTCCTGATTCTTTGACAACTTTGTCTCACAACCTCAGTAATATGAGGCGTGATTTCGAAAATATTGGTTAGTTCAGTCCCGTCTGACAAGATCTTGTCATCATATTGCAAGTCTCCTAATGTGTATAATTAATATTTGTTTATCATGAAATGGTGTTGGCAGGCAGAGTTGGACGAAATAATGCTCAAGAAGCTAATACTCATGGGGCTGAGGAAAGCAACTCTAATTCCTCATCTCGGCCAAGCACCACCCAAGAAAGCTTCCCTACTCCTGCATCGTTGGCTGAAGTCATGCTTTCTACTAGACAGATGCTTATAGAGGAAGTCTCAGCCAGCCTATTCGTGCGTTCTAAGCCATCTCGTGCTCACCATTAGTATGAAACTTTGGGATTATAAAACAAAAAAGTATAATATCTTTGGTCTTTACGGTCTGTCAAGCGTTTGCTGATCAGTCCTCCATTTATCAAATATTTCATTAAGGAGCTAGATTTTGTTTTATTTTTATAAATTTAGTTAAGTTATACGAGTTTATAGCTATTTGTTCTTTCGATTAAGAAGATGGTACAATTTAATTTTTTATGCTTATCTGCTGGTAGCAACTTGCAAGGCAACTGGAGAATCACAGGAACGTTACGTATCCTACACTACGGACGAATACCCAGTCTTCTGCATGGAGAAGCGGAGTTCTATTTAATAACCTAGGTGCATATCTTCTCGAATTTGGTCGCACTATGACAACGTTGCGAATGGGCCAAAATCCTGTATGATTTTCTTCTTTTTCTTTCCCCATTGCTTCCTTTTAATTTCGATGGTTTCTTAATTTGATGTTCGATGTGCAGTCTGAAGCTGTTGTGAATGCAGGACCTGCAGTTTTTATTTCGCAAACTGGTCCGAATCCCATAATGGTTCAGGTCTTATTTTCACACCTTGCTGGAAGTTGACTATTTTTCATGTTTGAGATTTATCCTCTTCTGCTAATAATAACTTCTATGAACAGCCTCTTCCCTTCCAACAAAATGCAAGCCTTGGTCCAGTTCCCATGAGAGCCATGCAGCCTAGCTCTGCACTAATTCATGGTCTTGGTTCCGGATTTCTCCCAAGGCGTATCGACATACAAATACGGAGAGGTGACTTTCGAACTTAGCCTTTCCTTAACTGTTCTTCCTTTTTTGATTGTCTAGAGTCATCATATTTACTTCTACTTATTTCAAGGTTCATCAACTACGGCACCAAATGGTAATCCGGAGGAACAATGGAGTGGAGCTCAGCAGCCTTCAGGGCAACAACAAGCAGCCAGAGGCGCGAGCGAAAATCCCACCAGTCAAGCTGCCACTGTAGAGGGCCCAAGTATGGGTAGAGAATCCGGAGTCCGAGTAATGCCAATTAGGACCATGGTTGCAGCATTACCCGGAACCTTTAGCCGCTTACCATCAGATTCTTCTGGTAATTCAATTGGGTTGTACTATCCTGTTCTTGGAGGATTGCTTCACCCTGCTTCAGGAAATGCAAGGCCTGAGCTAGGAAGTCGGGCTTCATCAGAGCATCGATCTTCTGACCCCCAGAGTGATCAGCATACAATGCTCGAATCTGTTGCGGAACAGCAAAATGTAGAAGAAGCTGCAAGAGACGGTAATCCTATTAGCATGAGGCGTTGAATAGGTTAATTTATTTAATATATTGTGAGATCCCACATCGGTTGGGGAGGAGAACAAAACACCCTTTATAAGGGTGTGGAATCCTCTCCCTAGCAGACGCGTTTTAAAAACCTTAAGGGGAAGCCCGAAAGGGAAAGCCCAAAGAGGACAATATCTGCTAGCAGTGGACTTGGGCCGTTACATATATCGAACTTTCAACTTTATTGACGTTGCATTTTTACTCCATCACACGACATGTTTAACAACTTTGTATGGCCATAGATCTCTCAAGATTATAGTATTGACATGGATATATTTTTTACAGATGGGACCCAAAATAACATGGAATCTGAAGGACATGTTCCAAGCAACGTTGTCCAGTTTCTTCAGACTCTCTTTCCTGGTGGTGAAATCAACATTGAAGATGGGAGTTCCCAGGAAATTAGTGGTTCTGCTGTAAATGTACAAGAATCAGAACCAAGAACTATTGGTGAAGGAATGTTTTTGTCCAACTTTTTTCACCAAATCATGCCATTCACATCTCGACGAGGCAACGAATCAAACGTGCCTTCAGGAGAGGCAAATGCTTCTGAGCGTCGAAACATTTCAGATTCGTCTGCACAAGTAAGAACTTCTGATGAGACGAACTCTGGTCTTTTTGTTGCTTCGCTAATTTTTTACGAGTCGGGGTTTTATCTGTTGCAAATTATGATGTATATATCCACAAAAGATCTAAATGTGAGTTTGTTGCAGGCTTCATCAAATGGGGATGCTGAGACATCACGCAGACGAACTGATGGTGAAGCAGGTGCTCCAAGTTCGAAACGTCAAAAGGTACGCTTGCTGTAAAACTATTGATTTATTATCTTTCTTTTTTATCGTTCCATACGTGCATTTCACTTTTAATCCGACTCTTGGTTTGGTAATATAATACCTGTTATATTCATTGGTAATATAATGTAAAAGAACTTGGGATCGTTCATCTCTTCCTTCAAGATTGAGATGAGTCGATGTCGGTGTGAAAACACTTCCTGATGTTGAATTCCAAAAACCAGCGAGAGGTTCCCCACTCTTCCTTGATCCGTCTTAGGGCGAGTGGCGGCCTCACCCCAAGTGGAAGTGCGATGTGTTTGGAAACTCGGGATCGTAAACGGATTCGAGTATCATTCTGATCACCTCTTTCATGATCTTTTATATGTTTTACATTTCCCTGTTGCAGAAAGATTGAGATTATGGGAACTTCATCTGAAATGCACCTCCAAACTTCTTGGAACACTACCACGAAGCAGAATCAATAGTGGAAGCACTCTACACCTCCAAACTTCTTGGAACACTATTTCGTCTCGTTTTCCCCCGGCCCCGCCTTGTACGATACCGTGTGAAATTCCTATTTTACCCCTTGCCTCGTCGCCCCCTCGCCCGGCTTCTGGAACCCAAGTTGGAAAAGAAGTGAAAGAAAGCATTCTTCAAACTATTAGCTGATATGCAGCAGGGTGTGCTCTGGTCCAGTTGAGTTTCATAATGTTTTTCAGTTAAGAGAGCGCCAACGTTGATTTTCCCTTTGCATTTTTACCTTTTTTTCAAGTTACAATTATGATATGGAAAAGAAGTGAAGTAATTGCACAGAAGTTTGTATCCTTTTTACATTTTTAGTTTATTATCTATCTTCTTATAATGTCAATTGGGAAGCACCAACTCGATCTCATCGAAAAAATATAATTTTGTCTTGTTTATCGGTGAAGATGGTTGAGATATTCAATTGATATCGTCGTTATTTGTTAAAGATACTCGGGTGATCAAGTTAGTGGAGAATAACAAGTGGATCTTATTGTCGAATATGACGAACGTTAAAAGATTTGAATCACGAGCGGAATATGTAGAGTTGTCAAGTTTGGTGAGCTTTATAGGATTCACTTCTTCAACGCACTCTAAGGTCATCTCGAATATGTCGAATATGAGTAGAGTAGGTAGAATGAAAATCTTTAAACAGAAATCTCGATTCAAATTAAAGAACTTTGGATGCCTTTGGGTTGGGTATATGATCGGATGAGTTGAGATGGATGTGTCGACTAATATGGGTAATTTCATGCAACTTTGAATCTATATAACCATTATATATATATATATATATATATAAATACCAATTGTCACAATTACACTCTTGCGATAGCTATTGTGTGATACTTGTTCTTACCTAACAAACAAGTTAGTCGTGAGAAACTACGTCGTGGATAACGTCGGCGTATGTTTGTGCCTCAAGTCACGTTGGCGATAAATGTTTTGGAAAACGTGAGCGAGAAAATTTATTTAAAAACGAAAACGGAAGAAAACAACATTATATGACTATAAGCAAATAAAGACTTAAAAAACATAAATAAATAAAAGTAAACTTAAAAAATCATAAACTAATGTTATTTTTTAAAAGAAAAAATTATTTAATTCACATTATTTCCCGTCCGAAAAGTTACAATAATGAAATAAAAGTAGGCCCATTTTCATATATAGGCCCAATTTTGCTAATAAGCCCATTTATTGTCCCATCTGCTCTATAACTCTCCGAAGCGGGTTTAGGGTTTCTTCCCGTATTCAAAGTCTCCTCCTTTGGCCGCCTGAGCAAACCAGAACTCGTGCTCTCTTCTGAAGTCCTAATCATGGCGGAACAGGTTTCTACTCAATCGACGCCTTTCACTTCTTTTTTCAGTCCAATCCTTCTTTGTTTCCGTTTTATTGTCTTCAGCGTTCTGTATCTGAGCTCTTCGTTCTTTTTCTGCAGACCGAGAAGGCGTTTTTGAAACAACCCAAAGTTTTTCTCAGGTAAACGAATTGAAATATGGTTTTCTCTGTCTGATTTAGTATGGCATTTGTTAGGGTTCTTATTTTTTCTTGTTTGCTGTAATCCTGATTTTATTTCTGTTTTTCGGATTAATTTTTGTGGTTCTCTTTACTGATTTAGTTATTGTTCTGTTTCGATACAAAATAGCTCCAAAAAGGTTGGGAAGGGAAAGCGACCTGGAAAGGGCGGGAACCGTTTCTATAAGAGTATTGGATTAGGATTCAAGACGCCTAGGGAAGCTATTGAAGGTACTGTTTTTTTAAACTCCGATTGCTTTGTTTGTTGGTTTGCTAATATGAATGTGTTTAGTTCTTTTAACAATCGACTTCGCTCAATCATTAAACGTTGGTAGCTAAACGTACTGTTTATTCTGAACTTGTGGTTTTCCTCTATAGAATTTTCACTTTGTGCTTTTATCACTGGTAACGAACGATGTGCTGTGATCATTTTAATCTGGTATGAGCTTCATTGGTATTCTATTATAACCATGATGAATTGGAGCTGCATTTTCGTTCCCAATATTCAGCAATGCTGTAGGAGTGTTTGTTGGAGGGCTATTTGTTTTAATGATGGGACGATATAATTCGGATAAAGGACGTATTGTAAAAACTTTATTAGCTGTAATGTTGATGATTGTATAACCTTCTATTAATAGAATTGGTGGTTGCTTCTGCATTAATACAATGATACCTATTAGATGGATGGTTGAAAAAAAAGAATCATCAATTATGCTATCTACCCTATGCAACTTTAGTAAGGTCCGATATTTAGGCGTATCTTGCTCCCATGTTATTTGAATTGTTGCTGGAAATAAGGATTATCCATTGAAAAGGAGAACCTCTTAGGAATGAAGTACTTTGCTTTGCAATGCTATTTACTTACAATTCTGTTGTGTTCATGCAGGAACGTACATTGATAAGAAATGCCCCTTCACTGGAACTGTATCTATTAGGGGCCGCATTTTAGCTGGAACTTGCCATAGTGCTAAGATGGTCAGAACCATTATTGTCAGGAGGAACTACCTACATTATGTCAAGAAGTATCAGAGGTACTTCCCCGATCCCCCTCCCAACACCTCACCATCTGATTTTTCTCTTTATGATTTTGATGTATTTTGTTTCTTGTTTCCCTCAGGTATGAGAAAAGGCACTCCAACATTCCTGCTCATATTTCTCCTTGCTTTCGTGTGAAGGAGGGAGATCATGTTATTATTGGCCAATGCAGGTACATCAAGATATGATAAATTCTTCCCATTGATCCTTGTTATATGATAAATTCTTCCCATTGAGTCTCACATTTATCCTTTGAATTTCAGGCCATTGTCGAAGACAGTAAGGTTCAATGTGTTGAAGGTCATTCCTGCTGGATCCTCAACTGGGAAGAAGGCGTTTGCTGGAATTTAAATTATGTAGGCTTCTGCTTTTGATACAAAAACAGCATGAAAAAACTTTTTAGAGTTGTTGTAGGCCATATTTGATTCAAGAGGGTTTTGAAGACTTGGCAGTCTGGATTTTGATATCAATATGGACTGTTTTATTCTGTTCTTTTTGTTTTCATGTCCAAGTCTTATTTGTAGTAAATTTGGGGTTTTGAAGGTACCATATTCTCCTGGTTGTCAGATCATATTAACAAACTTGTTCTAGCAGGTTTTTGGTCGAACTCTGTCTTGTTTTTGCATGTCGACGCACTGCGAAATGCTGATCTTGCTTTTGCATTGTTCCTTAGAACAAGTTTTATGTTTATGACACCAAATTTCTTGAGTCAATTAAGGAAGGCAATCTCAGTGATTAATGTTTAAGTAATATGTTAAGATCCTCCACTTTCTTCTGGGTCTCTTTTGCTTTGCCTCAGGGAAAGTTGGCTTAGAAATGCAACAAAGTAAGGAGGCATCTATTTCTTCTGAGGTTGCCTTGTCTATAAAAGGATATGCTGACTGACTGATTGGACTCCAAGGTAAGGCTGGAATCCTTATTTACAATCACTCTAAGCTTTGTTTTTGTGTCCCAATTATGTTGCTTGATTAATATCTATGCCTTTCCAAGCATCTCAATCTCTTTCCCAAGGCTTAGTCTTGCTGTCTATTTATCCCTTTCCATCTCATTGCTACAATTTTGTTGCCTCTTCATACATCCAATTGCCATTAGATTAGAATATAGCTTTTCGTAGGCGTTCGGGGTGAAATATATTATTCTATCCACGTCGAAATCTTTAGTGAAGAAGTGACGTGATTTTGTTTCTTGTCGATCTTGACGTTAAGGGGTGGAAATGACTTTTTTTTTGTGGAGTTTTTGGAGCAAACTCCAAACGAAGATCGAAAAAAAGTAAAAAGAAACTCAAACTACAATTAAATTTCTATTACTTTTCATGCAATTCAATTTAAGTTTGAATTTCTCTAATATTAGGTTAAGATATATATTATATTCCATTAAATATGGAAGCAAAATGGACCACTAACCCATGTTATTGTTGGATATTCACATCTTAAACCAACCAAAACTAATTTTTATTTTTATTTTGAAATTATCGCAAAAATTACTTAATTTGCGTCATGGCATAAACTCTGAATATCGTATATATTTATAGGTTATTTTTTAAAAAATTTATGAATCTATTAAATTTTTAAACTTAATCTATAAACTTTTAATATTGTATCTGATTTATAGGTCATTTGTGATAAATTTTTATGAATTTATTAAATTGAAATGCATTCATTAATTAAAGTTTAAATTTTTATTAATTTATTTATTTTAATTAGGTCATTTTCATGCCACATCTCTTTTTGTCACAATTATCGCTAATTAATTAGAACCCACCGACGTAATTAGTAATTTTAAATAAATATTAATTCAATAAAAAATATGTTATTAATTAATATTAATGGGAACTTTTTTGGTAAATGTACAAGTTGTAATTTGGCATATTTAGGGGTTTTTCTCACTTTTTTGGGAACTTAAAATAAATAAATAAAAACAAAATTGAGGTTAGTGATTGTGTTGCGTGGCCCTCTTTGGCAAATTTTCTTATTTTAAGAATATTTCGCCTTTCAATTAATCATTACTAATAATAATATTATTATTATTTTAAAATATCTACTTTAAAAGCCAAAAGAAATATAAATAAGTATTTATTGGTCACTAAATTTTAAAATTTTTATTCTCTATATTTCTCTTTCATTTTGATTGTTAATATAATTAATAGAAAATTTAGAATTTTTATTAAATATATTTTAGATGAATTGATATGATACAGGAAAATAATAGTCTGACTATCAGAAATTCAAAAAAAAGATATAATAATTTTGAAAGAATAAAGTTGTTGGGCTGTGGAAATAATAATAATGTTTGAATTTATGAATTGAAAGGAAAAAGAATGTGTGAATTAGGTTCCTTTGTAAGCCCTCATGTCATGTAAAGGTGGCTATCCCCATAGATGCCTATTTCTAGGGATGCAATACCTACCATTCACCTCTTTGCTTTGTAGAGAGAGAGAGAAGAGGAGAGAGAAAGAGAGGAGAGAGAGAGAGAGAAGAGGAGAGAGAGAAGAGAGGAGAGAGAGAGAGAAGAGGAGAGAGAAAGAGAGGAGAGAGAGAGAGAAGAGGAGAGAGAAAGAGAGGAGAGAGAGAGAGAGGGTTGATCAATGTTCTTGCCAACTAATGATTCAAGGAATGTGAAACATGCAGCTCAAATATTAAATTTAATGACTCCCCATTTTTTATAACTCAAAAGTCAAGATCATGGAAACCTATATATATATATATATTAACTTGATGTGAGTCAAAAATTAACTATATGGTTGAGTTAAAAATATATGTGATCCTGAGTTGAGATTAATTAATATCTACGACTCTAGGGAGAAACATGGTCGAACCATTTCCAGGTCTACAAAGGGCCAAACAAGCCATTAGGTCGGCTGGGTCGATCAAAGTTGATTTGACTACATTCTTGATCAATCTAATAAGAAAATAACTAAAGAGAATTCATGAACCTCGTTGACCAGAATGAATAAAGAAAAAAGTCAGAATTGGCCTTGAAACCAACCAGATTTTTATTCAGTGTCAGAAGATTAAAATTCCTTACGTAAATAAAAAGATACCTACTGGTCGACATGCATCCAAATATTACTTTAAAATATGAGAAATTTTTCATCATTATCCTTATCAGACTCCAATGGCCAAACTTTGTCTTTAAATTAAAAGGGGAAGAAGGTAAGTTTCTTGAAAAGGGAAGGAGGAAGATTTAACACGAAAAGTTAAGAAATTTAAATTGAATTTACAAACATTGAACATTTCCCAATTCATAGGATTTTTTTCAATAATAAAAATCAGGAAATTAAAAACAATTCGTCTCAGTTTTGTTGTTTTAATTCTGTTTCTCACTGTTTTTCATGCTCAAATCAGGGTTTTCCCTTTCAATTTCTCAACCCATTAGACATATTCTAAGAATCTTCTTCTCCCTCCATCATTTTCCTCTCATTCTCTCTCTCTTCCCCCTCTTTCTCTCTCTAACTTTGTGCTTTCTTCTGTTTCTTTGGATACCCACCTACTGCAACTTGAAACCCAGCCACCCAACTTCTCACGGCTTTTACTTTTGGTCTTTTATCGTCATGTGTGTGACGGATTCCGAGCCGGTTGGGGCTGAGAGGGCGCCTTCTGGGAGTACTAATAGCAAGCCATGGCGCATGCATTGTGAGTTTTTGGAGACCCAGATGGGGAATCCTGATGTGGAGCTTGATCTTGGTGGAACTAGCGACCTAACCCGTTCTGGGAATTCTTTTCCTGTATGAATCTTGCTTCCTTTATACTCATTTCTATGCTTTTGAGGGATATTTTGTTAGATTCGTACTGGGTTTTCCCCCTTTTTTGTTGGGTATTTGGTGAAATTTTGTGAAGAACTTGTTTTGTTGTTCTTTCTTTTGTGGATTTCTCTGATGGGATTCCTTGGATTTCACTGAATGTAGCTGATAATTCATGTGTTTTGCTATGTATCTGGTTGGATTTCACTGTATGGTGTTCTTCACTGATTTCAGCTCTGTTCTCTGTTTATGTTGGTTTGATCTGATGGGTTCTTCTCTGTTTCTATTCCAAATCTGTCTGAGAACATGAAAATATGGTTCACTGTAATTGATTTGAAAGTACTAAGTGTTTCAGGAACAGCTACTTTTTGTCGTTAATGTGCTTGTTAAAAGATGCTGTTACTTTAGTCCTTTTATGTTGTAATTGAGGTTCCATTGTCAAGTTTCTAAAGTTTTGAGCATGAATTTCTTCTTTCTGTAGCTTGTACAATTTCTGCTTTAGTTTATGGTCCCTCGGTATGGACCGAAAGGAGAGGATAAGGGAGAAAAACCAACGAGGACTGTTGTTGTGAGATCCCACGTTGGTTGGAGAGGAGAACGAAGCATTCTTCATAAGGATGTGGAAATCTTTCCATAGTAGACGCGTTTTGAAACCTTGAGGGGAAGCTCGGAAGGGAAAGCCCAAAAAGGACAATATCGGTTAGCGGTGGGCTTGGGCTGTTATAAGGTGGGATTGTAAGATCACATCGGTTGGAGAGGAGAACGAAGCATTCCTTATAAGGGTGTGGAAACCTTTCCCTAGTAGACGCGTTTTTTAACCTTGAAGGGAAGCCCCGAAGGGAAAACCCAAAAAAGCAGTTGAGCGGTTATAAATGGTATCATAGCCAGACATGGGGTAGTGAGATTGTAAGATCCCACATCAGTTGGAGAGGAAAACAAAACATTCCTTATAAGGGTGTGGAAACCTTTCCCTACCAGACACATTTTTTTAACCTTGAGGGGAAGCTTAGAAGGGAAAGCCTAAAAAGGACAATATTTGCTAGTAGTGGGCTTGGGTTGTTATAAATGATATTAGAGCCAGACACCGGGTGGTGTGCCAGCGAGGACGTTGGCCCCCAAGAGAGGTGGATTGTGAGATCCCACATCGGTTGGAAAGGAGAATGAAACATTCTTTATAAGCGTGTGGAAACCTTTCCCTAACAGACGCATTTTAAAACCTTGAGGGGAAGCAAGGACAATATCTGCTAGCAGTTGGCTTAGACCGTTATAGTTGTATTTATGAATTCTACTTAATAGGATCTTTTGTTGAACTATATAGTTTAAATTTTTGCCTAAGTACGCATCTCTGTAACATTGACTTGGTTCACTTGTCCTGTATTCCATCAAACTTTTAGTTTTGGTTGCTCGTTTCGCCTGGGGAAAGCCAACTCTAGAATGAATTTAAAAGCATCTTGTTCGTTGATATGGATCCGAACTGACAAAACTTCCCTGAATTTCAATACTCGTGTGGCTTAATCGATATGATAAACCTATAGATATTCCTAGTATCACGTCTGTTGAAGCCTCTAAATGGGGTCCCTTCGGTTCTCCGTTAGTTGTTAATACCACTCCTTGAAGAGCGCCATTGTTCAAACTTTATCGATGCAGAAAGTGGCAACGAACCCATCTAACTTGTTGATTGTTCGTTTCTCTTGATTCATGTAGCTCGAGAGCATTTCCGAGGACGCTGCAGTGGTAGACAGGAAAGAGAGCCCATCTACTTTTGTTCCTGCGCTTAGATCGGGAGAATGGTCTGATATCGGAAAGCGTCCGTATATGGAGGACACTCACGTATGCATTCAGGACATGGGTAAGAAGTTCGGGTGTAGTTTTGTCAACGAGGAAGCGGTCTCCTTCTATGGTGTAAGTTCATAAAACTGATTTTATTTTGACTTGGAATCTTCGTATGCGAAAGGAATACGACCCCGACAGAGAATGAGAACATTAGAACATTAGAACATTAGAACATTAGAACATTAGTTGTGTCGTCCATGGAAATAGGATATGTTATTCAAAACTAATGTGCTTTTTGATAGTGTTTTCAGCATCTGAATCTTATCCCCACCCATAAAGAAATCCAAGAAATTTGGAAGCATTGGGCTGAGGAATATCATAGCGTTTTTCATTAGTTCATCCAGGAATTGGTTAACAATGTGGGCTGATGATCTAAATAGGGAGAAATTTGATATCTATAAACTTTTCTGAGGGAACGAGGGTCAGTGAGGACGCTGGGTTCCGAAGGGGAGTGGATTGTGAGATCCCACATCGGTTGGAGAGGGGAACAAAATATTCTTTATAAAGGTGTCGTTCCAGCGAGGATGTCGGGTCCCGAAGGGGAGTGGATTGTTGGAGAGGGGAACGAAATATTTTTTATAATGGCCTAGAAACCTCTCCCTCACTAGGAGATGCATTTAAAAACCTTGAGGGAAGCCGGTAAGGGAAAGAGCCGACGAGGACAATATCTGTTAGCGGTGGGCTTGGGCTGTTACATGACTAATAACCCAACAACCTATCGTAGCCAAATTGACAACAAACAACCATTCCCTACTTTCCCCTTTGAGGACGAGGTAATGTGTTTCGATGGGTAGTGGGTAAGCCCTTGGTCTGTTTGACATATGCTAGACATAGGAAGAAGGAACATATAAAGGAATAGATGTGTTATATGCTTTTAACCAATGCAAATTGCACAAGTGAGGAAACATTGGCTTGACGGGTTTGATAGTCGGGTAACGGGAGGCCTGAGATTTTACATGGACGTTGCAAACCCTGTTCCGCCCCTGTAATTGAAATCAACCAAGCTCTCGGGTTTGTTGGTAGAGCTAGTTTTCGTTGCTCGTCTCGAGCTATATATAAAAACAAGTACATTAGGTTCGACGTAGTTTTATTACTCTGTTGGCTCTGTGCTTTGCTAAAAGCCATTAGGATAGCAACTTCTGATCTTTAGCTTATCATGAACAAATAGGTATTCGATGGTCACGGAGGCAAAGGTGCTGCACAATTCGTGCGTGACCACTTACCAAGAGTCATCATCGAAGATTCCGACTTTCCTTTAGAGCTTGAAAAAGTGGTCACGAGGTCGTTTATGGAGACCGATGCAGCTTTCGCTAGATCTTGCACTCTCGAAACATCTCTATCTTCTGGCACAACTGCACTGACTGCAATGATATTTGGAAGGTACTCGTTTTTACTTTCGTTTACACCGATTTCGATCTTCTCGTTTTAATAATCGTCGTCATTTCAAACAGATCTTTGCTTGTAGCAAACGCTGGCGATTGCCGAGCAGTACTATCAAGACAAGGATATGCAATAGAAATGTCTAAAGACCACAGACCATGCTGCACAAAAGAACGAAAGAGAATCGAGGCCTTGGGCGGATTCGTTGACGACGATTACCTAAACGGACTACTTGGGGTCACTCGTGCGTTAGGAGACTGGCATCTTGAAGGAATGAAGGAAATGAGCGAGAGAGGTGGACCGTTAAGCGCCGAACCCGAACTTAAACTAATAACATTGACGAAGGAGGAGGAGTTTTTGATCATAGGGAGCGATGGAATATGGGACGTGTTCACGAGTCAAAACGCTATCGACTTTGCTCGTCGGAGGCTGCAAGAACACAATGATGTGAAGCTTTGCTGCAAGGAAATAGTGGAAGAAGCCATAAAGAGAGGAGCCACGGACAATTTGACAGTAGTTTTGGTTAGCTTTCATTTGGAGCCACCCGAACCTGTGGTGTTTGAGAGGCCAAGATTTAGAAGAAGCATTTCAGCTGAAGGGCTTCAGAACCTGAAATTTCTTCTAGAAGGATAGAATTGGAGAGGATTCTTTGTTGTTAATTGGCCAAGGTTCGATACTAA
This sequence comes from Cucurbita ficifolia, assembly GCA_033971965.1. Classification (NCBI taxonomy): domain Eukaryota; kingdom Viridiplantae; phylum Streptophyta; class Magnoliopsida; order Cucurbitales; family Cucurbitaceae; genus Cucurbita; species Cucurbita ficifolia. The sequence goes on from CM066973.1 coordinate 8,901,748, forward strand.
GCCAATGTATTTTGAGCTCTTTTTTCCTGGGAAATTAGAAGCTTAAACACAAAATATTTGGAATTGTATAATTATACTTCCTTTAATTTCATTCTCTTTGCTCAATAATGCAAAAATTATCTCGATTCTACGATCAATTATTCTCGAGCTTTTGACTTTGACTTTTGTTGGAACCTATCAAACCTATTGTTAGGAATCATGACTCTCCACAACGGCCTCGTACCAATAGAGATGTATTTCTTACTTATAAAACTCATGATTATTCCCTAAATTAGTCCATTGGGACTGGACTTCCTCCCAACAATTCTCAACGATCCTCCCCCTCGAACATAGTACACTATAGAGCCTCCCCTGAGACCTATGGAGCCCTAGAACAACTCCCCTAATCTAGGCTCGACTCCTTCTTTGGAGTTCTCGAACTTTGTTCAACACTTAGTCACTTTTGACTACGCCTCCCTTGAGGCCTATGGAGCTCTCGAACAGCCTCCCCTTAATTGAGGCTCGACTCCCTTCTTTGGAGTCCTCGAACTTTGTTCGACACTTGAGTCACTTTTGACTACACCTTCGAGGCTCACAACTTCTTTGTTCGACATTTGAGGATTCTATTGACATGACTAAGTTAAGAGTACGACTCTAATATCATGTTAGGAATCACGACTCTCCACAATAGTATAATATTGTCCACTTTGAGCATAAGCTCTCATGACTTTGTGCTTCCCCAAAAGGCTCATACCAATGGAGATGTGTTCCTTGTTAACCCATGATCATTCCTAAATTAGCCAACGTGGGACTCCATCCCAACAATCCTCAACACCTATCATAAAAGTAGAGAAATGGGGAAAAAATTTCGAGTCAAATTGGTAAAATTTGTTAAATGTATGTTTTAGTCGGCCCCACAACCGAAAGTGGTGAAAAACGCCTACGAATTCCAATCTGCTCGTTTCAATTCCCTCCGCTAGCATATAGTGCCCACTTTGGCCCGTTACGTCTGTTAGAGAGAGATTTTCACGCCTTTGTAAAGAATGTTTTGTTCATTCTTCAATCGATGTGAGATCTCGTACTAATCTTCACGGAAAAATTGTATTTATTTATTTTTTATTAATAAAATTATTGAAGTGATGTAATAGTGATATTTAATGATTTCCAATTTGTATTTTGCATTATAAAATGAATTAAATTGTGGAAAGCTGAATCATATGAATCAGACCTAACTGATTTTATTCCATTTAATTTTAATCCTTTTGTAAAATGCTGACATGAGATTTCATTTTCTTGTTTATTCACTTTATTTAATTATTTTTCAAATATTTCATTTTTTATTATCCATTTTGAGTAATTACAATTTTTTTTTGTTGTTGTTATTATTATTATTATTTTAATCAAATGTAATTAGTGGTACCGAAAATTTTCTCTGACAATAATTTAGGTCCCGTTTGATATTTTTTAATTGTCTTTGTACATCTACAATGGAAAACTGCTACTCATATTATTTTAATTTATTCGAATAATTTCTCGTTTGTTATTGAGCAAGAATAGGATACCTACAACAAGGACAACGGGCATTAGCTTGGAGCCAAGGGACCAAACAGGTGGAGTGGAACTTGTGGGCACATGGAAGATGGACCAGTGGCTCGGCCGCTTTGAACCTTTCGAGACAAACCGTGCACTCTTCCTGTTCGGAGGCTTTCCATTTCATTAGCTTCCCCCAACTGAACCTCTTCTTCGTTGTTATTTCTTCCTTTCCCTTCACGTTCTCTTTCTTCGACCCTACTTCTTCACTACTACTACTCTTCCTCCTATAATTCAAAAAAAAAAATCAATAGATTTTAACGTTTCTTTTAGGTTAAATTTTAAATTTGGCTATTCTCGTAGTTTAAGCCGGATTTAAAAGTTTTGAATTGGTTCTATTGTAATAATTTAGTAGAGCCTCATGAACAGTCGTTTTCTTGTATTTTTTAAATTTTCAAGTAGCTAATTCGTAGTTGTCAGAATTAAATTAAGGGTCGAGTAAAAATGAATGAAGGTGAATTGGAGTTTTAAGTGGCTATCAGGTATAGTTTAGGGACGATTTGTAAGATTTAATCATGCTAGTGACTAAATTGAAAATTTTAAAATCTTAGGGACCAAATTGAAATTAAGCTTAAATTATAGGAACGGTTTATTTAGCTACATCAATTGAACGATATTAATCCCTAATCTTTTCTGTATTGCAATTAATCCCTAAACTTTGTTACGTGTTGCAATTAATCCCTAAATCTTAAATATAAGAGTTTGACCAATTAATCCCTAAACTTTGTTACGTGTTGCAATTAAGCTTAAATATAAGATTTTGACCAATTAATCCCTAAACTTTGTTACGTGTTGCAATCAACTCCTTCAACTTTGTTCTGTATTGCAATTATACCCTTAAACTTTTAATTTAATTAATTATCTCATGGGTTAGGAGAAAAACTCAATTTATGTGACCAATATAAAAGAAATAAATGGAAATGATTGTAACATTTCACAAAGTTGAAGGACCTAATTGCAACTAGCTCCAACATTCAATAATGATTTTTACAATTTTGTTTTTATTAAAATTTATAATTTTTATTTTCTTTAAATTCTCAATTAAAATATTATTTTAATCTATGTACTATTTTTAAATATTCAATTTTAGTTCATATATTTTTAAATATTTAATTTTAGTTCGCGTATTTTTAATAAATTTTAAAATTAGTAGGCTAAAGTTAATTTAATTAGAAATTCAAATATAACGACTCAACCCCACCGCTAGAAGATATTGTCCTCTTACGGCTTTTTCTTTCGAGCTTACCTCAAGGCTTTAAAACACATCTGAAAGGTTTCCACACCTTTTTGTGTTTCGTTCTCTTCCTCAACCAATGTGGGATATGACAGTACAAAAATTAACTAAAATAATATTTTAATAACTATTATATATATATATATATATATATATATAAAAAGATGAACAAAATTATGAAGAAATAAGGTGGTTCATGAAGAAATTACCTTGAATTCTCAGGTTTTCTGTGCGTTCTCAACCTCTCATCCAACCGTTCCTTAGCTTCTCTTGCAGCTTGCCCAAGCTTCTCGTTCTGGTAAGCTTGATTCGAAGAGCACCGTTGCTTATACAATTGAAATCATTCATCAAGATTTGCCCGGGAAACAAACAGAAAATTCGAAGGATATGGATGGAATTTTCTAGATTTGTTTTGATACCTGTGAAGAAGATGAAGTGAGGTGAAAATCACGGTTGCTTGTATACAAACAGAAGGAGGACCTTCTTGTGGATCCTAATTTCGCCGCTGTCGACGGCGAGTCCGATGACGTTATGCTCTGGTGGAACCGCCGCCGTCTTGCGCATTCAACTCCAGGCAACATTCCAGCCATGGATCAACGAGTTTATTTAGATGAAATAAATTCGAAGAGGATTTCGATTGTGAATCGGAACAGGTTTTTGAGCAGATTTCGATTCGAAATTTGAAGAACTTGTAAGTTTCAGCAGATTAATGAGAGCATAATTGCAGAAAAACAATGGAGTTCATCAGATGAAGAAAAATAGAGAGAAGATAACTTGTAAAATCCTCGAACACTCACCGATTTCAACTCAGAATCAGTGGAGTTCATCAGATGATGAAGAACAGAGAGAAGATAACTTATAAAATCCCCAAACACTCACTGATTTCAACTCGGAATCAATGGAGTTCATCACATGAAGAAGAACGGAGAAAAAATAACTTGTAAAATCCCCGAACACTCACTGATTTCAGCTCAGAATCAATGGAGTTCATCAGATGAAAACGAACAGAGAGACGATTGCTAGTAAAATCCCCGAACACTCACTGATTTCAACTCAGAATCAATGGAGTTTCTCAGATGAAGAAGAACAGAGAGAAGATAGCTAGTAAAATCTCCGAACACTCACTGATTTCATCTCAGAATCAATGGAGTTCATCAGATGAAGAAGAACAGAGAAAAAACAACTTGTAAAATCCCCGAACACTCACTGATTTCGTCTCAGAATCAATGGAGTTTCGCAGTTTCAGCAAATGAATCAGAACCACGCAGTTGCTGAAAAGCCAGAAAGACAAAGAACAGAGAAAAACTCCCCAAATCCAGAACAATTTCAACTCAAAATCAACGGAGTTTCTCAGTTTAATCAAAATGAACCAAAATCCAGATGCGGTGTAAAAGTAAGAACCAAAACTCACAAACAGTTCCAACGAAATCTCTCATTTCCAGCAAATCAAACAAGAAATCCAGAAACAGAAAAATGAAGAACACGAAGAACAAAATGAAAAGAACTGGAAAGATCGATCGAAGATGGGGGAATGGGAGCGGAATGAATTAAAGCAAGGATAAAGAATGAAGGCCAACGAAGCATGGAAGTGATGAAGGTAATAGACAAAAACGGGTCCCCGCCATTGAAGGTGGACGTAAAACGTACAATAATAACAAAACGATTTTCTCAATCATTCCTCTCTTTCTCTCTCTAAAAAAACATGAGTAGTAGTGAGAGAAAAGAAGGAAGAGGAAGAAGGGAAGAAATTTCCTACAAAATTACAGACTAAAAGATAAGTATAGTGGGTCTGTGTGTATCTTCTTTTAAGAAAAAGTTAATATTAATTCAATTTTAGTCGATGACGGGTCAAATGACCATATCAGCTAGCTGGACGCTTGAACGGTTACAAATTGTATCACACCCACTGATATGCCAATGAGGTCGTTGGCTCTAAAGAGGATGAATTGTGAGATCCCACATCGGTTGGAGAGAGAAACGGAAAAACCTCTTCCTAATAGACGCGTTTTAAAACTATGAGCCCGACAGTCCTTTCAAGTCAAAGCAAACAATATATGCTAGTAGTAGACTTCGGTTGTTACCAATATATATATATATATAATCTTACTTTTAAAAACTATATAAAATTTGTATCACCACACATTGCTTTCAATGAGCCATAAACGTGTCTGATCAAGTAGACTAGGTCGTTGTATTTATTAGTCCTTTTCTTTTAGTATTCGAGAATAAGATGATCGATTATAGTTTAACCGTATTAAAGCTCGATGCAAGTTTATCTTGTTTTTTGTTTTTGCCATCATTCCTAACATGGGTCAGTTTCTATCGAACAAAAATCTTACGAACCCAATTTAATAATAGATCGTGTCATTTAATTTTTAATAAATAACAACCCCTCCTTCAGTGGAGAGAGTTTTTTTTTTCTTCTTCTTCTCGAAAATGGTTAGACTAGTCACAATTGGTGCAATGTCTGGGTACGTATGGCGATACAAAAAAGCCCCTACTTCTAACAAGTCGGCAAACAAGAAAAAACAAGGTTTGATCGTCTTTTTCTTGCTTTCACCTCCGATTGCAAAGGGATTTGAGACTGATTTTCAATTCGCTTCTCTCTCTCGGGCGAGGTTTCAACTTAGCAGGGTGGAGCTCAAATTGAAATCGAAAGGATCCAATTCGACTCAAGGTTCAGCTAAAATAAAATTTAAAAAAAAACTAAACTAAAATTATAATTACTTAATTTAAATGGTGATGTCGGGTAAACTCGAACATAGCTTAAAAGATAAGCTACTCATTACTATTCAAAAAGTTAATGGTTCAATCTACACCGTAATGGTTACCATAATAATAATTATTTTTTACGAATTTGTAAAATAATAAATATTTATTATTATTATTATTTAATTATTTGTGTGGTTGTGGGCTTTGTCGCGTTAAAGCTGGGCCCAACAACATTTTAAGGAATTTGTTATTTTCGTAGTTCCGTTATTGTACGAGGTTCATGATGAAATTTCTACTCTTGTCGTTTTCTGGTTCATAGGATCCATCGGACCCCTAAGATGTCTTCGGTTGAATCTTTGCACCTAACCATGGTAAGCACTTCATACATTTATTCTAAAAAATTGAATAGAATTGTGTAACTCGTGACGTGAACAATGGGTCGGGTTGAGTTAGAATTTTTTTCTCGTTTTGAGTTGAATAGTTCGGTTCGTAGGTTGAGGCTTTTTTAGTTGTGCCAATTTAAAAAATAATCATACAGTGGATAAATGTTTTTTAAAATAATTAAAAAAATGAACAAGCAGACAACCTAACTAAAAAATAGAGGGTTGAGTTGAGTTATTTGTAAACCCTATTTGAGTCATCATTCAGGTCACCATCCCAACCAAACTGAAATTTTATGTCGGTCCATTTTTTTTTAATTCATCTCAATTGAGCCTACGTGCACCTCTACATTGGTACTTCAACTCCGGTGAGCTTTAATTAAAATTTAAATTATTTATTCAACTTAAATAATTATAAATTTAATTAAAATTGAGTAAGATTTGATAATACTAAAATAAAACATTTAAAATTACCAAGACTAAAATTTAAATTTAAGTTTATATTTAAATTCTAATTTTGATTAATAAAGAAAATTAGAAAAATCCCATCAAAATTAGGTATGTGAAGGCCCAAACGAAGAATTATAACCGTACAAAGAAGAAAAGGCAACGACTCAAAGGCACAATTTTAACCGTGCGATGTAGAATTACAAGGATGCCCTTTTAAGTTTCGTTATTGGTTCTTTACACATACATATTTGGGGGGGTTTTCGTAGTTTCACTCTCCACCTACGGAGTATATATAAACGCTCAAACCACGCCTTTTTCTTCCAGCACCATCATTATTATTCGATTTTCTCAGATTTCTCTTACAGCGTTTTTCAGTTACCATTATTCTCTCCAATGGACGATTCGAACGAACATAAAGAAAATGCCTCACCGTCGTCTCTGAAGGCGAAAATCAAATCTTCTCTGTGTTTGTCCTGCTGCCTTCGTAGGCACCGGAATGGCCACCACCACCTTCAACACCACCAACACCATCGGCGGATGTCGTTTTCCTCTGATGGCGATGTGCCTAGTCCGCTCACGAGGTGTTCGTCTGCCAAGGATAAATCCAGATCTCGCGAGAGTCCTGAGTCTAAGACCGATTGGCGTCCGCATTTCATTTCGCGACTTGGCCGCCATTCTCGCCGTCACTCTTCTGCTTCCGTCGATTTTCACTACGATGCGCTTAGTTATGCGCTTAATTTTGATGAAGGATACGATGAAGGACATGCTGATGATGCGTTTCCGCTCAGAAATTTCTCTTCTAGGTTACCGGCTTCTCCGCCGAAATCAGCGCCGGCTTCCTCGAAGACGTCGAGGGAGATGACCACGGCGTATAGCTAAATTGCTAATTGATTTATTGGAGGCGTTTTGAGGGTTGATTCGCGGCCGATTGTAAACATTATGGCAACGGTACGGTGTGGTTATACTTATGAACGACAAGGTTCCCTGGAGCGGAAGCGATTGAATGCCAAAGGTAAATTTCCCCCAATTTTCACTGTATAAATCGTCTGGAAATGCGTTTTGATTTCGCGTAACTTTTTATTCATCAAACAACTTATATGTATGTAATTGCCTGTGTTTATATAGCATATTCTAATTTTGCAACATAATTTTCATATTGTTCTTGTCTATACATATATATATATATATATGTGAAAATTGTTCTTGTTTGAAGACTCTTTTGTTTCGTTAATATTTCTTTAAAATTACTTGCTACAATAAAATTTTCAGAGTTATGATTGATATTTAAACAGTTTTCCATTGTTTGAAGACGCTTTTGCCGATCTTACACAAATTTGTTTTGTTTCTTAAAGAAAGAAATACATATTAAAGAAATTCATAAATAACAACTTCTTGTATACTGGAGAATGATTGAATTTTATTCGATAAATAAAGAAATATTGCTTCAATAATGAGTGGATCTTACTAAATAAATTATTGAATCACAACAAATAAGGTATCACATCAATTAGTATTGATAATTAATAATCTCCTAAATCATTAAATTGATGCGACTTGGGCTGACGTGGTGTGTTTATGGCTATTATTTCACATGTATGATCAATTATGACTCTTTTTCAATAATTATTTAAAATATATATTTGAATTTATTGAAAATTTATTAAAATTTAACAAAGTAATGTTGATGAACTAGCGGTCATATTTTGTTTTATTTTTCCAATTTTAGTAGCGGTTGTTTTCATTTTTCATGAGTAAAACTGAATCCAGGCCTATTTAATAATCTTCTTTTTATTTTTATAATTTTAAAACCCAAATAATTTTTTTATTTTTAATTGAATTTATGATTTTTTTCTATTTGATTCTTAAACTTTTTAAAACAATTTAAAAGTTAGAACTTGTATAGGTTTTTCTCTTTCCCCTTTTCCATTGCAAGTCCTTTATTTTCTTGAAACATCACTAATAATAATAATAATAATAAATATATAAAATATCTTTTAATTTTATATTGTCTTATTATTAATATATAAACGAAAATGGTTAATAACTCGTTACAATATATAAAAATTGAAAACTTCCCTCTCTTCTTTTTTTTCTCCTCATTTTAATCTCTTTTCTTTTTTTTTTCTCCTCATTCTAATTTTTTAAATAGTTTACCGTGTAGGGTGAAAGTTAGGGAATGATCATGTATTTATAATTGAGAAATATTATTTTTATTGGTACTATGCCTTTTGAATAAGCCCAAAGCAAAATATGAAAAATTATGGATCATGAACTTATAATAAAAAAATATTATTTTAATTGGTACAAGGGTCATTTGGGTAAGTTCAAAGCAAAACATAAGAGAAATGATGCTGAAAGTACCATTATAGTGAAAAGTCCGGTTAATTTGTATTCCAAAAAGAAAAACAATCTCCATTGAGAGCTTATCCTCAAAGTTCCAAAAAGGATTTATTTGTTTGTTAAACTTTCTGTCGATGAAAGTTCCAGAAATGACTATGGAAGCATTAGCTGTAGTTCCCTTGAATCCAATATCTAATCGTTCATAAGCTGTACAGCGTCGAACCAGGAGACCCTTCTCTGCTTCCTCTTCCGAAAAGGGTTTCGTGCTTCTTCATCAAGATCCAGTACACATAGATTTTAAATTGGCGACAGTGATAGGAACGATGTGGCCGTAGAGTCCGATAACTAGGCGGCCGAGGAGGAGGACGGAATCAGAGCAGAGGACTGAGCTATCACCGCCGTCGTCGGTGGATTCACGGTTTGGTAGGAAGTTGGTAGGGAAAATTCTGAACTCCATGAAGACACGGTCGGTGATAGTGGTTTCCGGCGGTGGAGAGAGAGAGAGAGAGAGAGGGAAAGAGGGAGGTGGAGGGAGCGGCTAGGGAATATGACGTCTCCGACGGGGCGACGGTGGTAGTGGTGATGTGGAGGTAGAAGCGCGGCGATGGCGGCAGAAGTGGAAACGAGAGTGAAGGCCATCGTCCGGAAATGAGTGAAGAAGGAACATGGTGGATCTGTGATGAGAGAGAGAGAGAGAGAGAGAGAGCGGAGGAGGTAGAAGGAAATGAAGGATCGGTAACCACAGACAAGAGAGTGAGCCCCTTTTCAGATATGCCATTTTTTCCAATGAAATTGAAACTCTATTATTATTATTATTTTTATTCTCTCTGTTCTTCATTTTTACTGCTAGTTTTTTTTTTTTAGTTTTTTTTTTATTCTCTCTGTTCTTCGCGATCAAGATCATGGTGAGTCTGCAATGGAAGAAATCTTCCATTTCTATCCATTATCATTCCCCTTGCCAGATTATTCCTTAAGCTCATTAGTAACGAAGAAAGAAAGAAACAATCAATCAGAAAGCAGATGCTGCCGAAAAGATTTCCATGGCAGATTTCACAGAAATCAGGTACAAATTCAGAACAAGACAAAGAAAAAAAAAAAACGTAAGATCGCGCATCTTAATCACCAACTGTTCTCCAAACACAAAGAAAACCAAATTTCAATCCTCGCCATCTATATGACTGCAAATTGTAAAACACGACTCAAAAACACGAACGGATCCAATAACGTTTTTCAGATCACAGAAACATGAAAAAAAATAGAAAAAAAAGTCACAATTAAAAACCGCATCTCATCTCATCTCATCTCATCTCATCTCATCTGGTTCCCAATTATTAAACATCTAGGGCAGGAAAATTGTAGAAAACAAGAAAGAAAACAGAAGAATAAGAATAATGGAAAATTTCAACTCCTGTTAAACTGAACAGGAGCGTCGTCGTCGTCGTCGTCGTCACTCAAAGCGGCACCAGGCTGTGAGGACTTACCGACGACAGGGGAGGAGGAAGGGGAAGAGGAAGGAGAGGCGAGGGCGAGCGTCAAGCAACCTTCGCTCCAGGATCGGCGAATGGAATAGGAGACGGATTTGTACTTGGAATGGTAGCAGTGAGAAAGTTGACGGCGGGATTCGTGGAGAGCGCAGCCGCAGTTGCGGTGGTAGGGACGACGGTGGATCTCGGAGTCACAGCCGGCGATGCAGGCGTCGTAGACGGGGCGGAGGACGCCGTCGGCGGCCATGGAAGAACAAGGAGGAAGGAGATGACCGACCACCACGTGCGCGGAAGGTGTTTGAAGAAAAGCGCGAGAGAGGGTGAAAGGGGAAGTGAGGGGAGGGAGTATTTATAGGCGCCAAAAAATGGGGAATGGAAAGAGATGGCGAAAGGGAAGGACGGGTTCGTGGAGAACGGGGGAATAAAGAGGCGAAGGGCGTTGTTTTTGTGTTACTCCCAAAATAATATTATTATTATTATATTTCGAATTTCAATTTATTTTAATGTTTTTATTTTCAAATTTATTTTTTTTATAAAAAATGTTAATTAATTTATTAAAAATATAGGGATGGAATTTAAACAAATAGAAAATGTATTTTTTAAGGACTAAATTTATAATTTTAAAATTTCAAATTTAAAATATAAATTTCAAATTTTATACCAGGGTTCTTGATCAGTACTCACTGATCCTAGCCGTTTCACATGGAAAACGTGAGCCCGCGTCGTACAGCCCATTAGCTGCATGAGATAAGGGAGAAGTCACACCCCCAATGAGAAGGACTATCATAGACCTAGAAGGTACTCAGCACACCCCAGGTAAGATACCATATAGTCTCAGATAGCCATGCAAAAGTAGCGTCTTGTAGAGAGACACCGACTATTTACAACTCGGTATAAGGAACTCTCAAAGTTTAAATGAAAGGACGGAGAACTAGCATAGATGAAATTTGTAATTTAATCTAATGGTTGGTTTAATTTCGATTTTGTTTTTATTTTTCATTTAAAGTATTTATTATATCAATAACTTCATTTTCATTTTTTAAATAAAAATTTCTTAGATATTTTTAAATGTTATTTAAAGTAAATAAAAAAAATAGTTATATCTAGACATTTTCTTTTTATAGCTTATAATTATTTATTTTTTTTGTTTTATTTGATGTGACATTGAAATTAAGTTTGTCCTATATTCCTAACATCTTTGTTAACTATGTAGCATTGTATTATTATTATTATTATTTTTAATAGTTTTAGTCTTCCCTAGTGAAAATTTGTCACATCTAATATAGTAATAAGGATAAAATTATCGATAAATACTAAGCTATATAACGGGAATTACATCCATCTAAGTATATAAAATATATATTCTTAGTTTATTTTCGTTGTTTGAAAGACAAGACATGCCACTTTTCTTTACTAAAATTTATGTACGAGGTTGGACAAGATTCTAGCTCGCCTTATCAACAAAGTCTGTTAGAGGATAAACGATTATCTACTATGATGAAGTAAGGTCTTCGTGGGCTGAATTGGGTCGAGTTTGACCATTTTTTAAATCTAATCCAAATATTCGGGTTATCATTTTTTTCTAACCTAAACAATTTTTATTAAATAATGAACCCAACTTAATCCAATCATAAAATTTTTGAATTGGGTTAGTTTAAGTTGTTCAAGTCCACACATTAGCTAATTTAGGGAATAATCATGGCTCTATAAGCAAATAATAGATCTCTATTGGTATGAGGCGTTTTGTGGAAGCCCAAAGCAAAGTTATGAAAACTTATGCTCAAAGTGGACAATACCATACAATTGTGGAGATCCGTGATTCCTAACATGGCTTCAGAGCCATACCCTAAACTTAGTCATGTCAATAGAATCCTCAAATGTCAAACGAGCCTCGAAGGTATAGTCAAAAGTTACTAAAGTGTCGGACAAAGGGTGTACTTTGTTCGAAGACTCCAAAAAAGGAGTCGAACCTCGATCAAGGGGAGGCTGTTCGAGGGCTCAATAGGCCTCAGGGGAGGCTCTATAGTGTACCTTGTTCGAGGAGAGGATTGTTGAGGATTGTTGGGATGGAGTCCCACCTTGACTAATTTAGATAATGATCCTGTATTTATAAGTAATGAATACTATCTCCATTGGTATAAGGCCTTTTGAGAAGCCCAAGGCAAAATCACGAGAGTTTATACTCAAAGTGGACAATATCATACCATTATAGAGAGTCGTGATTCCTAACATGATATCTACTCAATAAAACTAAAATATATTAGTTCGTAAAATATTTATTTATTTATTTTAAAATATTTAATTAAGATTTACAACTCATTTATAACTTAACTCAAAATTTAATTCTTAAATGTTTTTTTTTAAATAACTTTAAATTCTACGCGTTATAATTTAGGAAACTAATGTAATCAATATTTATTGTTTAAAGCTTTAAACCAATTTAATTTAACTTAAATTTAATTTCAGTTTCACCTTTGACGTGGCGCCGTTAGATAGTTGTAATGTGTCCGTTAATTGATGACATGTCAGGTGCACACGGCGTTTGGGCTCCTCCACGCGTACAGATCTCGAACTCGTGGCGTCGGTGGCCTTTATTATTTTACTTTTTATTCAATTACTATTTTCATTTTATTTCAATTATATACTTTTTAATCCATTTTAAAATATAATAATAATATTATTATTATTTATTATACAAAATTTAATCTATATTATACTTATTTCTATAAAATTAAAAAATATATTTTTATTACTGAAAATATATAGACTAGAATTAAAAAGAAATATTTGCAGACCAAAATAATATGGTCCAAAATGCCAATTTTTTAATTTATTATTATTGTTATTATTGTTATTACGTCATTTTTCAATACAAAATAATACGTATTATGTTAAATTACAAAATGGGTCTCGATAGTTTCAAAAGTTATAATTAGATCCCGTACTTTGTTCTGTGAGACTATTTGTAAAGTTTTATTAAATTAAACGAACAAAATTATAATTTTTAAAATTTTACGAATTAAATTTTAATTGCCTCTAAACTACCCGAACCAAATTTAGCTGATAGATGAAATAAAATAACACACGGGACCCAAGTGACGATGAAAATTAATAAAATAATTAGACGAATTTATATATGATTTTGTATTAAAAAAATTTATGTTATAGGGGTAATAATGTAATTTGATTTTGTTATTTAGACCCAAGTTGCATCGAGTTTTCTTCAATGCTAAGTTGCTCACACGTTAAGATAAAAATACCTAAAAAGTATTAGGCGAGATCCATTGCAATATAGATCCAAAAATTGTGCAAGTCAACCCTTTATTAAATTCAATTTTATTGCATTTTTTTAAGTTTATAATATATAATATATATCGAGAATTTTAATTTTTAGATGCCTGAACTTTTAGCGAGCTCAGTTTTATATTTTAATAAAAGTTAAATTATAAATTTATATAATTAATTAGTCTAATAATTTTTACTGTCGAGCTCTAAAGAATAAAATTTTAATTTTGACCGGTTCAAATTATAAATTTCTTTTTTTTTTTTGAAAGATTAAACTCGCAATTTCCAAATTTACTGGTTAATTTACTCATAATTCTTTTCCACAATATTTTTAAAATATTAGTTGATTTTATTAAAAAAATTAAAGTATATTATATTTTATTATTTTATCTAAAAACACATTATCAAATTATGTCTATTTTGATTCTTGTTATCGAGAATACGTATAATTCAACCGTAATTAATATATAATTTTAGTACAAAATAAATCGAGGTTTAAATGAGGGAAGATATCAAGATAAACCTTTTTTTATTATTCTTTTTTTTCTCTTAAAACAATTTAACAAGTAAAATTTCATGCACGATAATGAAATTCAATTCAATTTTCAACGGTCAAATGTGCATTAATGTAACAGAAACCTTAATGCCTAATTAATGTTAAATCTCATTAATTTGAAAGCCTAAACTTTGAACCTTAGTCTAAGCTACTTTTGTATTACTTTTTTTGGTTTATATAATTGATAAACAAAATAATAATAATAATAATAATAATAATAACAATAATAAATAAATAATCTAACCGTTTTAAAGAATATATTTGAACATAATTTCTAAAATAACATTTGCCAATAAAAATTTCAAAATAATTTCTAAAAAAATATATATATAACAAATGCAAATGGTTATACGTGTAATATTCTAAGCCCACCGCTAGCAGATATTGTCCTATTTGGGCTTTTCTTTCTGGGCTTCTCCTCTTATTCTAAGCCCACCGCTAGCCGATATTGTCCTATTTGGGCTTTTCTTTCTGGGCTTTTCCTCGAGATTTTAAAACGTATGTGCTAGATGAACTCGACTCTTCACAATGGTATGATATTGTCCACTTTGAGCTATCTTTTTCTTTTGGAGTCATTTGTTCGACATTTGAGGATTCTATTGGTATGGTTAAGTTTAGGGCATAGCTCTGATACCATGTTTGATGAACACGACTCTCCACTTTGAGCATAAACTCTCATGGCTTTGCTTTGGACTTCCCTAAAAGGTCTCGTACCAATGGAGATGGTATTCTTTTGATTATAAACCCATGATCATTCCCTAAATTAGCCGATATGGGACTTTCATCCAACCCGTATAACTAAAAAAGTTGAGGTTCGACTCTTTAACTTCACATGCTAGTTCGTTATCACTAAGCTAAGCTCACTCTGTGCAGCCTAATTATAAGAAGAAAAAAAAAATTATTTTAAGGTTATTTTAAAAATAAAATTTTGGAAAAATAGGTCGACTAGTTTTCAATTAAATAAAATAATAATAAATGCAAAGGAAAACGAGTCCGGCAATCGGCAGGCCCCAGAAACGGAAAATTTTTCTTTGCTCGTTATATACGGACGTTTCTCATTCTACAGAGCTGTCTCTTCCGCCATAGCAATTTCTTCGGTTTCCAAATCTTGCCTTCTTCCTCCATCTCTGCCGCTGCTGCTGGTTCCCATTTCCCTTCTCGTGGGGGATCGTTCAGATCTCTGTAAAAAGGTCAGTCGGTTCATTTCTTGCAAAAGATTTCGAGACATTTTGATTTAACTTCCTCGTTTTTTCTATTTCCATCCCTAATTTTTGTAGTATTTGTTCTTGGATTCATTACGAATTCGATTAAATCATTGTGTATTTTCTTGTTTTGATTCGGCATTGATATTTCTTGAATCTGGGGTTTTCAGATCCGATTCAAATCGAAAATGGGTCTGTCGAGAATGAAGTTGTTAAGTCGATTTCGGATCTTGGTTTTAGCTTGTTCTTTGATTTTTCAACTCGGATATGGATTTTACCTTCCTGGTAGCTACCCCCACAAATACGTTGTCGGCGACTTGTTGTCGGTGAAGGTTAATTCTCTTACTTCTATCGAGACCGAATTGCCATTTGGATATTATAGTTTGCCGTTTTGTAAGCCTAAAGAGGGTGTTAAGGACAGTGCCGAGAATCTTGGTGAGCTTTTGATGGGAGATCGAATTGAAAACTCGCCTTACCAGTTTAAGATGTTTACAAATCAGACGGATATCTTTACGTGTTCGTCAGGTCCATTGACATCTGATCAATTTAAGATCATGAAGGAGAGAATTGATGAAATGTATCAGGTTAATTTGATTCTTGACAATTTACCTGCGATCCGTTATACTCAGAAGGAAGGCTATGTTCTGCGGTGGACTGGTTATCCAGTTGGGGTTAAGGTTAAAGATGCTTATTATGTGTTCAACCATTTGAAATTCAAGGTTCTTGTTCACAAATACGAGGAGGCCGATATGGCTCGCGTAATGGGCACTGGTGATGCTGCTGAGTTGATCCCAACAATTGGGAAAGAGGGATCTGATATCCCTGGATATATGGTTGTTGGGTTTGAGGTGGTTCCTTGTAGTGTCGTGCACAATATCGAACAGGTGAAGGACTTGAAAATGTACCAAACATATCCTAATGCGATACAGTGTGATCCGACCACTGTATCGATGCCGATCAAAGAAGGAGTGCCTATTGCTTTTACATATGAAGTTATGTTCGAGGAGAGTGATATCAAATGGCCATCTAGGTGGGATGCTTATCTTAAGATGGAGGGATCCAAAGTCCACTGGTTTTCGATCATGAATTCGATGATGGTGATTACTTTTCTTGCTGGTATTGTTTTTGTTATCTTCTTGAGGACTGTTCGGAGGGATCTGACCCGGTATGAGGAGCTCGACAAGGAGGCTCAAGCACAGATGAACGAGGAGTTATCTGGCTGGAAACTTGTTGTTGGTGATGTCTTTAGAGCTCCCTCGAATTCGTCACTCTTGTGTATCATGGTTGGTAATGGGGTTCAGATTCTTGGAATGGCAGTTGTGACTATATTATTTGCAGCCCTTGGATTCATGTCGCCAGCGTCTCGTGGAGCCCTCATTACTGGTATGCTGTTTTTCTATATGATTCTCGGCGTTGCAGCTGGTTATGTCGCTGTTCGTTTGTGGAGGACAATGGGTTGTGGTGACAACAAAGGTTGGATTTCTGTCTCATGGAAGGTCTCTTGCTTCTTTCCTGGTATAGCCTTTTTGATCTTAACCACTCTGAACTTCCTTTTATGGGGTAGTCATAGCACTGGAGCCATTCCATTTTCCCTTTTTGTTATTCTGCTCTTGCTCTGGTTCTGCATATCGGTTCCACTTACGCTCGTTGGGGGTTACCTCGGGGCCAAAGCGTCTCATATTGAGTACCCGGTTCGTACTAACCAAATCCCTCGTGAAATCCCTGCTCAGAAATATCCATCCTGGTTGTTAGTTCTTGGTGCTGGCACTCTTCCTTTCGGAACGCTATTCATCGAGCTGTTCTTCATCATGTCTAGTATCTGGATGGGGCGTGTGTACTACGTTTTCGGGTTTCTCTTCATTGTCTTGGTCCTTCTCGTGGTGGTTTGTGCCGAAGTATCATTGGTTCTTACCTACATGCATCTCTGTGTGGAGGATTGGAAATGGTGGTGGAAGTCCTTCTTTGCATCTGGTTCAGTTGCCATATACATCTTCCTGTATTCCATTAACTATCTGATCTTTGATCTCAAGAGCCTGAGTGGACCAGTCTCTTCGACCCTTTACCTCGGATACTCCCTTTTAATGGTGTTCGCGATCATGCTCGCAACCGGTACGATTGGGTTCCTTTCCTCGTTCTGGTTTGTGCATTACTTATTCTCTTCAGTGAAGTTGGATTGATGGAGTTTCTTAGAAACAGAAGATCAGTGGCAGGCAGTTTAGGAGTGATGATCAAAGAATACAATTGTATGGATTGTTTGATTATTGTGATATGATATGATGATATGATATATTAGTTTTCGTCGATTCATTTCAACGCTTGCGATGACATCAATAATACCGTCCAGTTCTGATGTATTTTGTTTGCATATTCTTAGATGTTTTAATGGTAGTTTGTAACACAATTATGTGGGGTTTTATTAGTATATGTACTTCTTCATTTCACTTGCCCTTTAATATATATTTGATTCATTCCTTGGTCTGTTTTACAGTGTATATGTACTTCATTTGAGCTTAATAAATCATTGTTAATTAGTCACAAAAACTCCATATGATCGTGTTTGTTTTATGTGAATGAAACATTTTTTATGAGGGTGCAGAAACTTTTTTCTAGTAGACACGTTTTAAATTTGTGAGGTTGATGGTTATACGTAACGGGTCAAAGTGGATAATATTTGCTAACGGTGAGTTTGAGTTGCTACAAATGGTATTAGAGATTGACATAAGGCGGCGTGTCAATGAGGGAGGGATGAATTGTGAGATCACACATTGATTGGAGAGAAACGAAACATTCCTTCCCCCAAGGATGGATTGTGAGATCCCACATTCCTTCCCTTGGAGAGAGATGAAGCATTCCTTCATCCCGATCCCACATCCCTTCCCTTGGAGAGAGATGAAGCATTCCTTCCCCCAAGGATGGATTGTGAGATCCCACATTCCTTCCCTTGGAGAGAGACAAGGATTCCTTCCTTAAAGGGGATGGATCCCCGGGAGAGAGACAAGGATTCCTTCCTTCAAGGGGATGGATCCCCTGGAGAGAGACAAGGATTCCTTCCTTCAAGGGGATGGATTGTGAGATCTCACATCGGTTGGCAAGGGGATGGATTGTGAGATCTCACATATGTTGGAAATGGAAACGGAAACAAAACATTTAAGAGTGGAAACCTTTTCTTAGTAGACGCATTTTCCGTGAAGCCGACGATGACACGTAACGGGCCAAAATGAAACATTTTTTATAAGAGTGTGGAAACTTCTTCCTAGTAGACGCGTTTTCCGTAAAGCCGACGATGATACGTAACAGGCCAAAATGAAACATTTTTTATAAGAGTGTGGAAACCTCTTCCTAGTAGACGCGTTTTCCGTGAAGCCGACAATTATACGTAACAATATCTACTAGCGGTAGACTTGAGCTGTTACATCTTAGCTCACAAATATGAAAGAAAGTATTGCGGAGATGAAGGACAAAAGTATTTTTAATTTTTTTTTATTAAGATAAAATGCAAATTAATTTAACGTGTTTAAAATTTAGTTATAACCATAATGAGTCCTAAATCAAGAGATTTTATGAAGAGAATCTTAGAAGTTGATGAATTTTGGTTACGGAGTTGCTTTCCTCCATCGATCCCTACTGGCCATTCCCCACTTATCTGTTTGTCGAGCGCGGGTTCATCCACATCCTCTAACAACATCACGATTCTCTCTTCAAATTTTCCCGGAAAATTCCTCCCATGGAGCTTCCTCAATCCTCCCTTTGAACTACGCCACTAAAATCCCTTCACCCAATTCCACTCCCAGTTGCAGATTCAGCAACTTTCATGGCCTAATCCGAGCACAAACCAAGCAACAATGGTGCCCACTTCACTTTCTTCCCTTCAATCCGGCAATGTCTCTTCCACCCCCTCCATCTCTCCTCTTTCCATATCTTCTCTCGCCTCTTCTTCTTCTTCTTCTTCGTGTTCTTCTCTTTATCTTCGACCATCCTCACTTTTCTCCACTCGACTTCGCTCTTCCTGTGTCTTTGGTGACCTCCATTTGAAGCGAAGCCCTGAATTTAAGGTTTGATTTCTGGAATTCTGGATTTCTGTTGTTGAGTTTCGTTATGTGATTTGAGATTCTGTGTTTGCTAGGGACTCAAGGTGAACTGTGCAGCTGGGGAGCCGCTGAAGGTTATGATATCAGGTGCGCCGGCCTCCGGTAAAGGAACTCAGTGTGAGTTGATTGTTCAGAAGGTAATTGAAGTTCTTTCAGTGATTTGCGGTGATTCTCAACATGAATAATTCAACAAGAAGGAAATCTTATCAGTTACCATAACAAGAAATTTTAATTGAGTCCAAGAAATTTTAATTTCCCTGGTAATCTGATTGTAAACTGTGAAGCTCAAGACAGTTCTAGAACTGGCACATGGAATTTCTCATAGAATGTTTCTGGAATTTCTCATAAAAAAGCATCATATGTGCTTCCTTCACTGATTTCTTTTCATTATTCAGTTTGGCCTGGTGCACATATCAACTGGCGACATATTAAGAGCAGAAATTTCAGTTGGGACGGAAATTGGCAATAAAGCAAAAGAATTCATGAATTCTGGACAGCTTGTTCCTGATGAAATTGTGACTGCTGTAGGATGTGGATCTAAGCTCTTTCTAGCTTGAATGTTACTTTCTTGTTTGTGCAATATTCATATAATGAGCTTATTTTGGTTTGTAGATGGTTACGACACGATTATCAGGTGAAGATGCAACAGAGAAGGGGTGGCTCTTAGATGGATTTCCACGAACCCTTTTGCAAGCAGAAAGTTTACAGAAGTTGCAGATTAAACCAGATATTTATCTTATTTTAGATGTATGTACATTGCATACTAATATCCTATGTTGAGGCTTTAGTATTTTGTTTTTGGTGGTGGTGAAAAGTTGCATAAAGGATTTAATGAACCTAAATTGGAAATTTGGGGAAGTTCTTGGCACCCTCTAGAATTAGTTCTTATCTGATGTTTTTCATGCACATCCATGAAGCAATCATTTTGCGAGTTATTTTGATTAAGCTAAGTGCCTAGGACTTTTGGTTTTGATATCCTGAGTATTATTACAACATGTGATTATTATTGGGCTTGGAATATAGATTATAGAAGGCAGGAAAGTGTGAGGATTGTTGGAAGGGAGTCCCACATTGGGTTTATAAGTAAGGAATACATCTCCATTGGTATGAGGCCTTTTGGGGAAGCCCAAAGCAAAGCCATGAGAGCTTATGCTCAAAGTGGACAATATCATATCATTGTGGAGATCCGGGATTCCTAACAGAGAGTATTTAGATCATGTGTGTATCCACAGCCATGTACTTCTTGTGAATCTATCAATTGAATTTTTTTGCAATCTCTTCGACCTGGTTTTCAAATTTTGACACTACCTTGAGCATTTAAGATAATCCCCTAAAGCAAATTACATATCATTTGATTTCATTAATGATATACTTGATGTTTGAAATAAGTTTCAGTTTGATGCCTTTTCATTCATGGATCTTGGTGATAGTAAAATCTAGGGACATTCCTCTTGTTTTTTTTTCTCTCGTTGAGAAACAAGAGTTATACTTTGACCCCTTAAGTTCTCATTTCTGTCTTTGTTTATATTTTTCTCCCTTTGTGGGGACACTTCAAATAATAGACTCCGTTTTCTTGTGGACATACTTAAGTTAAGCTGTAAATCTGTAACTGATGCCGTTTTATGTGTTAATCGCACAAGAAGTTGGCTCTTGTATTGAGTAAATTCAAATTTCTTCTTCAGTTTATCAGTGAGGTCAATAATGAACTTTTTTTGTGCTTAGATAACCATTTCTGTATTTATATTTGATTTACATTTCTAATACTCAGGTTCCTGATGAAATTCTAATCGACAGATGCGTTGGTCGAAGGCTCGACCCAGAGACGGGGAAGATTTACCATCTGAAATACTTTCCCCCAGAAACAGAGGAAATTAAAGGGAGACTTGTCACTCGACCTGATGATACTGAGGAAAAAGTTAGCTATTTCTAAGAAATTGTTCAAATATTTTCAGAAAGCGATTCTAGACTTGTTCTTGCTTGTCTAAATGGCTGGCTATAGACTTGTTTTGTGGTTTCTAACGTTTATTTTATGTGGTTTCTGTTTAGGTGAAGCAGCGTTTGGAAATTTACAAGCGTAATGCAGAAGCAATAGCACCAGTGTACTTGAATAATACAAAGAAGGTAGTTAATTACGCGTTCTTCTCATATATATCTATCTATATCTATATCCTCTGTTTAATTCCAGCGTTTATTTCTAACCTCTGTTCTTCTGTGCATATTAAATTCTGTGAATCTAGATTGATGGAAGCCGTCCTAAAGAAGAAATTTTTGAAGAAATATCATCATTGTTATCACAGATTCAAAAAGAAAAGGCTACGAAGTTAGGTAATTGTTTGTGTTCTGATGGGATTCATTGAAAAGGTTTACTGGATAGTTTAGAAATTATAAGTTCAGATTTAATATCGACGCCGACGCTTTGAAAGGTTCGACCTGGTCTTACTAGGACATTTCTTTTCCATATAAGCGAAGCTATATCTGAATTGTGTTTTATTTTTATAATTTTCGAATCTCCCCCTGCATTTCTTGTGTATTAGGGAAATCAACACTTGGATTGAAGAGTACTTCAACTCAGGTATGCTCTGTATGTTTGAGATTAGGAAATTTGAAATGTTCATTATTTTCCCGAATTCATGTGTTCGTAATAGACACTATAACAAGGTTCCCTCAAGTATATAAGCTTATATTTGATGTTATAACAAGAATCCCTCAAATATATAGGTTCCCTTAAATATGTTTGATATTCTCTTTTTACAGGATAGCTGGAGAGGGATACCAACTAGATTGAATAACATTCCCCACTCCAGAGAAATCAGGAAATATTTTTATGATGATGTGCTTGAAGGCACCAAACGCGCTGTAAAAGATGGTAGAACTAGATTAAAGGTTTGGTGTTAACCTTATTGTTATTCACACAAGATTATTCTTAGGTCCCACATCGGTTGGAGAGGGGAACGAAGCATTCCTTGTAAGGGTGTGGAAACCTCTCCCTAGCAGACGCGCTTTAAAACTGTGAGGCTGACGGTGATACGTAATGGGCCAAAGCGGACAATATCTGCTAGCGGTGGGTTTGGACTGTTACAAATGGTATCAGAGCCAGTCACCAAACGATGCGAGGCACTGGTCGGAGTACCTTCTTAGGCTGATCATTTTTGTTTGTTTTGAATCTCAATGAACAGGTGGAGATTAATATTCCTGAGCTTAACCCTGAAATGGTAGGAAGCTTACTCCTCCTGATCCCCCTAAAAACGATCTGAGTTAACCGCATCTGCAATGCACAGGATGTCTATCGAATAGGTACTCTCATGGAACTTATTCGGACCATTGCCCTTTCGTTTGCTGATGATGGAAAACGTGTCAAGGTAATTTCTCTGATTTCCCTCAAGATCAGAGTGCTCGTGCCCACCATCTGAAACTTTATCTCCTAGGTATGCATTCAAGGATCCATGGGAGAAGGTGCACTTTCTGGAATGCCGCTGCAGCTTGCTGGAACTCGGAAAATCTTAGAATACATGGACTGGGGCGAACATGGGGCTTTGGGGACCTTTGTCAAGATTGGTTCAATTGGTACTGCACTCAATTTTTGAAAGATTAGTTTATGCATCTTTAGTTTGCACCTGCATGTTAATCTCAGAAAAGATGAGCCTTCCTACATAATTCCTCAATGATTTCCTTCAAGACTTCTCCAGAATAGCCAAAAACAGTACATATTCATGTCGGTTCTTACCTATAGGAACTAGAAATTATACCTTTGAAGGGGCATACCTTTCTATTCTTGCTCTATATACGTCTCTTTTTGAAGATCACCTTTAAACTGTCTAATTTACAATGAATTTCCTCATTCGTGTGTAAAAGATTTTGCATTTGATATAGACTTTACAATATTTGTTCCAACTTGACGTTCAGATCTTTCATATTCATTTCTAATTGCAGGTGCAAAAGAAGTTGACGAGCAAGATGACATGTTCATTTTAGTAGCTCCTCAAAATGCTGTTGGGAATTGTATCATTGATGTAAGCTACACGTCATAGATTTTGTCGACTACGTTTAATAGGAAAATGGAACTGTTTGATTAAGGATGAAGCTTTGGGAAGATAACGATGTCAAGTAAATGCAGGATATGAAAGCGATGACAGATGCAGCTGGTGACCGACCTGTTATTCTTGTAAATCCCAGACTCAAGGCAAGTTTCTTAGTGATCTTAAGTTGGTATGATTTAATTTGCTGATAGGAACACTGTCCTGACTTCTAGGCACATGTAACCAAAACAAATCACGTGATAACCAAATACAAATCCTGAAGATATGATAGAAGCCTAAGAAGTAAAAAAAGTAGAGTAGAAACTCCTGAATAGAAAAAATACTCTCTCAGTCTTCATTAGTACTTCCATTTGTCAATAATCATCCTTGAATAGTACTATGTTGATTTTATAGGGAGGTGTAACCGCCCAAGCCCACCGCTAGTTGATATTATCTTTTTTGAGCTTTCCTTTCTAGACTTCTCCTTAAAGTTTTAGAATGCGTCTATTAGTTCAAGGTTTCTACACCCTTATAAAGAATGCTTCGTTTCCCGTAGGATCTCACTGTCCACCCCCAGACCAACGTCCTCGTGGGATCTCACAATCCACCCTCTTGGGGCCTCGCGTTCTCGTTGGCACACCGCCTGGTGTCTGGCTCTGATACCATTGTAACAGTCCAAGCCCACCGCTAGCATATATTGTCCTCTTTGGGCTTTCCCCTCAAAATTTTTAAAACACGTGTACTAGGGAGAGATTTCCACACTTATAAAGAATGCTTCGTTCATGAGATCTCACAACCCACCCCCTTTGGAGTCTAATGTGGCCCTCGTTTCTCTCTCCAACCGATATGAGATCTTACCGGAGGTCTTGAAAGATATTAGAAGTTTCATCTCTCGTTAGGTTTAATGCATCTATTGAGAGGCTGTTATGTTTAACCTATCTATTTAGGTGTAGGTATACTAGGACTTCTTAATTACTAGTTAGGTCTTACCTTTCTGGATTGAAGCCCTTTTGTCTAGATTGGTAAGTTGGTCGGGCAGTCTGTTTATTAGAAAAGCTTGATTTTCCATCAAAAGAAATGGAAGATTCGGGACACCCAAGAAATACATGAAACACAGTTTCTCACCAGTAGTTGTGGACCGAGGTGAACAAGAAAAAATCATCGATGAAATCGGTGGAGTTCGCGAATTCTGAGGACCAATTCATTGTGAATTGGATCAATGACCCTGCTGCTACTTTTAGTTGTTTATCGTATAATTTGGCTGAACTTCTTTCAATTTTCAGGACTTACCTGGTTCGAGTGGTATAATGCAAGTGAGTATTAAAAAAATCGATTGGAGTTACTTCCGAGTATAATTCAGTTCTAATCCTTCCCATCCTTATTAGACGATGGGCCGTGACAAGAGGCTGGAGTATGCAGCATCATTCCAAATCTGTTATTTCTTTCGGCTTCTCTATTATGCAGGAACACAGTATCCAATCATGGGAGCTCTCAGGTAAAATAAAACACCAACAAATGTAAGATCTTCAATGATTTCCTTTCACTAATGTGTTTGAATCAAAATCCTTCTACCATTAGTTTAAGATACAACTAGGATCATGCTTTGATCCACAACTGTTTGTTTTAGGATGTCTCACCCATATGGTTATGAGCTCTATAGAAGGGTGGATGAACCTTCTGGGAAGGAAAGGTATGTAATCCTATCCAAGTATCCCACCAGGCCGTCCACTGATGATATCAATGATGCTTTCCAAGGAAAAAATAGGTAAGATGAAGAACAAAAAATAAGAACACTTCATCCTTAAAACTTCATTACCAAAATCTGCCGCCTGATCTAATCACTGCAATTACATTTCAAATACTTGCAGAAATGCAGAGAAGAAATCATCTGGAATCTGGTAAGAACATACCCCTGTAACGTGAAAATACTAGTTGCTCTTTGTTGATCAGCCCAGATTAAATTCAATTTTTTGACTAATTCAGGGGCTTCCTGAGTGGCATCTTTTGAGCTTATGAAGATGATATCTTCAGTTAGAACATGTCAACCAGAGCGGGGGATTGCCAAAGAACCGAGCAGCCATGGAGTTACATGCAAAGTAGATTCTAGGCACAACCCATGTACAGAGAAGGTAAGGAAATACTATGTATTTATACAATCAAATCTGTTTGAAGAAACAAAGCAAAGATACAAAGAGCTACAAATTCTGGGTACCTAGCGTAGTCAAGGTGATATCTAAGAGCTCCTAAAAGGAAACCCACACCAAATTTAAAAGCTATTTGTCTCCTAAGAAAACACAAACCAAGCCACCAACAAAGATTACCAACTACTACAATGAAAACGCTCAAAGCAGACAATATATTCTATGAGAAAGAAAAAAGCAGCTAAACCCTAATTGATCTGAGTTATAGTAAACCTAGAAGAACTGTCATGTTGCTTCACTTCAGCCAGTTCATCTGCTCGCAACTCAAGCATCTTCCTGTTGAAAAAATAAGGGGAGATGCCGAGGTATACCGAACAATCGCCATCGAAAAGAGCACACCACTTCATATTCTATCATTACTACACCCTGGAGTAATCAAACCATACCAAACCAAACCCATACACCATATTCTGGATTGTTCACTTCTGTTGCTCCGATGTGATCGGTCCAAATCAAGTGACCAAAACCCATATTATTCTGGATTGTTCACTTCTCTTGCTCCGACGTGATCAGTCCAAATCAAGTCGCAACAACCGCCGCAGATCGTTAGTTGCAATACCGTTCTTACCTAAAAAGGACGGCAAGGGCACCGAACTTGGAGGCGGCGAAGCGAAGAACGCACCCGATCCAGCATAGATCCCATCGGCAACCTTCAATTCCGAAAATACAACCTGCTTCTGCATCAAATCAGGGTCTGGACCCAACCGATCAGTCGATCCCAAAACCAAATCCAAATCCTCAACCTTCGATTCCAACCTGTTCTTACCAGCATCACCAACTCCTCCATCGGGACTCAACATCTCTCCACGCTTCAAGATCTTGACTTGTCCCATAACCAGATTCTTCGGTGAAATCTTCGCCGCCGTGGACGTCTCTACCACCCGGCTCCGACCTCTATTCACTCGACGGTTAGCCTTAACTCCCACCTCCGAACTCCGCCGCCTACCGGAACAAGTCGCATCCTCCTGATTAAAATTAGGGTTTGCAGAAGAAGAACTAGAACTAATACGGTTAGAATTCCGCCGCGATTTCAAAGGAGGAGTCGCTATAACCAGACCTTGGTGGCGTAACCCGTTCCCAAGGCAGTCCTGCGGCTGAAGGATCACGGTAGCCATATATCTTCAGAATCACAAATTCCAAGAGCAAAAAATGGAAGAAAGGAGAGAGAAACAACAAAGCAAATAAGAGAGAGAAAGAAAAGAACAAAATGGGGACGGAATATTACTACTTTTTCTTCACCGTCTTCCTTCTTTGAACAGAGACATTTGAGGGATGCATAATCGGAACTTGAAATGTGGTTTATATAGACATTTCTCGGGAGGGTTTTCACACGTACCACACGTGTGATCGTGAACCGCCTTAGTGGGTATGACGTGGATTACCCGTAGTTGATATAGATGTGTCACGGACGAATTTCATTGGTACGGTTAATTTCCTTCTCCATATTCATAATTAAAAAAAAAACAAAAGTAATAATATATATCTTGAATAAAGGTTTAAACGACATCGTTTTAAAATTAAATCAGGAGGAGGGTTAACCGTGTGGCTGATTTGTAATTAAGGAACAAAAGGAGGGCAAACTTGCAAAATAAAAACTATTAAAAAAGGTAAAGCAACGCATGCAAGAAAAGAACCGCGCTTGTCGTGATGTTCGTAGAATGCTCCTGATCTTGACACGTGTTGATTCGAGTCAACTGAACCGACTTTGGTTTTTTTTAAGGATTTAATTCAATTTATTGGCCGACCATTTAAATTTTATTCTATGTTTTTTAGATTTCTTTAAATTCCATTCCAATTGGGTTTATTATTTCTTTTTTTAAATGTTTGAATTTTAATTTACAATATTTCATGTAATAAAAATGTGTTATAAATTATATACTATTGTAATATATTCCTAAATAAATTAATAATATTGTAATATTTAATCTGATTTATAAATATGATATCAAAAAACATATATGAAAATCTAAATTCAGCTTAAACAATATTTAAATTAATGGATGTATCTTTTTGAAGATATTTTCCATATTTAATTTACATATGAGCTTATAATAAAATAAAATACTTTATTACTTTCGTGAAGAACATCAATTTTTTTTTTTTTTTAGGGTCGTGATGAGATTAATACACCTCATTTATATATAATATTTTGTACTGGGATACGGTATCGAATCTCGCTATGATTAGTATAGACAGTACGCTACAGTGTTATGATACCATAATGTGTACACTACAATACTATGCACATTATCTTCCCTTCATGTTATACCGGTAGCGTGAGTGTTCGTTAGTCGAAGACTAGGACTAGGAGTATGTATTCGAGCTCGCCTAGAGTTCCACGTGTGTGTACATGACCCGTGTGTAGATAAGTACTATGCATTCAATTTTACTCAAGCTAGAAGTAGAGACCAAGGCCATGTAAAGTCCCTGTGTACAGATGACGACATCGTGATGACATCCATGTTGTTTTTCTTTCCTAGTTCTTAGGTAAGATCAACATAAATACTTTATTTTCTTTGTTTTATTTTAATTCGTGTTATTTATTTCCCGCCACATTACAATGAACCCGTAAGTCTAAATGAATGTCTTCACATGTAACAGTCTCGATCTTATTTTTAATAGAAAAATAGAGTGCCTTTAAATTTTGGGTGAATATAAAATATTATTTTAAGAGTTTTTCTTAAATTAAAATTTTAGATTTTTAAAAAATAAAACATGAAGCATAACTCAAATGACACGTATTCTATTAAAAGGTAAAAATAAATAAATAAATAAAGTATTAATTTCAAATTAAAAAAAGAAGAAATCAATTATTTAGCCTTAAAAAGAAAATAAAAAAAGAATGACGTATTTATTTTCCAATAACAAATAAAAATAATGGTTTACACGTAGGAGAGATATAAATGTAAATAATTTATTTCCCATAAATAATGGGTCCACGACGCCACGTAGTATTTAATTCCATGAAATTATTGAGCTAAAAAAAGGAAATGAAAGAGATTACGTGGCGATCCATCCGCCGACCAAAAGTCGTGGCCGACCTATCTGTCAAATCTACTTCTATAATAAATAAATAAATAAATGCTAAATTAATAAAAATATCACTAAATTTATATTTTATTTAAAAACACCTTTAAATTTTTTTAAATGGAACAATATCTTTAAAATTTTAAAAAGTCAATAATATCTTTAAAAAAATTTAAAAAAAAATATTCTTACCAGTATTTTGTTTAAAAAATATTCTTAAATATTAACGAGTTTTATTAATATTTTTTAATTTTTTTAAAAAGTTAAAAAATTTATTTACGCTTACCGTTCGTACTATGTTTAAAAAATATCAATGAAAGAAATTTGTATTGATGAAAATTGTGACACCGGGTAGATTATCTCACTCTTTAATATTAATTTTGAGAGTTTATTAATATTTTTGAAATATGGTAATGACGGTAAAATTATTTATGAGGTTTTTAAAAAAGTTTGAGGTGATATATTTTATCAAAAGATTTAATAATTAACCAATTATTTTCCAAAGAAAAACGGAGGGACATACCGATGAACACTATAGCTTGTGGTGCTGAAAGATTTTCGCTTCTGATGTGAAAGAACCACTCACTGACTACCTAAACTTGTGGGACCCTATGAAGACGTACTGAAAACCATGTCTTTTGAACGCAACGCCATCTTCAAAATCAAAAGAAAAAATGAGCTCCTCTTAAACAAAGATAGACAACGGCTCGTAAAGCACGTATAAGACATAGATGAGTTATTCACGCAAGAGATCTCTCTCTAAATAGACATAATTAATAAATTTAAAACGATATAAAGGAAAAGAAAAAAAAAATTAAAGTTGAATACGCCATTTATTAAAGTTTTTTTTTAATTTGTTATTATGATTATTATTAATTTTTTTGTATAGCACCATAAAAAAAGCACATTTTTTAGGTATAATTTATATTATATAGTTATAAATTTAACATAAAAATCACATGGCATTAATATTAATTAATTTATAAATTCTAGATAATTATATTTTTGACATAAAAATCATACGTCATTAATATTAATTAATTTATAAATTCTAGCTTGAGACTAATTCAAATTATATATTTTTTATTAAAAAATTATTGGTTCAAGTCCATACCCATATATTTTATTTATAAATATTTGTTAATATTTTAATAAAAAAAATTAATTCATAAATTTTAGCGATTATATATTTTTTTAATTAATAAGTTAGTGGTTCAAATCTTCGATATTCATATATTTTGTTTATTATTATTTTTATAAATATGAAAATTCGAATGTCTAATATCACGACCAAACAAATTTTTTAATAAAAAAATATCAAGATTAAAACAATATGTTTGATGATTGAAATTAATTAGTTATTTTTAACAAAAAAAAAAAAAAAAAGGGAAAAAGAAGAGAGGCAACGGTTTTTCGTTGGTTGGTTAGTTGGTCGGTCAAAGGTCTGACGTGGATTGATTTTCAACCTTTTGTCGTCATTCGTAGTTTGAGGAGGGGGAGGCAATCCCATCTCCCTCCATTTTCCTGCATTTAATCCTCGATTTCCATAATCCAAACAACTTGGAGCCCTTCCAATTTCGTTTTCACCTCGCCTTCTTCCTTGCTTCACGTAGATTTCCGATAATAAAACACCGCTAATTTTCCCGCCGGCGGGAGTTGTAGGGATGGAGGCATTGCCGTTGCCAAAGGCGGGAAGCGAGAGCGAGGTGTCAGGGCATAGTTTTAGCGGCGGAGGAGGAGGACCGGAGGAGAGGGGTTCGTCTGAGTATTTTGGTTGGGTGTATCATATTGGATTTAATTCTATAGGGCATGAGTATTGCCATCTTCGATTTCTCTTTATTCGTCGTAAATACGTTGAGTTGTATAAGCGCGATCCTCATGAGAATCCCGGCATTGTAAGCCTCTTCTTTCCATTTCTCTCTTTAATTTTTCTTCTTAATGTTGGATTGGATGAATGTGCCTGCGAATGATTATTCTATTCTGTTCTACTGGGTTTAAGTTAATTGTATGAAATGGTGTACTCTGTTTTAGAAACCTATTAGGAGGGGTGTTGTCGGGCCATCGCTTATGGTCGAAGAGCTGGGACGTCGAAAAGTTAACCATGGGGTAAGGAAATGGTATATCTATTATCAAATTCATTGTATAAGATTGTTTGATGATCTCCTAGTATCATTATATTCAAATGTTGATGATCTATGGAAGATAATGGGAGCTAAACATTGATGATTGTGTTTGTTATTGCAGGATGTTTATGTATTACGAATTTATAATCGACTGGATGATTCTAAGAAAGGAGAAGTAAGTGATAGTTTCGTTCGAACTTATCTTCATTATCATTGTGTTTGAAATATAACTATCCTTATTGCTATTTTGTTTTTGGCATCATTTTGCGCTTTTCCCCCCTTGTGAATTGGATCACATAAAAGAAACTTCTCTATATTTCATGTCTAAGGGAATTCCCAACCAAAAAGTTTTGCCACACGAGTTATGCTGTGAGATCCTACATTGGTTGGAGAGGAGAACGAAGCATTCCTTATAAGGGAGAGGAACCTCTCCCTAGTAGACGCGTTTTAAAACCTTGAGGGGAATCCCAAAAGGGAAAGTTCGAAGAGGACAATATTTGTTAGCGGTGGACTTGGGCTGTTACAAATGGTATTAGAGTCAGACACCGGGCACTGTGCGAGCGAGGACGCTGGGCTCCCAAGGGGAGTGGATTGTGAGATCCCACATTGGTTGGAGAGAAGAACGAAGCATTCTTTATAAGGGAGTGGAAACCTCTCCCTAGTAGACGCGTTTTAAAACGTTGAGGGGAAGCCTAAAAGGGAAAGCCCGAAGAGGACAATAACTGCTAGCGGTGGGCTTGGGTTGTTACATATGCTCACCACGAAATGAGAGGAGGCCTTTAAAGTTTGTTTGATCTGACATTTAAAACGCTTGGGCTTCTTCTCCTGAAAATGTAAGTTGTTTCTAGCTTAAGAGAAAAATCCTAAAGTCTGGACAAATAGATTACTACCTGAGAGATGAACTATCAAAAAAGAGTCCCGTTCTTCCTTTAGTCTAATGTGTGTTGAAGGCTGAACACCAAGGATAAGCTACAAGGAGATACTCGTCAGAAAATGTCTTAATTGTAGCTCGAGCGACAAAAATCTAGACAATTTTTGTGCTCAATGTAGTTTGGGTAGAAAAATCTGAAACTTTTTTGTGTAATAGTTGTAGTTGAGCTTGATACTCTCTTAAAGACAACCTCCAAGTTGCTTCATGAAGTTCTTATGGATGAATGGCTAAAAGGGCAAACTAGAGTGATCCACAAGTATGTATCTAAATTTCTCCTTTTGTCACTTTGGATTGAAAGAAGCAATAGATTATTTTGTTGCAAGTGTAAGGATTTCGGTCAAGTTTTGGAAATTGTTCATGACGCTGCCTTTCTTCATAGAGATCTTTGTAAAATTTTACAGGATGGCAGTCAGTCTTCTTGCTTCCATTTTGTTCACCTCTACCATTGCTAAATTGGGATCCTCTTTCCAGCCAGTTATTTCAAGTCAGCCAAATTGTACGAGGCATATGCATTTTTAATCTCCTTCATGTCTTTCTAGTAACGGTATCGAGATCCTTGCTAAGGGTAGTTGGCTTAACCTTGATTCAAACATTTCCTCGTCTTTCGTTTCTATCCAAAAAGTTTTGGCAAGCTGCTAAGGGTTTGAAGGGGCTTGAGGTGGGAGGAGGAAGCCATCAGGTTAAGTGGAAAAAAGTTGCTTCCATTATTAGAGAAGTTCGAGTTTTGGAAACTTTACCAATATAAATGAATCCCTTATTTCAAATTATGATAACATTAAACTATCATTGAAACTGATGTTTAAGATGATGTTTACAATCAATGAAACTTCCTTTTTTTAGTGGACAAAAATCTAAATCGCATGTGTGTTCTTTTGCTTAAGATTGCTTGTGCTACGGCTGGAGAGGTCAGAAAATGGATGGAGGCATTTGATCATGCCAAGCAACAGGTACTAAAATCTCCTTTGGAAGGTTAATTTATAGTATTTCATGTCCGGATGGGCAATAAAGGTAACAAGAACAGGTGACAATTTTTCATTACCTGTTAACAAGAATACAACTAGGAAGTTTTGTGCGAAGCATGAAACTTGATCCTGTAATTTGTAATGTTACAATTGGTACAATGATTATTTATCTTGTCTTTATTTGATTGAGTATTAACTTCATAGGCTGAGTATGAGCTCTCCAGAGGAGGTAATCCCCGAGAGAAACTGAACATGGAGGAAGAGTAAGCATTTTTCCTTAACAATCTCTGCGTGAATGTTTGCGCAGATTCAGTTTAGGTGCAATTGTAATTCAGATGCTTGATGTTCCCTGTTCATAATAATAATGATAAAATAGAAAAAAAAGAAAAAAGAAAAAAGAACGACGACCCACAGATAGTATATGTTGTTAACTTCACCATTATAATTATGTAATAGTCGGAAGCTTCCCGTGGTCGAACGACATGAAAAAAGATATAACTGCTAGGCTTGGAAAGTAGTTACAATTTGACATCTATTTGTGACATTGGCTTGGTTCAATTGGATGTTTCGATCTGCACCTGAGTATCATTGGTGTTCAATTTCTGGGGTTCTTTCATGTCTTATTGTTTCTTTTCTGGTCTAACTGTTCATTTAACCAGCTTAATTCTATGCAATTCTTGGTTGATTTCTGATCGTTGATCAATTTTCATGGTATGGAAAGGATAAATCTGGACGGACACAGACATCGAGTTAGACGATATGCTCATGGATTAAGAAAGCTAATAAAAATAGGTCAAGGTGAGGTACCTTTTACGAATAATACACACATTATTATTTTTTCTTTCATGTTATCATAATTCATATTTCATTCCTAAATTTTTTTTTAACCTTGTAATCGGTTTTCTGGCTTTTGATCCCTCACCCTGTTTCATATCTTTGTTTATTTTTTCCATCAAAAGCAAGAAGAAATCCATTTTTACATTCATTTTTAACTTGTTATGCCCAGGTCCAGAGACACTTTTGCATCATTCTACAAACTTGAATACTCATGTTGGTTCTGATGGCTTCTTTGAAAAGGATTTCGGTGATGCACTTGAAAGACATCGGTGGAAATGTGTTCGCACATTTAACGGTACCATCATCTTAGTTAACTTTCCTCTTATGCAGTACTAAAGGGAACAAATTTGAACTTTCATTATTTTTACTTTTTCCTATTTTTGGCTTTTTAGGTGTTAGAATTTTTGAAGATGTTGCTGACAATAAGGTATCGATCATCGTTGTGCCTCCTATTACCTAAAGAAATGCTAAAGTTTTATTGAGAAAACTCCACGTACATGATACTCCGGAAGAACAGGAATTGAGTGATGCAACTACCTGATTTTTTCTTTAAAATGGCCACTCAAATGGTTTCCAAGCTCTGGTTCAGTGATTTTCTGTTTTTTTTTTCCAGAGTGGTAAAGGGGTTCTTGTGAAGTCTGTTGGTGTCGTTGACGCTCATGCGGATACTGTTTTCGATATAATCCTGAACTCGGACTGGAGGCAGAGATATGAGTAAGTTGCTAATATTTCTTTTAAGTTCGGATTCAATGGTTTCGACCTCGAAGTTCTGACTTTGATATCAATGTGTGCAGGTGGGATACACTGATAAGTGACATGGAACTGGTTGAATCTTACCATGGGCATTATGATATTCTTTATGGGACGAATTATCCCACGCATCTTAGCCAGTAATGTTACAAGACTTACCGCTTGGTCACATAGTTTAACATTGTCACGTTTACTTTTCTTAACCTTAATAGTCTACTAATATCAACCGTATAGAATTGTATTCTTTACCTTAAAACAAACAAACTTGTTAAGGTGATTCATATATTTCTACATTGTGTTTCGACTGCAGATCGCAAGGCAAAAGAGATTTTGTCTTCTCTCGACAATGGTTTCGAGGACAAGATGGAACTTATAGTAAGAGATGCATTTTGTACTTCTATTATGCTACACTGTTTTAAAAAGCCATTGATATATATAGTTTCTGGTGATTTGAGAACAGATAGGCTGCTGTTAAACATCATTTTTTTAATAGGAAACTTTACAGCATATATTCAACAAAATGGAGAACACGGCCTAAGGGCCTTCGGGATGAGGGAATCCTAAGCCTAATTTGAAGGATTGATAACAAAAGACCTCCAAGCTAAATTAATCAGATTACACTATGTATTACAAAAATGATTGTGTAAAACACTCCATGTAGAGGCTGTAAACCGTACATTTTCAACAAAAGACCTCCTATCTTTCACCTCTTTTGGAGTACACCAGGCCAAATCATAGAGATTCAAGAGGAACATCCACCCCTTATAGGCAAAAAGACAGTGAAGGAAAAGATAACTACTACTCTCAGAGTTTTGATTGCAAAGAAGGCACATTAGGAGAAAGAGCTGGGTTTGGATGTTGTTTTTTATTCCTGTCCATCGTATTTAGATTACCTCGAGCGATAGACCAAATGAAGAAATTGGTATTCTTTAGGCTGTTTCCTTTCGAAATCAGACTAGTAAGATCGTGGCTCGAAAAAGTAGGGGACCTGTACAGGAACTTTGAGGTTGATTTGCTGGAAAAATCCCAATAAACTTTATCCTCCTCTCCCTTTGGCTCCTTCCCTCTAAAATTGTGGTGAGACTAGCCCATTCCTCCAATTCTCTATCAAAGAGCCCTAGATCCCAAGCTTCAACTCCAACTGACCTACAATCTCTGACAGTAAGAAGCCTTTTGGAATTAGCTAAAACGTAAATGGGGGGAATTCCTCACAAAATGGACTATTTGCAGCTCTCCTATCCTCCCAAAAACGACTTTTCCCCATTTCCAAGCTTGTAACTGATATTTCTTTAAAAAGAGCTGCTGTTTTTACCAATGTGTTTCCTGGGGCTGCAACTTGAACTCTTCTTAATTTCCTTTGGCAGCCATCTACCATCAGATGCCCATATTTTCTTTTGATAACTGTCTTCCATAAAGCTGTCTCCTTCTGAATGAATCTCCACAGCCACTTAGAGAGCAATGCCAGGTTCTTTCTTCTCAAATCTCCAACCCCCTGCCCTCCATAAATTAAAGGTGCATCAACTTTCTTACAACTAACCAAGTGGTCACCTCCTTCTTTGTTTGGCCCTTCTCGCATAAAGTCTTGTTACAAGTCTAAATTAACTTGCTGCTTTTCTTATGTAATTTCAGTGAGGGATTACTCAAATATTCCTTAAATCAAGGTCATTCCTTTAACACTCCGTCTCAAGATGTGGAAGAGATATCATCCATTTCTAGCTTGGATACTAACTCATAAAATATTGAATTGTGAAGTCCTTTTGTTAGTATATTTGATAGTTGAAGTTGTGAGGGCACAAAACTGATGCATACTACCCCCTTCTAAATTTCTCCATGATAAATTGTCGATCAATTTCAATATGTTTTGTCCTATCATGCTGGATAGGATTGTGCACAATATTGATAGCTGATTGTTTGTCGCAGTACAACTTTATTTCAATATGCTTCTCACTTAATTCATCAAGGATTATCTTCAACCATAAGAGTTCACAATACCCTTGTGCAATAGCTCGGAATTCTGATTCGGCAGATGATCTAGCCACCACATTTTGCTTTTCTATGTTACTAAATTACATCCAAGAAAAGTACAATACCCTGTAGTAGATATTCTGTCCACTACTGATCTAGCATAGTCAACATCGGTGTAAGCTTCCATTGCAAGGGAATTGTTCTGTTTGAATAAAATTCCGTTTCCTGAAGTTCCTTTCAAGTAACGTAATACTCTATATGAAGGTTAGGCTCCTGCGGATCATGCATGAATTGGCTGATTACACTCACTGAGTATGCTACGTTTGGTCGAGTGAGAGCTAGATATACAAGCCTCCCTGCTAACCTCTGAGGCATTTCTCTGTTCACTACAAGTTCTTCTTTTGACTCTCCAAATTTTTGGTGTGGGTCTCTTGTATTGTTGTAGGTTTACATCCATTTTTTCCCCGTTTCCATCAATAAATCCATCATACATTTCTGTTAGTGATATGAAAATATCCTGAGCTGAGTATGCTACTTCAATACCGAGGAAGTACTTTAGCTTTCCAAGTTCTTTGATCTCAAATTCTTTCATCAATTTTCTTCTTAGTTCAAAATTTTCTTCTTCAGTATCCCTAGTGACTATGATGTCATCTACATACACTAGAAGCACTATAACTCCCCTTGATTTTGAATGCTTGATAAAGAGAATGTGTTCTCCTTGACTTTGCTTATACCCACTGTCTATCATTACCTTTGTGAACCTTCCAAACCACACCTTGGTGATTGTTTTAGCCCATACAAGGCCTTTCTCAATTTTCATACTTTACCTCTTGAGCTTTCAAATCCTAGAGGAAAGCTCAGGTAGATTTCTTCATCTAGATCGCCATGAAGAAATGCATTCTTCACATCATACTGTGAAAGCTGCCAATTTAAGTTGGCAGCTAAGGATAGCAATATTCTTATGGCGTTCATCTTCGTAACTAGGGCAAAGGTCTCTTAGTAATCTGTACCATAAGTTTGATTGTATCCCTTAGCTACCGACCTTGCCTAATACCTTTCCAACATTCCATCATCCTTGTACTTTACAGTTAAAAGCCACCTACACTCAACTATATTTTTTTTCCTTTTGGCATATCCACAACTTCCCATGCGTTATTCTTTTCGAGAGCATTCATTACTTCTTTCGTTGCATCTTGCCATTCTCTTTTGAATAAAGCTTCAGAAACTGTGTTAGGTATAACTATTGAATTTAGACTCACAATGAAACACTTGTGTGATGGGGATAGTCTTTCAAGAGAGATATAGTTTGGTAGGGGGTATAAAGGTCATTTTGTGCATTATCTAGTAGGTTTTCGGAGAGCTATGGATCTATCATCTATTGGTATTTGTGTTACATCCTCATTTTGAGTAGTGTCGGATGTTGGACTTTTATCAATTCTGAAATGACTTTCCTTCTAGCACATATACCTAAAAGAACAACAGATCTGGTAATGGAGATCGAGTGTATGGTTCTTCTGGTAACTCTACGGCAATAAGGGTGGACTCATAATCTACAATAGTATGGGTGGACTCATAATTAGAATTGATAGTAGGTGTGGACTCAATAATTGGTTTTGTGGGCTGGTTATTTAGTGTGTCTAGGGGTTCAATAGTTTCCCAAGGACCCTCTTCAATCTTTAGTGTGCTAGTGTGTCTAGGGACTCAATAATTGGTTTTGCTGGATACAAACCCAACTGCTATTTATTTGATTCTTATTTACAATTTACGCTATTTATACGATCTAAACCTAACTGCTACCAGGTAGTTTGTTACAACCAATAACAGAGCTAGTCCGTCAACTTCTGGACAGTTTGGCCAACAGAAATTAAGAAGAAACAATATTTTAGCACATTGTTAACCATGATATGAGAAGTTTTTATCATGCTTATGAGACAGGCTAAATGTTTGTCAGTCTACCAATTTAGTAACTAGAACAGACCCTTTTACAAAGTTATGGAGGCAACTCAGGAAATTCGACCACTGACAGTTCGTTAGTGGGGGTAGTAGGACGTGCTCGGTACGGTTATGAATGGAAGGTTGTTTTTGTCCATTTTGGGGGAGAAGAGCCCCCATTGTGGTATTTTGTGGCTCTAGGCCAGGGTAGGAGAGAACCAGCTCTCTTGGTTAAGCTGGAGTATTTTGATTTCCTCTGTTTTCGTTGTTGTTTGTTTGCTGTGAACTTTGTTTTCTTGTTGTTAGGGAGTTCTTTTCAATAGAACAGTGCTGTTTTCTATTGGAATTCTGCCGTGTTTGTGTTTGATTGATCGATTGAGTTTTTCAGATTGATTGTGCGTAGAGAACCTCACAGGTTAAAAGTTATGTAATGTGCTATTAAAACAAAAAAGAAGTTATGTATGATGTTATCTCAAATGCTGAACTTATCCAATTGATTGCCTGAGGCAAGTCACCTCTGTTGCTTTATCAGTGAATGGGTTGCGGCGGCATTGGAATTGTGTTGATTCTATTTGCTAGCCTTGCGAAGAATTCTGTTGAGTATTTTTTTGGCCTAACTATACTTTCTCTTTGCTAATGCAGCAATATTGCAAATTCCTTGCGTTCATAAAAAGAAACCACATAGATCAGGATATCGACGTACACGGATTAACCGTATGAGTTCTTTCTTCCCTTGATTTCTTTCTCCCCCTAGATTTCTAATGCGATTAAGAAGGAAAAAGGGACTTAGAACTATACTGTGTTTTTCTATTTAAAGCTTCAATAGTTTGATTAACCTTTTTACTGGTTGGAGAGTACTTTCACTTAACGGACCTTTTGATGAGTTATACACTATTGTGCTCATGCAGTTTACCCCTATTTTTATATTTGTATGTGGTGGAGCTGAATGCCTTATGGCACTATTTGCCTTAGCCTTTACATATAGGCTTAGCGTATGGGATAATGGGCTGTAAATACAGAGGTGGTTAACACAAATTAACCACAGTAAATAGCTAACAAATTCACTAATAATTACCCACAAAGAATATGGAGAATATTTGATCTAGAATCCTCCCCAAATATCCAACACATCATTATTCATCTCTGTTTTATTCTGTCTTCTTTTGTTTCGTCCTCTTCCTTTTTCTTGCCTTTTACTTTCTTTGAACATATGATCTTGTTTGTATCTCTAAAGTGAGAAGATGGCTTTTTCACCGTTCATTAAGGTTAAAATTCTTGCCGAATTTACTATGTTCTTATCTCTACTATTATTGGTTGTTCTTTCATAAATTAAATTTATAGTTTCAAGATGGTTTTTTCATAGATTTTTTTTAAATTTTCTTGTAGCTTCAACTTGGGAGATAAGGTGCTTAAACACATCCATGGGTTCAAAAGTTCCAAAATGTCTTGTTACTCAAATACTCGAGATACAACCGGCAGGTTGGTCTAAATGGCAGAGACACCACCCTTCAAAGTTTGAAAAGAGTGTTCCTTATGCTTTGCTGTGCCAAGTTGCAGGTATGTTGATTATGAAAAAAACCATTATATATATTTCCACTTATATAATGGCTTATCCGACTATATTCTGTTGCTACCTATTTATATAATAGCTCAACTCTTGCTATCTCTTTCAATTCAATGTCAAACAGAAACCACTCGCTAGCCTAGAGTCTGAGGTCACTAACAGCACTTTTCTGCCAAAGGTTGTTTTTTGAGTGCAAACTCCAAACATTAAGATGCTTGGAGTTCGTATCCCTTACTCGAGCCGCACTAGCCTGGCAATATCGATCTCGACCCTCCTTGCTTCTCTCATGTTATAATCCTCTTCCCGCCGAGCCCCCTTTCTCCTTGATCCATAGAGACAAAATCTTGAAACGATTTGCTCAAACTCGTTTTAGTATTGCTCTTCCTTTAAAGGCCTGAGTGAGTATCCAAAGTACGTAAACGTTAATCATTTTTATTATATCAGTAAAAAATTGTTTCTTGTTAACAAAAAGAAAGGAAAAAAAAAACAAATCCCTCTCTCTTGACAATTAACTAACTAACCACTTTGAGATGCTCTGTTCCTTCTCCTGGTTAGGCAAATCATAAGGATTGCCATTCTCAACTACATGTGATCCTCAAACTGGTGAGCAAACTAAGGTTTTCTGAACTGCTCATCTGATTAGTTGACCTTCATGTCTAAAAGGAAAAAGGTCAACTAAACCTAGTCAGCGTTTCGAAGTGGATAAAAAGATAAAATGAACAATACGTGTTTGCTTTGTACATTTAGTTATTGAAATTCATCCTAATATTTCCTTTGCTATGTCCGATTAAGTGTCCACTATTTACTTAATCATGTGTTTACTTTCAATAACTTGACTTAATCTTTTTTTAGCAAAAGCTAAAAGGAATGAACTAGGATCCTCTTTCACTGAAAAGTTTGTTTATGTATTCCCAATTTTCAGGTCTAAAGGAATATGCATTAGCAAATCCCACTCTAAATTATGAACCCTGGCCCACTGTTGTCCATTCAAAAACCTCAGATGTCTCCGGTACGAACGGGGACTATGATGATAGAGGAACACAGGATGAATTTTATGATGCTATGGCTGCTGCTTCATCATCATCTTCGGAAGATGATAGTGACAATGATAAAGAAGTTGGCAACAAGGTAGTTCTCTTCTGATGTTGAATTTGGTTTAGGGTCATTTCTTGATCCCCCACTAATCATTCATCAAGATCTTAAAATTTTACACACAAAGCTTCCCTTGCCCTGAAATTTAAACGCCTATTTATTGATTATTTAATATAGGACTTAAAGGTGAAGCTGAAAAATGTTTCATGGGCTATAGCAGGCTTTTCTTCGAAGCGGTC
This sequence comes from Cucurbita ficifolia, assembly GCA_033971965.1. Taxonomy (NCBI): domain Eukaryota; kingdom Viridiplantae; phylum Streptophyta; class Magnoliopsida; order Cucurbitales; family Cucurbitaceae; genus Cucurbita; species Cucurbita ficifolia. The sequence goes on from CM066973.1 coordinate 8,942,687, forward strand.
GTCAGGTTTGTCTCTTCACATACCGTCTTGTTTTTTATAAGGTGAAACTAAATATCAAGCAAACAAGTTGCTTACATATTCGTTCCCCACACCATAAGAAACTAGAAACTTTTGGTTGTAATTTTCAGAATGAGACAGGTTTCATGACTGTTCTTTTTCCTATTCTTTTCGGGAAAAATATAGCCTTGAAGATAAACGATTGAGACCTACTCAAAATATTACTGTGAACGGTGTGTTTAGAAAATCAAACAGAGTCTGACGGTAAAATAAACTAATAGGGGAAGAGAGAATTAGGGAGTAAAAACTTGAAATATAGAAAACTTAATTATGTTAACACTCTTAACTCTCCGCTTCACTTGTGAGCTTAGAAATTTGTTGAAGGTCCAACAAATGGAAATCAATATTAATTGAGGAGGAAATGTCATCACAGGACCGTCCTGTTCTGATACCTTGTTAAATTACCAATCAACCCAAAAGCTTAAACTAATAGGTATATCAACGCTCCAACATCATCTACACATACAAAAGATATATACTTCCATGCATCATTGACATACCATACTATTTATTTGTGTGTATGCATGCGTATTTGCATCATACCGACATATACATATATAGGCACTGCTATTTTGAATTGACCCACAAGTAAAAAGGCCATAGTTATATATTCATAACCTATTTTACATGTAGTTTCCATTTAAATGAAAAATGTTTGGTAAAACGAGTGATTATCGTGGTTGCAGCTGTTGATGCAAATAAGGAGCTAGATCATAGCGTTTCTCCTATCGTCTTGGACACATGCCAGATTAAAGGTTCTTTGCAGAAAGGGGGGGAGGACACTGATACAAACTGTTGGACTTCTCCAGGTGGAGCAGGGTTCATGATAAGAGGGAAAAGTTACCTCAAAGATAACTCTAAGGTGGGCTTTGTTCTCTTGTGAGTTAAAAGTTATATATATAATTTCGTGGGACGAGGGGAAGACTCGAGACCAATTTTGGAATATAATTATTTATCAGTCATCATTATGATTGTTCTTAGCTCATTCCTTGGCTATATGATATGATCTGTTTCAGGTAACGGGAGGAGATCCCCTTCTCAATCTCATAGCAGTAGATTGGTTCAAAGTTGATAAAAGCTTTGATGGCATTGCATTGCACCCCCGGAATTTAGTTCAGGTATTTTCACTTGCATTTTTTTAGAACAAGAAACACTTTTCATTGATATAACTAAAAAGAGTTTAGTGTTCTAAAATTCAAACACAAAAGTAACGAAAAAACAGCAAAGAACAATTCAAACTAAGAATGATATATAAAAGTGTTTCACTTCGAAGCAAAAATCCCACGAACTACTTCGACAAAGAACACCGAGAAGAGGTCTTGAGACGAGCTGTTTCAAATCTATCAAACCAAGGAAGCTGTTTTCCTAGTAAAAATCTTCGATTTCGTTTCAACCATAATTCCGAATGAAAAGCAACCAAAACTTGCTTGTAGTATACTTACATACAATCCATCCTGACGAATGTAGAGTTGTATGATTTGACTACATTATAATTAACTATTTCCTTTTCAATATCAGTCAGAAGCTGGAAAGAATCTCCCATTCGTGCTGATTATTAACCTCCAGGTATGTGCAACCATCTACATTTCTGGTGAAATTTTAGTTATTATTATTATTTTTTATAATTGTGAACTTGGTTCTAGAGCTGCAAGGAAACAGATATGGAACTTATTTGTAGGTATTAAACATTATAACCTCAGGAGTTGAGTAGAGTGGTTAAGAGGTCATTAGCTACAGCCAAATGGTTATGTAGCTCAATATTTTTCGTAGTCTTGAGCTTCATCTAGAGGTAGCTTGCATACTCCAATTGCGGCCCCATTTACATAAAAGTTCTTTTGGCCCCACGACTGTTTTCCCATGAAGATCAAATTCTTCTTATGGGAGCTCAGTCATGAAATCACTCATTAGCATCAATAATAGGTTGCAAAGAAGAACCCCACTTACTTAATCTCCGAGTCGGTGTGCCATGTGCGACGTGAACGAAGAATCTTACAGGCACCTATTCTTATCTTTCTCTTTTGCTCGTAAATACCATTCCTACATCTTGGAGGCTTTCAATTGGTCTTTATGTGTTCCTTAATAAGCTTTTACCTAGAATCTATGGCTAGAGAGAAATTCTGTAATAGCCCAAGCCCACCGCTAGCAGATATTGTCCTCTTTAGGCTTTCCCTTTTGAGCTTCCTCTCAAGGTTTTTAAAATGCGTCTGTTAGGGAGAGGTTTCCACACTCTTATAAAGAATGTTTCATTCCCCACTCCAACTGATGTGGGATCTCACAATCCACCTCCTTCGAAGCCCAGCGTCCTCACTTGCACTCGTTCCCCTCTCCAATTGATGTGGGATCTCACAATCCACCCCCCTCTGGGGCTCAGCGTCCTCGCTAGCACTCGTTCCTCTCTCCAATAGATGTGGGATCTCACATATTGGGATGGCTCTATGGAATCATTGGCTCTTTTATTAATCCAGTTTCATTTATGGCTTTCAATGGGTGCAAATGCAAGCATCTTTTTTAGACTATAGTCTTCATATTCTAATGGGTTGACTGAAAAGTTTTTGGTACCCTTCATTACATAGTCTTGAGATATTTTATATACACGACTCTATTACATTTCCCGGCTTCTTATATTGCTTTCTGTTCAGGTTCCAGCCAAGCCAAACTATAGTATGGTTATGTATTATGCTGCAGATAGGCCTGTAAACAAAAGTTCTTTGCTGGGTAAATTTGTGGACGGAAATGACATGTATCGGGATTCTAGATTTAAATTAATCCCCAGCATTGTGGAGGTACATCATATTGATATCTTATATTTCAAAAATTCTTGATGACATAGCAACTAATGATTAGTTTACTTCAACAGGGGTATTGGATGGTTAAGCGTGCAGTTGGAACAAAAGCTTGCCTTTTGGGCAAAGCAGTTAAATGCAAGTATCTTAGACGGGATAACTTTCTGGAAGTAAATAATTCTAACCCATTCTTAATAGCATGCATTCATAAAATTTACTCATGTATCATCTGCTTCACATTATTTAACTTTACTACACCCAATGTGGAGTCCTAGTTCTTGAATAGTAGATGATGTTGTTAAGAATGCCAAACCCTCAACGTGTTTTACATATGCTAGAAGCAAGTTCGATAGGATAACCGAATGAAGTGTTAGAATTTCAATAACACTGTAACAGCCCAAACCTACCGCTAGCAGATATTTTCCTCTCTGGACTTTCCCTTCCGGGCTTTCCCTCAAGGTTTTTAAAACGCATCTGCTAGGGAGAGGTTTTTGCACCCTTATAAAGAATGTTTCGTTCTCCTCTCCATCTGATGTGGGATCTCACAATCCACCCCCCTTCGGGACCCATGACACTCATTCCCCTCTCCAGTTGATGTGGGACCCTCCAATCCCTACCCTTCGGAGCCCAATGTCCTCGTTGGCACACCGCCTGGAGTCCACCCCCTTCGGGGTTCAACCTCCTCGCTGGCACATCGCCCGGTGTCTGGCTCTGATACCAACTGTAACAGCCCAAG